>CM052813.1:46819549-46851331 GCA_028533885.1 Nasua narica | reverse complement strand
TTTTTTTTTAAAGATTTTATTTATTTATTTATTTATTAGGAAAGAGAGAGTGAGAGAGAGCATGAGAAGGGAGAAGGTCAGAGTGAGAAGCGGACTCCCCGTGGAGCTGGGAGCCCGATGTGGGACTCGATCCCGGGACTCCGGGATCATGACCTGAGCTGAAGGCAGTCGCTCAACCAACTGCGCCACCCAGGGGCCCGAAAAGACACTTTCTAAGAGAAACGAATTTAATAAGCTGCAGTTACTGGTTTGACAATTCAAGACTTTAATATAGTTGCTTATCTGAGGAAGTCGTACTTCCAGGTGATTTTTCCTAAGCCACAGATGGATATAATTAAAGGTTTTGTGTCGATAGAGGTCCCAAAGCCTCTCCCTTACCTTATGTTTTCTCTGGATTTGGGTAGGTTTGCATCCTCATTAATGTTGCAGCCAGTTCGCTTCAGCTAACACCTCTCCTGACTAATTAAATTTTACATTCTCTCTAAGAACATTTCAGTGTCTTCTTGCCACTGGCCCCAATACTTAAGAGACATTTTAATTTATTTACATTGTATTCTGATTTTATCTCCTGCTTTTGGCTCCAGTTTGAGTCTTACATTATGCCAATCATCTTTTTTTTTTTTTTTGAAGATTTTATTTATTTATTTATTAGGAAAGAGAGAGAGTGAGAGAGAGCATGAGAAGGGAGAAGGTCAGAGTGAGACGCGGACTCCCCATGGAGCTGGGAGCCCGATGTGGGACTCGATCCCGGGACTCCAGGATCATGACCTGAGCCGAAGGCAGTTGCTTAACCAACTGCGCCACCCAGGCGCCCTCATCTTTTAATAAAATTTTGTTCATGTAGTATCTTGTGCAGATGTATATGCTTAATAAATACATTTATTTAACAAACATTTTTAGCACCTCTTCTGTGCAAGGCACTGTTCTAACAGGGATATAGCAGTAAGCAAAATAGATTGAGTCTCTGCCCTCATGAAGTGTTTATTTTAGTCCTGGAGACTGGCAATAAATAAAGAGGCATATAATGTTACAGGAAATGATAATCTATGGAAGGAAAACTAAACAGGATAAAAGACTAGGTCTCTCTGGGGAAGTGGTGTTTGAAGAGAACTATAAATGAAATGATGATATAGATCAAGCAGATATCTAGAAGAGCATTTCGGGTAGAGGAATCATTACATATAAGGGCCCTGAGGCACAAGCAGGCCCAACTGATTAGACTAATAGTAAAGGAACCACTGTGGCTACAATACAGAGAGAGAGAGAGAAGATCAGAGAGGTGGCCAAGGGCCAGATTGTGTAGGGTCTTGGAGATCACAGCAAGGACTTTGGCCTTTGCTCTAAGAGTTATGAAACTTTGAGCAGAGGAGTGATCCAGCCTGGGTGGCTCAGTTGGTTGAGCAATTGCCTTCAGCTCTGGGCATGATCCTGGAGTCGGGATGGAGTCCTGCATCTTTGTCCCTGCTCAGCAGGGGGTCTGCCTCTCTCTGACCTTCCCCCTCTCATGCTCATTCTCTCTCATTCTCTCTCTCTCTCTCAAATAAATAAATAAAATCTTAAAAAAAAAAGTCACTCACCTCTGCTGTGTGGATAGTAGAGTAAGAAGGCGTGCGTGGATGTCAGGACACTAACAGGTAAAAGAAAAATGACAGAGCCTTGAATAAGAGTAGTAGTACTAGGTGGTGAGAAACAGTTGGGTTCATGATATAATCTTAAGACAGAACCAACAGGATCTGCTGAGGAATCAAGGTTTTTGGCCTTTGTAACTAGGAGAAAAAAGCGCCATTTGCTACAGTAGGGAACCAGTTGGGGGTGGGGGGATGTTATAAGTTGGACCTGGTAAAGTTTGAGATGAGTAGTAGAGATAGCCAAGTAAAGATCTTGAGTAAACAGTTAAATGTATGAGTCGAATTTGGGGAAAATTTGGGGCTTAAAAACTTGGGATATGATGTATTTTATTTTAGAAAAACTCTTAAACCATAATTAATAGATCATTACTTTTATTGCAGAAAAAACC
Source organism: Nasua narica (assembly GCA_028533885.1). NCBI lineage: Eukaryota > Metazoa > Chordata > Mammalia > Carnivora > Procyonidae > Nasua > Nasua narica. Next base: position 46,849,314 of record CM052813.1, on the reverse strand, counting down.
ATATGCCATTGTTGAAAGAAAGCCCAGAATATTCCCAGTAAGTCTTAATATGTCTGATTTTTCTTTTATTAGTTTTCTCTCTTCTTTACCTCCCTAAGTGATCATTAAAATGCTCCTTTCTTCTCATTCTCTCATACCTATTTTGTATGTTCTTGTAAAAAAAAAAAAAGGAAATACTGTGAGGCAGCAGCTATAGTTGAAAATGGGAGATGGGCATATTCCTTTTGAAGCTGGCTATAAAACTTGCATGACCTTTGTAGTTCTGAAGTGAATTGAAGATACCAACAGTTTTCACTGGTACCCTGTTTCATGTAGGGTTAAGCTCTTAGGGCACTAGCCTGAGCAGACACTTGAGCATAGTAGCAGCAACTGAATTCCTCTGTTATTCCTCTGCCATATTCTGCATTATTCCTCTGCCATAAGAAATGGCAGTTTGACCCTAACCTCTCCATCTGTGAATTTAATATCTGTTAATGTGTACTTTAAGTTTTGTGTGATAGTGACGTGACTATGTAAGCTATTATCCTAATTTAAAATTGAATCTTTAAAGCATTAAAAGATTACTTAGTCATCAGTTGGTATTTTTACTGGTTTTGCAAGGTTATTATTTAAGCATAACAAAATGCAGATTATGTTCTTGTCCTATTTCTAGTCATAGATAATGAACTACCATCAATCTCTAAGTTCTATAATTTTAAAAAACAGAACTCTGTTGGTTCTTGCCTCAATCAGATGACATAGTCACAATAATCCATAATTGTCTGCAACAGAAGGGAATTTAAGGGTGAACCACCAAAATTAACTAAGTCTTTGGTTGAAACTTAGCTTTAGGAAACAGGATTTCTTCTGTATTTTGTTGTGTATAATTGATATGTGTCAGGGTATAGGTAGTCTCAAAGTAAGAAATTATCTTAACTGGTTTCACTAGTTGGGTAATTTATTTACTCTTCCATTCACATATTTATCACTTTTTTATTTTGCCATTGCTGTTGAAAGGAAAAGAAGGGTGAGGCTCTCTTGAGAAGACCACAGTGATTCCATAGCGTTTTGCCTAGTTGTTTTTTTTTTTTTTTCTTGCCACTGTGGTTCTGTTTCTGTGCCATTGACCCAACTTCCCCTATGTGGACCTGAAGAATGCTCATTTGTACACATATTAAAATAGGATAGGCAGTAACAAATCCCCAGACCTCAGCGGCTTAACAAAACAAAGGTCTGTTTTTTATCGACATCGTAGATTGATATGCATCAGGTGTTCTCCACAATCTTATAGTTACACCATCAGGAATATGAGGCTTCCAAAGATCATGTTAAGGGAAAGAGAGAGATGGACATCTCAGGAAGATTTTAAGGTCTAAGCTTGGAACTAGCTTACATCACTTCAGAGCCTGTTGGCCAGAACTCATTGTCATTGTCCCACATATGTGTGTGTGTTTTAAAGATTTTATTTATTTATTTGACTGAGAGAGAGAGAGAGATCACAAGTAGGCAGAGAGGCAGGCGGTGGGGTGGGGGGGACGCAGGCTCACTGCTGAGCAGAGAGCCCAATGTGGGGCTTATTCCCAGGACCCTGAGATCACGACCTGAGCCAAAGGCAGAGGCTTTAACCCACTGAGCCACCCAGGCACCCCTCTATGTGCTTTTTTATATTTCCCAGCCTACCATGCCTGGAGTCTGTGCCTCAGTCTATCCTTCTAATTACCAAATAGCTCTTTGCTTCCTTCTCCCCACACATATAACACTGTTCCTTCCCTAGGGAGAAATCCCAGAGTCCCATACCTTCACTGCAACCAGCCCCAAATGTAGGACCTCCAGATATTGTACAGTTTGTAGATGTGACTTCTCGTGGGAACTAGGCATCAGTGAACTAAGGCCAGTTAACCGTATGTCTTGTCTCCCCCACAGCACCCCCAAACACACCCATTGCTCAGTGATGGAATTCAGAGTTATTAGTTCTTGGCAATTCTTAAATCCCAGTGGTCAAATTCCTAACCCTTGTGTGCAGTAAGTTACCTGAATGGGTAATGATTTTGTTTTCTGGAACGCCTTTGTTCCTTGTTCTCCCTGGCCCCTGGCTCTGTCCTGGGGTTTGTTTGTTTGTTTGTTTGTTTCCTTTTCCATTTTCACACAGACCACGTTTAAAATGGGTACTGGGAAGCATGCCCTTCTTAGGGTTGTTATATAGCCTTTAAAATTTGCCTCCTTCTCATAGGTTGAGTGCCAGAGGTTGTTTTAAGCTCAAACATTTAAGCTCAAACAGGTTTTTGTTGCCTGTATGTTTGGTTTCTTTGACCATCTAGTTTCTGCAACAATTTGTAGTTACCGAAAGAATACTTGATGGGAGTCTATTTGCTTCTAGCCAGTCCCATTTATGCATCTATGCATTTTGTGTAGTTACCAAGTTCTCTCATTTCTTTGTGCTCAACTGCCTCTGTAACTCCATGGCAGTTACATGTTAGACATTTGAAAAGCTGGTTCAAGATCAGTCTGGTCTCATCTTTGCCATGGGACAGAGTCCCTCTGTTTTAGTTTTATTGGGCTTCTGTATCTGAGGATCTCTTCATTGTTAACATTGTTAGTATTTAGAGAACCGGAAGCAATATGATTTTTCAATATTGTAAGGTCCTGAATTTCTTTATTCTTTCCATTTTTATTTCTGCTCTTAAATCAGCCTCTTCCTGCCTGAACTTGTGTTTCTTAAAGTACATTCCCAAGGCAGCTAGTAGTAGTCAAATAGTATAACTTTTTTCAGCTACTTCTCCTAGAACCTCAATGCATTAGACACTCTGCTTCCAAGACACTGCTGCCCCATCTTTTCGCTTCCAGAGCCAGTGTCCTTGTCTCCACTGTTATGCCAGTGCTATTGGTTCGATTTTTATTACAGCAGCATTAGTACCACTTTAGAGTACTAATTGCTCTGTTAGGGTAATGCCAACTGAGTAACACATTACCCCCCAAATGTATACTGGCTTAAACATAATAAAAGTTTATTTTTTCATCAGATAACAGTCCTGAACACTACCAGGGTCAGAGAATGGCAAGTGTGGGGATGGGGATAATTCTGCTCTACCCAGTCATTCATGGACTGTTATGCTTACAAAATCTGCTATCTTAAACACAAAGCTGAAACTAAAGCTAAGTAATTTGCCTAAAACAGCTTCTTAGTGAAGGTTCTAGGATTCTCACCTCTTATTTCTGGCTCCAAAGCCCATGCCCTTTCTATAGCACACACTGTATCTAGGTTTGGAAAGATAACCTGAACCAGCTACCCAAAGTCTATGTTCTGTCTCTCACATCTGAGCCAAGTGGTAAACGTGATTGCCTAACACATTCAGTTGCTGGGAGTTCATTACCTCCTTACATTGAAGATGTTTCCCTGTAACTTCTTTTTAGGGCTTTTCCTATTTCTTGGGGCCATGCAAAATAAACATTATCTCTATCACTTTATGAAGACCACCGTCCTGCCCTTTCTGGATATTTTGAGTAAAACTTCCCCTTATACTTCCTTCACGTATACCTTAGGATTCTGACTATTGCTCATCTTTAGACAGCTTCTACTTTGTCTAAGTCCCTTTCAAAATGTGAATGCCAGAACTGAACTAGATTTTCCATGTGAGATCTGATAAAGTGGAACTATCATCTTTGTAGACAACGATTTTTCTACTAATGCATCTTTGTTTTTTTTAGGGTGATACAATTCTGGAGACTGGAGAAGTAATTCCACCAATGAAAGAATTTCCTGATCAACGTCATTGAAGATTACTTTAAAATTTCAAAGGCCAAGTTTGTTGCTGTATTAGTGTATTTACTGAATATATTTTCTGGAAAAGTAACTTTAATAAAGTTTACTCTGAGATATGTGTTGTCTGTTTCTCCACAAATATTGTACAGTTTGCAACTCTTTGAATTATTTAACAATAAGTAAAAATTGAATAAGCTTAAAAAATATGAGTGATCAGTGCTCGCTTCGGCAGCACATATACTAAAATATGAGTGATCACCTTTTCCTGTGCATTCTTGATTTGAAAACAGGTTAGAAAAGTAGTCACATGATTTTTTTTTCTTACACAGTACTTAATCTAATCTTATGTAAAGGTATCCAACAGAATGAAATGTTGCAAAAAACAAATATAAGAACAGCAATTCCACACACTTTGTTTTATAGAAGACTGAGGCATTTTAAGAGGTTATTTAGAAACTCCAGGTTGAAAAGCATGTCATTCCACTCATGATCCAGTACTCACATGCGGTGAGATCTAGATTGATTTGTTTTATATAAGAGTGTAGAAGACAAACCTCTACGAAAATTAGCAGATTAGTGATTATTATAAAGGACTATGCAAAAAATAAATTTGGAAACTGCATAATGGATTTTACTCTAAATCTAGATACATGCCAGACAAGCATCAGGTAAAGAACTGTGTGCACAGAATTAAATCCAGAAGAATTACAAATTTTCATTCATCCCCGAGATTTTTGTCTGGGTATTCTTTGCTGAGCTGTCGTCGTGCGGCTACTGTTGATGCGTAGATGACATATCCCCAGGAGAGCAACACGATCGCGAAGAGCAACTAAAAAAGTGCAAGAGAGGCAATACGAGCAAAAAGAAATTACTGTAAGTGATATTTCCCTCCATCCCCTCACCCCAACAGGTTGCCATGTACGTTGCTAAGGTGGGAATTGCAGGGAAAAGCTCGAAGAAATGGGAGGCGAATACATCCAGCCGCCCTTACGTAAGAAGCGGAAGAGCGTGTCTTCCAGGAAGAGGCGGAGTCGAGGTGAGAGAGTGAAAGCCTTAATACAGGAATGGATTTTAGAGTTTCTGGCCGCTGAAGAAATAGGGGGCCTTCCGCCTGCGGGCCTACGGAGTTGACCCCGTGGAGCCTCGCCACACCAGGGACCTACCACTGAATAAATCCAGTCCAGAGTGCGGCGACTCACTGGCTTCATGGTAAGGAGGCGGCGGCGGCCCGCGGGAACGGAGGGAAACTGCAGGCCCTAGAGTAACCTCCGGGGCGGCGGCTGCCGAGCGGCGGCGGCCATCTTTCAGCCGGGCACAAGCGCCCGCCCCTCGCCTCCAGTCGCGTTTCCCATCCGCCGGGCCGGCCTCTTCCGCCCGGAGCTGGGGGCGGGCTCACGTGACATGGGGGCCTAGCTCGGGGTGGAGGGAGGGGATGAGATAAAGGAGAAAACGTGTTAAAAATGGCCTTTTTTGCTACTTAGATAGGCGTGCATTGTCAGCCGGTCTAATTTCAGTTGCAGTGCCGTATTTATGCAAGATAATGTACCGTCGTGTGCATTTAAAAAGTTATTTGAAAAAATAATCATTTCAAATATTACACGGGCTTTTAACGCTGCAGGGATTAATGTTCCCTCCCGCACATGTTTCCACGTAATACAGAGAGACGTTCGTATATTCATTATTGACTTAAACAAGAGTACCACCCACTTTTATATAACAGCCACGAGTCCCAGTTAATTGAGCCATTTTTCCAGAAACAAAAGTCTTTGAGAAAGCAATGGCTTGTGGATGTAAATGGTACTTCTAAGAAGATATAACGTAGCACGAATTACTTGGCAGAATGTACCTGCCAATCAACAAGTGTGTTTTGAGCGTTTATGATGTGCTTAGAACGGTAGCACGTATCAGGTATTAAGCCAAAGACGGCATTTTGCACGCGGGCGCTTTATACCTAGTTTAGCTCTAGAATGTTTGGGACGCTCACATCTGAGGCCTGTGGGTAGAAGGGGGCAATGGGCCACTTTAGGCTCAGACGTTGTCTCTGTACATCTCAGATATCACCTAAAGAGATTTTTAATCCAGATTCCGGGGAATGGGGAAGGGGAAAAGTATTTCTTTGAGAGAAAAATGTCGTCTGTCTTGGGAAGATTTTAAGGCCCCGTTCTCTTAGGTAATCCCTGTTTATCCCTGGACTGGAGTAGATTTCTTTCTGAAGACTGCGTAGGAGTATTTGTCTTTGGATTCCATCCGAATCCCTGTGTTATGATCTAGCTGTGCAACTGGAGGCGGTCACTTCACCTTCAAATAACTCAGTTCCTTTATACACTAGAGATAATTTTAGTAGCTTCTCGCAGAGTTCGGTGAGGTTTAAATGAGACCAAGCTAGTTACCGTGTTTTCCGGGTAAGTTAGGAGTGAACATTAAGTGTTGCGCCTGTAACCCCCAGAAACTACTGGTAACAAGAATGATGGTGATGGTAGTGATTTGTGCCCAGGAGGATCTCGTAGTTCTTATTCCAGGAATGGAAGGGACTGGTGGGGGAAGGGCCCGGGCTCGGCCTAGCGCTCTAGGCCCCGCCCTCAATGCCGGCGCCCTTCTACCGCGCATGCGTTACGCACGCGGGTGTTGTGTTTTGACGCGCGAGGAGCTGCGGAGTGGGTCTCGCTTTCTGCTGCCGTCCCCCAAGCTGCCATTGGTGATGAGCTCCTTACGTCACAGGGGTCGCAGCAGCCGCCGGGGTCTCCGCTGTCTCGCGAGGAGGGTGAAGCACCCCCGCCTGCTCCCGCTCCTGAGGGCCGGCGGAGAAGTCGCCGGGTACGCCTTCGCGGATCCTGCCGTCACCGACCTAGCTTTCTGGGCCGCCGGGAGCTTGGCACGAGCGCCCCAGCCGGGACTGCGCCGGTATCCTCCGAGGTGAGTGAGAACCCGAACAATGGGGCGCGGGGGTCGGAAGGGCCGGGCGAGCCGTAGCTCCCGGCCTGGAACGAGGCCCAGGGACCTGGGAGCTGCGGTCTGGGCCTGAGGAGCCGTCCGGGCCTCGGCGGGGCGGGGCTCCCAGTGGGCGAGCTGGCGACTCCCGTGGCGCACCTGTGGATTTGTGAGGGTGGGCGGGGGAGGGTTGCGATTCCTAGAAGCTTTCCCGAGGGGCGCGAGCGTAGCGGTGTACTGGAAAGAGCTTGGTCTCTGGGCGGGGGGTGGGGGGGTGCAGAAAACAAAACGTTCGCATCTCTTTCGTGGCATCGCTTCTTAAGGAGGTGTGCCAGAGGTTAGGTGAGGTGCCTTAATCTCACTGCCTGTCTGTAAAATGGGAATAACAGTGTTTTAGTTCGTTGCGATTATGTAATGCACGTGAGGTTTATCTGCGATCTTAGCCGATGGCTGTTCTCCTCCCAAGGAAGCCACTATCACCGTGATTCTTGGAGTTGTCTGTGCTTCGTTACACATTGTGGGCTGGGCTCGCTTGTCTGTGATTTCTCCATCCATCCAGTTAGTGCAGCTTTCTTCGTGGGCTGCTTATTTCTAGACTGGCAGGGGGCAGTGCTGAGATGGAGCAAACAATGTTTTAAGGGCAGAAGTGAACGGAATTTTTGGTAGATAATTTTCAAGATTATTTGAGATAAATTGAGAGTTACCCAAGATTTAAGTTAATGGTGAAGGCTGGGTTCTGTTTCGTTTTGTTTTGTTTTTAGTCAATGAAATTCAAAGATGGAGTCAGCCAAAAACAATCAGGCTTAGCTGGAATGAGTGGCTTTAGCGGGGCATGTTTCCCAAGCAGTTCTTTTTATGGTTGGAATTGAAATTAACATTTATAGGATCTCGTTAACAGATCCTGTGAGATCTGTATGATCCATTGGAACTGGTGATTAAATTGCAGTTGAGGGAGGTACGGTAATTTCTCAAAGGTTGTAAGAGATAGGACCCAGATTTTTTTTAATACTTGGGTTTTATTCTAGTTCATCTACTTGTGAACCCTTTTTAGCCACTTGGATATATTAAATACAGTAATTAAGAAATAAGATGATTTGTTATAGGCTGGGTCTCTATAATCAGTTATAAGTGATGGAAAGGACTAATGCAAACTTTATTTTCACATAACATAGGGAAACAATATTAAATTTTTACTGCATGGTAATCACTATGCTTAGAGTTTACACAGAATCTATGCCTTCATACACCTAAATACAACCACCTTTTTAGGTGGGTACTACTACTTAACCCATTTTAGAATTGAGAAAATTTAAGGTTTTGAAAAATTAAATAATTTCCTCCAGATCACATCATTAAGAGGTTTTGATTTTCATCGCTGGCTCTGCATTAGAATTAATGTCACTCTCTTATATGTAATTAGCACCGTTTTTAAATGTCCAGTCGATAATTTAAACTCCAACTTCTTGATTCTTTACCCCGTCTCATCCATTTCCCTAGTAAGTATGGTTGTTAATTATCTGAAATTCCCCCAAAATGTGACAAGAAGGATTCTTATCTCTGTTAAAGCTAGTAGATGTGAAAATTTGGGGAAGGTTTGGCTTAATCACTGTATCCTAAAGACAGTAAACTTTACTTAGAATTTGGGAGGAGGTTAAGGATATAGGATCAGAAGAATCGATTTCATCTATATGCCTATGAGGAAATTAACTGGAAGTCCCAATTCCTAGAGTGTTAGGATAGAGAAACCTTTATTGCAGGCTTCTAGAACCTAAGCACTAAATCCACCCTCAGGTCCACCTTTACTACCTAAACCCAGAATTTATAAACCTACAAATCTTTTTTTTTTTTTTTTTTTAAGATTTTATTTATTTATTTGACTGAGGGAGAGAGATCACAAGTAGACAGAGGCAGGCAGAGAGAGAGGGGGGGAAGCAGGCTCTCTGCTGAGCAGAGAGCCCAATGTGGGGCTCGATCCCAGGACCCTGAGATCATGACCTGAGCTGAAGGCAGAGGCTTTAACCCACTGAGCCACCCAGGCGCCCCTAAACCTACAAATCTTAATCTGCCTCTTAGTCATTCCTGTTTTATGCCTTAATTTGTATTTTTAAAACAGCTTTGTTGAGATATAATTTATATTCCATCCATAAAGTTCACCTGTTTAAAGTATATAATCCAATGGGTTTTAGTATATTTGAAGAGTTGTGCGACTATAATTGAGCATTTTCATCATTCCAGAAATAAATTTTGTAATCCCTCTCCCTCCCCTAGCAACCACTAGTCTATTTCCATCCATAAATTTGCCTATTCTGGACATTTCATATGAATGGCATCATACAACATGTGGTCTTTTGTGACTAATTTTTTTTTCCATTTAGCCTAATGAAAAATTTCATCCTTATTGTAGTTTATATCAGTTTTTCATCCTTTTTATTTAATAGTATTTCATTGTATCCACATTTTATTTATCTTTCCATCAGTTGATAGGATTGTTTCCACTTTTGAACCATTAGGACTAATGCTGCTATGAATATTCACATGCAAGGTTTTGTGTGGACATATGTTTTCATTTCTTTGGATATGAATCCTTGAGTTATATGGTAATTCTGCTTCATTTATATCTCAGCAAATATTTGGAGAAATTTTTTTGAAAAGTAACTTCTGTACCCAGTATGGGGATTGAACTCCTGACCCTGAAATCAAAAGTCACATGCTCTGCTGACTGAGACAGCCCAATGTCCCATTAGGAAATGTTTTAATTTAGCATTAGTGATGCTTTTGAAGGAGTAAATCTCTTAATTGATGATGTACGCTCATTGCCATTGTCTGAATGTTTCTGATGAATACCATTCTTTATATCTAAAGATATTACTGTGAGAAATACAACTGTAATTTATTCTTTTTATCTATTATGGATGACATTACTGATCATTCTTTAGCTTTATGCTATGCTACCAAAGTGGTTAATGGACTTATAAAACTAGGGAAGGGAAGACTGAGATTCCTTTTTTTTTTTTTTTTTTTAATTTATTTGAGAGAGAGAGTGAGAGTACGTGCCTGAGCAGGAGCAGAGGGAGAAGGAGAAGCAGACTCCTTGCTGAGTAGGGAGTCTGATGTTGAGGCTCAATCTCAAGACCCTGGGATTATGACCTGAGCCGAAGGCAGATGCTTCACTGAGCTATCCAGGTGCCGGTAAGATGGCATTTAAAAAAAAAAAAAAAAATTCTGCTTAGTAGGATTTTGTTTTATTTGAACTTCAAGTTTACTGCCTATTAATTTACTTTAATAAAATGCATGGGGGGGCTCAATGGATTAAGCCTCTGCCTTGGGCTCAGGTTATGATCTCAGGGTCTTGGGATCTAGCCCCACATCCGTCTCTCTGCTCAGCAGGGAGCCAGCTTCCCCCTCTCCCTCTGCTTGCCTCTCTGCCTACTTGTGATCTCTTTCTGTCAAGTAAATAAAATCTTAAAAAAAAAATGCATTCAGGGTTACAGTTCTTATGTGAACTGCGAATGTTCAGTAAGCACTAAAATTCTATATTTCCAAGATACAAATTAAGATCCAATGTATTAACTTTACATTCACCAGTTTTTTTAAAAAGTCTAACAATTCCTTTATTATATAGAGGTGCAAACTGAAATCTAGATCTAATCGGATGGCTCTAGTTTAGAGAGGTAGTTTTAGGGGAAACCTGGTCTTCAATCCAGGTTCTCTGATAACCTTTCCAGTTCCTTCTCCACTCTTCATTCCTTCCCTTGATGGTCAAACTCTGATCCTAAAAATTTTTATTTTTAGCCTTTTTTTTTTTTCTTCAGAGGGAGAATGAAAGTGTTAGAAGTAGGGACAAATGCTGAGAAATTTATGTAATATTAAGGTTTAAGTACATTAACAATTAGTATTCCATATAATTCGATACACTAATAAGAAATTTATAATTATATGCTATTTAACAATAGTAGTAATTTCTGTATTTCTAGTCTAGAAAATGGAAGACTAGAAATACTTGGATCTCTGAAGAAGCATTCGTTCAGCATTAATTGATTTCCGATTAAGTTATGTCTCTGAAAAAGTTAAGATGCCCTAGATGAGCTCTAAAGTTTAATATGAAAACCATGATGAAATAGTTACATTTTACAGTCATGAATTTTTGTTGTGGATTTTGTTTTTGTTAGAGTTCGGTACGCCAGTGTTTCGAAAGTTAAAATTCTGTTATTTGACTAACCTGGTGGCAATTGACCACTGATGGAACTTCCTGTGATAGAAGAGGTGGAGAAAGATTAATAATAGGCCCAGGAAACATAAAGGAAGAAGCAAATATTAATACATACTCAATGATTAGTATAGAATGCAGCTAAAGAGTGATTTTACAAGATAAGAAGGCCAAAAATGTGATGTACACCAAATTTCAGCTCTGGCAGATTCATTTTGAAAGTTATGGGTCGGGGCGCCTAGGTGGCTCAGTGGGTTAAGCCTCTGCCTTCTGCTCAAGTCATGATCTCAGGGTCCTGGGATCGAGCCCCACCTCGGGCTCTGCTCGGCGGTGAGCCTGCTTCCCCCTCTCTCTGCCTGCCTCTCTGCCTACTTGTGATCTCTCCTCTGTGTCAAATAAATAAATAAAATCTTTAAAAAAAAAAGTTATGGGTCAAAATAAACTGATAAATTTAAAGAAAGCAAAACTAAACGTTAATATTTTAGTGATCCATGTGGGAGAAAATGAGAGAAGGGCACTGGAAGCATGATTTCAAGAAACTTTGTGGCTGACTTTGGATTAAATAAAAAAGCTAAGCAAGGCTTTTTAGGGATGCTGTAAGGAATCAGTGAGGGACTGAATATGATAGTGTAACAATAGTATAGTAATAACAGCAACTAACATGTATACAGTAGTTCCTGGGAGTCAGGAACTATCTTTGAATGCTTTTACAATTATTATTTCATTTAGTCTTCACTAAAACATATTTTTTGAGTGTGTGAAGGAATCTTCCACTAAAAAGTACAGAATTAGTTTAAACAGATGAACTTTTTGGTATGCAAATTATCTCGCTGCAGTTATTTTTAAAGGTGCATATGGGATGCCTGGGTGGCTCAGTCAATTAAAGCCTCTGTCTTAACTTCAAGTCATGATCTCAGAGTCCTGGGATCGAACCCTGCATTGGGCTCTCTGTTCGGCGGGGAGCCTGCTTTCCCCCCTCCCCCCCTTGCCTCTCTGCCTACTTGTGATCTCTCTCTCTGTCAAATAAATAAAATCTTTTTAAAAAAATGCATATATAGGGCCCCTGGGTGGCGCAGTTGGTTGAGCGACTGCCTTCGGCTCAGGTCATGATCCCGGAGTCCCGGGATCGAGTCCCACATCGGGCTCCTAGCTCCATGGGGAGTCCGCTTCTCACTCTGACCTTCTCCCTTCTCATGCTCTCTCTCACTCTCTCTCTTTCCTAATAAATAAATAAATAAAATCTTTTAAAAAAATGCATTTATAATGCTTTTCACAAATAAAACAAGTCAGTAGTGTATATTGTTCAGGGCATATGTATGAAAGATCTAAAACCATACATAGAACACCCACCAGGGACTGTGGTATTTTGGGTTTTTGTTTTCTAGAGAGGAATAGGAGAAGAGAAGATTAAGGGGCATTTAAAAAAATGTGGAATAGCCATGAGAAAATGTTAAGTTGTTAAATCCGAGTGGTGGATACATGGGTACTTGGTGGATTTTCTATCCTCAGTTATTTTCAGTTAAGTATTTCTCAGATAATTCTGTTTTGAAAGAATAGAATGATGCAGAATATTTGAGAGCTTACTATGTACCACGCCCCTTTTCTAAGGGTTTTTTTTTATATCTTCATAAACCCTATGATGCAGGTTCTTTTATTGCTGATCTCCATAGTCACACTGCTAGTGTAGAACCAGTATTCAAACCCAGGAAATATTTGACTTTACAGTTTGTATTTTAACTACTATATTACTATGCTACCCTGCTACTTCATATTACAAGGATAATGAGCTACTCAACCGATTTTCACCAAAGTATGTTTTACAGTCATTATTTGTTGTTGTTGTTTTCAGATTTAGTCTATTCTTTTTTTATCCAGTTACTGACATATTTTTTTCCCTTTTACAGATAATGGCATCAGCCGCTAAGGAATTTAAAATGGACAACTTTTCACCTAAAGCTGGTACTAGCAAATTGCAACAGACAGTACCAGCTGATGCATCTCCTGATTCTAAGTGTCCTATATGTTTGGATAGATTTGATAATGTGTCTTACTTAGATCGCTGTTTACATAAATTCTGTTTTCGCTGTGTACAGGAATGGTCAAAAAACAAAGCTGAATGTCCACTGTGTAAACAGCCCTTTGATTCTATTTTCCATTCTGTGAGGGCAGAAGATGACTTTAAGGAGTATGTCCTCAGGCCTTCATATAATGGTTCTTTTGCAACCCCTGATGTTCCACGATTTCGCTATCGTACAACTATGACAAGGGATCGAAGTGCTTCTGTTTATTCACCTAATAATACCATGAATAGAAGAACAACTACTCCACCAGATAGTGGAGTACTATTTGAAGGGTTAGGCATTTCAACAAGACCTAGAAATGGTGAAATTCCTCAACTTATGAGACAGATTGCAATTAGGAGGCCAACTGCAGATGAAAGATCTTTGCGGAAAATTCAAGAACAGGATATTATTAATTTTAGACGAACTCTCTACCGTGCTGGCGCCCGTGTTAGAAATATTGAAGATGGTGGTCGCTGCAGGGATATTTCAGCTGAATTTTTCCGTAGAAATCCCGCTTGCCTTCACAGATTAGTCCCCTGGTTAAAACGTGAACTTACAGTTCTTTTTGGAGCTCATGGATCTTTAGTGAATATTGTCCAGCATATCATCATGAGTAATGTTACTCGCTATGACTTGGAGAGTCGGGAATTTGTGTCTGACTTAAGACCGTTTCTACTTAATCGGACTGAGCATTTTATACATGAATTTATCAGTTTTGCCCGATCTCCTTTTAACATGGCAGCTTTTGACCAGCATGCTAATTATGATTGCCCTGCTCCTTCATATGAAGAAGGTAGCCATTCTGATTCTTCAGTCATAACAATATCTCCTGATGAAGCTGAGACCCAGGAGTTGGATATCAATGTAACCACTGTTAGTCAGGCACCATGGGATGATGAAACTCCAGGACCATCTTACTCAAGCTCAGAGCAGGTGCACGCTGCCATGTCCTCCCTTTTAAATACTTCTGATAGTTCAGATGAAGAACTTGTAACAGGAAGAGCCACGTCTCAGATACAAGGAGTACAAACTAATGAAGACCTAAATAATGACAGTGATTCTTCTTCAGATAATTGTGTCATTGTTGGGTTTGTTAAACCACTAGCTGAGAGGACCCCAGAACTTGTTGAACTGTCCTCTGATTCTGAGGAGTTAGGGTCTTATGAGAAAATGGAGACTGTGAAGACACAAGAACAGTCTTATAGTTCTGGTGATAGTGATGTTAGTAGGTGTTCATCTCCACGTTCTGTCCTTGGAAAGGATGAGCAAATAAATAAAGGTCATTGTGGTTCTGGTAAAAGAATCAAGTCGAAGAAGGAAGAGAAACACTCTACGTCCTTGTCATCTCCCAGAGACCTGAACTCATCTGTCAGAGGAGATAGAGTATATTCCCCATATAACCGTAGGCACAGGAGGAGGGGAAGATCAAGAAGTTCAGATTCACGTTCCCAGAGTAGAAGCGGACATGACCAGAAGAATCGTAGAAAGCATCATGGGAAGAAAAGGATGAAAAGCAAAAGATCCAGAAGCAGGGAGAGTAGCAGACCCAGAGGTAGAAGAGACAAAAAGAGATCAAGAACTAGAGATAGCAGTTGGTCAAGAAGAAGCCAAACTCTCTCTCTCAGTAGTGAAAGCACAAGCAGATCAAGATCTCGTAGCAGTGATCATGGTAAAAGAAGATCACGGAGCAGAAATAGAGATCGTTATTATTTAAGAAATAATTATGGAAGCAGATACAAGTGGGAGTATACTTACTATAGTAGAAACAAGGACAGGGATGGCTATGAATCATCTTATAGGAGGAGGACTCTGTCCAGAGCTCATTATTCCAGACAATCTTCAAGTCCAGAATTTAGAATTCAGTCCTTTTCTGAAAGAACAAATGCTAGGAAAAAAAATAATCACAGTGAAAGGAAATATTACTACTATGAAAGGCACAGATCAAGGAGCCTATCCAGTAATAGATCAAAGACTGCATCTACAGGACCTGACTGGGTTAGAAATGAAAAGCCCGGAGGGAAACGAAAATACAAGACACGTCATTTGGAGGGTACTAACGAAGTGGCTCAACCTTCTCGTGAATTTGCTTCTAAAGTAAAGGAAAGTCATTATCAAAAATCCTCATCAAAATTGGATAGCAACCACAAAAATGAGAGTGACAGCTTTTCAGATAGCCGGTCATCAGACAGAGAGACAAAACACAAGAGGAAGAAAAGGAGGACCCGGAGCCTAAGTGTAGAGATAGTTTATGAGGGGAAAGCTACTGATACAACTAGACATCATAAAAAGAAAAAAAAGAAGCACAAGAAGAAGCATAAGAAACATCATGGGGACAATCCTTCACGTTCGCCAGTTGTAATTACCATTGACAGTGATAGTGATAAGGATTCTGAAGTAAAAGAGGATATGGAATGTGACAATAGTGGTCCTCAGGACTGTCTACAAAATGAGTTTTTGCCTCCTCCCTTGGAACCATTTGACGCTAAAGATGTAGTTACAATAGAAGATGAATTTGGCATCCTAGACAAGGAGTGTAATATTACCACACCTAATAACAGCTTGAATAATGCCAATAAAACTGTGGATAATATTCCACTCCAGGCAGCTTCAGTTGAACAAACTCTTGATGTAAGAGAAGAGAATACTTTTGCCTCTGATTTGGAGAATCAGCCCAGTAATGTGTCTATTCAAACTGAGCCATCAAGGCAATTGCCATCTCCACGGACATCGTTAATGTCAGTGTCACTTGATAGAGACCATGATATGTCTTAAAACTGCCAAAGCATCTCATTGAATTCTGATGGTATTAAAAAAAAAAAAAAAGAACAGTGTCATCTACTGCAGTCTATTTAAAGATGACTTTTGGTGAAAACTCTTTTCCCCCTTAAAAATATTTTAAGTGATTTTTTTTTTGCGTGTGTGTTAAAAATTTGTAAAAATCATTATTTGTTCAAAAAGTATGTATGTCCCACCCTCAGAGATATGCACTTTTAAGTGAGGAAAATGATATTGCTAGCAGTTTATTTAAAACTTGGGGTCCTTTTTAAATAAAAAAATATAAATTTTAGAAGTTATTTCATAAAGCCATATGGTATTGACCTATTTTTAAAGTAGTCAATGAGTATTTTTGAATTTTTTTTTTTTTTTGAGAGTTATTCTGGAAATGTGTTATAAGCTAGGAGAATCCCTTTGGACAGTCTTTATTTTTCTTCTTAAAAATTTGTATGTTTCAAAACCATTTCTTCAGGTTAAATTGAGGCATTTTAATCTGCACAGTTTATCTTGACATCTGCCAAAAGAAAAATTTAAATATTTCCTTTATATACTTGTTTATCTGGACTGCCAGTGAAAGAAGTGTGTATTCAACAAAATAAAAAATAAAATAGTAACACTTTAAAACATGAATCCAGAAATTTTCCTATGCAGTATTGCCTTTAAAAAAAAAATCAAACTAGAGGAGCTCAAATCTTGAAAATACTTAAGAATATACTTGTTGTAAATACTAAATTTCAGGTGAACTGTGTTTAACTGTACAGTTTTAATTATTTTAGTTCTTTAATCTGATGATAAGGAATATCTGTCTTCAACAAAATGCAGCTGTGTAGCATTTAACTTACTGTAAAAACAGCTTGCCAAACTTCTACATTGGTAATTCTTGTATACGAGTGATTATGTTTATTTTTTATCCTGTTCTAGAGATAACAACGTGCTCTCCATCTAGCCTAAAGTAAAATTGCCGGGGAAGAATAGAACTCGGATTAAGTCTAATTCAGCCTTCAATTTGCCTTGCTACCATATTCATTCATTGTTCAACAGAAGTTGGAATGCCTGCAATGTGGCAGGTTCTAGACTGTTTTTAGGATTTCAGTGATAGAACAAAGCAGATCTGTTCCTTGCCTCGTGGGACATATGTAAACATTACAAACCATAAGTTCTCTGAAGAGAAAGTATAATTTCCTATAAGCATACAGTAGGGGCCTAATCTCCTGTGGAAGTGATGGTTGAAAACAAGCTTGAAACTTGGAAACAAGTAGGTGTTAACTAGGAGTAGAGGTGTTCTTAGCAAAAGAAAAGATGTCCAAAGATCCAAAAGCAGAAGGGTAGCCTAGCGTATTCCAAGAACTAAAAGAAGGCAAAGTTAACCAAAGAGTACAGTGTGTGGGACCAAGCTTTGTAGGTCATGTTTGTATTTGTCCCAATGGCAGTAGGAAATTGTTTTAAAATGACCATCTAAATTGATGTTGGCAATTTTTAGTAAGCTCAGACACTGAGAAATTATGGGAAGGATATTGATCAAGGAATATACTTGGAAATTGTGACATGATTTTGTAGTTTTTTCTTAAGTTTTAAAAACTTAATGCTATTTCATTTTCTGGTTTTACATGATCTTTTTAGTAAAACATCTAGTGAAAACCTATCTTAATATTTTCAGTTGAATACATGAAACTCCTCTTAATACAGGCACCATCACATCATCCTCTTAAGGTGTTCAGGCCCAAAATTTCCCAGTCTTTGATTTTCCTCCTTCAGCCCTCTCATTCAATCCCCAGATCCTGGTCACTAAATATTTCTCGTGTGTCTGTACCATCCAATGTAGGCAGCCATGATCTCTCACCTGTGCTCTGATAATGGGTCTGCCTGCATCCACGCCTCTCCCTTTTGCTCTACACTTACCCATTTGCCTCCAGCCATTCTTGATAATAGCATTCAAAAGATATTTTTTAAATTGTCTTTTTATTTCCCTATTTAAAATCCTTCAGCAACTTTGTTATTCTTAGGATACTTAATAAAAGCAAACAGAAGTCCAACATAATAGGGTTTACATACCTCTGCCTCCTCAGGTTCTGGCTCATCTTCAGCTTTTCTCTCACCTCACTTGCGCTCTGGCCATCCTAACCCGCTTCAGGTCTATAGAGGTGCTGCTCCCTAGCAGAGCCTTCATATGTGGATTTTTTTTCTGCTGGGAACTGAATTCCGTTGTGCCCTCTTCCATTATTTCCCCTCAGTTACTTGCTCTCTTAATAACCCTGGACTCTTCTGTAGTAATTGATTACTAAGTGTTCTCCCATCATTCTGCAAGTTCTTTGGCAACTGTATGTATGTGTACAGGTAAATCTCTTCTGTTACCTTTCACATAGCAAGTGCTTGAAGCACATAGTGGATCGATGGCCAGGTAGTAGGGATTTTAAAAATTGGCTAAGACCGGTTTCTGCTCTCAGAGAGCTTCCCTGTCAACTTTTAGGCTAACGCTGTTTTAACCTGTTCATCTGAATTCAGTGTCCATGAGACATTTTATCTTACCTCAAGTCTTCAGTGTTTTTTGTGGCTTTTTTGTTTAAAGGAAATGCAGTTTCCTTTAAACAAAAATTTGCACTTGCTCCTTCATCAATCCTCAGAATGATGATGGGAAAAGTTTTTCTTTCACGTCGCATTCTCAGGAAGTTCTTTGGGGCCAATCCAGGGCCCCAAAGATGTGTAAGAATGATGGGCTATGTGTACAAAGGGGCAACAGCTTGTTCAAGGTAAGCTGATGGCCCATTCTTACTGGGAATTCTTCCATCATGGGAAATAATTGCAGTCCTCTGCCAGTGAGTATGGACACCCTGAGCCAGTCAGCACATCCCTGGACCCAGAAAATTTTTCAGAAGGTTCTGGTTTGGGTTGTTGCCAGCCTTGGTGTTCCCACCTTTAGGGGCAGGGGATGGGAAGTAGAGGAGAAGCGTTCCTCTTCACAAACCAGATTTCATCAGAATTCTGAGCATGGGTCCATTTCTAACATTAAGCTCATTAAGGCTAAGACTGAAATGTTAACTGAATTACTATAATGTACTGTCACTGAGACCAGAACTTAGTACCTCCTTACTTACAAGGGCTAAGTTCCAAGATCCTCCATTGAGTGCCTGCAACTAGATAGTACCCTGTACGTAGTATTTTCTATACGTACATAACTATGATAAAGTTTACAAGTTAGGCACAATAAGAGACTAGTAAGAACTGGACAAGTATAACAATATACTGTAGTAATAGTTTTGTGAATGTGATCTTTCAAAATAACTTGTACTCACCCTTGTGATGTGAGATGGTAAAATGCCTACATAATGAGGTAAATGACTTAGGCATTGTGATGTAGCATTTGGCTGCTATTGATTAACCTCAAGATACTTCAAAAGGCTTCTGAATCATAGTTGACTGCAGATAAATGAAACATGAGAAGCAGAACTGCAGATAAGGGCGGGGGGAGGGCAGTACTATATAGACCTGTCCGTCCTGGGATTGATACCTTTAGAAAAACCTACGTGGGAAGCTAAATAATGATAATTGTGTATGTAGCCTACTCTCAAATGGTTCCGAAAAAAACTACATATGTAGATGGAGACAGTAATGAAGTAAACTGGCAAAATGTTAAAAGTTGAGGGTAAAAATACAAGAAATCTTCTGTTTTTATAGTTCTGTAAGTTTGAAATAATTTCAAAACAAGCTAATAAAATTGCCTCTGTAGGCCTGCAGGTTTACCTGAATGAGTGTGTCAAGCAGAGTTTTCAGTCATGTATATTCACCAAAAGGAAAAAAAGTTACAAAGGCAAACATGGAGTAAGTATTAAAGCCAATTTGTGAGAAAGTCATTAGGTGTTCTGGTCCCACTTAAAAGGGGCAGGCTGTTGAGATCTTAGTCTCGAGAGAGAGTTATAACTGCTCTTGGCTCCATCCTCAGAAGCAAGCCTGTGAGGGTATAAAATCAAAGGAGAGTTTTTTTCTTAAATTTAGGATGGAGGGAAGACAAGCTTTCTGGGAAGGAGACCTTGGAACAGGAAAAGTTAAAGGCAAAGGAGAGTGGTAATGGATGCAGCAGAGTTCCTGAGCGGCCGAGCACAGAACACAGGTAAGTGAATTGGTAATGGGTAGAAGCAGAGGCAAGTCTTTGTCTAAAGTGGCAGAAGAGGGTAATGCACAAAGAAACGTTTCTGAGTAGATATATTGAGATGAGGTGGTTCGTACTGTAAAGCCTGTCTCTTCTCCACGAAGTAGGGAGCAGTGCCAACTTCTGGGAAAGGTGGGTCATAAATAAGATAGGACTGGAGAGAGGAGTGAGAAAATGGCCACTGAGGGGCATGGAGAGAGGGTTAGCTAAGAATTGCTGATGGGTGCTGAGGTCTGAGGCATGGGATATTGTATGGGACAACTAACATTTGTGATTTTGTCCTGGTAGCATTCAGCACTGTGGGAGCAGAAGCAGAAACTAATGGAGATTTAGTGTGTGTGCCGTATTTGTACAGTGAATGAATAAAGGGATGGCTTATGGTCGGAGTTCTGCTGAATGTGACGAGTGAAACAGCAGGGGCAAGGGGGTTGAGTGAGATGCTGGTGAGTATAGTTGGGTTGATGCATTCTGGTACCTGGGCTGTGTAGGGAAGGAAGCGAAGCATGAAGTGGCCATTATACTTCAAGAACAGGGAGATACCAAAGAATTGGTTTTCCAGTGAGGTTCAAGTAGATACAGTGGAGGTAGGTGTAAGAAGACTGAAGAAATACTTCAGAGAGTGCCTAATTCTAGGCATGATTGGAAGTAACTGGAATGGGTAGAGGTGGAGATGAAGGTGATTGGAACGGATAGTGATCGGTGAGGCTGGAGGTATACATGGAAGATGCTGTGGATGACGGCCGAAGGTAAAGGATGGAGAAGGAGAGAGGAGTTGTGTCACGGGTATTATATCTTGTCCTTTAAACTGTGCTTGTGTTCCACTACAGCAGCTGGCACAAGTACGGAGAAGATAATGAAAACTTGGTAGACAATTATTTCCTCATTCTGAGTTTTTAGTCAATGCCCGGACCACTTAGGTATTAGAAAACAGTGCAATACGACCATTTAAAAAAGTACAGTAAGATTGGTTGTTACAATGTCATGAAAATTAGGAAATTCTTACTTTACCTGCAAGAATATTGGAGGATGATAAATCCATTGGGTCTGTGCCTGAGAAAAGCAACAGGCAAGGAAGATGGAAGTCCAGATAGGCCAAGGTCTGAGTCGACAAATCTATCCCCATAGAAGCTGCAGCTGTGATGTTGCCACAACATTAGATGATGTACTTTCATGTAGAAACGAGGGAACATAACTAGATAACTAGTGTTTGCCTGGAGTAGGCTGCTTCTCTGACCATCTGTACTTTAAATAGATAAACAGTTCTCTGCTAGGGAAGAGGATACCTCTTTGCTTTTCTGTCTGTAAAACTTGTTTATTCATCAAACACCAAGTACATGTGGTCCAAGTTTGCACTAAATGCTAGGGGTATGATGATGAATAGGGTGGGACCAACAGGAATTTTAAAGGTGAGAATGAAACAATTAGATTTGGTCTTAAACAACCAGCAGTAATGTAGAAGAAAGTTTGGAGTGGGAAAGCCTCAGTGAAAGACTGCTTAAGAAGCTTTGCAGTAGCTCAAACCAGAAATCAGAAGGGCTTGTAGAAGAATCGGGATCCAGGGGAGAGGCTCGAGTTAGTCCATTTCTGTGGTAGACTAGACATAGTTTTGGGTACCATTTAGATGAGGACAGGCTGTGAGGAAGAGGGAAAAGTCTGGTATGATGAGATTTTTCTTCTCCCCTGTGAGAATTAGATGCCTGGTAATAATAATCATGGTAAGAAAGTTAATAGAGTTTAGGGAGGACAGTGAGTTCGAGTTTGAAGTGAGCTGCCCGGAGCTGCACTGTTGAATCTGGTAGCTACTAAACGCACTTGGATACTGAGTACTTGAAATGTGGCTGGTAAAACAGGAACTGAATTTTAAATTTTGTTTAATGAGGCTTATGGCTGCCGTATTGGCCAATACAGGTAGAGAGCATTTCCATCATCACAGAAAATTCTGTTCAACAGCATGGAAATCACCCAGGCAGATGAAGATCTCCAGTGGGTAGTTGGAAATAGGAGTATGCATCTTGGAGGAGAGATTGGGTCGAGGGAGGATAGGGACTAGTGACTTAGAAGTCACTGGGAAAGTAGAAAGTACTGGTGACGTTGTAGAAGTGGATGAGCTCTCCCAGAGAGAGTAGAACAAGAAGAGCAGGCACAAGAGAAGATTCTAGAGAATACAAGATTGGGGAGGCTGGCAAAAGAAGGAAAGCTTTCGAAAGAGACCAAAAGTGTTCCCTCAAGTCCCATATACTTTCTTGCCTCTTCAGTTTTACGTTCTATCTACTGTATCAAATGCATGCCCTGCATGCAGTAGGACATAAACAAGTTCCAAGAGGTTAGTCTTTGTTTTAAATTCTTGGGAGCATGTCACTGTTAGACCTTCATGTGGTCCCTGAATCAGGGAATTCTACTCCGGGTGGAGCAGATTAGGCTACCTACAAAAATACCTAATGCCATTTTTAGAATACAGGACTAGGAAATATAATCTTCCTTATCCTATCCTTCCTTATGCTACCAATTACCCTCCTCCTCTATGCTTTCTTTCATGCTCAGCTGTGATTTTCCAGATTATGTTTAAATCACTCCCTTGAAATACCCTCCAACTCTCTTGCCCTTACATCTCTCCTCATTCACTTAGCTTCGGGGTCAGCAACCTTTTCCTGTAAAGCCCAGATAGTAAATATTTTAGGCTTTATGGGCCATATATAGTCTCTGTTGTATAGTCTGTTGTTGTTGTTTGCAACACTTTAAAAATGTTAAAACAGTCTTCAGCTTTGGTCTGTTTAAAAATGGGTCCCATGCCAGATTACGCAGAAATAGTTTGCTGAGCAAGACCTCAGTCTGGATCAACCCAGCTCTTCAGTTGTGCCTACATGCATCCTGCTGAGTTTTTTTTTTTTTTTTTAAGATTTTATTTATTAGACAGAGAAAGTGAGAGAGAGCATGAGAGGAGAGAAGGTTAGAGGAAGAAGCAGACTCCCCTTGGAGCTGGGAGCCCGATGTGGGACTTGATCCCGGAACTCAAGGATCATGACCTGCGCCAAAGGCAGTTGCTCAACCAACTGAGCCACCCAGGCGTCCATCCTGCTGAGTTTTTGAAGGAAATGAGTAACTACAGATTGGTGTCACCATGAAGACACAATCCCCAGGCTCCACACTTCATACGACTAAGTTAGTGGACACGGTTCTTTAGTGTTCTTGCTCTTTGGTATAATGGGTATATTTCACACCTTTTTCCTCCTCAAACCTCCCACTCGTCTTTACCACGTGCTTTCCATCGTGGCTGGGTAGTTCCATCCAGTGCCAGGTTTGGGCAAACATAAACCCTACTTGTTTACCAAAACAATACCTCTAGCAAGAGGTGTAAATACTGGGAAAAGTGAAGAACTATAATTTTTGCATTCAGCCAACCATAGCACCATCTTCACTCCATCAGTGGATGTAGCTCTCTTCCTCTAGGCCTTTAGTTCTCACACTTTTGCACACATCAGTATCATTTGCAAGGTTTGTTAAAACAGATGGCTTAGGCCCACACCCACAGTTTCTGATTCAGAACATCTGGGATGCCAAGAATTTGCTTTTCTGAGTTTCCAGGTGGTTCTGATGCCACTGGCCTACACACCAGAGTTTGAGAACCACTGTTCCAGGACATACCCTCCACATCTGCTCAGGATTTCACTTACCCCCCCACCTTTTGTGGGAATATTATATTGAAATTATCTTCCCTTTTCCTTTATCTCATGTTTAGAACTTAGAACAGGATCTGTGGACCAGCAACATCAGCATCACCAATGTCAGAAATGCATTTGTAAGAAATGCAGAGTCTCAGACCTACTAGGTCAGAATCTGTACTTTAATAAGACCCGTGTGGGCATTCATCTTTGGTAAGTACTGCCTGTGGGTCATTCTCATCAGCAAGCAAGCGAGCATGTTCTTGATTTCCTCCACCAAGCCTGCCCATCTTCCGGGGTCCCATGTTAGTGGATGGCACCCCTATTCACGCAACTGCCCAGGCTAAACAAATAGGAATTCTCCTTGACTTCGTTCTCACATGTCCTACATCCAATTCATCACCAAATTGTGTGTGATTTAAGATTAGATATCCTGCAGCTTTACCACTTCCACAGCTTTGATCTTGATCCAAGATGCCATCATTTCTCACTTGGTACCAGCTTTTTACCTGGTTACTTGGCTTCTACCCTGTCCCCCAGCGGCTTGTTTTCTTCCAGTCAACCACAGTGATCCTTTACAAACAGATCTTACATTCCCTCATTATATTTAAAATCAAAGCCAAAGCCAAAGTCCTTTTTGTGGTCTGTCAGGCTGTATGTGAAGTACCTAGGCCACCTTTCTCTCCCCCAGCCCGCTTCACTCTAGCGACTCTGCTCACCTTTTCTTTTGCAGGCTTGGTTCACTCCTATTTTGAGGGGATTTTTTTTCTTTTTTTTCCTCCTTTGTACTTTGCTTGTTTAGTAGAATGCTCTTCTCTCATTTTCTTTAGATCTTCCCTGATTAGTTCATCTTCTATAAGCAGCCCTCATTACTGTTTATTCCCTTATCTTGCTTTATTTCTCCTTCCTGAACTTAGTGTTATTTACTTTCTTGCCTGTCTTCCACACTAGGATATAATAATTGTAAACCTGTCTTATCCATTTTAGTCATGGTGCTGCCATTCTAGTTGCTCAGACCAGATGCCTAGAATGTATCCTTCGTATGTATTTACTGCTGTTCATTCAATTCTATCTGTATCTGAAACATTTCATTTCTTATACTCTCTACCAGCACTGTGCTTATCTGTGCTCTCATCATCTCTTGAGTCACCTCTCATCGATCTACATGTTCTGAATAAGATCCAGAGACAAAGTCTTACAAAAAAAAAAAAAAGTCATCAAATTATGTTACTCCTGGCTTAAAATCCTGCAGAGTGTGTTCCTTTATCCCTTGCCTTAGAAGGCCCTGTTTACCAATTGAGCACTGCATGCCATTTAGCTCTTGTTCAAGAAGGGATATCCCTTGTTCACTTTTTCTCTTTGACTCACTTGTGCTTTCTGTCCCCCTGCACGGAATCCCCCTCTTCCTACTTTTTTGAATAGTTCGTTCCTTCTCATTCCTATGGACTCAGCTGAAATGTAACTGACCCAGAGAGATGCTCTTACCACTGTATTAAAATGGTTTTTTCCAACTCCCATTATTTTGTCTCATGACTCCCATTTGCTTTCTTTGTCATTTAACATTTGCTTGAAAAACACTTTTAAGAAAATGAGATGGTAAGACTGGGAGAAGGTTTTTAGAATACATGTATTTGACAATGGACTCGTATCCAGAATCAATAAGTTGTAAATCTGTAGTACAAAGAAAACTCAATCAGGCAAAAGATGGGAACAAATGCCTCACAAAAGAAGATAGATGAATGAATGGCCAATAAATAGATGCAACTGTGCTCACATCATTAACTGAAGAGTTAAAACCACAATGAAACACTATTTCACACTGACCAAAATGGCAAATTGGCCAATGCGTGTGTGCTGGAGCTCTTACTCTACCAGTGGGAATACAAAATAGTACATCTATGTTGGGAAGCAGGTGGCAGGTTTCCGTGAAGTTAAACATGCAGTTACCATAGGACCTACACGACCTGGAGGAAGCAGTTATGCCCATACACATTTTTCAGAGCTCATGGAATTATACACTTTAAATCTGTGTATTTTATTGATTCTAACCTTTCCTGATATAAAAGCAAAATGAAAAAAATGGTCCCTGTGGGTGAGCGAGAGCACACAGTTTGGCAAACCGGGGCAGCCAGAGGACGCGAAAGCTCGGAAAAAGGCGGTCAGGGAGGCGGGGACCTGCGGCAGTCCAGTTTCCGTGGCATGCCCCGGCCTGCAGGCTGCTAGTTGCGGTTTCGATTTCCCGTCTGCTGCTGAGGTTTCCCCGCGGCTCCGCCTCTCAGCACCGGGTCTAGCTGAAGATCGGTGCAAACCCGCCAACGCCAGGCTTTCAAGGGAGTGGGGCGCCGGCGAGGGAGCCAAGCCGCCGGCATGTCGGCCGAGGATCGGCGGAATCTGCAAGCCTTCCGGGACTATGTCCTGAAGACCCTGGACCCTACCTACATCCTGAGCTACATGGCCCCCTGGTTTAAGGACGGTGAGTAGTCCCCAGTGACGCCTGCCTCTTGGAGCAAGGCAACAACGCAGGACTTGTTTTCCTTTTTTTCCCCTTTTAATCAAGGCCAGGTAAACCGCTAGGAACGGGGGTGTTGAGGCAAGATCCTAATAGCATTTTTAGACTGGAGATTGCCAGGAGAATTTGAGGAGCCTTTGGAGGTCCAGATGGAGAAACAGCCCCAGAGAAGTGAAATGACTGCTGTAGGACTGCACATCTATTTAGGTTGAAAGCTGGGGAAACAAACCATTGTCCATTTCATTTATTTTCTCTAATGGTTATGTCTTGGGTGTCTTCAGCTTTGTACTCACAGAGATTCAGGAGTGAGATATAGGCCCTTCTTTAACATACTTTGCAGCCCAAGATTTACTGGTGAGGGCAGATGTACATAAGTGATTACAAAATGCTATCAGAGCTCCAAAGTAATTGACAGTTACTCTTGCCAGGTCTTTACTGCACTTAGGGATAACTGGAAGCTTGGAAGAGGCAAGACTCTCTGGACTGAATGGCTGCAGGCTTCACTTACGGTGTTTCTGTCTAGCTTTGGAGACACCTGATAATGGGTGAATGCCACTTAAAATCTGAAACCAGGTGCACTGTGCTGCTGGAGATGAGCAGAAGCTTTGAGGACAAAGAGGAAAAGGGAGGTAGTGCTTGGAAGGAGTGGAAATGAGAGAGGGGGTCTGGCAACTCCTTTTCAGGCTCCAAGTGCCTAAAAATCTTTCCAGATGTGAGGCAGTTTGGGGAAATTCCATGAAAGCTGAAAGGCTATTTGAATGCTAATTGGTTTGCCAAGCCACAGGTTGTGGAGTGAGGAGGCAAAGAATACCACCACTAAAAGTGGGCTTCTGCTTTCTGTTTGTGCTCAGAGAGAGGTAACAAAGTAACATCCTGATGACCACCCAGTAGCTTGGGCCCCTGAAGACTGTAAACCCTTTTAGGACATCTCTTAGAAATCTTGCCATGAATGAAATGCTAACAAATTGTTGCGAATCCCATTCTCTCTTGCACTTGTGTAATTCAAGCAACTCAAATGTTTTAGGCATTGTGTTTGCATTGGAGAGAATTGACACATATTACTACAGGTATTATCTAATAAGAAGTATCCTATTGGGAAATGAGAAATCCATGGGGAGTGTGATAGAAATGGCCCCTAATAGGGATCAGAGTGCATATGTGAAGGCAGGTTACTAAATAAACCATAGATAACAAAACATGTAAGTGCTCTGCTGGAAAACTATAGTGTCCAAAGGTGGCATAGTTTTTAATACATATATTTGTTTTAATTTGTAGTTATAATGCAGTCACAATAAAAATACCAAAAGGTAAATAGAGACAGCAAGCTGAAGAACACTATATGTAATATTGTCTTTTTTTTTTTTTTTTAAGATTTTATTTATTTATTTGACAGAGAGAGATCACAAGTAGGCAGAGAGGCAGGCAGAGAAAGGGAAGCAGGCTCCCTGCCAAGCAGAGAGCCAGATGCAGGGCTTGATCCCAGGACCCTGAGATCATGACCTGAGCCAAAGGCAGAGGCTTAACCCACTAAGCCACCCAGGCGCCCCAATATTGTCTTATTTTTGAATGTTAAAGACACCATTTTTGAATGTTAAAGACACCAGGTTTTATTTCCAGCTCTTTCCCAGAGGAAGCTGTTGTCATTTAGTTGGCTTATCTCTTTCCTGTTCATTTCTTTATATTTTATCATGTGCACATGTATCCATAAACTTTTTCCTTTCTTTCCATCTTTTTCTGTTTTCTGTTAGATTGATAAAGTTTGTGTCCCCCCCCCCCTTTTTTTGGATGCTTTGGAATCTCAGAATTCTATTAGTTAACCTTAATTGTGACAAGTATATTCTATCAGTCAGTATTTAGTCAGGGAGCTGAGACATGAGAATTATGGCTGGGGATATAAACATTTTGACTCATTTTTTTGCTCTTATAAGTGGGAGCTTATCCACACTCTCCTTAGGCCCATACACATTCTCTCATGCACACACAAGTACACCAATATGTTTAAATTACACCAGCAATATCCAGTAAGTCTTTTACCATAATCCTCTCCGCGTGTTAGGTATTGTGCACTGGTTGAATCTTGGGAAAGGAGAATCGAAGCCATGTATCTTCTGGAGAGCTTGCATGGTGACTAGGGTACTGCAGGGCTTTGCTTATTCATAAGTTATCCAGGATGTTTCGAGGTAGACCAGGTTATGGCCTCCAAATTTTTTGCAATATCCCTTTGGAGTCAAAAGCTTACCCTTATCTTGGAGGGGTCCTGGGTAGTAGTCTGGGAGGGAGCAGTATTCTGAGTATTTATCTATTCCTTCAATAACATTCTCTGGACACATGCATGAGCCAGGCACTTTGTTGATGATTAGAATACAAAGATGTAGGCAAAAATGAATACAACATGTAAATTGATCACCATCAATGGGGAAAAGATAGACACTCAAAGAGTTACTATATACTATGCAGTGTCAGTGCTCTAGTCAGAGGCATGGAAAGAGACCAAGAAAGCACAGAAAAGAGATCAAGAAATTCTACCTCGGGAAGCTGAGGGTGGCATCACAGAGTGGCCAGCATCACAAAGGTAGTGGGAAATACTGAGAGCCAAAAATAAGAATTTTCCCTGCATTGGACTCCCAGTGCTTTTGAGGAAAGTAGCGCTACTTAGGAGCAGTTATTGGGCCAGGTAGCAGCAGGACAGTCCTGACCACGTGCAGAGTAAAGCTAAATTGCCCCTGATACAGCAAGACAGTTCAACTGGGAAGGGTTCAGCTGTGACTGGTATATCCGAAGCTTCATGTGGAGTGTCAGTAATGGCTGGTGACATGCGTAAGGAGAGAACAAAGAGCAGGGGGACCTGGGACTAAGAACCCAGCTCTAAGGATGGGGTTTAGGAACAGAATTAACTCTCCCAAAGGAATAGAGGAGAGTTGTGTGCCCAGAAGACTTGGGATAGGTGACAAAATAGGTTGCTATTTATGGGTTGAATTGTGTCTTCTCCAAAAAAACGATATGTTGAAGTCCTAAGCCCCAGGACCTCAGAATGTGACCTTATTTGGAAAATAGGATCTTTATAGAGGTAATTAGTTAAGATGAGATCATACTGGAGTAGGGTGGGATCCTAATCACTGTGATTGGTGTGTTTGTAAGACAATAGCCATGCAAAGACACACAAAGGGAAGGTCATATGAAGACAGAGGCAGAGGTTGTAGTGATGCAGCCACAAGATAGACAAACAGGAGAAAATAATGTGAAGAAAGAGGCAAAGATTGGATGTGGCCACAAATCAAGGCATGCCAATGGCCACTGGGAGCTGGAAGGGGTGTCCTGTCCCATAGAGCCTTCAAAGGAAGTGTAGCCCTGCCAACATCTTGATTTCAGATTTCTGGTCTCTAGCGCTGTGAGAGAATGAGTTTCTGTCATTTTAAGGCCATAGTTAGTGCTAATGTGTTACTGCAACCGCGGAAAACTAATATAGATAGCTAAAATAAAAAAAGTGTTGGCAAGGATGTATGGAATTTGGAATCCATTAATTGCTGGTGGGAGTGTAAGATGGTGCAGTTCCTTTGGACAGCAGTTTGATATTCCTTACGTTATTAAATGGAGTTACCTTATGACCTAGCAATCTCACAGTTAGGCACAAGTTCAAGAGAAGTGAATACATATGTTCGCATAAACCCTTGTACATGGCTGTTCATAGCATTGTTATTCATAATAGCCAAAATGTGGAAACAATCTAAATGCTCATTTTTT
>CM052813.1:46802210-46819049 GCA_028533885.1 Nasua narica | reverse complement strand
GTGCTATCTCCCCATCAGCTAGCATACTGCTGAGCACCAAGTGGATGACAAGAGAATGAACATGTTCAAGGAATCGCTAAATCAAAGGATTCGAGTAGGGAAAGAGTGGAACGTAAAACTGCAAAGATAAGTAGAACCAGACTGTGCAGGCAGAGCCCAGACGGGTAGGTTAGAGGCTTAGAGAGCTTTGCTTGGAAGGCAGAGAGATTCAGGCAAGATACTGACATGATAAAATGGGTATTTCAGAAAGACCAACAAGGTAACGGCCGGGCTGAATGGAAAAGTGAGTGGGGGTGGGCAAACCAGCATAAGTCCTAAATCAAGCTAAGAAAGAAGAGAAAAAGCAAAATAAGCATAAGGAAAGGTGACTTCACAAATTCACCTCAAATTCACAAATTCAATTCAAAGGAAAGGTGAATTCAGTTGTGGAACCAGCACTCCCCCCTGGTATACCAAGAAGTATGCAGGCCAGAAACCTGGTCACTCCCCACTCCCACCCAAAGCCAGCTGCCCAAGAAATCCGAACACTTCCTGTTTGCAGCACTAGGCACAAGGCTCCTCCCTCCACCAGCTGTCTTGACTGCCTCTGGGCCCTCTCCGTTCACTGGTATCTTATCACATCATGAATCAGGTTAAAATCTTTAGATACTTCCCCCAGCTTTTAGGACAAAGTCAAACTCAGTTTGGCCTACCAGGCCTTTCCTGGTCTGGCCCCTGCCTCTGTAGCATCACTCCTTTCTGCTACTCACGTCTTAGGAGTACCACGAAATTGCAGTTTCTAAATTTGTTTGTAGTTCCTAAAACTTTTTCTTCCTCCAACGCCTGATGCCTTTTCAACCTCACTTGGTTGTCTTTTTTTTTTTTTTTTTTTACAGAGGAGAGAGATCACAAGTAGGCAGAGAGGCAGGCAGAGAGAGAAGGGGAAGCAGGCTCCCTGCCGAGCAGAGAGCGCGATGCGGGGCTCAATCAAGGACCCCGAGATCACCACCTGAGCCGAAGGCAGAGCCTCAACCCACTGAGCCACCGAGGCGCCTGGTTGTCTCTCCTTAACGCCGCTGACTTCAAGACTGCCTCAGGCACCGCTCCACCCCAGGAAGCTTCCCCTACAGCCCATTCCAGGCCAAAGTTCCTACAAGCACCCGGGGCACCCAGGGTGTACCTCCGCCCTGCTGTGTGGAAGCTGCTCATATCTGATTCTCGTTATTTGACTGCGAGTTCCCCGAGGGTAGGGCTATGTCTTTAACCTTCTTTCCATTAGCTGGCAAAATGAGTATCTGGTGAATGAATGAAAGAACAAAAGAGAGAAGAACAGAACTTGGTAACCTCACGAGAGAGTCTCAAAAGAAGAAAGAATCAAAGATCACTGCTTGTTTCAATCTGAGCCATCAGGGAAATGGTGGTTTCATTCATAGATGCAGGGAAATCAGAACAAAAGGCTAATCTGGAAGATTAAGAAAACCATGAACCGATTTAGATGGTATTTTTCAAGTATGTATGTCCACAGAGGTTTCCTTTGAATTCAAAAAGAAAAAAAGAGAGAGAGAGAGACAGACTTATCTCACCGAGAGTTACGGTACCAAGTTTGTCAAAGATATTCTTTGCTAGACTCTCTGTCTCCTTCATCAGCTGAGATATGATGCATTTAAATCTGTCAGTAGTTCGTGATTCCACTTTCCTGAAAACTAGAGCCATAAAAACAAAATGAGTATTTTATAGGAAGAATACATCATAGTTCAAAGTAGGTATCTGCACACCTTTCTCTGCCTCTGTTACTTCTTCTGCTAGACCTAAGGTCCCAACCTCACAGGCAGGTAGCCTAAATGATCTAGCAAATGCTCAAAAACCTTGCAATAGCTCCCCTGGGCTTAGTGCATAGATTCTAACATCTCCGTCTTTCATGGTCTAGGTCAAATCCAACTTCTCTTTCTGGTTTTCCTGTTATTCAACATAGAGCCTCTACCCTAACAAGGCTGGTATCCATTCTATCTCCACAAACACAACACTTTTTAACCCTCTCTTCTTTGATTTTCTCCTTTCCCACCCAACCCCCAGAAGTGCTCACACTGTTCCTAAAATTCATGACTGCGTTGTTTCAGCAGAAACTTTATAGCTGCCTACCATGTGCCATGTTCTGGTGATAAACAGTTGAAAAGAACACAGCCTGTGCTCCAGAGAGGTCTTTGTTCTCAGAGGAGAGAAAGATACACAGCCAAATAACCACAGTAAAGTGCTGTGCCAGCTGTCTTGGAGCACAAGGAAAAACAGCTCTAATTCTTCCAAAGGAGGAAATGTTGTGGGGTAAATAGGGCAAGAGGTATGGAGGAAGGACACGATGCACTTGAGGAGCC
The DNA here is from genome assembly GCA_028533885.1 of Nasua narica. NCBI lineage: Eukaryota > Metazoa > Chordata > Mammalia > Carnivora > Procyonidae > Nasua > Nasua narica. The sequence continues at coordinate 46,816,701 of CM052813.1, read as the reverse complement.
CAGAGGAATGCAACATGGTTGGGCTTATAAAAGGGGCCAGAGGGGACTGGATTACAAAGAAATTTGTACTTGATACTAAAAAGTTTAAATTGGGTACCTTCCCTAAACTCTTTATAGGCAGCTCCCAGAAAAGAGCTGGTGAATGAATTTGCTGAATGAATTTTGCCCTGCCTTATAAAATCCTACACTATTCCCAGAGCAAGGATGAAGCACATATTTTCCTCCTCTGCTCTCCCTCGCTGGGTTAGTATAGCATTGGAATTTAATAAACATTTGCTAGTCAATCTTTTTAAAAAATCATGTTCTGATCTGAGGAAAAAAATGATTTCAACCCAAATCATCAGATACATATTCAAATAATGAATGATCACACAGTATCCTCCTCAGGTATCCAACACACAGAAGGACTGAGCCCCGCTCTTGGCCATGTACAGGCTTTGATTTTTCTCATCACGTCTCTCTCATTGTTCATATCCTTATAAGAACTTTATCAAAAACAAACAAAAACAAAAAAATGTTATCAAACTGAAGAGTAAGAATGTTTGTTTTTGACAGTCCACTCTCGAGGTTCGTCCATTTCCTGAGGATACAGTTCGGTTGAGGAGAGAGGCATGAAATATAATTATTTCCCAAGTTTGGGGTTAAATATTTTCTACTAAAAAGAAAAGGTAAAAATTCAGTATTCATCCAAATGTCTCTGAACTAGGAAAAGCAGAGGGTAACAAAGTTCTAAAGGGCTTGTTATGGGATTCCACTTACACTTCTGAGGCTTATAGACAACTTCTTCCAATTCCTCCAAGTTGTCTTTGACTGTTGCTATCACTGATGTGTCAAGAGAAGCACACAGTTTGCAGATATATTCCATGGCTTCCGTTGTGCTTTTGGCATCCCCGGTGCCAACCGAGGCAGTCAGCCCAATGACCTGTGAGAAGCACTCCAAACTGTCAGACATCTGGAAAACAGCATGCTATCTCCACAATTCCCCATGCAACCCTTTCCTGCTAAAGTAGGGTTTGAGTTTTGTTTTGTCACTAATTTCAGATAAAGAGCAAGAACACTGTTTTTTTCCCCTGATATTCTCTATGACATTGCATATGAAAAGGTCCCCATTAGGCAAAGCACTGAACAGATGCAGGAATCACAACTTATCAAACAAATATGAATTAGCAAAGAAACCAAGAGCGGAAACCCTTTCAAGGCAGGACTTTTCTCTTCTCTACCCTTGTGTCCCCCAAGATGTATAGAACTAAAAGGAAAGGGACTGAAATCAGATGCCATTCTAAAGGCAACCATACCACACTGGCTGGGATCCAGGGACAAGTATCTTCAACTCTCTTTAAAGTTGGTAAACAACAGCTATTCAAGAGGGCAGGTGTGTGAATTCAGCAAGATAATATTTGTAAAAAAAAATTACATATATAGATATGTATATATACATATCTATATACATGGCTTAATGGTCACATAATAATTTCTATCTTACTTGAATAGCCATTCAGTGAATATTGAATAATTGAGTCATTAGCAAGAAATCTAATTAACCACCATTTTTTCTAGAAGAAGAAGCTGTAAGAAATGTGACTGCTACTGAATTTTGTCTATGGGTACCACACTGAATGTCTTCAAACCTATGCTCCCTACACAGACAGTTATTAGGGCTTGAGAACTTCATGCACTGTGATACTGGTATACTATAGGTCCTCTGAGGAATCCATCTGACTCTGGAGATACCTGAGGCAGTGGGTCTGAAGATCCTCCAAGTTTCTGATCTAGATAATGAAACATGATCATATTGTAAGGATGGTGTTTACCGGTGTTGTGACATTCATCAAATATCATCAAAGTAAAGACAGAGAGTGATGGAATAGTCCCATTTCTAAGGCTATTCACAAGAATCTGTGGAGTTAAAATGATGATGTCATTGTTCTCAACAATCTGTTCCACTGAGACAGTTTCAGATGTTGCTCCAGAAACACCTGCAACTTTGTACCTGGGAAAGGACAGAAATTCCCTATTACCAACCATGATGTGAATGAGGAACCATAAAGACATGAAACACAAGGTCAGAGCATCAACTGATTAAGTTCCCCCTAACTCCAAAAGGAGTTTATCTGGAGACAAGTGCTTAACACAGAGCCATACATATAGTCAACCGTCAAAAATGCAAACAAGCTATAACTGCCAGTCGAGTGTGTTAATTTCTTCAAGTCTTTTTTTTTTAAGATTTTATTTATTTATTTGAGAGAGAGAGAGAGAGCGGTCACAAGTAGGCAGAGAGGCAGGCAGAGAGAAGGGGGAAGCAGGCTCCCCGCTGAGCAGAGAGCCCAATGTGGGGCTCGATCCCAGGACCCTGAGATCATGACCTGAGCCGAAGGCAGAGGGTTTAACCCACTGGGCCACCCAGGTGCCCCAATTCCTTTAAGTCTTAAGAAAGAAAACAGTACTTAAAAGAGTAATATTGAAGAAGTTATAAAATCATTAAAAAGTTAAATGTGTCATTTAAATGTAAAATCGATCTCAAGTCACTTACTTACTCTACAAGAGCTAACCACAGTGAAGTTTAGGGTTTCAAGCATACCAACCAAAACAGACTTGCATCCATGAACGATTAATTACACCTCGACTATATAAAACCTAAATCTATTATAAATTTTTGGAAACTAGCTTTCCAAATATTAAACAAAGCTGAGTACACACCGGTTACATGAAGCTAGAGGGAAAAAAAATGGGATCACCTGTTATACCTACCCAAGTTTTTCAAAATACGTGGAGAACACGGATTTCTGCTGTTCATACACTGGAAGTTGAGTAGCAAAAAAGACAACCTTCCCCTTTTGTCCTTGTGGAAATTTTTTAAGATGATGTTCACATATAAGAAAGGAAACAAAGGTTTTTCCACAACCTTTTAACATACAAAGAAAAAGAAAACATGTAACTGATATTATACTAAAATATTTCTATAGGAAGGTAATTATTTTTGGCTCCCCTAAAACCACTGCGCCAACTAATCCACTGGGAATGTTGACGGGTTAACTGCGGCAGAATTTATACCAGGACAGAAAAACACCAAGCTACTTCCTAGGTGACATGCAAAGAAAACAGCCAAGGCATAGAGCAAGCTAAAACAGGGCATTTTTCTTTCCCTCCTCAGGTTCCTTAAAATACCTGGAGACTATGTTAATGGGAAAGTTTTCTCAAAAGATGTAGGGAACAAAGAAAAAACGGAAACTTGCCCATTTTGTCCCAGTATTCAATAAAAGGGAAAAAAAGGAAGCAAACACAGAAACAAACCACATAAGTAGTGGCAACCAGCTTACCAGTAGGAGCACATATTATTGTGTTTTTTCCTTCCTTAGCAGGCAAAGCGAGCTCTAGTTGGTAATTTCTTGGCCTCAGTTGGGTGCAAGTAGGAGAGGCTGCTGTAATACAAAAGGGACAAAATTATCAAATAGTTACAGCTCTGAGAAATCAAGGAAAGAGCCATCTGTCATCAAATAGACAGGAATTCAGACTTTAGCAAAAAGGGCCGCATTTAAGAAAATTTAGAATCCTTGTCTATTATTAACCATTCCAGTCTCTGCACTGATGTGAAGTACAAAATTCTCTCCCTCAGTGATAAAGTACCAATGGCAAGAATTCTTTTAAAAAGTCACAAAGATTTCTTTCTTAAATATATTTAATTTTGGAAGTCTAGTAAGGAGAAACTAAAGCAAGAATGGCCTAATTCAGGGCAAGACAGATGGCCACTGGTTAGAAGGAAATGCTATATGGAACAAAACAACAAATCTCTCCTAGATCTCTGAAAAGCAACCAACAATAAACATTGAATTCCCAGAGCAATCTCTTATTGGAGAGCAACCATGCTTTCTCATTCTGTAGGCTCTCACATGGTGTCTTCTCTCAACTGGACCAGAAGTTTCAAAAAATAACCAGAGGCTTTTTTTCACTAACAGATAAGCATATAGAATGTTACTGCTAGAAAAGACCTTAGAAACCATCTATTGACTCCAACCTATTTTAAAGAAAAGGAACATTTCTAAAAGGTTAAGTGAGTTCACTAAGTTCCCTTACATGTCAGAAAAATTTAAAGGAATTTACATTCAGTGATTTTACTCTGAAATGACAAAAAAACTTGTATCATTAGGTTGCAGACGTAATCTGTAAATCTTCTTCTTGTGGTGTTATCCCCAAATGATACCCTTCTTTTCACACTACTCGGTATTAATCAGAACATCTTCCCTCGGGGTGCCTAGGTGGCTCAGTCGGTTAAGCGTCTGCCTTCAGCTCGGGTCATGATCTCAGGGCCCTGGGATCGAGCCCCGCATTGGGCTCCCTGCTCAGCAGGCAGTCTGCTCTCTTTCCCTCCCCACCTCTTGCTCTCTCAAATAAATAAATAAATTTAAAAAAGAAAAGAAAAGAATGTCTTCCCTCATGTCCTTTTATAAAAAACTTTTTACTGTGGCTCATTATGCAACTTTCTGGTCCCCTTGTGAAAATATGCTTCTAGAAACACAAGGTGGGCCTTATAACTAAGTTATGCAGAGTCTTTGTGTGAAATTAGAAAAAGGAGACCCTTTGGGAGGATACAGCCCCTCGGCGTACTGTTTCGCCAAGAGCACAGTCCCCACTCAAACTCAGCCCAGAACATTTGTGCAGTGCACAAACTTCATCAGCTTACAGGCCAGCCCTGGGATAGTAAAAGGAAAGTGAGCAAGTGACTCACAAATATTAGTGTATCTTTAGAGAGCAGGGCTGACTCTGAATTTCATGGACACTAAGTTTCTGAGAGGACCTTATTTGCATTTTCAATGTAGGCACGCACATATGTTCTTAGTGACAAACGAAAATAAAGGAGGCTGACAATAGCTTTAGAAGAGAGAAAATAATATTTTTAATTATACAAAAAGTATCTATTATCTTTTCTTAAAAAAAGTAAATGATCTTTTCTTACTTCTCCTTTAAAACCTTTTCATAACACTGTGACTTCGGGTACTGCAAGCCATGTCCCCGAACAAAACACCTGAGGAACACTATTATGGAAGGAACAATGCTGGGTACCTGAAGGTGGAGATGAGTTCTGACTAAGATTCTGGCACTCGGGTTCTTCCTTATAGAAAATCTGTATGTCAGAAGTTTCTACTTCATCATCCTCCAGAACTTTCGGTTCAACATTTTTTGCATCTGTATGAGACCAAAAGACATCTTAGAATTTTGATCTAATCTGATGATCGTCTTGACAGCACACGTCCTACAAAGAGGTCATAATCCTAAAATTTTCAAATTCCATTAAGATTTCTCACAACCACACCCTTCACCTTCTAAAGCAATGAGAAGAATCTTTTTGAGTGTGATGTCTCAATTTGGAGTCTGAACTCCAATGTCATTTAGGGCTTAATTATTCAAAGTGCGGAACATGGGCCAGCAACTTCCAGAGCCTGTTAGAAATGCAGGCTCTTGCATCCCTAGTAAGTCAGAATCTGCATTTTAACAAAATCCCCAGGTGATTCTCACACACAGTTGAGAAGAGAAACACCACTTTGCAGACATTTATGGCTTCCATTCCTGACCTAACCCAAGAAATCACATGGGTATTTATATAGACATTTTCTAGAACAACTTGTGATCTAGAGAAGCCTAGGACAACTGATTGTTCTAGTTGGTTTACCAAAGTTGGTTTACCAAACTCAGACTTTAAAACAATGCTCCGAGCAGATTAGCTACAGGAAATCACATGATGACACAGATATCTAAACACAACACACTCCTTTTTCAATCCTGTTCTGGCTTAGTTCCCAATGGCTCAGGCAAGAGAAGCAGGCTATGTCTATTATGATTTTACTCTGAAAAGGTGGCAAGTCCTGGAGTTTGAACCTTCCACTTTAGAATTCTAAAGCTCTTTCTCTGATAATCTAAACCCAGAGAGTGAGCACAGATTCTGCCTTCCCCAAATCCTTTGGGCCAGATGGGTTAATTCTGGATGAGAGCAGTTTGCTCTGGTCCATTGTAGGGGTTACAAACAACCAAATTACTTCTGTAGGCAAGTAGCCACTTGCTTCCCAGAACTCAATTTCATGCTGCTCTCTCACTAGAGATGTACCTGTGGGTCTCTGAAGGACAAATTACCTCTGACAGTGAGTGAAGGGCAGGTAGGAATGAAAGAGGCCCTAAGCAGAAGTATGAGAAAGGCAGAACATGTTTTCAGACCTTCCCAATGCTTCAGGGCTCTTCCTTGGAATATCCTACCTACCTCCGTCCACAGTCCACAGTTGACTGAACCTGCTCTCTTCCATCTCCAAAGCAAGTTTCAAAGTTTTGGGCCAGTTTTCCTTGTCTGATCTGAGAAGGCATTCAACCATTTTCTCCGCACCTGCCATCAGCCCCTTGTTGGAACAAATCTGAGCAAGACAACTGCAGTTAATCAATCAATCATTTTAAAAGTTTTCAAAAACTAGTGATGTACTGTATGGTGACTAACACAACACAATAAAAAAAAAAGTTTTCCTTTTATGAGTTTTTACTGAAGAAATAGCAATTCAAGCACTATCCGATTTAGAAGAATTGTATAATATGGTTCAATAGGTCTTATTCATGACCATTTTTTGCCCCATCCAACACAGTCTTTTAAGACACCCTTTCCTTTGTCTTTGTCTTTACACATGGCAATGTTAGGTCAAGCCAGACGTTCCCAATCCTCTGAGACTTTTTATCTATCTATCAGCAGCAGCAATATTAGGAAACAATCCATTTGACAACCATTCAAAATACGGGTGTATTGACATAGCTATTTGGGAGACTATAACAAGATACTAACAATATTTTTTTTCAGGACCTACATGATTTTTATTATTCATCATAAAAATTAAAAAAAATTTTTAAAGATTTTATTTATTTATTAGACAGAGAGAGAAAAAGATCACAAGCAGGCAGAGAGAGAGGGGGAAGCAGGCTCCCCGCCAAGCAGAAAGGCTGATGTGGGGCTCAATCCCAAGACCCTGAGATCATGACCTGAGCCAAAGGCAGAGGCTTTAACCCACTGAGCCACCCAGGCACCCCTTAAAAACCAAAATTTATCAAGCATTTATTACTACGTGCCAGACATACATAAGCACTTTACATACATTATCTCATATAATCCTTCTAAAAATACCAAGTTAGTAAGGTACTATTATTATTTCCATTTTACATGAAGAAATAAGTTTAAAGAAACTAATTTGCCTAAGGTCATACTACTAATAAACGGATGAACCAGGATTCTGACAAAATTTGTGTGCAGAGCCTGAATGCTCAACCATGAGAGTCTATAGCTTTTGTTCTTTTCATTTGCTGAATTGTTCAACTTATATTTGTATAAAACATTATTCACAAAAGTAAAAATAATTTAACTGAAAATAGGCCAGACCTGAAAAAGCTCATCACATTAAAAATTACTCAATTCACAATTAAAAATACTATTCCAGGTAATTATGACCTAGATTTGAGGACTTTTGTGGATTTCAATGATCTTTCTCAGGTCTAAATCAGTGGAGAAAACAAAAGACATTTCCCATGTTCAACCAATTTAGTATTTTATATTATTTATAATTGTGTTAAATACACCAATTAAATTACCTGTATAATTTCTTCACATTCCTGACTAATTAAACATTGGGATATTTTAGGAAGGATATCTTTTGGATTAACTGTGGTTTTAAATTCTGGTTGTAAACGCTTTAGAAGCAATCTATACTTCTCTAGACTTTCAATTTTTTGGAAATCCCAAGTTTCAATGGCTTCATAAAGTCCAGAATAACCTGGAAAGAAAAAAGAAAATAGGAGCTTTTATGAAACCAGCTAAGAGATATTTTAAGATTGTTACCATAGGAATTATGTTTGAATGTACAGTTAGAGAACTCAAAAAATATCTGTAAAGTACCTCGAAAATCAATGATCTTTCAAAAAAGAAAACTCAACATTTATTATAGGCACCCAACATTTTAGGTCCTTAACAATGTTTATCATCTCTTAGGAAAAAGTGCTAAGGATAAATGTGAAGTCTTACATTTGGTCTTGGTATAAAATTTTCCTCCAAAGTGCCCCATGGACTTTGCCTACAACCTCTAACTTGTCCTCCGGTGAGTCAAATCATCATGCAATTAAGTATCTTCCCAGTGCAAAATAGCAAAGCTGGCAAAAGGAAATATAAATCTTAATTCCTGTCCGTTAGGAACTTAACCTTCAACATTACTCCCAGAAAAGAATATTAAGTACAATGGGAAACTTGAGGAGAAAAAATTATTTCCAACTGTAATAATTCAAGAATGCTTCAATCTAAGGTTCTCAAACAAAATCACCAGATTTGTCTCACTTACAGCCCACACTCTTCATTTGGCTATAAAGAGCATACCAACAAAATGAACACATGGGAACTCATTACCCAACTTAACAACTAGAATTTCCCAATACTTTTGTGGGATTGTGCCTCCTTTTTTCCCCAACCTTCTGCCTCCCTGCAGAGAGACTACCATCCTATATTTGATGTATTATTCCCTTCATTTTTTTGAATAGTTGCACGGCATACACTTGATTCCTTTAACTATGTATGTTTAGGGGCGCCTGGGTGATTCAGTCAGTTAAGTGTCTGCGTTCTTGTCAGGTCCTGATCTCATGGGTCCTGGGATGGAGCCCCACATAGGGCTCCCTGCTCGGTGGGAAGTCTGCTTCTTCCTCTGCCTGTGCCCCTCCCCCGTTGTTCATGTGCACTCTCTCGCTCTTTCTTTCAAATAAATAATCTAAAAATATTGTTTTAATAAAGGCTTTAAAAAATAATATATGTTTAGTTTGTCTTGCTTGGAACTTTATAATGACAATCTACTAAATGTAATTTTCTCTGCTTTTTAAAAAGTTTAATATTACATTTCAAAGCTTCACCTGTGTTGTCATCTATAGTTGGAATCATACATTTTCACTGCAGTACAGGGGACCATCATGGAACTATTATAGAATTTTATCATCCATTTTCTTCTTGGAGGACACTGGGTTGCTTCCAGTTTATTTGGTTGGTTGCTTGCTTGCTTCTGTTATTACAATTATTTTATGAATAGTCTTGTATATGTATGTTGCAATATATGTGTAAGGGTTTTTCTAGGACACATACTTAGAATGAAACTGTTGGGCAGGGGAATACAAGAGAGTTGAACTATGTAAGATGATGGCAAGTTGTTTTTCAAAATAATTGTATTAATTTACACTCTGTATAGTGACATTTAAGATTTCCCATGATTAAATATCCTCTTCAAGCCTTAGCATTGTTGGACTTCCTAAGTTTTGCTATCTAGTAGTTAATAAAATGCTACTTCATTGAGTTCCTAATTCACAATTCCCTAATTGTTATTTGGGCTGAGAATATTTTCGTATGTTTATCAACCTTTCTTATTTCCTATTCTTATTATGTCAGTTCACACTTTTGCCCTATAGATGTTTTCTTTCTTTTTCTAACTGATTTTAAAGCCTTTGGAATATATTCTAGATATTAATCTTTTTGGTGATTATGTGTTTTGCAAATATCTTCTCCCAGTTTGTGCCTTGTTTTTTCACTTTCTTTCGTGTTTGACAAACAGATGTTTTATTTTTTATTTTTTTTAAAGATTTTATTTATTTATTTGACAGAGGGAAAGAGATCACAAGTAGGCAGAGAGGCAGGCAGAGAGGTGGGGGGGGAAGCGGGCTCCCTGCTGAGCAGAGAGCCCGATGCGGCGCTTGATCCCAGGACCCTGAGATCAAGACCTGAGCTGAAGGCAGAGGCTTTAACCCACTGAGCCACTCAGGTGTCCCCAGATGTTTTAAATTTTAATGTCAACAAATATATCAGTTTGTCTTTTATGGATAATGCTTTAATGTTTGTTTCATAAATCCTGCCATATCCAAGGTCATAAAATATTATTCTATATTCTTTTCTAAAATTGCTAAATTCTGGCTTTTAGAATTAAGTCTTTAATTCTTTTTTAAATTCTTATTTAATTTTATTCATTTTTAGTAAATTTAATTTATTAATTAATAATTAAAATTAATTTTAATTAATCAAAATTGATCAAATGATTATTTCATTTAATAAATGAATTATTGAATAATTTATTTGATCAACAAATTATTAAATTAAGTTAAATAATTTGTTGATTTATTTAATTAAATTTATTTGATTTTTATTAATTTATCATATTATATATTATTTATATTACTAAAATTATTAATTTTATTAATAATGTATTATTTGTCCCAGGGTACATGTCTGTGAATCATCAGGCTTACATTTCACAGCACATACCATAGCACATACCCTCCCCAAAGTCCATAACCCAGCCACCCTATCCTTACCCCCCCAACCCCCAGCCACCCTCAGTTTGTTTCGTGAGTTTAGGAGTCTCTCATGGTTTGTCTCCTTCCTAATCCCATCTTGTTTCATTTCCCTCCCCCATCCCCCATGACCACCCCGCCCTGCCTCTCAAATTCTTCATACCAGAGAGATCATGTGATAATTGTCTTTCTCTAACTGACTTATTTCGCTTAGCATAATACCCTCTAGTTCCATCCATGTTGTTGCAAATGGCAAGATTTCATTTCTCTTGATGGCTGCATAGTATTCCATTATACACATACACCACATCTTCTTTATCCATTCATCTAAGTCTTTAATTCTTGCAAATTCATTTTGTGGGTATGTGTGAATGAGAAAAGCTAAGGAATACAAATTTATTTTACATGGATACATAATTTAGGGTTTGTTTGGGTTTTAACATTATCCTGTTTATAACAGCCCACTGCAATTTATTAAAACCCTTCCATTCCCAATGATCCTCCTTTCCCAGTGATCTCAAATATATCAAGTTTTCATAAATATATGAGTTTAAGTGAAGGCTCTTTATTCTGTATCATTGGTCAGTTGGTCAATGCCAGCACCAATGTTATGCTGTCCCAATGTCTCGCATAAATTCTGCTATTTATAAGTGGAAACCCCAGCCTACTTAATTCTTCTACTTTAGGAAATGTCCTGACTATTTTTGGATTGCAACTCTTCCATTTACCTTTTAGAATCATTTAGAAATTTGTCAAGCACATGAAAAAGCATGTAGGATTTTTATTAAAATTGTATTGAGGGGTGCCTGGGTGGCTCAGATAGTTAAGCGTCTGCCTTCAGCTCAGGTCATGATCTCCAAGTCCTGGGATCGAGCCCCACGTCAGGCTCCTAGCTCCTTGGGGAGTCTGCTTCTCCCTCTCCCTCTGCCTCTCTCCCTGCTTGTGCTCTCTCTCTCTCAAATGAATAAACAAAATCTTTTAAAAAAAATTGTATTGACTATAGGGGCGCCTGGGTGGTTCAGGGCTTTAAGCCTCTACCTTTGGCTCAGGTCACGATCTCAGGGTCCTGGGATCGAACCCTGCATCGGGCTCTCTGCTCAGCAGGGAGGCTGCTTCCCACCCCCACCCCCACTCTCTCTGCCTGCCTCTCTGCCTACTTGTGATCTCTCTCTCTCTCTCTGTCAAATAAATAAATAAATAAAATCTTTTTTAAAAAAATAAAAATAAAAAAATTTTATTGAATGTAGAAATCAATGTTGGAAGAGCAGATATTTTTATGGTATCAAGTCTTTCTCTCCATGTGCATGGGTATATATCTTCACTTAGATAGGACCTCTTTAATATCTTTCAATAACATTTTATCATTTGCTCCATTTGGACTTTACACATCTTTTGCTAGGTTTTTCCTAACTATATTACAACTTTTGTGACTATTCTAAGTGATATTCATTCTGGACTACATTTTCTATTTGCTTCCAGTGGCTAGAAATGCAACTAATTTTTGTGCTTTATTTTTGTTACAGTATAATTAGCATACAGTTTCAGGTGTGCAACATAATGATTGAACAATTCTGTACATTACTCAGTGCTTATAACAAAAGGGTACTCTTGATCCCCTTCATCTGTTTCCCTACCTACTTCCCTTTCGGCAACCACCAATTTGTTCCCTTTATCTAGGAGTCTGTTTTTCATTTGTTTTTTTACTTTGTTCATTTTGTTTCTTAAATTGCCCATAGAAGTGAAATCATATGGTCTTTATCTTTCTCTAACTTATTTCACTTAGCATTATACCCTCTAGATCAATCCATGTTGTTGCAAATGGCAAGATTTATTTTCCTATGGCTGAGGAATACTCCATTGTATATATACCACATCTTTATCCATTCATCTATGGACATTTGGGTTACTTCCATATCGTGGCTACTATAAATAATATTGCAATAAACATAGAGGGACCTGCATCCCTTTGAATTAGTATTTTCATTCTCTTTGGGTAAATATCCAATAATAATTACTGGATCATATGGTAATTCTATTTTTAATGTTTGGGGAATCTCCATATTCTTTTCCACAGAGGCTGTAGCAGTTTGCATGCCACTAACAGTGCATGAGGGTTCTTTTTTTCCTCTGCATCCTCTCCAACACTTATTAGTTCTTGTGTTGGCCATTCTGACAGGTGTGAGGTGATATATCATTGTGCTATCTCAATATCTCATTGTGGTTCTGATTTGTATTTCCCTGATGATTAGTGATGTTGAGCATCTTTCCATGTGTCTGTTGGCTATCTGTATGCCTTCTTTGGAAAAATGTCTTTTCAGTCCATTTTTTAATCAGATCATTTGATTTTTTGGTGTTGAGTTGTATAAGTTCTTTATATATCTTGGATATTAACCCCTTACTGGATATGTCATTTGCAAATATCTTCTCCCATTCAGTAGGTTGTCTTATTTTTTTGATGGTTTCCTATACCATGTAAAAGGTTTTTATTTGGTGTAGTGCCAATAGTTTAATTTTGCTTTTATTTCCCTTGCTGAAGGAGATAAATCTAGAAAAATCTTTCTATGGCTGATATCAAAGATATTACTGCCTATTTCTTCTAGGAATTTTCTGGCTTCTGGTCTTACATTTAAGTTTTTTATTTACTTTTATTAATTTATTATTATTAATTTATCGATAATTTATTAATTATTAATTCATTTTAATTCATTTTAATTAATGACATTAAGTTTTTAATCCATTTTGAGTTTATTTTTGTGTATAGTGCAGAAATACAACTAATTTTTGTTTACTGATCTTATATCTGATAAACTTGTTAAATACTCCCAATGATCTCTCTGCAGATTCCTTTGGATATTTCAAGTAGGCAATTATATTATGTGACTAAAAGTAATCTTTACATTGCCTCAGACACATGAGGATAGCTCAAAATTAATAGCATTTCACTTTTACAGCATTCTGAAACAGTCAAGTAATATCCTCTGATTCATGAGTAAGAAGAATGACTAACCTGTGTGACCAAGGGCATCCAAAAAACCACGGAACCAGCCTTCTTCTTGGAGCTCCAATAGGAACTTAAGAAAAAGTGAGGCAGCCTCCATCGTGCCCTTATTGTTTTTCTCAGCCTGAATATGCTGCACCTCATCTACAAACAGAAGCAAGAGGGGCTCATCAAACTGCACAACCACTAATCACTGGAAGAATAACCTGAAAAGGGCTGTCATACTTTCTCAAACAGGGATGGCGATAGTAACATATCCCAGCAATGGAAGGAACTGCAAGAAGCTAGCAAATTCTCTGTTCGGGCAGATGATGCCCATTCTTCACCACCCTACCTTCCCTCCCATTCCCCATCTTCTCTAGAAACTTCTTTTATTTTGGTGTGGACGTCTGGGAACATATTCCGGGGCAATCCTTTAAAAAGGGAGTTTCTTAATGGTGTGTGAAAAAGTATCCCCATGACAAAGGAGAAGTCACTGTTAACACTGGATTAGGTGAAAGAACAATGGCTTCCTCCGACATTGTGATACTCCCTTGTTCAAAAGTCTGGACTTCGCAGGACTACAAGAGGGTGAGGACAGGACTACCCCATGGCATCTTTAATTACACCAGACTCAAAAAGCAGAGTTAAAAATAAAAAGATACTTTCACGGTCCTCTTTCTAGGTTTTTGCTTAGAGAGTATGAAATATGGGAGAAAAGAAAAAGCAAGAGGAGTTAAACAGAAACATGAGGCTAGGGAGCAGAAAACTATCCACCCAGCTGCTGGTGGTCACACAACTTTGTATACTATCTCCATGTCTGGGGCAGTAGTTGCCTACACATGATCTGACATTGGATAGTGTTTCTTTTTTTCCCCCTTATTGTCAGTGGAATGTAAATTCCAAGGAATAAGTGTTGTCTGGTTAACCACTGTATCCTCAGAGATTAGAAGAGAACCTTCTTTTTTTTTTTTTTAAATATTTTTTTTAAAGATTTTATTTATTTATTTATTAGGAAAGAGAGAGAGTGAGAGAGAGCATGAGAAGGGAGAAGGTCAGAGAGAGAAGCAGACTCCCCATGGAGCTGGGAGCCCGATGTGGGACTCGATCCCGGGACTCCGGGATCATGACCCGAGCTGAAGGCAGTCGCTCAACCAACTGCGCCACCCAGGGGGCCCAGAAGAG
>CM052813.1:46782921-46801710 GCA_028533885.1 Nasua narica | reverse complement strand
GCAGGGAGCCTGCTTCCCCTTCTCTCTCTGTCTGCCTCTCTGCCTGCTTGTGATCTCTCTCTCTGTCAAATAAATAAAATCTTTAAAAAAAATTTTATAAAAAAAGATCTTAACCATTATATTTAATTGCATAGAATTCGATTCCTAAAAGCTTTTTATCCTCAGGTTTGTCAGTCAGGGAACTGTTTACTAAAAATTTTTTTCTTCTTGTGATATATCAATATTGAATTAATAGTTACACACATGTGTTCTACAAATAGTGTCCAACTGATAATTGCTTTTGATTTTCAGGCTTTGAAGAAGTGGATTGAAGAAAATTCTGAACTCAGCTTTCTCAACCCTGGCATATTGACTGGACGTGGCAAAACAAATCGGAACACAGGTACTATATAGAGCGAATTAGAGTTAGCATGCTATATAAGAATATTTATAATATATTCAAGTTCTTTTTTTAGTGCTTGTGTCAGTCAGGGTTCAACTAGAGAAGCAAAATCAGTAAGAGATTATACACACATACATGTATATAGGTATAGATGTTGTTTGTGTGTGTACACAAACTCATAGGGATTTGGGGCTTAGCATGCACAGTTGGACTGGCAAGCAGTTCTGGAATCCGCTGGGTAGGTGGTCAGGAGCAGGCCTGAAACTCACAGGCATCAGCTGTTTGTGCAGTTAGCTCGGGGACTAATGCCTAAGCCCTCTTTCAAAGGGTTGATTGATTATGGCAGCTCAACTGAGGATGACATCCCTTTTGTAACTTAAATGTCAGGTGATTAGGAACTTTAATCACACTTGTGAATTCCCTTTACAGAAGCACCTAGATCAATAACTGGGTACTGGAGTTCAGCCTAGCCACAACAAAAAGCCGTCGCAGTGCTCAAATACAAAAACTTAAAGACATCTCCTCTTCCCATAGGGCCTGCGGATGAAACCAAAGTTATTTTTAAAGCTACTGTTTAAGCATGTCACTCTTTTCCTCCAATTCTCAACTAGTAAATTAAGATTAGCTGGAAATAAAAATGTTCTGTTTCTATTTTATTGTTTTTTTAAGCTGTAGATGCTTTTATGTGTATTATATATTTTTTAATTAAAAAAAAAGTTCAAGCACACAATCCTGAAATCTAGGATTGAAGGATGAAGGGCTGCCTCTGTAATCCTCCAGGAGGATCCCTGGGTGGCCACGCCTCACCTGGCCTTCTCATAGCCGTGCTCCCCACCCCTGAGCGACCAGGCGGGACAGATCCTCACTCTGTTCCTTCTATTTAGTTTTGTGTCTAATAAGCAGTCTCCATCCTGTCAGTCCTCAGTCATCACTCTTGCACTTTCCCCTTATGCAAGGGGATAGTATATTCTATATCTAATAAGTATATTCAGATTTTGAAAGTTTGGCTTACCAAATGAAGTCCAGTGCCACATTACCGCAGTTGGAATTGAAAGTTCTCTGCAGGCTGACTCTAACATGAGTTGATTTTTTTTTTTTAAAGATTTTATTTATTTATTGGAGAGAGAAAGACTGAGAATGAGAGGGGAGAAGGTCAGAGGGAGAAGCAGACTTCCCGCAGAGCCGGGAGTCCGATATGGGACTCGATCCCGGGACTCCGGGATCATGACCTGAGCCGAAGGCAGTCGCTCAACCACCCGAGCCACCCAGGCGCCCGAGTTGATTTTCAAACTTTGTTACTTCTTTACAGATAAGCACTCGAGATATTTTCTTATTTGTTCATTTATCCATCCATCACCCATCCATCCACATTTATTAGTCAAACAGCCTTCCCCAACCCCAAGACTGGGAGAGGTTTCTTTCCTCCCTGTCCCATAGGTGCAGTTCCTATTATATCAATTATATCAATATTATACCAGTTATATCAATAGCTTCCTATTGATCTCCTTCTTCCGTGAGATCTTTGTAGATAAAAATGACCTTTTAACCTTTGTATTTTTATCTGACAAATTATAATTGCTGAATTAATGATAAACAAGTGGATGAATAAGTTTAGAAATTCATGCAGTATGGTGGCTGTCTTGGACATGCTCGTTGTTCGGTAAAAGATGATGCTAAAAAGAAATTGTTTTGGCTTTCATGAAATGTATCTGAAGATTTTGGCTGCCAGTATACTAGGAAAAATTTAGAACTTTTATAAATTCTCTTAACTCGGAGGTGGAGACCACTAAAATTCTTTTTCTTCTCAGTATATCACTGGCTGAGAACCGCATATTGTTAGGGTCTCAGACTAATTAAATTCAAGGCCTGGTTCTGCTGCTAACTAGCATGTTAGTTTATCATACTTCCAAAACCTCAGGGTCTTCATCTGTAAAGGGGAATTATAACACTTGCCACATCAGCCTAAAAGGGCTTTGTGAAGTTCCATTCAGTAGTTGTGAAACTGTTTTGCCAGCTTAAAGTCCTATACACATGCCAAGGCATTACGATGAATAGTTTTGCAAAAAACTATTAATTGTTGTTGATATTCGTTGATAGTTTTGCAACAAACAAACAAACACACACAAAAAACAACTTACTTGTTTTGCGATAACGTGATGGAAGTTGCACAGCCGGTTAGGACCACAGCTGGGATTTGAACTCAGGCAGACTGGGGCAGAGTCCAAATTGTTGAACACCCCCATAATGTCCTCTCTAAAACAAGGATAGGAATAGGCCCTACTGCCTAGGGTTGTTTTTGACATCGTGAATATAAAGCACTTACCGTACGTAGTATATGGCACGTAATAAGAATTCCATTATTAATGGCTATTTTTCAAGGGTAAAGTTCCCTCTTTGGTGGGTTGTATAATGCCCTCTGACTCTGACTCACAGGAATGACTCTCCCAGCGCAGAAGTGTGCGTTGGATGCATTCAGAACCGATGGAGATAAAAAGATTCTGATTGCCACCTCAGTTGCTGATGAAGGCATTGACATTGCTCAGTGTAATTTGGTCATCCTGTATGAGTATGTGGGCAATGTCATCAAAATGATCCAAACCAGAGGTGAGAAGAGCTTTGACTCCATTACTAAATGGCTATTGATTTGTCTGATTTGTGAGTGTGTCTGTCATTTAGAAACGTACTCTGTCCCAGTCATTGTGCTTCGGGCCTTTTCTGCTTTACTGAGCCATCGTGGCTGTATGACCGTTGGCACCATGGACTCTGGCGTCTTTGGCCCTGATGGTGGCTTACTTGATCAGGGTCACGTGGGTATAGTTTTGCCCACTAATATATACCCTATTTTAATTCTTGTTTATGATGAGTACTGTTTACTTGACCAACATTGACTGACATATTTATGGAAAGATAATTCCCACTTGGATTGAGACTTTGGCAGCCAACGTGTGGACCTTTCATGGTTGTGCTTGTGGTAATGATGGGCCCCCTGTATTCTAGAAGAGATACTCCATAGAATTCTTCTTACTTGAACTAGGTGATCTCCTAACTAGCCTCTCTTCCTTTTTCCAATTTCTGTAACAACAGCTGCCATTTTACTTCCTGAAAAACAGCTCTGGGCATGTCACTTTCCTGTATAGAGACTCTAGTAGTTCCCAATTTACATGGTGTTGAAAAGCTCACAATCCAGCACGAGCTTATCTTTCCAATCTATTTCCCATTCTTCCACTTTATTCATTATCCACTTCTGCCAACCTGACTTCATCATTTTCTCCTTGTTGAAGAAAGCGCTCACATACTACTACTGATAATCTTTGTTTTACTTCTTCCTTCTTCCCCTGCTTCCATTATCACCTGTCCCTGATTCCCCTAGCTGGCAATAAACTTTTGAATGCCCAGAATCCTTTACATGTATCTTCCTTATTGCACTTACTATTTCCAACTGTATTCTGGTGACTGTGAGCATATCTATTTCCCCACCTGCTTGAGGGCTCTTGAGGGAGGGTCTGTTCATTATTCATCTTAGAGTGCTCACGGTGTCCTCCTGACTGTTCATGTTGGATTGTCTCTAATAATGTAGCTGTCCAGTTACACTGCCTAGAGACCAACTCCCGGAGGAAGCCAGTCTTAGCTGGGCTCCTAGTTTAACATATAGTTTCCTATGAAGGCACCCACCTGCCTTGGAGTTCGTGCTCCAACAGCCCAGCTTTCCTATGAAAGCGGGTATCACTGAATCAGAGTTGAATTTTAGGAATACCCCTCAGATTACCTCTTCTCAGATTTATCAGTTTTAAGTCAAAGACACCAAATAAAATATTTATTTTCTGATAGGCCGAGGAAGAGCAAGAGGTAGCAAGTGTTTCCTTCTAACCAGCAATGCCGATGTAATTGAAAAAGAAAAAATAAACATATACAAAGAAAACATGATGAACGAATCCATTTTAAGGCTTCAGACTTGGAATGAAGCAGTATTCAAAGAGAAGGTAAGTCTTTTAATCTGTGTCACTCCTGCCGAATCTGACCATGAGTAACAAACACAATGTGAGGCTAGTTGGTGCCTTTTATCTTACTGCTCTGAGTGTTGCATGAGAACCCTAAGTTTATGCTTAAAATTTTGTCCTGCAGTAAACATCAGATTCATTCTGCTTTAGGTCCCAATGGGATTAAAATATACGTTATTAGTGCTAATTCTTGAGGTGAGGTTTTTAGTTATAAAAGGGCAAACTGACCTTTTATTAGATGACCCTCACGTCGGCAGCTCGTCCTGAGGACTGAACCCTAACGTGGCAAAACACAGCTCTTCTCGGTCTTTCCCTCAAATCTGTCTCTCTCTAACATCCAGAGTCCTCGGAGAAAAGCTCCCCGTGCACGGCGCATGTGTTAGAATGCCTGTGTGTAGGCGTGGGTAGGAATGCATGCTGTGGAGTGGCCTATCTGTTCAGTCCGGCCTCTCGGCAGTAACCTTCATTTTACTGTGATTTCCTTTATAACGCAGAAGCATGCGACCAGATTGGGGAAAGAAACACAAAAGCGCCCATACACGCGCTACACAGGCATACGTGCACGCACATACAAGCACCCCCACACTTTCTCCAGCCCCTTTGCAGAGACTTTCATCTCAGGATCTCTACCACTTAGAAGATGTGTGACCTCAGGTAGTTACTCTGTCTCTTAAATCATCAGTCTCCTCATTCGTAAAGTTGGGAAAGTAACGGTATTTAATTCACAGTGCAGTTTTGGGGATAAAATGGGGTAATATGCCTCGCTCAGCACCGTACCTGGAATCAAGTAAGTGCCCAGAAAATGAAAACTGTTATGGACAGAAGCATGAGGCAGACTTTAACTTCACCAAGATGAACCTTACAATTCAGTAGACCAACTCCATAGTGTCCATCATTTTAAAAGCTCATAATCTTCTTTGCTCAAAAAAGTTTTGAGAAGCAGTGATCTAAAGTAAATTAACACTTATTTTAGGACATAAAATGACAACTTTATGTCAGTATTTACTCGTTTTTAGAAACATTTCTTCCTAAGTTTAGAGACCAAAATATTTAAAAATACTTCCTCCCTATTTTCATTGAGGAGAACAGCAGGGAAATTTTTTAAAGATTTTATTTTTTTATTTTTTTGACAGCGAGAGACACAGCGAGAGAGGGAATACAAGCAGGAGGAGTGGGAGAATGGGAAGTAGGCTCCCCTCTGAGCAGAGAGCCCGATGTGGGACTCGATCCCAGGACCCTGAGATCATGACCTGAGCTGAAGGCGGAGGCTCTAACCCACTGAGACACCCAGGCGCCCCGAGACACTTTTTTATCCATGTCCGTAGGCATTTCTGGTTGCCAGTTCCTTCAGCCCCAAATCTGAGATACAGGAGGTGAAAAGAAAGCCTAGGTTGCTCACCACCATTTTATTCTTAGGGTTTTGTTTTTCTAGCTGTCTGCCTTCTTCTCTTCATCCCTTTAAATCTTCTTAGGTTTATTTTATCTATAATGTACAGGTTCTTTTTTTAAAAAATATTTTATTTGTTTATTTGAGAGAGAGAATGAAAGAGAGAGCGCACAAGTAGGGGGAGGGGCAGATGGAGAGGGACAAGCAGATACCCCCCGTTGAGCAGGGAGCCAGACGTGGGACTTGATCCCAGGACCCTGGGATCATGACTTGAGCCGAAGGCAGATGCTTAACCATCTGAGCCACCCAGGCGTCCCTATAGTGTCCAGGTTCTTAGTTGTACATAGGCATGCACTAAGTTTTGAAATAGAATACAGTCATACTATATGTGCATTTAACTTTACTGTAACTCAACAGTACTCTCTGTGGTTGGAAAAGGAGACAGAAAAAAGATGTAGGGGATGGAGACTCTTCTGCCTGCTGTTCCATTTAATGGGTCTGTGCCCTAGAAGTGGGTGTAATTACACCTGAAACAGTCAATACATATGTTTATGAAGGATTTAAAACTTTTTGCCAACTACTAAAGTAAAAAGCAGGGGTCACATGACTATTTTATAAACATCTTTATTACTTTATGGGCATCTTTTTTTTTTTTTTCCTCAAAGATTATTTATTGTGGGGGGGCCTAGGTGGCTCAGTGGGTTAAAGCCTCGGCCTTTGGCTCAGGTCATGATCTCAGGGTCTTGGGATCGAGCCCCGCATCGGCATCCTTGCTCGGCAGGGAGCCTGCTTCTCCCTCTGCCTCTGCCTGCCACTCTGCCTGCTTGTGCTCTCTCTCTCTCTGACAAATGAATAAATAAAATCTTTAAAAAAATTAAAAAGAAAAAGATTATTTATTGTGAAAAGCAAGAGGGCAAGAGAGTGGAGAGACAGATGAAGAGGGAGAGGGAGAGAGAATCCTTAAGCAGACTCCCTGTTGAGCACAGAGCCTGATGTGAGGCTTGATCCCAGGACCCTGAGATCATGACCTGAGCTGAAACCAAGAGCCAGCTGCTTAACGAACTGAACCACCCAGGTGCTCCCTTTATGGGCATCTTTGATGCAAAAATTTAAAGGCTCATTAGAGGTCACACACACTGACTAATAAAGAATTAGGAGAACCCAATAAAATTATCTATGGGATTTTTATAAACACGGTCCGGTACCGTATGTTCATGGAAGTTGTAGATGAACAAATGATAATACATGTGTATGTGGGTGTGTGCGTACAGGTGTGCGCGTGCCTAAATACCTCCTAGTTATACCACTGTACTGATGAGGTGGGTTTTGTTTTTGTTTTGGGGTTTTTGCATGTAGGTTCTCCAGATACAGATTCAGGAAAAACTCATCAGGGATAGTCAAGGAAAAGTAGAACCTGTACCTGATAAGGAAAATAAAAAACTGCTTTGCAGAAAGTGCAAGGGCTTTGCATGTTATACGGCTGACATCAGAGTCGTGGAGGTAAGTGGCCTATGAACAAGGAGCACTGGGTCATTTTTTAGCACTAATTAAAGGTTACTTTCTATCAGTGAGATATTTGTGGAAGAATATTACTATTTTTGTTGTTATCATGGCCATAATAGTTTAAAAAGCCAAAACAGTTTTGAAAGGAAACCCTTAACAATGAAAAAGAAAAAGAAGGCACTCAATTAAATATGATGTAGCCACTAAAAATAGTGGTCATGCTAAATGAATAGGGTGTCCTGGGTTAGATCCTAGAACAGATAGAGAATATTAATTAGAAAAAGTAAGTATCTGTAGTGCAGCTAACAGTAACGTTCCATTCCTAATTTCTTAGTTTTGACAAATACAATTTGCAGTATGTCAGATGTTAACATTCAGGTAGCTGGGCGAACGGGACACAGGAAACGTCTGGACAATTTTGCACTTTTCTATGTATCTAAAGTAACTCCGAAGTAGAGTTTATTAAACGAAATGATCATGAAGCTTATGCATAATGAAAAACTTCTTTTTTTTTTTTTAAGATTTTATTTATTTATTTGTCAGAGAGAGAGAGAAAGCACAAGCAGGCAGAGTGGCAGGCAGAGGAGAGGGAGAAGCAGGCTCCCCGCCCAGCAAGGAGCCCGATGTGGGACTCGATCCCAGGACCCTGGGATCATGACCTGAGCCGGAGGCAGCTGCCTAACCAGCTGAGCCACCCAGGCATCCCAATGAAAAACTTCTTACGTACTGTGGCGAAGTGGAAAAAATAACAAGGATACAAAGTTGTAAATACTCTGTGACTTTAGGGGTGTGAAATAATAGTGCCAATACCATCCTCACTATCAACAACAAAAACAATAAGAAATTATCTTTGTCCAGAAAAAGACTAGAGGAAATATACTAAAATGTGTATTTTACAGTGAGATTCCATGATTTTTTCTTTTTTTTTTTTTTAACTTTTTTTTTTTTTTTAGATTTATTTATTTATTTATTAGAGACAGAGACTGAGGATGAGAGGGGAGAAAGTCAGAGGGAGAAGCAGACTTCCCGCAGAGCCGGGAGTCCGATATGGGACTCGATCCCGGGACTCCGGGATCATGACCTGAGCCGAAGGCAGTCGCTTAACCAACTGAGCCACCCAGGCGCCCTCCATGATTTTTTCTATTTTATGTTTTCTAAACTTTCTTTTTGGGATCTAGGTCACTTTTATAATGAAAACAAAATATCTCCTTATTTTAGAAACATCTGCCAGTTATTTTTTTTTTTTTCTTAGAAATTTTGGATAGAAAAATCTCAAAAGACAAAAACTGGCTGTAACTCCATTGCTCCTGCTAGAAGGGAGGCTGGTTCAGATGCTGATTTATTAAGATTCTCTTTGGTCTTTGGAAAGCCCAAGTGTCTAATCAGTCCATCTGAGTAAGAAGCATAATATTAAGGGTGATAGTAGCAAATTCCTGTGCCTTTATAAATCTGCTTCTTTAGCTAGAAAAGGTCCTTTCAGCTCCAATTTGAGTGATTTTTCTATTGAAAAGGCCCTTTGTGACTCTGTTTCCATCCCCCCGCCGTCCCACCCCAGGGGCCGGTATGTCGGGTCTGCATTTGCTCTGTAGAGTGGCCTTTCTTGGGTTTACGCTAAAGTTGACTGTAGGTGAAGCCTCTGGACACATTAGTCTGTGACCCTCTGCAGATCTACATTGTCCCTTCGTTGTTCTCTGTATCCTTTGGATTGTGCCTGTCAGGAGAATTCAAGGTTTGGAGATGTTCAACCAATACCCCCTTTGGTTTCTGAATTAATAAAGAGTATCTACTTTCAGAGGCTTGTTGCCTGGAAACTCCTTAGTCCTCCTTTTCATGAGATGGCCCCTGTCCCCTCACTTGCATCCCCACCCCCACCCTCACCTCCACCCTTATAACTGGGAGTCAAGTTGCATGAATTCTAGTCTGGCCTTCAGTGAATGCTTACTTCCTTCTTATCCCATCTGTAAAATAAGTGGGATCCTACCTGCTCTCCATCTTGTTTTTTTGTGGGAGTTTGTGGATTGTTTGTGGAGTTTTTTAAAGTCACAGTTCCGTACTGGTTCTAATGCTCTGTTTTGTGTGTTATTCAATCCCTTCATCTGTAGGACTGCCATTACACTGTGGTTGGAGATGCTTTCAGGAAGTGCTATGTGAGTAAATTACACCCCAAACCAAAGACCTTTGGGCATTTTGAGAAGAGAGCAAAGATCTTCTGTGCCAGAGAGAACTGCGGCCATGACTGGGGAATCCATGTGAAGTATAAGACGTTTGAGATTCCAGTTATAAAAATAGAAAGCTTTGTGGTGGAGGATATTGCAACTGGAGCTCAGAAACTATATGCAAAGTGGAGGGATTTTCCTTTTGAGAAGATATCCTTTGAGGCTACAGAAATGTCCAAATGACCTTGGGACCTCAGTCTTTAGCCATAGGGAATGGGTGACCTTGACTGAAGAAATTAGCCCCAGTGGGTACAATCATGGATCACACTTGTACCACTGTGAAGACACTTTACCCAAGGTTGTATCAAACTGAGTATGTCACTTAACTTCACCCCGTTTAGTATTTTCAGCAATTTGAACTGTATCACATATGTAAAACACGAGTGAATCACAGCACTAATGCTCTGTAGGCCAATGGAGCTCTAAGTATTTGGGAAAGATTAAAAAGCCTTAACTTCTTTTCCTATCCTTCCTTTTCACAACTGACTGCCAGTGTAGCCACTCAGTACACACTGGAATGAATGAATGAATGAATGAATGAATGAATGAATGAATGAAACGTTGAAAGTGTTTCCACCATAAACCAACTTTTGCCCTTAATATACTGAAATTGTTCTTGTTAGGTCCTGTAAGACTGCCCCACCCCCTCCCACTTCAGGAATCAGTTGCAAATCCAGGTAATCACCTGTGCCTCTCACTGACAGGGCATAGATCAGAGGTTCCCATGACCTCCTCCTTGAATTTGATTAATCTGCTAGAGTAGCTCACAGAACTCAGAGAAACATTGTATTTTCTTAATCACCGGTTGATTAGAAAAGGATATAACTCAGGAACAGCCAGATGGAAGACATACGTAGGACAAGGTGTGGGAAAGGACAAGGAGTTCCCGTGTCCTTTCCAAATCTCCACCTGTTCAGCGGGCGGAAGCTCTCTAAACCCTGTCCTTTGGGATTTTATGGAGGCTTTATTATATAAGCATGACTGATGAAAGCATTGGCCACTGGTGATGGGTTCAACCTCCAGCTCCACTCCCCAGTTGTCAGGGGGCCGGACTAAGAGATCCAGCCCTAGAATCAGAGTTGGTTGTTCTGGCCCTAGAATCAGAGTTGGTTGTTCTGGCAACAGCCTCATCCTCAGGTGTGGTCCAAAAGTCATTTCATTAGCATAACAAAAGGTGTCACTTGTGTCACTTAGGAAATTCCAAGGGTTTTAGGAGCTCAGTGCCAGAGAGAGGATGAAAGCCAAATAGATTTATCATATAAATCACAATCTCACAAATATCTCTTTTTATATGTGATTGCCTTTTTTGGATGCTGTTGTTTTAAGACCCCTAATAGGATGTTTAAAACACCTACGGGAGATTTGAAAAAAGTTCCTTCAAGTATCTAAATGGTCCAATTTGGATGAAGGTGAATGGTCCTCTCTTCACCCAACAGAAGGCAGACTGAAGGTGAAACAAAAAAATCTTAGAATTTCCTTACTGGATTTTTGCCCTGCGTCAAGCCACTGCCAGGCACAGAGCCCGGAACAGAGTCGGGTACTTGGTTATTTACTGAATGAAAAAATCTGTAGGTAGAATTGCAAACTCTTGACTGATGCCTAAATGCTGCTCATTGGATTTCTCGGTCAAAAGCTGTATGTAAGAACCAAGTGGGGAGTCTTTTTCATGGACACGTGCCCCACCCCCATTAGGACATCCCGGCACAGTGTCCCGGCACGTGCACTTAGTGAGGTTCCTCAGGTGGTTCAGATACAACCGGTAACACACACGCAGGACCCTGTTTCTCTACGGTTCCTGCCAGTGCTGACACTGTGATGGGTTTTCGGCTGAAATGAGAAGTTGCCTTCAGTCAAATGCCTGATTGTGTAATAAGGGCTGTAAACTCTGATTCCTGTTCTTACAACTGATATAATTACTTGGATTTATTTAAAAATGTTTTTAAATTTCAATTCAATTTGGTTAACCTGTAGTGTATTATAAGTTTCAGGGAGTAAAACTGATATTATTACTTGAATTTAAAAGACAAACCATCAGGTCAGCATTTCCTCAAGCAAGTCCTGTGGAACACACATGCTGTGAGATGCTCTGACGAAACCATTCTTGTGGTCAAGACAGGCTCCCGAACCAAACGCTGCCAGCCCGCCCCTCAAATGAGTGAGTGATTTACACCATGACTGTCATTGTGTGGCACTGTGTCAGTTCTGTGCTAACAAGACCCCTTTAACCGAGTGGTTCCCAAAGACGCTGACCCTGGAACCCTGCTATTCACGGGCCGCTGCTCTCGTCCTGCGGAAGCCCCAAAGCCCCACAGCAGGGGAGCAGTCCTGAGGCAGAACAGACAGAGCCAAACTGGAATGTTCATTTCAGGATCATACCAGGTACTCTTTTATCATACCGGGTAGTGAAGCTAGGCATCTCACTCAGCAAATCTGCACTTTAATAGGTAGGCCTCTATTCTTGGGATGCAAATTATTAAAACCATTAAGTCTATCAGCTGTAATTATATAATCGTGGCTTGCGATAATTAGGCTGTCTGGGTGAGCAAAAACTACTTGGGTGTTAAATTCTGTTTGTGGTCATGACATTTAAACAGCTTCCTCAGAAGGCAGCCAGGGAAGCTTACGGTTTTTCGGGAAGTAAGTCTACATTGCTTGTACGTAACCCTGCTGGGTACTCTACTGTCCTCACATAACCCTGAAAGGGAAACTGGGCTCAAAATATGGTTCTTCATTTTGGTGACTTGGAAACTCCCAATTTTATCCTAGAGAATACTGGGGGGATAAGATTACGAACTACTAAGTATTCCCCCAGAGCTGCTGGTGGCCATATCCCCAGGCACATGGAGCAGCCCAAAAGAATGAGGTAAGACGAGGGAGGGGATGACAGGGAGGGAACCTGAGTTTGAGTCACTAGATCCCATCAAGCCTATGGCTGTGGCGACCTCTGTTCTACACTCTAGGAGCCAGTTATTATTGTTAACGTTTTTGTTTAACCAGTTTGAGTTGTGCTTCTACTAATACTATGAGTCATGACTACTATGCCGTTCCCAGAGGTGATGCTCACCTGTTAACGGCTGTCCCACAGCCAAAGACACATGTGCTTATTTGCTGCATTCAGTAAGTCTGTTGGTTAACACGGTGTGCGCACCAAAGAATGGTTGCTTTCCTAGGAGGGACCGGGTGTACTGGATTTGGAACAGTTAACAAAGATGAGAATCCCAGGGAGAGGAAGAGGACTGGCAGGCACCTTGAGCAAGAGCAGCAAACATTTAATTTGGAGCAGGACTAGTGCCTTCTTGAGAGACTGGGCCAAAGGAGTTTATCTGTTCAGTCTTGTTGGGGCCAGGGTGTGACACCGGGCAGGACATTTTATTAATGAGCAGGATACAGGGTGCGTTTGGAGGCAGAGGAGTCCAGAAGCGAAGGGACCCTGTTCTAGAAGTCACTGCCACAAGACTTTGTCTCCACAGAACCACTGAATGTGAGGAGCCAGACAGCTCCCCAGAAGCACAGTAATGGAGAACTAAGGCGGTAGAGGTCTGTTTTCTCAGCCCTTCTTTTGTGTTTTTATGTTAGGACTGATCTTTACTTGAAGGTCATAGGTTTTTTTTATACAACAAGGTTCTGTTTGTAATCTTAGGAACACAAGCTAGGTCCCGGGAACCTCAGGGGCAGGGTTGTTCAATAATCTGTCTTGTTCCTCATCTCAGAAGATGTAGAGACAGAACTCAATCCCGGCTGTTCTGATGGCCAGGCCACATTCCCTGAGTGCTAAATTTTAGATTTAAAATTCATTACACAGAGATGAACCTGTGAGCTATAAGGTGCCCTGTTATGAGCCCTAACCCCTCAGTGCGTCTCTTTGGAGATGGGACCTCTAAGGAAGTGATTAAGGTTAAATAAGGTCATAAGAGCGGGGCACTGATCTGATAAAATTAGAGTCCAGAGAACCAGCTCCTGCTCTGTCTCGTCACACACGCATTAAGGAAAAAGACATGCGAGGGGACAGCAAGGAGGTGGCTGTCTATAAACCAGGAAAAAAGTTCGCACCAGAAAATGCATTGGCTAGAAACTTGATCCTGGACTTCTAGCCTCCAGAGCTAGGAGAAAATACATTTTTGATGCTACACTACCCAGTCTATGATATTTTGTTATGGTAGCCGGAGCAGACTAAGACATGTGCCCCCAAAATGATGTCAGTGATGAACATAAGCTGATAAACTATAGGACACACACACACACACACACACACACACACACACACACACACACACACACAAATATGATCTCACCATACTTGCTACTGCTACCTTCTTGTCTGCTCCCAACCAGGGCAGAGAAATCCTGTTCCTCAGCTCTTCCACTTTCCCCACATAGTACAGATGTGGTTGTAAAAGCAGAACTTGAAGGTCACCTGGGCTTCGCGATGCTGCAGTCTGAGACTCACTCTGCTCGAAATATTACAGACGAGAGCTTTACACACAACACAATTCAGTTCCAAAGTCAACAGATTTTCCTTGAAAATAGATTTAATCGTATTCAAATTACAAATGTTCTATGTCTTTCTCCAAAACCACCTCCAAAGTTCTTCTCTTGACAAATGAAAAATTTTCTAGGGAAAAGTTCTGAAGAGAGTAAGAGAAAACATCATATATTTTTTTTAGTGTTGATCCAACAAAAGGTACATAATCAAAAAATGTCAGTGCGTGACCTATCCACGAGGTGCCTGGATCATTCCGTCTGAAGGAGAAAGGCGGAGGGGAGAATCACAATCACCGCTGTGATCTGCGGTGTGAGAATGTTTCCATCTGCCGTGTCAGTTCATACTGGTACAAGAGGCAAAGACCAGTGGCCCTCAAGGGGAGGCTTCATGGAGCAGAGAACAGAGAGGACCAGAAACGAGAACAGGGGATGCCTTCTGGGAAGACTTATTAGTGTCCAGCTGAACATTAACAGGCCAGGGTGAAAAATCGACATTCTGTGATCAGTGATTTTACAGACCAAAGTTCAAGTTCTCTCGCTCTGGCACTACTGACATTCCCACCATTCTAGCTTCCAAATTCTAGAAAAAGAGAAAAAGATCCACAAAAATAGAGAATGTAGAAACTGCTCATTCTGTGCCTGGAGGGATGGCACCCGTTGTGTCAGTGCTCACACGCTTCCGTGCGGGGATGCTCTGTGCCAAGGGCCTGGCTGGCCGGTGGCAATTCGCTCCCCCGGTGCAGCTCCAAGCGCGGGGCTCCGAGCACAGCCCACCTACTTGGCCATCTTGCGGATCATGTAGTTGAGGATGCCCCCGTTGTGGAAGTAAGCGAGCTCCACGTCCGTGTCGAACCTCATGATGGCCTGGAAGGTCTTCCCAGTATCCAGCTGTGACGACAAAGAACCAGAGGAGAACCAGTTGGGGGCGGGGGCGAGGCCGGGCAGCTGTGTCAGGAAGGACGCCCCCTCTGCCCTCATAGCTGCCCCTCGAAGCGTGGTCTGCACACCAGTGGAGCCAGTGGCACGTGGGCGCGCGTGCTGTCCCTGGCTCCAGCCCAGACTCGGTGCATCGGGGGCTGCATTTGCACCAGCTCCCCAGCCGACTCCTCTGTATAATAAAGCGCCGCGGGGTATGAATGATGGAGGTGACGGACCCCCCAGGACCAGGTCTCTCAGGGCAGCAGCTACTAGGGATGCTAGGGATGGTATTTTCTAGACCTTCTCTGGGAGCTGTGTGTTGGCAGAGGTCTCCCTGAGGTGATCCCTTAGGCAGCTGGTCCGGCCGCTGACCCTGGGACCTTAGCGCTGGGCACCTGCCTCGCCTCACGTCAGGAGCTGTCGCTTTTACCTTTGCGCTAACCAAAACCCGGGGCCTGGGCTGAGGCTCAGGAATGGGGTGTGTCCACGTTTTGATAATACAAAGGTGTTTTTTAGATCATGTGAAAATGTCCTGTCTCCGAGCTTCTAGCACTCTTCGCTGGGCTGAAGGGAGACTGGGAGTCAGAGGAGTCAGTGGGGCTGGCTGGGGTTGGGGAGTAAGAAGGGAACTGATGGTAACTCTACGAGTAAACAGAAATAGGTAATCGATCAACAGGGGTCCTCCCCACTGTGTTGTGAAGACAGAGCAGGTCTTCACAAGAACTCCTAGGTCTAACGCACTCCTACTGAGTGACTGTTGTCCTTCTAAATCCACCCCTTTCCTTCTTGCGGGATTGATGATGAACACACAGTCCCGTTTACTCGGGTCTGGCACGGGGCCGGGGCAGGGGGGTTGGCGGGGGGCTCCGGCTTACCTTGACCTGCACTTTCATTCGTGGTGTGAGGTTTTCTGGAATGATGATGGTGTATCGTTCCCGCCCTGTGAGTCCCAGGGTGTCTGCAGTTTCTCCAGGGAGGTATTCGAGGGGAATCACCCCCATTCCCACCAAGTTACTGCGGTGAATGCGCTCGTAACTCTCAGCCAGGACGGCTTTGATTCCCTGAGGAGCCAAGACGGTACTTTGGACACAGTTCCAATTTTCTTTAGATACACAGAAACTTTACGAAAGGCTTCTTCAGTCAGAACTCCTCTCACACCTACATTCTTTACAAGTACCAATGAGTCATTTGCGTGAACACTCTAGTAAATAACAGCAGGTGGTCTGAACCGACCGGACTGCCTACAATGTACCGGCAGGGTAACACAGTGGCTTCTCTCATCCCAGCCTCCCCCAGCCCCAGGAGGCACAGGCGACTACTGTCCCCTTTCACCCACACAGTCTGTGAACCCATGCAGTTCGGCCACACACTTAGCTGCTTTGTGATACAACATTTCTTAGCACACTTCCATTCTATCTAGAATCCACATCGCAAAACAACATAAAAAATTTTTCTTTTATCTCCCTCGAAAAGGTGCCGACACACGAGATTTAACTGAAAAAGCAACTTTCAGAACATACTACCGAGAAAGGAACGGATGTGCTGCTTTTGCGATTCCTGTTTCAACAGGAAGTCTTTTGTATGGATCTCTGTGCACACGTGTTCACTTTGAGGGGGAGTGGCAGCTCTGTAAACGTGTACTATGTACATCCCTAGGTTGGGTAAGGGCTGCGCGGGGCGGCAGACCAGCTGTCCAGCCCCCTCTGCCGTGGGGAGAGCCCAGCGCCGCCGAGTGGCCCAGCCGGGGTGGCTGGCTCTCGGAGCCATTCTGTACAGAAGCCCGGAGCCCAGGGGGCCCCTCGCATGCCAGTCCTCTCAGCCTCCTTCAGCTCTTGCAGCCCCACCGGCTGCACTGCCGGCTCCTGCCCCATCCCTAAAACCCCTTCCTCTTCTGTAATTTCTCTGGTTCTTTTCAGCAGCTTCTAGAAAAGGCAGGCTTTTGATATATTACCAAGTAATCAAAGAACATATTCTGTTCCCCCCACAGAGCAAAATGACTGATAAAAATAAAACAAAGCAATAGGCGTGATGTTCAAAGAGATTTACCGAGGCCTGGGCCTCCGGGGGGCTGCCTGCCAGGCCCCGCCTCCTTTACCGTACACGTGGAATCACTGTATGAGGTGTTTCCCAAGGTTTAATTTGCTGGAGCCATACATCACTGAGATTGGCACCAGCTAAGTCATCTCGCCCTACCCTGAGAATGCAAGCTGAGCAGGACTCTTCCCTGCTTTCAGGGCCGGCAGATGCTCAAGCGGTAACAACCATCTGCTCCCTGCACGGTCCCTCCTGGGGGGGAGGGGCACCTCCACAGGGATGCCTCACGAGGCTCAGGCCCCGAAGTGGCCGAAGGTTCTGAGAAGCTGCCTATGTCCAGAGAGAGGCTCCTTTTCTCTTGAGAGTCGGTAGGCCGACTCGCAGGCAGTGAAAAGCCACTGTAAAAAGTGCTCTCCCCAGAGCACAGGCTCCTTACTTTACCCTCCTGTGACCCTCCTGAGTGACAACACGGGAGGAGCGGCCCGGACTTACTGCTCACCTGGAACACCAGCCTGAAATACATTGCCGGTCCTCAACCTGAGTAATAGGAAAACCATGCCCATAAAAAAAAATATGTTTACACATATTTGAAAATAATTTCAGAGACTTCACAGACCCTCCTCCCGACTGCTCCACAGACACCCCCAAAGATCCACAGTTCCCAGAATACGAGTGTCTGACCCGAGGAGCCAGTTCAACTCCACATTACCCTTCACTGAGTGAGGTAAAGGCAGATCTGCCAAGAGGCAGGAGCCGAACCAACATCACCTGCTCTCCTGAGCTTGCCTGCTGGGATCCCTCCACGTCACACTCACCAGGAGGAAAGGGCCCTTGGCCGCCCAGTCTCGGGAGCTGCCTGAGCCGTACTCTTTGCCGGCCAGAACGATCAGGGGCACGCCTGCCTGCTGGTACTGCTCGGCGGCATCGAACACGTCAAGCTGAGGAAAAGAAAAGCGAGGTTTACAGATGCAGCACGGAGTGTGGACACAGGCCAGGGGGACCTGGTGGGACGCACAGGGTCTTCAGTGGCCCAAGTCAACATGAAGCCAAGAGAAAACTCAACCAATCAGTGGCCTGCTTTACAAATCTCCAACTAACTCCATCTATTCACCCCTACCAATGAGTTTTATATTTTTTTTACCTGAAATGCCTAGTTTTTTGTCCTGGTTTTAGAAAACCATTCAAATCCTAAGGCATCAAGAGAAAAAAAAAAAGAAAGCAGATCAAATTTTTCCCCTCTTCCACTGATTAAACTATTTTAAAACTTAGAAAACAGAGAATCCCACCTAAACCTGGGTTTTGACTCACTCAGAGACTCAGTGATGGTCCCTTGTATAGGGTAGCCACCACAAGGTGACATGTTCTGAAATTATATAAAATGCAAACATACATACGTGTATTTGTTTATTTTAGATAGAGTGTGAGTGGGGGAAGAGGCAGAAGGAGAGCGGATCCTCCAGGAGACTCCCTGCTGAGCGCAGAGCTCGACACAGGGCTCGATTCCAGGACCCTGTGATCATGACCTGAGCCCAAATCCAGAGTCAGCCGCTTAACTGGCTGGGCCGCCCAGGTGTCTCAAAATGCAAACTTGTATCAGTCACCTTTCTACAAGGAGGTCAAGGCAGAAACGAGAAAAACACAGGTGGAAGTCCAGATCAATACAGGACAGAAGAGGATTATTTTAATCCTCTATTTTAATTTAGATACTAATATTTGGGTATCTATGAGAGACATCTTCTACAAACATCTTGATTTGTTTCTCACAAGAACTCTGAATATTTTGCTGTGCCAAGACGTCACAAAGACATTGGATATCATTGCTGGTGATAGGAAACAACTGTTCTTCCTGGTTACTTAGGTAAAAAAAAA
>CM052813.1:46763295-46782421 GCA_028533885.1 Nasua narica | reverse complement strand
TTTTAACTTTTGGAGGGAAAGCAATCTTTCTGATTACGTTTTATTTGTATGAAAATTATAACTGGTAGGGCCCTTTCTTAAAGGATTTGAACTGAGTGCTGGTTGGTGAGAAGTACAGTCAGGGCAGAGTAAAAATCTAGTCCCCAGGTATTCTTTTAAAGTAGAAAATCAAGAGTTCTTGGCTAGCGGAGTTTTGGCAAATACAGAGACTATTACAGCGACATTGCCTGTTCTCTTACGGCCTATCATAGAATTTGGAAAGAAATGAGTGGGGGTAAAAAGGCACCAGAGCCTATAGACAGGCTGCTGACTTGTCTTAAGGAAACTCGTTTGCTCCGGACACGAAAAGCCTAGGGATCAACACATGAATTCTTGGACAAAGAAGGTTTTCCTTATGTACTTGTGCACTTTATAAAGAAAGAACTCTTCAATGACCTTTGGTCTATGGACACAACAGGAACTCTTGGGAATGATAAAAAAAAATCTGGACACTAAAGAGACTTCAATTAATAAAACTCCATATGTCAATATTCACTACTTGGCCAGAATTGCGTTAAGAGCCAACTAAGCTTCCCGTGCCCTAATTCAAAGGCACTTACTTAACAATACTTCCGAGACAGACTGAAGCCCGGTGTACAAAAAGGCCTATCAGGAGTTTTACAGACACTAATCTGTGATATGAAAATAGTTTTTTTCTTCTTCTAGAGTCTGACACAAGATTCTAAACTTTACCAGAAATTCATTTTTTTTTTTTTTTTGGCTTTCTTCTACTTATTTTCTGCATTAATTCTAAAGACTAGTATGCATTATGTATTCTACTTTACATACTTTGCTTTGGACACTCGTTATTATGTAAACACTTCTGGGCCAAAAAGTTCTGTATCTGGAAAAGAAAAGCTTCGGGGAACTGCACGTACATTCAGGTAAGGCCCTGATTGCGTCTTGAAAGATTTCCGCCCACATGTCCCCACGACCACAGGGAGGGAGGCAGACACTCACCTGCCCCTAACATCACAGATGGGTTACTAGTGTTTGTGCAGCTAGTAATGGCAGCGATGACCACAGAGCCATGAGTAAGGGTGAATTCGCTATTATTGTAGATAAATGTCTTGTGGTCATTGTGATGGTCCAGAGCAACCTGGAATCCTTTAAACCCTTGCTATGGGAAGGAAAAAAAAAAAAAAAGGAAGAAGAAAAAACACGGTGAAATGTTCTCACTTAAGAAGAAAAAGAAATACTTCGGTAACGATAATTTTAAAAGCCAATTTTTAGCAAAACAAATATCTCAGCCAGTGAACTCTACAATGCTAAGAAAAATAAAAGTCCTCTTTATTGTTTTTAAATTTTTATAAAAGGCAGTCATAATTTCTGACTCTCACTCTGCTTTGAGGTCCTATTAACAATGACTTGCTTACAACTACAAATTTAGTTCTAAGTTAGTCTAATTAAATCCGATGACACTATTGTAGAGTCATGGATATGAACCACGGCCACTGATTCTAACACAATGGAAATTTAGAAAAAGGTGTCCTTTTGGCCAGATTCAACTAATCGTGGTCAGTAGGGCAAATCAAGTACAGCTGAACATTTGGTGTCATGCTGGTGGCCACACGATAAAACTTTTCACATATCTTCATCATCATTTGGGGAGATGTTCATCGAAATCTGCATACAAGACACTACGTACTTTGTGGAATACAAAGGTGATTCTGACACAAACCCTCTACTCAAACATATGGTCCGATAACGGAAATCAGATCTGCAAATAATATAAAGGACCAGCAATTGTAAGTTCAAGAACATGGATGCCATCCAAGGGTTTCAGACCAAGTGGCCTGGAAGGTTCAAATGAGGGACTGATGACTTTCTGCTATGAGATGTGAGGCCACCATGCTGTGGAGGCTGACAGACGCGGATGTGCAGGAGCGGGAGGAGCCATGCAGGTGGGTGGAGGCAGGGCATGAACAAAAGTACAATGGCCAGAAAAGCTGGGGCAAGTCGAGTGCACAGTGTGATGAGAGTCATAGGAAAAGTAGATGTGGGGGCTGAGTTGTGTTTACAGACGGTAATGGGCTCTAAGGAAGCTGTGTGGCTCTTGGCCAATAGGAAAGGCACTGAGGACTTCAGGATGGAGAAGAAATACCCTTGGCGTCAAGCTTTGGGAAGCTACGTCATGGGGGGGCAGTGGAAAGCAGCGCGGCTCTAAGACATGGGGTACAGGGCTGGGTCAGGAGGGGGGATTTCTATCTGCCTCTCCCCAGCCCCTACCTTGGCTCCGAGGCAGCTCTCAAAGTCCTTTTTCATGTCAGTCACGGCGACTTTGTCCTGAGGCCTTTTTGGCCCACTGCAGCAAGGCACGACCGTTCTCAAATTTAATTCCACAACCTGTCCACCCAAAAGAGAAGGAACTCAAGAGCTGACATTGTACTCTCAGAGCAAAAATGCAAGCTGGGCCAGAGAAAAAAAATAACACAACCACAAAAACATGGGGCGCCTGGGTGGCTCAGTTGGTTAAGCCTCTGCCTTTGGCTCAGGTCATGATCACAGGGTCCTGGGATCGAGCCCTGTATCAGGCACCCTGCTCAGCAGGGAGACTGCTTGTACTTTTTCTCTCCCTCTCTGTCGAATAAATAAAATCTTTAAGAAAAAAACCCAACAAAACTAAACCATCAAATTCATAAACAAGTACTCAATGTTCTTCTTAATCCTTCAGGAATAATTTCCAAAGATCAGGATGGGCATGTAAGTGGTGTGGGACAGGCAGGAAGCCTTGTCCCCTCCCGGAAAGACCAAGGTGTGCACCTAGCTGCTGGCCAGTGTCTTCTACACATCCATCTTTGCAAAGCAGCCGATGGGTCCTTTTTAATGCTTAGGTTAGTTTGCAATGGGTTTTTTACTAAAATGATATATAAACCATTGTACTTTTTTCTAAAATGATTCGATAGGATGCCACCATTCAGTCATCAATGCCAGGCAATGGGCCTGGGTCTGATTGTATATTTCCTTCCCTCAGGTGTACTATGAAACAAAACCAGGGTCCCACATCTAGATGACCCCTTGGACCTGCCTGTCCAGAAAAATGTGGAATCAGTTTGCCTCCTAGAGAATGAACGAAGGTAAGTCACTGGATAAACCAGAACTAACTGCTATGCTAGAGCCCCATTTCTTTTCCATCTATAGTGATGAGATGAGCCCTTAAACAGCCCTATTCTCTCTGGCGAAGCCCTTCTTCAAAGGTCTTCCACATTAGGGGAGTCAAGCAGTAGGTCAGTAAGGGGACGCACATTCAACCTAATGGCCAAGAGAAAAGGAAGAAGTCATTTTATGTTTACAATTCCTTATCCTCTTAATTGTTTCAGTCTTTTAAAACCTTGTTCCTCTGTGATGACTTGGCCGTGACTAACTTCTTACAAGTATGCCCCCTCAGAAAAAAACACAACTAAAATCACAGCCTCAAGGAAAAGGAAATGCACTCTCTCATACCTGGGCAAAGTCTGGGTCTTGAGAGGGGTCACTGAAATCCCGAAACATTCCTACGGCTTGAAGATACTTTTTCATTTGCTTTACTTTTTCTTCATCACGACCTAAATGGGCATTTTAAGAAATAACAAGTAACAGAGGTTAAAATTTCCTGCTGAAGGGGCCCCTGGGTGGCTCAGTTGGTTAAGAGTCTGCCTTTGGCTCAGGTCACTATCCCAGGGTCTTGGAATCCCAAGATCCCAGGGTCTTGGGATCAAGCCCCGCATCGGGTTCCCTGCTCAGCGGGGAGCCTGCTTCTCCCTCTGCCTGCTGCTCCCCCTGCTTGTGCTCTCTGACAAATAAGTAAGTAAATAAATAAAAAGATTTTCTGATGAAACAAATGCGTAGTAACACAAGTATGGTGCATTTTGCTTACACGCACACCAAATCTTTGCTGCTATTTCAACCTTCTGTCCAATACCCTGACTCCCTGGCTAGTGCTGCTGTTTACTAGGGGTCATTAACTGATCTG
Organism: Nasua narica; assembly: GCA_028533885.1. NCBI lineage: Eukaryota > Metazoa > Chordata > Mammalia > Carnivora > Procyonidae > Nasua > Nasua narica. The sequence continues at coordinate 46,778,430 of CM052813.1, read as the reverse complement.
GACTATTTTCTGAAGCAGATTCTGGGCCTCCCTGCAAATACTCCCCCTCTCTTTGGTCATCATCCTCCATTCAGAGGACCTGAGGCCTAGTTAACTGTCAGAGCACACCTTCATTACTAAGAGCACTTGCTTCCCATCAAATAACCAGTAGTGGAAGACCAGCACGAACATCAAGGCTTCCAGAATACCTGAGCTCTCTCGACTGGGCACACCGTGTCTATGTCGTATCTTCTGAATTCCCAACAACCCTTTTGATTCCATAGAGAAAAGGACAAAAAACCCCTGTAAATGTGACCCTGTGCACTCCAAGGGGCAGAGGCAGAAGGCAGCGCTCGGATCCTCGGAGTCCCAGGAAGCCTGACCCAAGGCCATCTGCTCTCACGGGTCTGCACTTACCCGTCTGCAGCAGGTACTTGATGCTGACGTCGTCAACCGGGAAGAAGGCAGCAGTGGCTCCATACTCTGGACACATGTTCGCGATGGTAGCTCGGTCCGCGATGGACAACTGGGCTACTCCCGGCCCGAAGAACTCCACGAATTTGCCCACGACCCCCACCTGGCGCAGGTGCTGAGCAGCAGAACAAGAGAAAAGCTTGAGACTCAACCGCCCATCTTTACAATGCAGAACAGGCACTTTGTAATTCTTATCAGCTAGCCTGGTGAGTAAACGTAAAACATAAACTGGCCCAACATAGTTTTGATTACTTTAAAAAATAAAAATTTTTAAAATGATGTTAACTAAATTTGGGGAATCTTGGGTTGGATCCTGGAACAGAAAAGGGTCATTACTGAAAAAACTGGATTAGTTTCTAGTTTAGTTAATAGTGTTAGACCAACGTTCTTTATTTTGATTAATGTACCATGGTTATGTGAGATGTTAACGTTTGGGGAAGTTGGGAGAAAGGTAACAGGAACTCTCCTGTTTGATCTGTATTTACATCACCTCTCCTGTAAATCTAAAATTATGTCAAAGCAATTATTACCGAGAGAGAGAGAGAGAGAGAGAGAAAAGAAAAGTCCCAAAATGCAAATAATATTAGTAAAAGTTTTCCACAATGAGAAGGACTTTTTCTTTCTAATGAGGTCACTGGAAGTGCTTAGAAGTGCTAAAAATTAGCACTAAAAATTCTTTCACCTTAAATCGTCTTACGTTAGTTTAGTAATTAAGTAAGAGGCGTATTTTCAAGGGTTTAATGAACAAAATTTCCTGAACACAAGTACAAGTTCATTGTAACCGAAAGATCAGTCTTCTGATCTTCTTGGATCGGTCTGACTCCCATCTCTTTTCCAGACATGCCATCAGCCGGGGCCAGGGGCTCTGTGGCTCACTTGGCCTGAAGGAAGCCAGTCTCACCAGTGGTGCAGGCAGCCACATGGACAGGCTCTTCCGGTTACATGGGCTTTGCTAAATTCTGTGGGCAGGGCCTACATTATTCTGCATTTGAAGAACAATGCACAGACAGCTATGATAACCTATAATATTCAAATAAGTGCAATTCCAAATTCCATAAAGATTAAATCAAAGTATTTTTTGTCCTTTAACAGGATAGTAGCTATCCCTAACATTCCAAGCCTCCTAACTATACAACCAGACAAAAATAGGTTTGTGATAATAAAAAAAAAAGTCATCACTTTTCTAATAACCTTGCAAAATGAAACTGCTCCTCTCCTTTTGCAAAGCAAGCAAATCACACACACACACACGAAAGAAATTATTTCTTGCAAAAGCTAAAGAAAAAGAAAAAAAAAGTACTATTTCCAGCTTGGAGAAACATCTGTTACAATAATGAAACTCTGAATACAGAGGAGGGAATTAAAAGAGCCCGATATTAAATCCACAGAAGCAGTTTGTTATTTACACATAAAGAAGATCCATGTGGAAAAATGTAGTCAAAGTATAAACACACTTGGGAATGAGTTTTACAACCTTGGGATAGCGGTTATTTCTAGGAATGCGGAGGATGGCTTTAGCCATAAATATTTCATTTTACTTCTTAAAAAATAGACACACAGGGAGAGTTCTGAAGCAAACGTGGGAAATGTTACCATCTGTTAAGTCTAGGTGTTGGCACATATGAATGTCATTTTAACTTCTGTGTATTTGAACTCTTTCACACTTTCAAAATATTGTTTTAAAGAAAAGGATCCATGCAGCCACGGAAGAGCAAAATGAACGTTAATTGTCTAAAACTTAACTGCAGAACTCTCCCCTTATCTCATTTCTTTTTAAAAATCATCAACATCCTGTTTCCTAGAGCAAATGGAAACCAAGAGGGACTCCATCATGCATTTGCTCCCTGTGTCTCCCCAAGACCCTCCACGGCCACAGAAGGGGCAGCGTATGGTTACCTTGGTAATGGTGAGCACGATGTCAGTGGATGTCACCAGGGGGTGGGGATTTCCCACCAGCTTGTAGCCAATCACCTGCGGGAGCACCATGCTGATGGGCTGGCCCAGCATGACTGCTTCTGCTTCGATTCCGCCCACTCCTGCAAGGAAGGCGGGACAGAAGAATGCTTTCACTGTGCATCACTATATCCCTCAAGCATCATCTGTTGTGCTTTACTAGTGCAGGTCTGGGCTCTATAAAGAATGGTTATCTTTTCTCTCTTTCCCTCTACAGAAATTTTAACAAGTATTTCTCAGAGTGTGGTCCCCAGGACACCTGTATCAAGATCCCCTTGATTCCACACCAAGTGAAGAAATGGAGTTCAGGAGTCTCCGTTGTTTAACAAACAGCCCAGGTGATACGCATGTGTTCCAGTTCATTCTTCCGAACATTATTACTGGGTGCTTACTAGGCATGAGATACTCTTCTAGGCACTGGAAATCCAGCGGTAAACACAACAGACAAAAGACTGTGCAAAGTCATGCTCCTGGGATGTCACGGTAACAGTGGAAATCAAGCTACACACTATAGAAGAGCACAAATGGAGGAGGAACCTGGAACGATACTCACCCCAACCGAGGACACCCAGACCATCGATCATGGTTGTGTGCGAATCCGTGCCCACGAGGCTGTCTGGGTAATAATAGCCATCGTGATCGAACACCACTCTCGCCAAATACTCCAGATTCACCTGGTGGATGATTCCTGAGCCAGGGGGGATGATCCGCATGTTGCGAAAAGCCTGAGAACCCCACTAGGATTGAGAACGGAAAGAACACCATGAATAGCTCATGTGTTTCTATGCATCCCATCTCCTTGGCACCTCTCCTTGTACCCACGTATATGAAGAAACAACCAATGGAACCAAACTCCGGCCATACCTTTAAAAATTCAAATCGTTCTCTATTTCTTTCAAATTCCAGGTCTTGATTCTTCTGTAAACTGTCTGTCCTATCAGAGACAAAAGGTAAGTGTATAAATTTTAAGGCTTAAAATGTTACCAGTCGAACTTATCCGTGATAAACAGATGCGCTGGCAATTTCCTCCACAGGCTTGCTGAGTGGTGCTGATGCATTCATTCACATGGGAAACGAGAAGGAATTGGCAAGAGTAAAAAGAATAATTATTATTTGGGTCAAGTGATCCCTACAATACATGGTAAGTAGCGAATATTAAGTGAATTTACGTTGAAACTAATCTAATCACAAACCCTGACTTTTAGAAACAGACTCTAGACATTTATGATGACGACAGCAGCTTAGATATTGAAAGGACCGTTGTTTCTACTTCTTTCCCATGGGGGACTTCGTTACAACATCTCTCTGAGCTGAGCTGGGTCCGGGCTGGCATTCGCATTTGTTTCTGTTGGGAGACAGGGATCAGCAATGCCAGGAGGCATGAGCATTTATGGAATCACGATGTCCTAGCTCTCGGACAGAGGTTTCCGAGGAGGATGGCGCTACCCAAGAACATCTCTAAATCTAAAGGGCAGATTACACGCTGAGGTTTACTCAAAATCATTCATTCCGTCAGGATTGACAGGGCATCAAGAAGCTTCTCCAGGACTTTCATAATCAAATCACATACACTGTTTTGAGTCAAGGTGGAATAAACCAGAGGTACGACTTGGCAGGTCGGGCACACATAAACCAAACCATGGATTGCGGGAACATAGGAAAGGATAGTAGAACTAATAGCTGAGACCCAAGTCAGACTTCATTAATTAGTAGTTAACGCTTACCGACTTTACTGGGAATGACCCACTATTCTAAAGACTTAAAATTTATTTTCTCATCTAGTCTCCATGGCAACCCTTTCAGTTAGATGCCACAAACAGCCACATTTTTCCAAAAGAGGCAACTGAGATACAGAGAGGTTAAGAGCCTTGCTCAAGAGCACGCGGCGAGTAAATCCTGGAACTGGAACTGGAATGCTGGCAGCCGGAGCCACAGTGCATGATCGTGGCACAGGCGTTACGTGTCTTATACACATGGACAAATCAGTCCGCATGACCATCCCTCACAGAGATTCCACTCCTACCCCCGAGTGCAGAAGAGGCACAGAGTGCTGAGCCAACCTGTCCAAGGCCAGACGTCTGTCAATGACTGAGCCGTCATCTGAGCCCAGGTCTGACGACCCTGGGGCCTGTCCCCTGACCGCCATTCTCTACGTCTCATCCACGCTCTTCCTTCGCTTATTAATGCCCCAGAGAGCCTACCCTGCGCCCCCAGCTGGAAACACAATGGGGCAAGAGCAGCGCGTGCACTGCCCACTTGGTGCTCGGAGCCTGGAGGGCGATGCAGAGAAGCAAGCAGGCAACTGTAAGAGTGTGACCGTCACTGCCGCGGTGCAGGGGGCGAACACTCAGAAAAGGTCGCAGATTCAGACTGGGGATGGGGATGCTTTTCAGAGGAAAGTGACATTGAGGGAATCTGAAGGACATGTGGAGTAGCCAGATAAACACAGGTAGGTGCTCCTTGGGCAAAAGGAAGCACTGGAAGCACTTAGCATTTACTCAACAAAGAGCACATTCAGTTACCTCGGGGAAGGGAGCCCAAGGCAGGACTCCGTCCCAGGACTCCGGAATCAGGACCTGAGCTGAAGGCAGACACTTAACCCACTGAGTCACCCAGGCATCCCTTCAGCAGGAGATCTTAACGGGGCTCCTGAGGGTGCCTTAGAGCAGGGGGCCATAAATCCTATCTCCACAGGACAAATCTGGCCCAATACCTGTCTACGTCTGGCCCTCAAGCAAGCAATAATTTTTACATTTGTAAAGGTTGTGTAAAAAAAAAAAAAAAAAAAGTATATGAGCAGAGACAGTATGTACCCAGCAAAACCTAAAATATTTACTATGGGTCCTTAAAAAAAAATGTGCTGATCCCTGATGTGGAGTATGAATGCCTGTGAGTGTGTGTCTGTGTTAGAGTGTGTGTATGTGGTAGAGAAAAGCAAAAGGTAGAAAGAGAGAAAGGAGAAATGCCAACACCGGGGAACGAGGAAGGACAGGAATGCTGCCCCCGGAAGAGCAGAGCCTCCGGACCAGGGGCGACTACTCCTCAAGGTACTCATCTCCTTCTCACTAGTCCACTGAGGCCTCCATCCACAGCCACATTTTCTGCATTAGGAATACCTCGGACACCACACAGCCAACGGGTCAAACCCTAATGCCTGAGCTTCCTTCCCAAATCTCATCCCCTCCCACCATGTAGTTTCTACAACTATCAAAGCATTTATTCCAGAAATAGCCTAAGTGGCTCTTGTCAGTCTCTTCAGCCTACCTTTGTACCATCGCCAAAATCCATTCTCTAACGCACAGATCATCGTGACCCACCCGGAACCATTTCTATATAAAGTTTTCCATTTCTATATAAAGTACGAATCCCTTGCCTTAAAAAACAAAGTCCTTCCGTGTGACCTCAAGCTTCCTTTATAAGTCCTCTCCTATCACCTGGTCCAAACTTTCTTCAGCTTCAGCCACACTGAAGCCCTCACACTCTCCCAAACCTCACTTCCCTCGCGCTCCATTCTCTCCATGTAGAGCGCCTTTTCCAGCGCTTCCCTCCTTGTAAAGCCCCTTCAGCAGCTGGAGCACGTGATGCTCCCGGCAGAACCCTCTGGACTCCCCAGGTCGGGATGATTTGCTTCCTTCTCCGTGGTTACTCCATTTAGCAACTGCACTGAAGTCACGTGTTCTTCAATTTCTCTCTTCTAAACTAACCTGTTTCTTAAACAAATACTGGCACACAGTAGGTCTGTTAAATGGATTTAAGGATGGCATCTTGGAACATTACTCTTAATCATATGGGGCCCTGCCTCTGGCTCTGCTCTTCGCTGGCTAAAGCTCTTCTACTCGGAATACTTGTGGACGACTAGTTGGGGTCCCTTTCCCTCTTGCCTCCAGTACTGGAAGGACAGCGGAAAAGTAGGGCGACATTTACCCCGGAGAATGCTGGCACGTCAGCCTGATGTAAGCAACATATTCACAGGACAAGCAGAAGCCAGTAATGCTTAGGCTGCTGTAAGACAGGTTAATTCCAGGTAAAAACCTATTTACTCATTAAAACAAAACACCTTTTTTGGCTCAAGTTAACAGTGCTAGTTCCTGGAATGAATGAATAAACAGACCTAGAATTCAGACTTTTCCGCCACTCAGGACTTCCCTAAATTCACCAATCAATAAGCTTTTAATAAACTTATTAATAAGCTTTTAATAAGGTTTCTGAATATGAATGGCCTCACAGACTAAAGAGGAAGTTTCTCCTTAGTTATACAGTTTGAATTCAGATTTGGACGTATATCAAAGTTTCTGAGTATTATATTTAATGGTACTCCAGAAATTCACAAACAGTATTTACAGAGGAGAGAGTTTCCATACCCATGAAATCTAGTCAGAAATCGCTAACATGATATTCTTGTTGGTTTTTTTTTTAAAGGTTATTTTTGACATGACTTTGAAAAATTTTATAATAATGAGTTAGTTAGATCTTCCATTCCTAAAAGTGTTGAGGCCAATTATTTTTATTCAAACCAGGCAAAGGGCTCAGAAATACTTAAATGGGAATATTTATTACCTGAGCACCCCTTCCACAGTTTCTCTACTTCATTTCTGGAAATAGTTGGAAATCAGCCCATAGTACACAGTTCCATAAAAGTTGAGACTTATCACATTTAATTCCTTACAAAAATGAAGAAAGAGGGGCGCCTGGGTGGCTCAGTGGGTTAAAGCCTCTGCCTTGGGCTCAGGTCATGATCTCAGGGTCCTGGGATCGAGCCCCGCATCGGGCTCTCTGCTCAGCAGGGAGCCTGCTTCCCCCTCTCTCTCTGCCTGCCTCTCTGCCTACTTGTGATCTCTCTCCCCCTGTCAAATAAATAAATAAAATCTTTAAAAAAAAATGAAGAAAGAGACTGGGAGGTCAAATTGCAAAACCAAATTCGAGCAATAAAAACAAAACAGAACCAATGAAAACACTTCTAACAGAAATGTTGTCTTAAAAAAAAAAAGTGTTTGCTAGATTTGGATATCAGTTTGGATCAAAGTCCTTCCCCTTAGCCCCCTGCTGGACTTTGCTCTTTTCATAATAATGTTTTCATTAGTGCAGGATAAATGAAAAGGGTCCATAAAAAAATTGAAACCGGGGGCGCCTGGGTGGCTCAGTGGTTTAAGCCTCTGCCTTCAGCTCAGGTCAGGATCCCAGGGTCCTGGGATCAAGCCCCGCATCAGGCTCTCTGCTCAGCGGGGAGCCTGCTTCCCTCTGCCTCTCTGCCTACTTGTTATCTCTGTCAAATAAATAAATAAATCTTTAAAAAAAAATTGAAACCGGAGTTGACAGCTTCCAAGGTTAAGAGAAAAAATAAATTACAGTGAACTTTGTGATGCCCCAGATTCATACTGCTTAATAAACAGTCAGGAGATCTTTGAATTTTGAGTCAAAAGACTTCAGATATTAAAACAATTACAACTCTGTCCCCACCAGTATCCTTTTACCTTCCAGGCAGTGAAATAAAGGTAAATCATCAACAGTGAGAATCTCCAAGAAAGATAAAGTTGCCCAGGATTTTGTGAGGCTACTTTTATAACTTCCGCAGTGGGGTGTTCTCAAATTGAATAACATTTTGTGCATGTATTTTTAATTCTTCCCTTTGACACCAAACCATTAAATTGAGCTCATGTGATTTAAGGGACCAAAAAAAAAAAAAAAAAAAAAAAAAAAAGTTGCCTAAGGATGAGATTAGAGTCCAAAGGAAAGCAAACAGCTGCTGAGGATCCATTTGTTCCAAGAACCGTCAATTCAGAGGACAAAGCGGATTTCTCTTTATCCTAAATTTATCTGGTTTGGATATTCACAACTTTAATCTGAGAATGGCCAGTTTCCCCAGTTCTCTTGAGGTGGTCTGGAACCCATTTAAATCTCCAAAGAAGCAAGTTTTTTTTTTTTTCCTTCTTGAATGGTTTGTTTCATACTCTTAAGTAACTTTTTATTATAAAAACCATAGCTTCTTACAATTCCAGAGATAAATCATTTAGAAGTTTGTCACCTCTTTTTCTAATCTTTTCATCTCTGTATAACTTCTCAGCTAGCTGAGATCACGCTATACACGCAATTTATATCTGGCTCACTGAGCTATGACACGAGCATGTTCCAAGTGTTATTAAACACTTTATAATTATAACAGTAAATGTGACCTAATAATTCACTTTAAGGGCATACCATAATTTAATAAATCATTCTCCTTTGTTGGAGATTTAGAACGCTTCTAGATTTCCATTATTGTAAATAATGCTTTAATGAACACTATTTAGTCATTAAGCCACTCCTGAATTTCCAGATCATTTATGAAGGGGTAATGCTCAGAAGTGGAAATTCCAGGACAAAGGATATGACAGTTTCTAATAATCTTCATACATACTGCGTTCATCATTCCTAATTTATAGTATTATTAGCAGTGCATAAAAGTATCTCCCTCATGACACCTTTATAATTAATAGTTTATTTTCTAATCTTAACTATATTGATAAGAGAAAACGGTTATCTCAAGAATTTAATCTACTTTTTTATTACTTCTGATGTTGAAAAGGATTTATATAGTGTTTACTGTTGCTTTTCCTTTCATTATGAAATGCCCACTTTCCTTTGCCCATTTATCTGCTGAGTTTTACTATTTTTTAATGGATTATATGCATTGTTAATATATATTAGGGATATTAACCCTCTGTCATATTTGTGGCAAATATTTTTTTAAGATATTTACTGTTAATTTTGAAGTCATTAAAACTATAGTTCTTTTTTCTTTTTTGCTTCATTCTTTGCCTTTAAATTTAGAAAGGTCTTTCTCCTCAAGACATTTGACACATACATACCTTAATTTTCTCCTAAATTTTTCGATGATTGGATTTAAAAAATACTAATGCTTTAATTCACAGGCATTGCTCTATCAAATAATTAATTTCCCTAGCACTGAATGTGGTATAGTTCTTTCTTAAACCCACTCATAGTTGATAATAACTGTCTAGTTATTCTTCTAGCAGTACCTGATTGCCCTCCCTGTATAGTCCTGCAGTTACTCCTACAACAGATGGAGTGTATTCCCCACCCCTAATTTAGGACTGGCCATGCTCTGATTGTCACTGTGAAGAGAACTGATTCGATGCCTGCCCTGATCTAAGCCTCAAGAGATATTGTGGGTTCCCACTTGCCCTTTCGAGCCTCTGTGATCACCAGATAGCTGCTTTCTCCTTCAGCCTGGGCCCCAGAAGAAGTAAAAAGAAAAAAAATCCATACATTAAAAAAACCTCCCCCCCCCAAATCTTCACTGGAAAATCTATAGTAAGTTTGAGTTTTTCTGAATACATCTTTTACAGATTTTCTTCTTTTGTTTATCTACATTCACCAACAAGGAAGACTTGAACTGCAAGATTTTGCACAAAACAGAAAATCCGAGTATTCATTCTAATCTCTCACCTTCTGTTGAAGTCCACCTGGATGGAATGATCAATTACAAGATCAGCCGGACAGACGGGGTTTATTTTCTCGGGATCTCCCCCTAACTTCTTCACGGCATCCCGCATGGCGGCAAAGTCAACCACAGCTGGCACACCCCTAAGAAAAGAGAGCGTTAAACAGAAGACAAAACTGTTGACCAAGTGTCCTTGGATTTGTCAGCTTTGGCCTCCACTGACAACGCCGGCCATGAGACCGTTTCAGATGACTTAGAAAAGTGGAAGTTGCTAAACACCTTTCCTTGAGCAGACACTGGTAGTAAGTGTCACGACTGAGTGGTATCTCTACATGAAGTTTTGTCATTGCATTGAGGTTACAACAAATAGGGTCTAACCAGAGACTGGGAAAGCAAGCACTTAAAAACTCTGGGACCGTTACTGCCAGGGCTGATCCCATTCACCCGGTGGGGCCACAGAGGCCTAGATGTGTGGATCAGACCTCCAACTTCAGACCAAACTTAAAGAAATGGATGTAATTCAGAGAAGTATGCTAGGAATCAAATTTGGACTAGGTGAATCATTCCATTTTATTATTTTAGAGTGTAAAATTTGTCCTCTAGACTGTCTTCTAGAAAAATGAAATTTGGAATTTGGTCCCTAGAAGGACTAAAATAACATCATTTAAAAATGGAAAGGTAGTGTCTAAAACAACAGATCACGATGAGGAGTAAAGACTCCCGGGACTAGCAGGATATGAACTGAGCCTTAACGGCAACAGGTCAGGTCTTGGGGCCTGCAAGTCTCCCCTCAGGGGACAGCACATCACTGTTCTAAAGACAGCTGTTTGAAACTGGCTATGTGGGTGACAGGATGTGAGGGAGAGGAGATTCCAAGATAGCCCTACTTCATGTTATTTCTTCCACCTTCCTCTAGTACACTTAAGACTAGGATCTCCCAGACTAAAGATGATGACCTTTGCCATTGGAAAAGGCGGAGTGACTGACTACACATCCCAATGTGTCTGAGACATTCTCTTGCTGTCCAGGATAACAGACCCCTTACATTTTCAAAAGTGTCTGGATATTGGGTGATAAATTATACAGGTACTCTGTGTGTGTGTGTGTGTGTGTGTGTGTGTGTGAAGCTTTCTCTAAAGGCTGACAAGGGAAGCAGTGAAGAAGGGAATGAAGTGACATTAGGCTCACGTGAAGTCCTGCAGGATGACGCGGGCAGGTTTAAATGGCACTTCTATATTCTTATGCTGCATGACATTCCAATTTAGGATATTTTCGATGTCATTTTTCTTCACCAAAAACTGATCACAGTTCCGAATGGCTGCCTCCAGGAGAACTCTGATTGAAAATGGTAAGCGTTCTAGGGAAAAAGGAGAAAGCGTAACAAAACAAACAAAAGCCATAAGACTCCTCATAAGAGCGAGTTAAAGCCAATCTCTATATAAATGTGATACAAGGCATCAAACTCCTCTTCCAACAGGGAAAGAGGGTAAGTTTAAATTGGGATTTCCATAGTTTAAAATATAAGCATATCGAAAGGGTTTAAGAGACATTTGGTACTTGAAAATACCCACAGACTAGGCAAAAAGAAATATATATTTATAGTTAATTCTTTCATAATAAATTGTTGCCTTACCTTGGATTCCAAAAACAGAGTTTCCCTTAAGTTATCATGAAAGAAGTCAATCTAGATATTTATTGTATTATATGTTGGCAAGTAACACACACATACAAAGTAATATTTCTTATGAAAACTAGTGTGTAAGAAATGAGAAAAATAACTCCTTTATAACTATTGTAAGTAAGACCAAAGACAGTCACATGCACCTTTCAAAGGAAATACAAGCCTAAACACCACGTAGGATGGCCCCTGGTAATGGGTCTAAGGATAAGACAATAGTAATTCACAAGAAAAACTATTTTGTTTATTTATAAAAAAAAGTTCTATCCTGATCTATGAAAATTATTCACCAATACTATTTGGAAAAGATCGGAGTGCCAAGGTAGAAAGCAGAGGGTCTGTTTTTTGTCCAATTCTACTACCCACACAGTTGTTCTTTCATCATGTCACTGACCCTTTCTGGGTCTCAGCTTCCTCTGGACTACTTCTTATGTTTTATAAACGTGACCTCACAGGGTTGTTATACTGATTAAATAATATATATGTACAAACACGCTATATATTATAAACTTTACATAAATATCACATGTATATAATCATTATTACTTACTTGAAAATGGGCAATGTAAGAAAGATGTGTGTGTGTGTTTGGGTATTTAATCCAAGACCATTCAGCCATCTTTGCTACTCCCTCTTTCAACTCTCCTAAAGGCTAATTAGTTACATAGCTTAATTATTATGTAAACAGGACTCTAACTGCTCTGATAACAATTACATCAGAGAGCCATGGACCTACCGTATCTTGAATCCTTCAATTTATTCAAATTGAAGAATTTCCTTCCTGGTTGTGCAGGATCTAAAGGCTCAACAAGGTACGCAAATGGGTTGCTCATGATTCTTGATGGCCCTGGAAAAAAAAAAAAAAAGAAAAAAAAAAGAGAACGTTTAATTTCTACTCTCAAAGCTGGATTTCATTGATTCTGAGGCATGTTTGCCCTCTTTAATGATTATGGTATGTATTCATCTCAAGACATCACTTATTTTTCAAAGTAGGAGGAGGGCGGGACATACATGACCACAAGGATGATATCTTAGCAAATAAAATGGGCTTCTGTGAATCTATTGTGAAAGCTAGCATTCACCTCTACAGAGAGCATAAAATCCCAAACTTTTGTCTGACGCCTACAACTTTGCAACCTTCTTCCACTGATAAGATATGCTGTGTCTCATGGTAAATCCCTAATATATGAAACAGACTTCTAACCTGGACTCCTGTATTTCTTGACAGGAGGTAAAAGGTCCATAGCGGATGACATGCAATTGTATAAAACTTGAACTTTGGAAGTCGGGGCTCAGAAGCAGCTATTTTCTCTTGTAACAGTCTCTGCATAAATGTGTTAGTTTGAAGTCTTCCTGATTCACTTTTGCATGTGGGGGCAACAGAGCGTTCACTCAGGGAATCTCTGTTACTGCCGAGGGGCATAAAGGCCCAAACTTCCAGGATAGGTGTGGAGGAGACACTCTTACCTCAGCTTCAGGCAGGAGTTGGAAGACTTGCTTTCCAGTCCTACCCCCTTGGGCAAAAATCCTCCAACCCATCCATTCCCCAGCAGTCTTAATTTTGAGATAAGAATAGTGATGTTTCTGGGGTGCCTGGCTGGCTCGGTTGGTGGATGGAGTGTGTGGCTCTGGATCTCAGAGTTGTGGGTTTAAGCCCCACGTTGGACGTCGAGATTACTTAAAAAGAAAATCTTTAAAAAAATATAGCAACATTTCCCCAATTAATCCAGGGGTTTATGAATACTTAAATATTCAACCTATTTTGGACACGACTGAGGTGGAATGATCAACATATTACTGTAAAATGAAAAAACACGTGTGGGCCCACCTTGGGAGATAGCCCCGGTTCTGTCCCGGACCACCACAATATGGCAAATTATCGCCATAAGCTGAGCCCACCGAAGTTGCCGGTTTCCCAGGGCATATAAAAGTCGACACTATACTGTAATCTAGCAAGTGTGCAATAGTACTATGTCTAAAAGAATAACGTACGGATTTTAATTAAGAAAAGCTTTATTGCAGGGGCGCCTGGGTGGCTCAGTTGGTTGAGTAACTGCCTTCGGCTCAGGTCATGATCCTTGAGTTCTGGGATCGAGTCCCACATCGGGCTCCCGGCTCTACGGGGAGTCTGCTTCTTCCTCTGACCTTCTCTCCTCTCATGCTCTCTCTCACTTTCTCTGTCTCTCAAATGAATAAATAAAATCTTTAAAAAAAAAAAAAAGAAAAGAAAAGCTTTATTGCTAAAAAACGCTAACTCTGAGCTTCCAGTGAGTCCTCATCTCTGACCACAGAGCGCCACACCAAGTCCAACAATGAAGAAGTTGGATGCATTATGAACATGGTGACAATGTGACACAGAGACATGACGGGAACAAATGCTGTTGGGAAAATGGTGGCAAGAGACTTGCTCAAATGCAGGGTTGCCACAAACCTTCAATCTGTCCAAACTGTAGTGTTTGCACAGCACAATAAACTGAGGTCTGCCTGTACAGGAAATGACTGTTTGGGGGGATGAAAAGTGACAAGTGGTTCTTGTCTCCACAGACAGGCCCCTTTCTTCATTGAGACACAAAAGGGACTGGCTGCTGCGACGGGGCCAGGAAGTCAAGACTGGGGGTAAAACTCAGTTTCCACTGTATATCCTTTCATATCGTGTGCATTCTTACCCATGTGCACATGTCACTTTTTGAAAACAAGTCACAAGTTTTAGGGAAATAGCTATTTGTGCACGCACTTAGTCCGGTGCTAGGTGATTCTGGAGAGAGGCACTCGCTGAGAAGCAGTCCCTGCCTCTGTGGAGCCCGTGGTGCTGGAGGCCAGAGGACAAGCCAGACGCCTGTCACGGGCACCAGAGAACGCCGGGGAGAGTGTCTTTCCACCGGTGGCTATGCTGGGAACTGCTTCTGTCTCCAAGTTCACTGTGGAGAAAGATCATCTTATATTTCAAGCAAGTCTGGCAGTCTGGATTTCTACATGAAGTCTCTTGATTTAGAAATGTTGGTAATTAAAGGTTTCTAAACGACTATGGGTGTGCTACGCGATGACCAAACCGAACATGCCTGTGGGCGCTGCGTGACTCGTGCACTGGAGGACAGCAGGGTCTCCAGAGAGAGAGAAAACTCGGGTAGGGAACTATGGGAGGGAAGGAGGCGAGAGGTGACCTGCGTGGGCCACTGGAGAGTGGCCGCTGCAGTGGAAGAAGAGGCAGAGGCTAGAGAGGGTGGCCACTGAGTCACCGAATGGGCCCCTTTGAGGGGAGAGCGCACTCGATGCCACACAGATGGGAGAGGCTTGTTATGCCTCCCCACTAAATGCGGAGCCACGCAAGAGGACAAAAAACCTAGAAATATGCTGTTTAGTAAGAAATGCGTTCGCCTGTCTGCAGGAGTTTACAGATCTGTGGGCTCAGAAAACAAGACTAATAATTCCCCTGACTGTCATTTTGAAGGTGTCAACCGAAAAAGGCAGTCATCCTATTCTCCCTTGGATTTGCTACCCATGCCACTGCCCCCAGACTCAACTACCCCAAACAGCAGCAAATGCAAGAGTAAAGCTGCTCTCTTGCCTGCCTGGGAAGTGGGTCAAGAGAAGAGTGTTTCCGAAGAGGCCG
>CM052813.1:46639614-46762795 GCA_028533885.1 Nasua narica | reverse complement strand
AGGCCATAGCATTTTCCTGACCAGGAAACAGAGGCCCCCAAGAAGAAAGTGGGGTCAGTGGATTTATGAGTGGTAGACCTCGGAGGAATATACAGCTGATTTTCTCTCCAGTGAAAGGCAAATTTCTGGCAGAGGGGAAAAAGAATGCTTAAAATCCTTCAAAACTAAAGCTGAAAAAGTACCACTTAAGGCATTTTCACATATCACAATCTTCTGGGGCTTTTGTAAGCATTGACTGAGCCTTCCATGGGGTTCAAAATTGCAGAGAACTGTCAGCTACACTTTGGGAAAGCAACTTAGGGCTAAGTTTTTAACAATCTGCCCTGGGTGACTGTGTTTATTCTGAGAGGCAGAGGTGTGAGGGCAAATAAATTTTACTGATATAAATATCAAACCCACAATTCCTTACTCAGATTCAACATAAGAAATGTGAGCAAAGACTCACATCAAGTAATATCAGTGGAATAGAAAAAGTTGCAGAATAATATATATACTAGAATCTAACTTAAATTACAAACTTCAAGACTATTAGTCAGTATTCGTCCATATATACACACACCATCGTATATGTAAACAAATACAAAAGAAAAGATCCAGAATAAAGTTCACATTGATTATCCCTAGATAGAAGAGAGAATACTGGTGTAGAGGGTGGGGTGGGGTGAGGTGGGAAGGACTTTTAACCTCTGAACAGAATCCAAGCTCTGTTTTCTGCAAGCATGCTTTCGTTTGCCACTTACTTTAAGAAAGCTGAGGCAGTTTGTTTTCAATTTTCACACAAATACCTGTAAGAGGATATTTCATACAGGAAGAAACAGTGTCTCTATAAAATGAAAACTTAACATCTTGGGCAGTATCTTTCCAAAGGAAGATAGAACTCCTAAAGTTCCTGCAACTACAGTACACAGTTCTTTCTTTAATAATGTCTGATGATTTATTTAAAGGTAAACCCATTCTGCTCACCAAACTCTGTCCTTCGTCGCCGATGCAGTGCACTGGTTCTGAAGAGAATCTACGAGTGGTTCCTATCTAACTTTAGGTGGACCGGTTGCATACTTCATAGAGGTCCAGACCTTGTCAATCCAGGTGGGACCCCTTCCTACTCACTACCCTCCCTAACCCGCTCTCCACTTCCTCCCTCCCCCAACAATCCCAGCAGGAGACCAAACCTGCGGCAGTTATCAAAAATATTACACTTAGAAATAGATGATCATTGCAGAGACATTAGAAAGTGCAGATAAACAAAAAGAAGAAAATAAAAGTCACCACCGGAGTTCACAGTTTCACCTAACATGACTTTTAAATGGATTTGGATTTCTTGAAAACACGGATTAGACCTCCGTTGTTTTGTAAATTGCTTTTTTTTTTTTTCACTCAGCGATACATCTTTATCAGGCCATCATGTGACATTTTATATCACTTTTAATTGCATTATAAAATATCATCCAGGTATACAACAATTTACTGAAATCTCTTATTATTAAAATACTTAGTTTGTTTCCAAGTATGAACATTCAAACAACGCTGCAACCTTTGTACACTCTTCTTTGAGTAGATCCTCAATCCGTTCCCTCAATATAAATTCCTAGCTTTTGGTTCCTAGAAGTAGGACGGCTGGGAGAAAGGATCTGCATGGGCGCGTTCTGTTAACGGCCGGCGCGTGGCCTGGGAAAGGCTGTGCCCACTCAGGACCCTTCTCTGAGGCAGCGAATGGGAAGCGAGTGCCTCAACCAGGTCACGCAATTCTTTCTTACTTTTGCCAAACTGGGAGATTAAAAAGCTAATCTTGGGGGCATTTCTTTAATTGCGAGTGAGTGAAGGTGGATACTTTTTCAACTGTCCCTTCGCCACGTGAATTTCTTTTGTGAGCTGTCTGCCAGACAGGCCAAACTGAGATGGCCTCTGGTGACCAAATGTTCTCATCTCTGAGGGGGACTTGACTGAGCTATTAACGTGGCTAGCACCCGGCTCTGTAACCCTGTGGAGGCAAGAAGGGAGCCCCAAACTCCGATGGGGCTCTGAAATCTTTAGACAGTCTGACTCCATGCTGGGGTGCGTCATGAACCCAGCCGGTTAGAGCAAGGTGGGCGGCCCCCGTAGCTTAAATCATGGGCAAAATCCCCATTTGGTTCAGCGAGCTCTGCTATCTGTTACTCAGACTGAACTTCCAGGCCCAGACGGCAATCTTGTAGAGGGGTTTTGATGTGGGAAACAAAGACAGAAGAAAAATTATTAAATTTCCTTACTCTCTCCAGCCTATTGACAAGTCTTTGAAACAGGCAGAGTGACATTCTTCTAGAGACTCAGCTCCCTTGATGTTGAATCTTTTGCTAAGGGCAGAAGGCAATCTTAATCTTAGTCCAGCCCCCAGGATCCTATAGGTCTACTTTAACATATAAAAATTCCTTTGGGAACTTCTTTATCTCCACCCCCTTCCCCCCAGATACATGTTGGAAATCATCCTCCAAGCATATGACCCAGCGATAGACATCTGAAAGGTCCCATGACTGCATTTTTACTAAACAATATTGAATGACCTTTCCCAGCAACAGATAAGCCCCCTCAGGATCCTGGGAACCTTGATTCCAAAATACCTGGGAGGCTTACACTATCCCTACCCTGCCCCCAACTTGGAGGTATAGAATGGGCCGTTCCTCATGGCCCCAGTGTAGCTTTTCTGCCCACAATTTCTGTCCCTGGCAGCTTCGAACCCTAATGTCTTTCCCACATCAGGTTTTGTGTGGGAGATTGAGTTCGGAGCGCACTACTAAACCATCCCTCTGGCGAGAAGCGCATCTCGGACCACATGCCCAGCTGGCAGGGAATGCAGCACCACGCTGCTAACCGGCACGGCCAGATTCGTGGAAACGCACGGAAAAGTCAACTTCAGCTAAACGCCGAGGTCAGATTCATCTCTTCGAGTCACTTCCCAGCCTTTGGAGTATATAAACCCAAGATTAGCTGCTTCCGTTATCAGAGTTGAATCCTCTTCAGTTATCTTATGATAGGGAAAGAGGCACAGGTATGAATGGGCCCCACAAGCAACCACAGGATTTCCGAGGACCGGTAGGAAGGAGCAGAGGAGAAGAGTAATCTCCTGCCAGTGGTGGGGCGTGGAGGACAGAGGTTTTGTTTATTTTGGGGAGGGGTGAGGAGTGTGCATATCGGTTTCCAGGAAAGCTTGTATAGTTTGAAAGAGTTTGCGGGTGATTAGTTGAGAATGGTCTAAAGTGCAGACAATACATCCTCCGAATTGTTTATTTATTTAGGGTATCTAAAGACACTCAAGAGTAGATTTTTAAAATCTATGCCAACAACAGAAAGAGGTTTCTATTTCATGTGGTTACCCATCTCTCTTCTCACATTTTCCTAAATATACCCATCCTGAATTTTCACGGCTTCCAACTCTAAACTTAACGTCACTGCATCTCTAGAGTTCACTTTAGGTCACTATAAGGATTAGCTATGGTTCATTTTTCTATTTAAAGAGAAATTAATTGGTCCCACTTCCCAAACTGACTGCTGTGTATCTAAACATCATGCTACTTATAAACAACTTTTTGTCAAAAGTGAGATTCCAAGGATGTCTATGTAAGCATAAATAAGACTGAGGTCAGAACCATTCAGGCCAGCAAACCACCATGGCTTGTCAATTGGATTTTTTCCACAAAGTCGGGAACTAAGATTAGTTCTTTCCTTCATTTGATGCAGCCGCATCTGGAAAACTGGAATAACTAAATATCTCTGGATTTTCCCAGAGACCAGGTCACCTCTTTGATCCTGCTAGCTATTTGTAGAAGAAATTAAACACATGCACACACACACACACACACACACATAAAGCTCTTAAATGGGATACTTGTAACTGAAAGAATTTTGAATGAGAAGCCCTAAGAACAATCGTCTATTTGGGGAGAGAATAAAAAAAGAAAAATAATAGCATAGAAGCGGGGTCTTGCAGAAAGGAATGGCTTTATAACAATATAACCAAATCCATGAACACATCTCTCTTGGGCACTAATTATATGCAAGGTGCATTCTACACTGTGAACATGAATAAGACTCTGCTTTATGTATCAGAAAGTTTTGCCATTACAGAATGACTTGTCTTATTTTTGTTAAATTTTTAAATTATCAGCCTCTTTTCCCTTATTCTCCTGTCTCCTCCTGGACAACTGACCAGAAGGCTCCACATATATTCCCGGATTTTTAAAAAGAGCTGTTAACAGTTGTGAAATGATTAAGCTCCATTTCGAATGAGCCACACAACCTTTCTGTGCCTCAGTTTCCCAATCTGTAACATAAGTTTAGTCAGTGATCCTAAAAAGTCCCTTCTAAGTGAAAAAATTCCACGATTCATTCTTTCATGCATTTAACACGTATTCATATTAATCATCTAATATGTAATAATAACCATCTAATATGAACTGTTTTAGGCACTGGAGCTACACCCAGGAGCAAAAGTGGCAAAGTTCCCGCCCTTGTGGTGCTTCCATGAGGAAGGAGGGAAGTAGGGGAGGGAGCTAAATAAACACACAAACAGAACGTCAGAGCGTGACCAGCTCTGTGGATAAGGAGGATGAGGGTAGTAAGGAGTGTGGGGCCGCAAAAGATACTGGGAGATCAAAGGAGGATCTCACTGATACAAGCACTTGAGCACAGCCTTGAAGGAAGTGAGGGGACAAGTTACCGACAATCTGGAGGAGAGGTGAGATCATGTGCAAAAGCCCTGAGGTGGGTCTGAGGAAGGCAAGGAGGCCGGAGTAGGGTAAGTGAGGGCAGAAAAGGAGGAGACAAGGTGGGGAGGTCACAGAATTGGCCACTGTAGGAACTGTGACTAAAGACAAACTACAAAGCACTGTCCTAGCTTTACACTTGGTTTAAATGGTAGATTCCCATTGTCAGAATTTGTTAAGGTTTGATACAAAATTAAGTCATAACGTGAAACTACTAGATGGCATTTAAAAAGTAGCTACTTCCTGAAATCTAACCCTTCTGTTTCCTTAAACTTCATTATTAAGTAACACTGGAAATTTTTAACGATGTGCCATAAAAATGATCATGACTCACTTCGGCAGATGTATATAGCCACTACCAAAGGCAACAGGGAGGATCTGGGGGACACAAGCCATGGCCACTGCACTGTCTGATCTAACAGCCCCTGTCTCATTAAGACTCCTGGTTCTAGGCTTGCGGATTCCCAAAGCAGAAAGGCTTCCTCAACACATCCTTTAAGCTCATTTTAAATTAACTGCAGTAGCACGAACTCGAAAGAACAGAAATAGTTTTAATTTTTGAAATCACTGTGGGCTAATACAAGCAGTTTCACAAAAAGTTTGTGAACTTCGGAATTTATAATTCCAGAGATGCACTGAGAAGAGAAAGTCATTGTGGGGTCATAAAACATTCGGCCAGAAAGGAAAGGAAAAAGCAGGGCAGGGCCCCCCCACAGTCATCCTGACCCAGGCCTCTGCTCCCGACCTCATCCTCTCCTCATTAAGGTCAGTTCTCAGCTCCTTCTTGGAATGTGGGTCCCCTACCCTGTTGCAACCCACGGTGATCAGTGGGGCTTCAAAAACGACACCTGCAGACACCCCAGAAATGACATTTGCAGAATCACGTCCTATTGCATCTAACTTCTGAGAGCGGGAGGAGTGGGGTAGGGGCATACAACTGTGCTTTTAAAAGCATATGGAGCAGGCCTCGCTGATATCCATTCTTTAAGAAAACTGCCTGATTTCCTCAAGCTTCTGAACTAATTTTGTAGTTGCTTAGTAATGAACTTTTCTAACCCAAATTTTAGGGAATAGAAACAGTGTCACCACGAAAGCAGGGTGTCAGGCTGCCAGGGTCTCACAGGGTGGCATTTATCCCCATGAATTCACGGGGTTTCTGAGGTCATCTACCCCCACACACCTTGGAATTTGCTTGGAATCGAGAAGGATGACTCATGCTAGTAGAGTTCCCAGAAGCTTGAGGTATAAACCCACTATTTGCTGATTTTCCAGAAGAAAGGCCACTGCAGGGCCCCATTACTCCCCCATGTACTGCCCCATTAGCAGTACAGTGATGTGGTCAGGAGCTGGAAATCTGACGCTAGATGGTAAGCTCGTTGAGAGGCGGAACTCGAACTCAAAATGCAGTGCATCAGACCCTAGAGCCCACCTGTCGGCCAGCTCCGCCCTAGTTCCATCAGTGGCCCACACAGCGACAAGGCATCTGTTTTTTGGGTTTTTTTTTTTTTTTGCGACATGGCATCTGTATGCAATTGCCACTTTACTGCGTCAAAGATGTGACAAGGAATAAAATAGCATTAGACAGCCCTGGCACCTGAGGCTCTCTGGGTTGTCTTAGAGAAGAGATGCAAGTTCATTCATACACATGACTTTTACAGACCACTGGGATGAAGGGATACTAGTTCCCATTGCTCTTTAGTCACACACAGACTGATGAGGCGTTAATGATCCCTACAGGAGGAGTGAATGGTGATGAAGAAGCCTCTACGGAGAGCAGCTAATTCAGCCTGGGAACGGGGGTGGGGTGGGGGGTTGCACAGGAAGGCCTCCAGGGACAGGCAACACCAGCCACCAGCGTCCCAAAACTACACGGAGGGAGGGAGTCACTGAAAGAATTTCTGGGCAGAGAAAACAGGACTTGTGAAGGCAAGGAAGTGTGACCCTGTGGGAGTCAGAAAGTCCCAGATGGATGAGGTACAGGGAGCATGTGGGTGGAGCTAAGAGAGGAGCGAAAGGTCAAGGGCAGGGTCTACATCACAAAAAGGCTCAGATTTATCCTGAATACAGGAGGCAGCACGAAAGGATTCGAGGCTGGACTCCTGAAGACCTGATTTGATTTTCCGAGTCACAGGGGCTGCCTCAGGGGAAGGAGGCGGACTGGTGTTGGGGAGGCAGGTTACAGCACTCTTAGGGTCACCAAGTCAGAAAATGAGGTCGGGGCAAGCGATCCCAGCGAGAGTAAAGCAAGCAGAATGGACTGAGGTTGACAGATGAAGAAGAGGTCCAGGACAGCTCCCGTGTGCCTGATCTGGGCAAACTGGCAGAGCCGATGACCAAGACCAGAGCCAAGATACTGGTTTTAGTGATGGTGGCTTTGGGATGAAGACATCCGGCAGGCGGCTGCCTGCGTGGGTCTGGAGCTCAGCAGCTCTGGGCTGGGACAAAAGTCCGGGGGAACAGCAGCCGCATGTAAGCATTGTGCTCCGTCCGTCCGTGAGCACTGCAGCTGGGGACACATGCTGGGAGCCTGGGGGTGCCAGGCACCTCAGCCGCGTTGTCTCACGAGGTCTGTTAGTGACCCTGTGAGAACAGCATCGCCAGACTGAGGATTAGAGGGGTTAAGTAACCTGCCAAGGCCCTGTGGCTGGTAAGTGGCCGAGCTGGGGGTCAAACCAGACCCCGTGATGCTGGGCTGACTCTCGCAGCACGTTGCCTCAAGTCTGCTGCACAAGTGATTGAACTTATGGTCACTCCTCATCCCAAAACCCAAGTTAATCAAGTAGATTTAAAAAAATGAAATCTCATTTCAAAACAATCTTCACACTCCAAGGTACATAGGTCTAGAGTAGAAAGTCAACCTGTATTTCCCTTCAAATATCCTTGATTTTGGCAAAAGCGGCATGGATGAAGGGATGAGTTTGAAAGGGTGAGTTGATGTCAGTAATACAGACAATGCCAGCATTTAAAATGCAACTGATGGGGCACCTGGGTGGCTCAGCTGGTTAAGCATCCGACTCTTGATCTCAGCTCAGATCTTGATCTCAGGGTCGTGAGTTCAAGCCCTGCATTGGGTTCCATGCTGCGTGTGGAACCTACTTTAAAAAAAATGCTACTGATTCCTTCATTGAGCAAATAAAGCTTTTATGAAATATACCACCCTTAAAACCAATCCTGAGACTCGTCTTTTTGCCACCACTATTACAGAACTGTACTTTCTCTGTACTGTACTGTGCCTCTCCTAGCATAGCTCTTGCATATAGCAGACCATCAGCAATGATTTATTCACCTCTCCTCTTCTCAACCCAAAATTCAAACGTGGTGATCATGTAGGAGGATACTCAGGCTGACACAACTTGTTCGTGAACTACACTACAGTGTATATACTTTGTAATTTTTTTTTAAAAATTTTATTTATTTATTTATTAGGAAAGAGAGACAGTGAGAGAGAGCATGAGAAGGGAGAAGGTCAGAGTGAGAAGCGGACTCCCCATGGAGCTGGGAGCCCGACATGGGACTCGATCTCAGGACTCCGGGATCATGACCTGAGCCAAAGGCAGTTGCCTAACCAACTGAGCCACCCAGGCGCCCCATACTTTGCTTTGTAATTTTACAATAATGGTTATACAAGGATGATGAGGCTAAGGAGTAACTAAGTCCTCCATACACATCTGTTTGAGCAAGAGCCCAGGCAAGTCACACTATCCAAAGATGGGCCTGCTCAGAGTTCTCTTTAAGCCAAGAAAAGACGATGAGACAGAACCACACCAGCACTTAGCCACAAGAGACGGCTGTTTCAGACCATCAGCAATGATTGATGGTCATTTCAACAGAAGGCTGCTTCTAATTCATCAGAAGGTGGATTCATTCATATAGCAAAAGACTAAGGCAGAACATGAGGGATCTGAAAAATGATTCAGAAAGTACCAGATCACTTTGGTGGTTCTGTGGCATTAAGGGATACATAACTTACCTCGACAACCTGGTCTGTCTCCCAAAAACACACAATATTGAAAAAGACAGTTTCCTGTCTCGGCACATTTGCAACACCTAAGCCCCAAATCCTTTGGTTTCCAATCTAACCTTAAAACCATACTCCCCCACTTTTTGCCTTTGGCAAGATTCACTCCACCTCCCTAAACCCAAGTTTGCATCCTTGCAGATTTAAGGCAACCATACCTGCCCTGGGCTGCTCTGCCCGGCTCCCGAGGGCTGCTCTGATGGTCATGCATGACAACAGTGACAGCATCGTGTGCACGGGGAGCTACCAGCATCCATGCAATTGGTATCAACTTACTTCATGGGGCCTGTGGGTCCGACATGTAGCCTATTTCTTTTACTGAAGATTTAAGTCTACATTTTAAAACACAATGGATATTCTAAAATATAGTCAGAGTCACTCTTACCTAGCTGGGGTGAAAAAGCATTCTGAAAGCAGAGAGAGGGGCACCTGCGTGGCTCAGTGGGTTAAAGTCTCTGACTTCTGCTCAGGTCATGAGCTGAGGGTCCTGGGATCGAGCCCCGCATCAGGCTCTCTGCTCGGCATGAGGAGCCTGCTTCCCCGCTCCCCCGCCTGCCTCTCTGCCTACTTATGATCTCTCTCTGTCAAATAAAGAAATAAATCTTAAAAAAAAATAAAAGCAGAGAAGAGCTACAGGCTCTAGATATACATGTGAAAAAGTAACAAGTGACCATAAAGAAAAATTATTTTCCTCAAAAAATTATCTTTCTATATTGGCCCAAATTGAAAATTCTTTTTTTTTTTAAATTCTTTTCATCACAATTCTTTTAAGTCTTTTAAAATCCTTGCAGGTGAGGGGTGCCTGGGTGGCTCAGTTGTTTAGGCCTCTGACTCTTGATTTCAGTTCAGGTCATGGTCTCAGGGTCCCGGGGTAGAGCCCCACGTTGGGCTCCACGCTCAGTGTGGAGTCTGCTTATCCCTCCCCCTCTGCTCTCTCCCTTTCTCTGATAAATAAATAAAAATCTTTAGAAAAATAAAATAAAATCCTTGCAGATGAGATAAAATGTTCTTGGTTCTAGGCTGTATCTGAACATTTTCCTTTCAATGTGATGCATTTCTTTTATAATTGAAATTTTTCTCCAGTGATTAATTAGGCACATATTTCTGAGCATCTTCTCTGCATTCAGCACTGCAAAGAAGTACCACCGGAGAGAGGGAGGTCAGGAAAATACTCCTTGTTTCATAAGAACAGTACAATCAATCTAACAAGAGTAAGATAAGCACATAAATAACTATAATATGCTAAGGGTCATACGAAAGGTCCAGAAAAGAGACATCTCTAGCCTGGGGAACTGAGAAAGGCTTTACGGAGCACTGGGAGAAGGAATGAGAGCAGACCAATTTAGACTCCTAGGCAGAGAAAAGAATGAATGCAAACACAGGGAAGCAGGAAGCACAGCAAGGGCTCAAGGGCTCAGCGGTTGTTCATTTGGGCTGACATTAGCGTAGAATATAAAGAATTTTGCTACAGCATCAGTGCATGCTTTTTTACTAAAAAGTCACAATAAAGAATAAGTTTTTGTTCATTTATACAGTTGAAAATAAGATGCTAACTCCTGGAAGAGGGAAGAAAAGAAGTGAATTTGGGGAAAGGTTTAGATGAACCAAGATTGGCCAAATGTTCACAATTGTTGAAGCTGATTTATACTCTCTACTTCTTTGGTATATCTGAAATTTTCCATTAAGAATAGCTAAAAAAGGGGCGCCTGGGTGGCTCAGTGGGTTAAAGCCTCTGCCTTCGGCTCGGGTCATGATCCCAGGATCCTGGGATGCTGGGATCGAGCTCCGCATCGGGCTCTCTGCTCAGCAGGGAGCCTGCTTTCCCCTCTCTCTCTGCCTGCCTCTCTGCCTACTTGTGATCTCTCTCTCTCTCTGTCAAAAATAGAATTAAAAAATAAATATAAAAAAAAGAATAGCTAAAAAAGAGGGGTGCTTGGGTGGCTGAGTCGGTTAAGTGTCTGACTTTTGATGTCTTCATCTCAAGGTCCTGAGTTCGAGCCCCACATTGGACTCCACACTGGGCATTGAGCCTACTTGAAAAAAGAAAAGAAAAGAAAGGAAACGAAACGAAGGCCATTCATTCTGGGAAGATGGTCAGCTGATAGCTTCTCAGGCAATGGCACTAATCCTATGAACTTTCTAACCCTCTGGGTCACCTGGCTGAGGTTGAAACCAACTCCACAGGGAAGTGGACAGGTACAATGTGACTGAGGTCTGCAAGTGGGCCTGTTTTGGGTTCCCCATGCCTCTTGCTCCATACTTGTTTCTCTACTTCCCACTGGGAGAAAGGGAGTAAGCAGGCGTCTGCTATGAGACAAGTCAGGAGTAAATGAGTCTAAGAAAAATGAAAGCAACTGTGCTGTTCCCAATATACAAGTGACTGGGTGGTTATTTTTGGTCCTATCAAATTGAATAGCTGTTGGAATTTACTGCTTCTATCAAATTTAATACTTGTTTAATACATACTAGAAAATACTGATTAGCAAAGTGAAGAAAATTTAAAAAGCAGCTCTACACTACCAGCAAGAGAAAAACCACTGAGCCTTCGGCGCAGCGTTTGCCTTTGTGCGTGTGTGTGCAGCCTGTATACGCACGTGTGTGCTTTCTCTCCTCATAAAACCAGGACCACAGGAAACTATTCTTGGGCGACACGGTTTTAAATCTAAAAACTACAGTATGTGACAGTTTCATGAAACAACATTTTACAGCACTAGCTTAAGGGATGCGTAATATAGTCCATTAAAGAACACTCATCTGGTACTTGTAATCTTGGACGGGGGGTTAAGTCGTCTACTAAAATGTTTTGATCTGAGAGGCCTCTCTTCCAATATTATTTTGAATTAATACATATAGTAGTATATATACTAGTTCAGAATTGTGATGTGACAGTTAAAATAATTTGTTTTATTAGGAGAGAAGGGGTGGTGGTAATATTCTTACCAGAGAAATAATCCTATTTTCCTTTAAAAAGTATCGGTTGTTGGGATCTTAGTTGTTTGTTTTATTTTTAGGTTATAAAAGCAATACATGAATGTTGCAGAGTAGGCCAACGCACAGTTTTACAAAGAGTAGTAAGCAAAAGTTCCCATCTTTCTTCTACCCCATTTCGCTGCCCAGAACTGGCTACTGTTCAGCGTGGTGTGCCTGTCTTCCAAACATTCCTAAGACTATTTTGAATACATAGAACAATAATTGCATAGCCACATACCTTCGGTACATATATAGACAAATATGCACGTATAGGTATGTATACACACACACAATGTACGTATACAGTGTGTATAATATAAACACATGTAATGACGATTTTCCTTCCTTTTTTTTTTTTTAACACTTTTGTCCCTCTCCCAGCAATCAGAATAGCTATTAGAGGCACTACTGATTTTTGCATAAGAACACCCAAAATTCACATGCTGGCTTAGACTGCAGGTCAGTCAGTCCCAGCGTAATGTCTGAGCTGGCTCCTGAGAGAGAGGCAGTTGGGAATAAAGACACCCTCCCTCCTCACCATCCATGGCTGTGTCCTCAAAATGGGAACAAACTTGGCCTTGATTTAAATAACCTACTGTGGATTCTTTTTCAATCGACTCCAAATCCTTTGCAGTTGCCTCTTCCAGCTGTATGTTGTCGAGCACCAAATCTGTGGTATTCATGGATAAAGCCCTAAAGAATGTCCCTTTCCATGAAATCATCTCCTCAAAGCATGGCTCCTGTTCTGACATTCTAAGATGGGTCTGCAAACTATGGCCCAGCCCCTGTTTTTGTAAATAAAGTTTTATTGGAACCCAGCTGTGCCCACTCATTTGCATATTGTCTATGGTTGTTTTCACATAACCACAACAGAGCTGAAAAGCTGCAAGGACTGTGAGGGACTGTAGAGCCCAAGAAGCCTAAAGAAAAGTCTGTTGATTCATGTTCTAGGATATGGTAGAAAACAGACCTGGTGGGAGTTTATTTGGTAGTTTATTCCCTACCAAAATTTCTGTAGACATTGAATCACATACCCCATATTCGGTGTCTTTGTCAAGGCTAAAGAATTTATTTTACTATTATAATTATTTTTAAAGATTTTATTTATTTAAGGGGGAGAGAGAGAGCGAGCACAAGCAGGAGGGAGGAGGAGGCAGACGGAGAAGGAGAAGCAGGCTCCCCGCTGACACAGGGCTCCATCCTCCAGCCCTGAGGCCACGACCTGAGCCAAAGTCAGATGTGTAACTGACTGGGCCACCCCGGTGCCCTTAAAGAGTTTCTTTTTTAAAAAATACAGGTGACCCTTGAACAACAAGGGTCTGAACTACGTGGGTCCACTGATCCACAAATTGTTTTCAATAAATAAAGTAAATGTATTTTCCTTATAATTTTCTTCATAACATTTTATTTTCTCTAGCTTTACTAAGAGAATGCAGCATATCATACATGCACATACAAACTGTGCCTTAATTGTTTATATCATTGGTAAGGCTTCCAATCAGCAGTAGGCTATTAGTAGTGAAGTTTTTAGGGACTCAAAAGTTATACCTGGGTCTTCTACTGAGCAGGGGGTCAAGTACCCCTGACATCCATGTTGTTCGAGGGTCAACCGTACAAACACATGAAAAACACGCTGGCTGTCACAGCAGCAACGTTACGCTGATAAACCTCTAACCACTCGCTCTCTGCGGTGCGGGAGCCCTGGATTCCACCATTTGCTGATTTCCGTGGTGTGGATAGTCCCTTAACGGCTAACTTCAAGCTAAAAAAAATGTGATGCCCTTGAACATGGTGCTTAGGAAGAGATGCACAGAAATGCCAGTGCAAACCCCTGGCTCCTCGGGTATCAGTGGCCCCACCACCCACTTTAAGGATGTAAACACTGAGGTCCTGAGAGAGCGTCTTGCCCAAGGCTGCCCCAACTAGACTGGAACCCAACTAGAGCTCATTTTCCAGCACAGGGCCTGGCTGCCTCCTAGGGAGTCACTTCCTCCATAAAGGGAATAGAGAAAAGAAGGCAAAGGAAGTCCTTTGCCAGGCACATGGTAATAGATATTGGTTTTATCATTGTCGTCATGGTCTGTGACTGGCTTTTTCAGCATGTGCTTCGAAGCACACAGCTGGTAGGGGTAGTGTTCTTCGCGAAGGACCAGGTTTCATGCGAACACCCGACAGTGGACTGGCTCCGTTCACCAGCAGTTACCTGAGCCAGCAGACTAAACTCCGAAAGACAGGGATTGCATCTGTTTGCGCTCACTACTTCCCCCCAGTGTCCAGTACGGGACTGGGCACTTGGTAAAGCAGGCAGTCAATAAGTACCCAAGGGATAAAGGCATGAGACCCCACCAGCAAAGTGGAGCTTTACTCCAAGAACACAGCAGGTGCACAGAGATCCCATTCCCTTCTCCCATCTGGGGGCAGGGCAACAACAGATGCAATCCGCTTACGTGCTTTAACATTTCTCAATATTTCTCAGTATCCAAGCTGCTTCACCAGAGCGGGAGAGGCTCTGTGGATGGCGGAGCAAAAGGGAGGACAGAGTCGGAGAAACATTTTCCTCTGGTGTACACATGCATGTAATTTCTATCTGCAACTTGTTTTGACAGAGCATGAAGCCAAGGAAAGAAACCAATGAGGGATCCCACCTACCACACACCACGGTGTCAAACACGGCTTTCTGGTAGGGGCTGAGGCAGGGCTGCTCCGGGCCGTATACTTCTTTTTTTTTTTTTTTAAGTTTGTGATAGATTTTTTTTTTTTAGACTTCATTCATCTATTTGACAGAGAGAAAGATCACAAGTAGGCAGAGAGGCAGGCAGAGAGAGAGAGGGGGAAGCAGGCTCCCCGCTGAGCAGAGAGCCTGACGCGGGGCTCGATTCCAGGACCCCGAGATCAGGACCCGACGCGAAGGCAGAGGCCTTAACCCACTGAGCCACCCAGGCGCCCCTGGGCGGTATACTTCTAAAAGTGGAAAGTAAAAGAGCAGCAAGATCCTGATATTCTTTCAATAAGCTCAAGGCTACCCAAGTACAAACAGCAATGAACGTGGAGTAAAGGAAGGCAATGTTCTTTTGGAAATGACTTTTCGACTACTTGGTAACTCTCACACCAACCCCTACACACTTGGCATGGGCTCCCCATGGCCACTTCTCTGAACCCACTGGTCCTGTTTGCCACATCACTGCTGCAATCTGGGTGCTCTGTGGGCATAGTAACAACCAAAACCAACCACAGACCAGCTCTGTGGGCATAGTAACAACCAAAGCCATCTGTGAGCCTTGCTGAGTTTTCAGGAGGCTACTAGGGCTCATCATCTCTTATGGGGGGAACCTAGTACTGAGTTTCCAAAGAGAGATCAAGCTTGGTCCCAAATTGCAGAGGTTAACATTGTCCATGCATAGGATGGTGTGTGTTTCCATTTAGAGCAAGCAACCCAAACAAGAGGCAGGACCAATGACTTAAGCCTCCAAAGCATTTCCTACACCACTGGTTCTCAAAGTGTGGAATAGGTATCCACAAGATCAAAATAACTTGCATTATAATACCAAGATGCAATCTTTTTCACTGTCAGATGTTCAGGAGTGTACAGTGGAGATTTCCAGAAGCAACACGATGTGATATTGCAAGACTGAATGAAGAAGCAGATAGAAGAACCCAGGTGCCTTCTATTAAAACTGAAATTAAAGATATTCGCAAAAATAAAAAAACAACACCACTCTTCTCAGATATGAAAATATGGATATTTTCATAACATGCTATGTTAATATACAATAGGTCCACTATTTAAACAAATGGATTATTAAATATGGTAAATATAAAAAACATAACCCACATAAAAGCTCCTTGGTATAGGAATTTTCGTGAGGGTAAAGGGGCTTTTGAGCCCCCCAAAAGTTTAAGCACTGCTGTCCTAGAGGCTGTGTCTCCCTGCCCCCAAGCCTGTGAGAAGGGTTATGTGTGTTGCAGGAAAGATGTGCCGTTCTCCTGTCTGGCTGAATTAGGAAAGGCGGCCCATGCTCCTTCCTGGATCTCTGAATCTATGAAGGTAGGCTCTTTGCCCAATCTTTCCACCTCACCCCACTTGCCCTTTACCACTGTGATAATTCTTGGTGTGGATTCCCGATCTGCCGGCTCCATGAGGATTTCCCTATTCCACAAGCCGCGGCGCGGTGGGAACTCCCTAGTGAGGCCCGCACACGCTCCTGGGGTTGGGACACCCCAGCGAGGCCCGCACACCCTCCTCTGGGTTAGGATTCACCAGTTCGGCCGGCCTGTAGAGCCTGGGTGAGGACTCCCAGTGAGGCCCGCACAACCTCGGCGAGGACTCCCTGGCGGCATGCACAGTCAAGGCAAAGAGGGACAAGGAGAGCCATTTCCAGTCCTTGAACCCTGTCCCCAGCGCGGCACTGGCTGGAGACGAGCGGAGAGGTCAGTCCCTCGGAGCCAGTCCCCTCCCCTATTTTCCCCCGGGCCTTCCCGGCTTCTCTCCAGCCCCGGGCCGCTCTGCGCACCTCAGTGCCTCTCGGGGAAGGAGCCTCGGGCGCCGCGGAAGAGGCTCGCGCCGATTGCCCCGGGGACAGGGCGGCTGGCGCTCCCGCCCCGGGACACGCGTCGGACCGGGCCGGTACTCACCGCTGAGTGCACAGCCGGGATCTGACGGGCGGCGGGGCGCCGAATGCGGGGAGCCTTCCAGTACGCAGCGCGGTTCCAGGGGCTGCCGCCTCCGCGCCCCTCCCCCCAGCGTCCCTTGGGGCCACCGGCCGGTGGGCGGAGCAGGGGCGGGGCCGGGCGGGGGGCGCCGGGCTCGGGCGCAGCGGGGCCGCGGCCGGCGGGGCGGGGCGGAGTCTGTCCCGGCTGCCCCGCCCCGCCCGGCTCCGGCGACTTCGCCCTGGGAGGGAGGGGGCGGTGGCTAAGGGCTCAGCTGCAGGAAGCGGGCCGCCGCGTGCTCGGCCGGGTCCACCCCTGCGAGCCTACAGCCCGAGACGCGGCTGACTTTCGCTCACTCTGAGGTATAGGGTGCGACTCCTCGGCCCCCGCTAAGAAGTGAACCGAAGAGATTGGGAAGAAATGCAGTTCTTTTTCTTTTTTTGCTTTAAAAAATGACTTGGCCATAAAGGTAGAGGCTTCATTCTTTGGCTGCTCTGGTACACGTAGTCACGTTACCCCTCTTCCCACCGCCTTGCCCCCTTTCACCCTCTCGTGTCCACCCCCTACCCCACTCCCTCCTTAATTCCTCGAAAAATGTACCAAATGGGCATCGGAATCACGCTAACGTAATAAGGATTTCGGCGTTTCCATGGTTATGAATGCAGAGTTTCTAGTGTAAAAAAAATTTTTTTACACGTGTGATAACACTTTATAATGCAGGCTGTTCACCGGTGGGATATCAGAGAAATGGCTGAGAGTCGACACTGAGTGCGCCCTCTTCACAAGGTCCGCTTTTGATCCATAGGTTGGTTGGAGTTGCCTGCTTCTCAAGCAAATGTGAGTACAAAGAAGTGATTAGATCTTTAGAACAAAAGTGGTGAGGTTTTCCTGCCAACTTATATGGAAGGTTACCGTCGCTTTCTATCTTGAGCATCTGAATAAACAGCTTATAGGACGAATAGCTAATAACTAATACTAACACTGCTATCAGTTAGTTACCATTCTGCTCCCCTGTGCAGGGTCCTATGGTTGGATCTTTACATATCTTATTTAATTCACCTCCTCCCTCTGTCCTGTGAAGTGAAGAATATTACTCCATTTTGCAGATACGGAATGCCCCATAGCTGGGATTCAGTCTTCATGCCTATCTTCCAAGCCCATACTTTTCTCATGGTGCTGTATTAGGGTACAGCTATCCCCTAATTACATCTAATCTTTAAATATAAACGGTTATAGTTAACTTCAAAAGATGAGATATTTACTGTATTTCCAATATGTAAGAAGATTTTCTTCCCACACACTTCCTAAATTCACATTCACCCATTCCTCTTATGCACATTTGTTGAACAAACTTTCCTTGAGTGTCTACCATATGCCAGAGGTTCACCACAAACTCTGAAAAATAATAATGGAGTTCCTTTGGAAGTTAGGGCGATAATGTTCAATGATAGCAGGCACCTAATATGATAACTGATAATTCTTGACAGAAAATGATATAATCAAAACTCTAAAGGGAATTGGAATTAGTAAACACTCGCCCAAACCATGAAGAAAGCCCAGCTATCCCTTACTTTTTAAGAGTCAATATTCTACCACTTCAATTTTATGAAAGACCTACATTTCTACCTTTTTTCGCTAACTGAAAGAAATCCGAAAAGGATTTTACAAAAAAAATATGAAAAGTAAAAATAGCATTCAGTGTTTGTTTTGCAGCAAGCTGTTATGTGGGGAGAGTAGCCCCGCCATGCTCCTTCTCCCAGAACTAAACTCAGCAACCCAGCATCAAGGCACCATAGCTTTGGACCACGTCTGTGAGCATCTGTGCTTTCTCCCGATTTTGTGCATCCCTTAGCAAGATGTGCCCTAACGTATTAGAAAAGCCTAAAATTTATTTTGTGGGGCTGGGAATGCTCAAAAAACCTTCAGCAGAAGTTAATGGTGATTGCTTCTTTGCTTTCTGCCATTTCAGTTTCCTAGGAACTCTCTACTTTCGGAGAGTGGGATAAACCTGTAGCACCCACATCCTAGGGCTCTGTTGCTCTCAGGAAAGTCACCAGTGACATGCAGATTGCAAATCCACTGGTCTGTCTTCTGTTCATGTCCTCACTGACTGCTCTGTGTTATTTGACACTGGTGACTAGTCTTTCCTTGAAATTTTAACCTTTTGGCTTCCGAGCCCTTAGCTCTCGTGATCACTGCATCTGCCTTCCATCCCTCTTTCGTAGGCTCCTTCATGGCACTTTTTCTCCTCTCCCTTTACATATGACTCCATAGGCTGGTGATTTTTTCTTCATTTATTTTCTCTCTAGGCAAACTCCATGCCATGTTTAGCCAGGTCTCTCTCTGTCACTGTTCTTACCCATCTTCAGATCTCCACATGCTTTATTTCCGGCCATTTGTGGGGTATCACCACCAAGATATTCCAAAGGCACTTGCCATTCTTCACATCTAAAATGGGAATTTAGTGTCTTCTCTAACCCTCTGTCTGTCCTCTCCTTCCCATCGAGTTTCTTCCTCATTCTGAATCTCACTTCTTGAATTTGGATCTCATGGCGCATTAAGAAAGCTAAACATTTAAGGGGTTTAGAACCATATTACTAGGCTGATACAGGGTCCGCCTGATAAATATTTCTGTCGTGGCACAAAAGACTGCAAGTGGCCTAGAGGAGTACATAGACTTTGTGGGCCTTCCGAGAAGAAGTCATCCAGGTGTGGAGCTGCTCGGGGACCACAGATGATTCCAGGGGCTAGTGGCAGAAGGGCCTTCATTTGAGGCCACTGCACTGTTCTAGCATTCTCAACTGCCAGAAACTTCTGCTGCCATAAGAAGAACCATGAGGACGTGGTCAGAGACTTGTTGGGCTCTGAGGAGCACCCTATCCTACTCCACATTGACTTCAGTTATTTGTGTAAACTGGACTTCCTCAGTTTATAGAAAGGTCCTAAAAACTGTACCCAACTAAGTATCACACTTTTCAATTTATAATGCACTTGCACACATATCATTTAATAAAAAGGAAATGGTGTCAGGGAAAGGCAGTCTGAGAGCACATCTCTCACATCTACTGGTGCCTTGAAACATACATTCACATACTACTGTTCTCTTGGAGAGACTGAGTTTGAGAGTCTGACCACCTCTTGAGAAACAACAGTGGTGGTTCCCAAACTGTTTCTTGGAATCACCAGAGGGCACTTGTTACGAATACTGCCTCCTTGGGACACCTGGGTGGCTCAGCCGGTTAAGCTTCTGACCCTGGATTTCAGCACCAGGTGATGAAATTGATCTGAGGGTGGTGAAACTGAGCCCCATGTGAGGCCCCATGCTGAGTGTGGAGCTTGTTTAAGAGTCTCTCCCTCTCTGTCTCCTCCTGCTTCCCCCACCCCCCCAAAAAAGAGGAAAGGAACACAGCCTCCTATGTCTCTCACCACCTAGGATGTCGATCCATCAGGTCAGGGGTGGGATCTGTGTTCAGCGTCTGAGTCTGAACGCTGCAGGTGATTCTACTTTAGCATGTCCACAGATTGGCACCAGGGAGCAGCTGCCTGAAGTCTATCCTCCGGGAGGGCGAGACCATGTCCGTTTCTTCCTGCCCCTTTATTACACTTTGTTCCATGTTCTCTAGCATGGCACACAGGGGAAACATTGTTTGGCAATGCATAAAGCATAGGGTGGTTCTTCCTGAAATTCTTGTTGGAGTGCATGTATGTGCACTCAATGTACACTTCCTCATACTAGAGAAAGTTTCAAATGAATGTTTTCCGTTCCTTTAAAAAAAATGCTCTATTCATAGTAAAGGAAGGCAGTGATCAACCTCATCTTGGCCCCCCACAAATACGTAACTGCCACCCCCTTCCACACCCATCATATACTTAATTTTTGTGCTCCTTTTCTTCCTGCCTCAGTGTCTGAATCCTTGAGCTGCTTTCCCAAGGAACTAGGAACCACTGGCCATCTGCTTTAACCACCACCCCCTCAACATAACTAGTGATAAAAGGCAAATGTGATCAAATGTCCCACTGAATCTTCACAATAGCCCTTTGAGGCTTGGTGACATTGTTACCATTTATTTCACCTATAAGGAAACAGAGTTAGAGTGATTTTATAACTTCGGGTCCCATAACTGGCAAATTGTGATGCTGGGATTTGAACAAAGGCTGATTTAACTCCAGAGCCTGTGCTTTTAACAGGCTTCAAGACAATGAAGTATGATTTTATTTAAGTGAAATCATCGGATGCTCTGAGGTTATAAATTATCCTTTGCAGAAAAGAAGAGGAACTTGAGTGTTCTAGGAGGGAACTTTGTTCCAACACCATTTAGTTCAGAAGTCCTGGACTATTATTCATTTATTCTATTCATTTATTATCAGGGCTTCTCCCTGATTATAATTCCAAGATCCCTGATACAGCCCTAGACTGTAGGTGCACACAGGTGAAAATGCTCCTCGTCCTGGGGGATGGAGATGTCGAAAGTCGGGAGCAGTAACGTCATTATTCTGAGGCTGCTGCTACTGACTTATTTCATTTTTTTCCCAAGAAAATTATTTGCTAACATTGACAAACGAGAGTTAGAAAAATAGCAAATTTGTCACTAATTGGACTCATTTCATTTCCTCTTTATGAGGAGACTGTTTTCATGTATTAGATTAACCACTTTTAAAAAATCTTACCACAGCCCCTATGCTCTTATGTTCTCTTCATCGTTTTCCACCCTCTCTTCTCTTTGTCCTTCATTCTGGTTATTTCTTTCTGACCTGTCTTGCAGTTACTGTAAAAGCACTGGATTCCCCAAACTCATTTTTCCTAAGCTGCAAAGCAGACTCCCTGTACACATAACATCCTTCTGGGCCCTCTACACCTTGTCCCCACAGGGAACTGATGTGACATTATTTTCATGCTACTTGCTGTGTATGAGTAACGAAGTACTTTGTCTCTGACCCAAGAATCTCGTGTCTTTTGCCAACATCCATGAAACAGTAACAGGCTAAATTATTACCACACGTAGGGTAAAATCTTAGTTTCTGACAGTTCTGGTGACAAGATGGGATGCTAGCAGAGACATGCCTTTCCGGAAGACCCTACGGGCTGTGTTAGTGGGCAAGAGAAGCCTCTCCAGGATCTCGTAGCAAGTAGCTTTTACTCAAGTGGTGAGCAAGGTGCAGAGTACGTCCCCCTCCCCGTTAATGTACGTTTAGAGAATAAGTGATAAAAAGCAGGATTGAAACAATTTACCCAGATGGTGTTTTGATTGTGCTCACTCTCCTCAAGAGTAGGAAGAGAGAGGGATGTTACATGACGTGGGGCAGTCAGAAGTGGCTGTAGCCGCTGAGTCGAGGCATCCACAAAGTTGAGATAAGTGATATCAGCAGTGTGAAGGTGGAAACTTAAGTGGATCCGAAATGGGCGTTGGTTTGGATGAGCCCTGGCTGCTGGCAGCCGCTTGAACCTGAAAGTTGACACAAAGCTTTGCTTGCTGGGGAGGGACTGCCCTGTTCCTCTGCACCTCCTGATTCCTCCCTTCCCCCACACCCCACCTTTAGCTGCTTTAAGGAGAAAGCTAAGTGTTCTTGAGGAACTTCAAGGACAGAGAAACTCAAATATTTTTAGCCTTGTTCTATACAAGTGCCCAGGCTACAATCCTCCCCAGTTAGTGGAGGGGGTTGGGGGGCTCGACTTCAGGGTAGCTGAAGGCACCGAGCACTGTGGAGAAAGCTGCAAGAATATGTGCGAGGAAATCGGTGGAGCCTGGCTTGAAGAAACAAGGGATTAAAAAAAAAAAGCCTTCCTGCAAAGCTTATCTTCCTCCCCCTCTGTCTGCATCCTCCCACTTTCTAGACGTCCAACAGCTGTAGCACTTTATATGCCCATTAGACTTCTTGGTCCATTGGTCCATTGGTCCATTGGTCCATGTTCCATGGGGCAGTGATTCTCAGCCAGGTGCTTCAGTCGCCCTGTCCAACCCTGTGGCATTTGACAAAGTCTAGAGATAACTTTGGTTGTCACAACTAGAGGAGGGAGGGTGCGTTCTGTTGGCATGTAGCGGGTAGAAGAAGCAGGGATATGCTGCTAAACATCTTATGGTGCACAGGAGAGCTCTCCAAACAAATAATTATCCTGCCCCAAATGTTAGTAATGCCACGGATGGGGTCCTTGCTGAGGAGGGGATGGGCGGCATCCAAAAATCAACTGTTGGGGTTTGGGCAACATTTTCTGTGAAGAAGGAAAATTAAAGTGACTTGGTAGGGAGGGCTTTTGGGGGCTGATTCAATGTGCTACTGTCCATTACTGCCGAATGTGTAGTGGATATTTATGTTATACGTGCTTGTTATACGTGATACTCGTGTGCAGTCCAGAAAGGATTCTTTCATTCAAGGACGGTGGCATGTAGAGAGGTAATCTCCGTCCTCTAACTGGTGGTCTAGCAAAAAGATTATAAAATCTGAGAAGAAATGGAAATCACAGCTTTAGTTAGGTATTTCCGCCGAGAGGCAATTCCCTAGTACAACATCGCCACCTGCTGATCCAGGCACAAAGTGCACCTCTTTAAAAAAACTGGGTTGCCAGAGGGATGGTGGGGGTTGGGGATGTGGGGTGTGTGTGGCTATTGACCTGTTACTGAGCTCTTGTTGAAAAAGACAGCCTCAGGGTGCCTGGGTGGCTCAGTCGGTTAAGTGGCTGCCTTCGGCTTGGGTTATGATCCCAGGATCCTGGGATGGAACCCCGAGTCGGGCTCTCTGCTCAGCGGGGAGCCTGCTTCTTCCTCTCCCTCTGTCTGCTGCTCTGCCTACTTATGCTGTCTCTCTCTCTGTCTGTCAAATAAATAAATAAAATGTTAAAAAAAGGAAAGAAAAAAAAAAAGAAAGAAAAAGAAAGCCTGACCTACAAAGACCTGTGACTTTGCAAAAGGTCCCCATTTGGGTGTGGGTTAGATCAGGCTTGACGAAGAATAAGAAAAAGGCCAGATATACATCACTTGTCAAACTGGAAATTTTTTTCCCACACTTGGGAATTGGCTATTCAAGGATCTTGAATCTAGTACCTTGGCTCCGGCAGTATCTCAGTTTATGTGGAAAAGTGGCAGCTGCTGCTGTGGGGAGACTAGATTCACGTGATAGCCCCTGAAGTAAAGCCACTGGAGCAATGGGGCCCTTTGTTCACGGAGGCTCCCCTTAATGCTGGGGCCTGGTTCACTGATGGGTTTGGTTAAGTTCAAACCTCTTAGAGTCCCCTGGGGGCTGGTGGCTGTTTAACAACTCTGCCATATACGCCGTACTAAAAATTGGCCTTGTTCACTCAATGCACAGAATTCGAGGCCACGTTCACAACTCTGATCAATATTCCCTATGATGAAACCTTTTTTTTAAGATTTATTTATTTATTTATTTATTTGACAGAGAGAGATCATAAGTAGGCAGAGAGGCAGGCAGAGAGAGAGCGTGAAGCAGGCTCCCCGCCGAGCAGAGAGCCCGATGCAGGGCTCGATCCCAGGACCCCGAGATCATGACCTGAGCCGAAGGCAGAGGCTTTAACCCACTGAGCCACCCAGGTGCCCCGATGAAACCTATTTTTTACTGACTTTTGGGATAGTAGCAATGACTTAGCTGTCTGGTCCATTATCTAGTCCACCCCTTGGAAGACCATAGACCTCGGGATCAAACAGCCCTGGCAGCTGTGATAGGAACACCTTAGACTCCAGATGTACATGGGTGGAGGCAATAAATATTTTCTTTGTCACCTGGATCCAACACCATCACTCAAGGCAAACAACAGAGGCAGCGGACAATCCGTGGACGTGGCTGATGGTAAATTATGCTGCGGTGCCTGGGCCACCATCAGTAGCAGCTCTCAACACGGAGCCCCTTTAAACAGGCACAAACCCAGGGACTGGCACCACCTCACCCCGTTCGGTTACAAATTCACATGCTTCCCTGATGCTTGAGAGGGATGTGCCCAAGATAGGAAAGGAAGTTACAACCATTTGGGGACACTGTCCATGTGACCTAATCAAACCAATGTGAGGCTGATCCAAATCAAGCTTAATGACAAACCTGATAGGAGTTACCTGTGCCTACTTGGGTTATATGCTTGTAGATGGCAGGAAACAGGCCATGAAATATCCCTCCATTAGGGACAGAGATGGATTTTTAGTCCATCTATCGCCTCCTGTAATTACTGGCAATGACACCAAAGATAAGCAGGTTAGTGAAATGGATAATGAATGGGCCTTAGACTATACTATAACCCAACTGCCTGAAAGCAAGTCCTCTTGTCTCCCCTGGGACAGTTGCATGGGTCCAGGACCCCAGAAGGCATATTTGAGGTCAGTACTGCAGGCTAATTTCATCTCATTGTTTGGAGTCCTGATGATAGCAGCCTTAATTAGGTGCCATGTGAGACCAATCAAACAGATTCCCTTCTAGCTTCTCTTGGTTAAATTAATCAGAGTGGCCAACAGAGTGAAATACTTCTGTGACAGTTTGCCAGAAGCCAAGACAGGTAGGGACAAAGGTGGATTGATGGGGAAAACCATCTACTACAGGCTCTGTTTGTTGCGTATGCCAAGAATGTAAGTTCCTTCCTGACTGTTGTTTCCTAATGCCATCTCCCAGGGTTGTGTTTACAGTGAACAGCCTTGAAGGTTGAGATTACATGTAGGTCAGATAGTCCTTCAAAATGATTGGATCAGGGGAGGAATTGAGTGAGAATATAGATGAACCATATCATCTAAAAGTTTGTAATTGCTGAATCTGGGTCACAGGTCCATGTGGGTTCAAAGTACAGGCTTTCTTACCACTTACTTTAAAAACAGTGGATTCCCAAACTATGTTCCTCATCAGCAATCCAAACCCATTGTATGTAGTACATCCTTGCGGGTCCCTCCACATCACCCCCATGGGATCTTGGGCAATGCTCATGCTGCTCACTGTGCCATGAGTAATATAGTCCTTTTCTGTGACTTAGGAGTCTTGTGTCTTCCTTCAGCATTTATAAAATAGTAACAGGATCTTATGAGCTTATAAGTAGAATAAATCCCCAGACCCTGCCAGGATCTGTATGGTTTTGTGGGGGATGCTATGATGTTTGGTTGACATCACCAGGCACAAATTTAGTTGTATAATTTTGTTTTCACGTTGAGGAAAAAAAAATCAGTTTTGTCTTGCGACTCCCCCAAATTTTGCCAAGCTGGAAATTTGGAATATTTTTGTTTAGTCACTTCTTAAGCTTTATTTTAAAATTTAAAATTATGAATAATGTCATTCTGTTACAAAGTTACTGGGACTAGTATAATGAGCTCCCACAGAGACATCACTTAGCTTCAACAATTATCAACTCATGGCTGACCTTGTTACTTCTACATCTGCCTCCCATCCCCAATGGCTTTGTAGCACATTCATAAAATGATATGATTCCATTCATAATATATTCCGATTTAAAATCATTGACTGGAATTTGCTTTGTCTTATAGTATATTTGGCTTATTTGTAAAGAATTATCTTGTGAACAGAGTGTATACTGTTCCATTAATAATAATTTAAATTTTTTTTAATTTTTAAATTTTAATATTTTTATTAACATATAATGTATTTGCTTCAGGGGTCCAGGTCTATGATTCATCAGTCTTACACAATTCACAGCACTCACCATAGCACATACCCTCTCCAATGTGCATAACCCAGCTACCCTATCCCTCCCCTAATAATAATTTTTTAAAAGGTATCACAATTCTCTCTCTCCCCAACCCTGAAATATTTTGGATGTAACCAAAGCTATACAGAGTGACAAATGTATAAACTTAAGGTCTGAGTTATTAAAACAATAAAAAAGAGGGATGCCTTGGGGCGCCTGGGTGGCTCAGTGGGTTAAAGCCTCTGCCTTCAGCTCTGGTCATGATCTCAGGGTCCTGGGATCAAGCCCCACATTCGTCTCTCTGCTCAGCGGGGAGCCTGCTTCCCTCGCCCCCTCCTCTGCCTGCTCTCTGCCTACTTGTGATCTCTGTCAAATAAATAAATAAAATCTCAAAAAAAAAATACAAATCTCTGACAAATTAAAAAATGATAGAATATGCAAATATTCATTGAGATACATAACTATAAATACAGATGTTAATATAATACTGTAAAATATGCCAATAATTTTGAAACTCATAAAGAAAATTTCTGATCAAATATATAAAATATGTAGCAATTGTAGCTTCCACCCAGCAGAGATCTGGCTGACTTTGGTTCAAATGCCACTTCTATTTGCTGTGACAGTTCAAAAACATGCTCATGCTTTGGGATTTGGCTACTGCTCTCTAGTTGGCTAAGCATCCATACTCCTGGATCCATGTAGACTGTACCTCTTTTCCCAGCATCATCTAACTAGTCACTCTGTCCCTTTCAATTTTCCACACGGAAACCACTCATCACAGAAAGGGTTGGTCAGTTTTTCTGTAACGGGCTAGAGCTAGAGAGCCAATATCTCCGTCTTCGTGAGCGCATACATTACTCCTTCTCCTTGTCCTTCTTCCTCTTCTAAGTTTACAACCTTTTAAAAAACCGCAAAACTTTTCTTAGCTCTCAAGATGTATAGGGGGGCTGCCCTTATGGCCTCCCGGGGGGCCGAGATGCTGGATGGTCACCGGTACCCAGCGTGTGCTCACTACGCAGACTCTGGAGTTGCCCACCCGCCGCCTAGGGCCAGGGTGCGGTGGGCGGGGCGGGGCGGGGCTTGTAGCCTCGCTTCCTCCTCCTGCTCCTCTTGGGCAGTGCAGCCTCGTCTTTTCCGGCCTAGGGGTGGCGGACAGCGGCCCACTGCTTCGGCGGCTTACAGCGGGCGTGGAGGATGGCCCTCTTGTTGCAGGTGAGCCCCGGCGTCACCCAGCAGCTCCTCGGGTGAACCCCGTGACCCTGGCTTACCAGCCAGACTGGCGCGGTGGGCACTCTGCATCCCTGCGGCACCCCACCACCCCAGGAAAAAAAAAAGAGGTACAAAACAGGCTACTGACTGTGTTTGGCCCGTAGGCGGTAGTTTTGTCAACCCTGCCCTAAACTATAGTGGCTAAAGAATGCAGGCCCGGTAGCCATATTGCCTTCGCTTCTGGGTTTAATCCCGACTCCACCTTTTACTGGTTGTCAACATGGGAAGAAAGTATTGACTCTCTCTGCTTCATTTTCCTCAGTTTAAAAACAGTGGTAGTAACAGTTCTTCAGAGTTGTAATGAAAGTGGAACGAGCTCATGTGTACCGTGCTTAGAAAAGTGGCACATAGGGGCGCCTAGGTGGCTCAGCTCAGGTCATGATCTTGGGATCGAGCCCCATGTCGGGCTCCCTGCTCAGTGGGAAGACTGCTTCTCTCTCTCCCACTTCCCCTCCTTGTGTTTGCTCTCGCTGTGTCTCCCTCTGTCAAATAAATAAAATCTTAAAAAGAAAAGTGGCACATTGTGCATGCTCACTGGTTATTAGATGTTATTATTAAGCCTTTAATTTCATATAGACTATTTCTCTTCATTGGATTCAATCACATATTGCCTAGCCATCTGCTTTCTCCTTTTCACCCCTACTCTCTTCTCTTTTCCCCTCTCTTTCAGATGTAACCAAGAAATTCCTCACCTCTGCTTCCTTCCTTCCTTCCTTTCATCCATCCATCCATCCACCCATCCAGCATAACTGTTCTTCCCAAGGTCAGCTTTGCCTGTAGTCTTATACTCTTCAGAGTGGACTTATTTATTTTATTCTGTAAGAAAAATTCTAATGAATAAACTTTTTGTTCACAGCATTACATATAAATTACCAAAAGTGGACTCTAGAAGAAATGGAAAACTTGGCTAGTGCAGTAATCATTCAAATAATAGGAAAAGTTATCAAAGACTTAGATCCAAAAATGTTCTTAACTCAGGCTCTGCCACCCCTCCCCCGGATACAGGAGACTCAGGTGAGGGGGATCATGACCTGAGCTGAAGGTAGATTTTAACCCACTGAGCCACCCAGGTGTCCCTGATTTTGAACTTAAATGGACTTTTTATTATGAAAAATATAATCATATGAAAAAGTAAAAAGAATTACATAATGAACCCCATGTACCTATGACCCAGACTCACTAATTATGAAATCTTGGACAGTATTGTTTTTACTATATCCTCACCTAATTCTTTCCATACCTGATAATTTGGAAGCAAATACATGACTTTATACAATTTTGTGTATCATATGTTTTGTTTTAAAAATGTAACCACACTATCATTATTATCTTAACAAGGTTAACAATACAATAATCCCAAAACATCATGAAATATGTTGCCTATATTCAAATTTCCCCAATTGTCTTATAAAATTTTTAAATAATTTGTTTAAATTGGGCCTATTATCCTTTCTCAATTAATTTGCAGACATACGCATTCTCTTTTTTTTCCTTGCAATTGATTTGTTGAAGAAATAATTGTCCTTTAGTGTTCTACCACCTGGATTTTGCTAATTGCATCTCCATGGTGTCATTTAATATGTTCTTCTGTCCTCTGCAAATAGGTACATGTATCTTGAAGCTTGATTATATTATGTTTGTGTGTTTTACACAAGAATACTTTATAGATGATGTTGTATACTTTTATTAGGAGGTACAAAACATGTTTCCCTCTCCTTTTTTTTTTTTTTTATAAAGACTTTATTTATTTATTTGTCGGAGAGAGAGAGAGAGAGAGAGCACAAGCAGGCAGAGTGGCAGGCAGAGGCAGAGGGAGAAGCAGGCTCCCTGCTGAGCAAGGAGCC
The DNA here is from genome assembly GCA_028533885.1 of Nasua narica. NCBI lineage: Eukaryota > Metazoa > Chordata > Mammalia > Carnivora > Procyonidae > Nasua > Nasua narica. Next base: position 46,733,683 of record CM052813.1, on the reverse strand, counting down.
TGATGTGGGACTCGATCCCAGGACCCTGGGATCATGACCCGAGCCAAAGGCAGCAGCTTAACCAACTGAGCCACCCAGGCGTCCCTCCTTTTTTTTTTTTGATGTCAGCAGGCGTTGATGATTATTTCCTAGACTCACTAATCATTAGGAGATGGAAATGAAGATGTTCTAATAGAATATCTTCAAGTTGGCTCCTGAGTCTTTTTTTTTTTTTTTTGACATAACCTAGCTGTCTTCAATAGCTTCCTTGCTTTCTGTTATAAGCGTATACCAGAATATATAATTTGTTATAATAAGACATTCCTCATTCATGTTGTTTATTTTCTGTCTAAGACCTAGAACCTGATTCCTGTTGCTGTGAAATGGTAGTTAGAGACATAATCTGTGCCCTAGGGATGCTCATGGCTGTGGAGTTGGTCTTTGTAGAAACAATGTCTTTTCAGTGGATGGAGTTTTTGTTTATAAAATACATCATTCAAACATTTGAGTTTTATTTATGAACATGATTTATAATTGTGTAAATTATTTTTAGTTTCGAAGTTGTAATATTGTGATTTGAGATGAGGAATATGTATTCATTTGGTCTTTGGTTTTTGGCACAGAGCTCCTAAGACCCTTGGAATTTACTGAGTGATAAGGACAATAAAGGAGTCTTTTGTTACGTCAATGAGGCAGCTTTTGGAAAGTGGCTAAGGATGGGGGCTGGTTGCCAGAGGAGCCAACCTTGTGATCAAGGTTGGAACTTGCAGGCCTGGGGCCAGGAGAGGGACTGGAATCAGTTTCGACCAGTGATATAATCAGTCATGCCTATGCAGTGTATGTAGCCTCTATAAAACCCCAAAGGACAGTTTTTGGAGAGCTTCAGACTTGGTGAAATGTGGAAATTTGGGAAGAGCAGTATGTCTGGAGGGGGCATGGAACCTCTGCACCCTTTCCCTGTTACTTGTTCTATGCTTTATTCCATCTGGCTCTTCCTGAGAATATCCTTTTATAATAAACCAGTGATCTAGTAAGTAAAATGTTTCCTTGAATTGTATGTGCTCTAGCAAATTAATTAAACCCAAAAAGGGGGTTGTTAGAACCTCCAATCTATATAGGTAGTCAGTCAGAAGCACAGGTGACAACCTGGACTTGTGACCGGCACCTGAAATGGGGGTGAAGGACAGTCTTGTTGGGCTCAGCCCTTAACCTGTGAGATTTGATGCTATCTCCAGGTAGTTAGTATCAGAATTGAGTTAAAATGTGGGATACCCAGCTGTTGTCTGAAAATTGTTTGCTGGTGTGGGAACACCCCTCCCCAATTACTACATACACCACCCCATGCTGGAATTGGTACTAGAAACTTTCAAAGTCATATAAAACAAAGTATATTCAGAGAAGTCTAGCTTCTATCTCAATCTTCATCCTGTTTTTTTTTCCTACCTCTTATGTATTTTTTTAAAAAGATTTTTTGTATTTTTTTGAGAGACTGAGCAAGAGAGAGCACAAGCTAGGGGGAGGGGCAGAGGGAGAGACAGAGGGAGAGACAGAGCAGACTCCCCACTAAGCAAGGAGGCTGATGTGGGGCTCGATCCCAGGACCCTGGGATCATGACCTAAGCTGAAGACAGGCTTAATAGCCATCCAGGCACCCTGTATTTTTTTGTTTACCCGTCAGTTTAGTTTAACAAAAGCAGATATGTGAATATGCTGTTATTTTTTTTCTTTTGTAGACAAATAGGGATGTCTTATGCATATTTTCTTCCCCGTGGTTTTTTTTTTTTTTTGCCTAACCACTTATCACGGAGATCACTCCATAGCAGTATAGAGACTTTTCCCATTACTTTTTATGGGAAATTCTGTATAATTATATAATACTCTGTTATGTGCATGTACAATTGGTGAACATTTTTGTTTCCAATCTTTGCTGTTACAGATAGCAGCACTTCGAAGAAAATCCTAAACCATGTATCTTTTTTGCATGGAGTGCTGAAAGAGTTATTGATGGGTCAAAGAGTAAGTCCATGTCATTTTGCTAGATATTGCCAAATTCTTTTCTGTATTAGTTAGGGTCTGAGGTGGACTGAACGTGTCCTCCCAAATTCTTACGTTGAAATCTTGGTGGCCCCCTGCCTTTCCCACCAAATGTGCTGGCATTTGGAGGTGGGGCCTTTGGGAGGTCCTTAGGTCATGAGGGCAGAAGAGAAGAGGGTCCTCCCCAGAACTGGACTGACTTGATCTCTCACTTCCAGGCTCCAGAACTGTGAGAAATAAATGTTTGTTGTTTAAGCCAGGTAGCCTATGGTAACTTGTTGTAGAGCTCAAACTGACTAAGACCAGGTCATATTTGGAAACAAACCGCGCCAGCTATGTGAACCAGTGCAATTTAATGTAAAGAATTGCTCGCTAGGTAGAGGGTTAATTTAATTGCCAAAAGGGTAAAAAGAGAACTTTAGGGAATCAAAAAGGCAGCAAGAGAAGGAAGCCTTGCAGCAGCCCTCAGGTGAGGGGTCTAAGAGGAGGGACGCCATAGAATGGCCCCTCATAGCTCTGTGGGGATGGAGATGGTGCCGCCGACTGGTGCTGTGGTTCTGAGTTTGAAACGGGGAGCTCTGTGGGCCTGGGGCCCACATCTTCAAGGGGGTGGCCGGCAATTACATATCCTGTTATATTTCCTGTTTCTGTGGGAGACGGGAATTTGCAAATGTGGGGAAAACCGAGAACTGAATTTGGCTGCTGTTGTGGGGGAAAGTACGGGCGCTGTCCGGGTGGAAAGCATCACGGGAACTGCAGGCAGACAGGACCGGACAGGTCGGAGCCTGTGCCTCCCGTCCTCCTCCAGCCTCTCGGACTCCCTCTGGGGCCCCCACTGATACATCCTGACCTTAGAGCCGACTGACGGAGCAGGAAGGTGGCTTGAGACTCCTGGCCCCACCACCAAAGCGCAGGGAGTAAGAGAGGATGGATTTGGAGCTGAGGGGGCAACCAGCTTAAATCCCTGCAGGGCCACCAGCCCTAGGTGTGGAAGTGCTGTCCCGCCTTCCTCCCAGCGACGGCCTGTTTGGCTACAGCGTCAGCAACAGATTCGCCAGCAACAGATTCGGTATTTTGTCCGACATGTAGATTTTTGCCATCAAATTCTTCCTCTCAACAACAGATAATAATCATGCTTTATAAACTCTTCTAAAGCGTAGAAAAAGATGGAAGGTATAATGGTTCCTACTGCTTTTTTTTTATTTTTTAAAGATTTTCTTTATTTATTTGACAGAGAGAGAGATCACAAGTAGGCAGAGAGGCAGGGGGGAGAGAGAGAGGGGGAAAACGGCTCCCCGCTGAGCAGAGAGCCCGATGTGGGGCTGGATCCCAGGACCCTGAGATCAGGACCTGAGCCAAAGGCAGAGGCTTAACCCACTGAGCCACCCAGGTGCCCTAGGTTCCTACTGCTTTTATGCTTATCATGTATGATGGCTTTAACACTACTTGTAACACACTTCACAACTCTACAGAAACACAGCTGACACAGGGAGACTGTCTGACCAGGGATCAAATGACGGTGCAAGCCAGCCTCAACCTTCGGTTGGCAAAAGTGAGCAGTGGGGTCCTCGCTGCCTTCCTGACAATTAAAAGAGAATTTTCTATATGTTTATCCTTTTGATTTTTGCAGTTTACCTCGCTCAGACTTAAGCCGAGGATAGCTATTGTTATAAAATAAGGCTCTTTGTTAAAAGGTTCCTATTCCTTGCTTCTTTGAAGAGTACCCTCACAAAGGGAACATCTAGAAAATACCCTTTTAGTTTTCATTTGTTTGTTTTCATTTCATATGTATTTTTGACACGCGTACATATTTTTATGAAAGTCGATTAGTCATTTATGATTTTTTTTATACGTTTACTGATAAAATAGTGTTTCTCAACTTTTCTCCAGTGAGGCATCCCAATTATTTAAAGATCTTAAGGATCAAAATATCCTCCCCACTGGGGAAAACGGCTCAGAGATACATCCTCTTACATTCTAGACACATTCTCCTTTGAGTTTTAAAATCTTTGATATAAATTTGTAAAGGTTAAGTCATCGTATAAATAGCAGTGCTATTAACAATCACAAAATTAATGAGAATAATAATGAGCTCAAGCGTATAAAATGCCAGAGTTAGCATAAACACTGTAATGCCTCCGTATGACATTTTTGTATTGCCATAGGGAGAAGTTCTGGGAGCTAGTTCCCTAAGTAGTGCCAGTATGTTCTTACTGCAAATAAACTGCTCATTATCTAAGTTGTTTTTGCAACTTTTGGAGAAAGCAAAATGAAGTATTCCTGAAGGAGACATTTATCTCTGTGCAGTAAAAGAAAAAAGTGGTTTTAAATAGAGGTGAAATTAAGAATACTTCTGTACATCACTTTCATCCTCGTTATAAAAGTAAAACACGTTCACCACAAAACACTTTGAAAATATGGCCAGGTGTTTGTGTACACACACACACACACACATACACACACAAACACACCCATACCCACTGCGTTAAAAACTGCCCATAATCCTATCCCCCATGGATGACTTATCCCTGTTAATGTTTACTTTTATCAATGTCTATCTTATCTCAGTAAGTGGCAAGCTCATAGTATCTAGTTTTATATGTTGCATTTTTTCCCCCAAACATAACGTTAGAAACTTTTCTCAGGCCATTGAAAGTTAATTGAAAACATGATTTTTGTATTGTTGCAAAATATTATATCACACAAATAGATTGTATTTTATTTAACCCTTGACCATCCCATTTTTAGCTATTTAAAAATTTTGTTACTTTTCATTATGAACAGATGAATATTTTCATGCATAAAACTTTGATTGAATATCTAATGATTTTCTTAGCACAAATTCCTATAAGAACAATGGCTGGGTCAAAGGGTTTGCACATTTTTTTTTTTAAAGATTTTATTTATTTGACAGAGAGAGAGAGAGAAATCACAAGTAGGCAGAGAGGCAGGCAGAGAGAGGGGGAAGCAGGCTCCCTGCTGAGCAGAGAGCCCAATTCAGGGCTCTATCCCAGGACCCTGAGACCATGACCCAAGCTGAAGGCAGAGGCTTTAACCCACCCACTGAGCCACCCAGGTTCCCCGGGTTTGCACATTTTTAAAACTTTTCAAAATATCTTTCCAAATTGTCCTTCAGGAAACTTGTATTAGTTCCAATTTTCACTGGATGAGACAGAATAACTGTCTTTCAGGATCCTTCACATGCTGGGTATTATCAATAATTATTTTGTTAATTTAATGGGAGAAATTAATGTTCATTCCAAATTTATATTTATTGAATATTACTTTGTAAAGACAATTATAAGACCAAGATAGTCCTAATTTAACCTTCATCAGAATTATAGTTGAAACCAGATGGAACACATTTCAATAGCAGGGATCTCAAGAAAAAAAAAGTTGTTGACATGGATGGCCTGAAAGTAAAAAGCACTGAATAGTTATTATATGGTTTTAAGGAGATGAGGGCAAAAGCTGAAAATTTGACATTTTTAAAGTGTAAATATTAGCCAGTATTATACTGTTTTGGTTTCTCTAGATTTGTAATGTAGTTTGAAATGAGGAAGTTAAAATACCTCCAACTTTGTGGATCTTTTTCAAGATTACTTTGGCTATTTGGAGTTTTTTTGTGGTTTCTTTCTTTCTTTTTTTTTTTTTTTTAAAGATTTTATTTATTTGACAGAGAGAGAGCGATCACAAGTAGGCAGAGAGGCAGGCAGAGAGAGAGGGAGAAGCAGGCTCCCTGCTGAGCAGAGAGCCCGATGCGGGGCTCGATCCCAGGAACCTGGGATCCTGACCTGAGCCGAAGGCAGAGGCTTTAACCCACTGAGCCACTCAGGCGCCCCATGGAGTTTTTTTGTGGTTTCATATGAATTTTAGGATGGCTTTTTCGATTTCTGTGAAAAATGCCATTGGAATTTTGGTAGGGATTGCATTGAATCTGTGGATCACTTCCAGTAGTGTGGACATTTTCACAGTATTCATTCTTCCAATCCATAAATCCATTTGTATCTTCTTCAGTTTCTTTCATCAGTGTTTTACAGTTGCATTTGCTGAGAGAGTGGATATTACGTGTTCTCACCACACACACACACACACACACACACACGCACACACGCAAAGGTAACAATGTGAGGTGATGGATGGATTTGTTCATTACCTTGATGGTGATAATATTTCTAAACATTTACATATATCAAATCATCACGCTGTACACTTTTAATATGTGATTCTTTTTTTTTAAGATTTTATTTATTTATTTTGAGAGAGAGAGAGAGAGAGAGGTCAGATGGAGAAGCAGACTTCCCACTGAGGAGGTAGCCTGATGCGAGACTCGATCCCGGGACTCCAGGATCATGACCTGAGCCGAAGGCAGTTGCTTAACAACTGAGCCACCCAGGCGTCCTACTATGTGATTCTTTTAAAAAAATATTTTATTTATTTATTTGATAGAGAGACAGAGGGAACACAAACAAGCAGGGGGAGTGGGAGAGAGAGAAGCAGGCTTTCCTCTGAGCAGGGAGCCTGATGTGGGGCTCGATCCCAGGACCCTGGGATCATGACCTGAACTGAAGGCAGATGCTTAATTACTGAGCCACCCAAGTGCCCCAAGATTTATGATTCTTATTTGTCAATTATAAGTAAACCTGGAAAAAATGGATTAGCCCTTTGGGAGCAAAATATGAATATTTCATCAGGTTGGACAATAAAGATCTAGCCACATTTTTCTTGAATAGTTTCTTTTTTTCTGTCTTCATGAATTTGGTTCATGAAGTTAATCAGTTAATCAGCAAGATGTTCTCCAGTGACACAATGATGTTTACTGTTGAGACTATTTATAAAAACTACTTTAGAGTAGAAAAAAAATTTTTTTTAAAGATTTTATTTATTTATTTGAGAGAGAGCGAGAAAGAGCATGAGAGGTGAGAGGGTCAGAGAGAGAAGCAGACTCCCTGTGGAGCTGGGAGCCCGATGTGGGACTCGATCCCAGGACTCCGGGACCATGACCTGAGCCGAAGGCAGTTGCTCAACCAACCGAGCCACTCAGGCGCCCTAGAGTAGAAAATTCTATTTACTTAACATAGGTTATAGACAATTTATATTTGAATTTTATGATATTTTACTAACAGATTCTGGCTTTATTGACATTGTTATAATTAAACAGACCATCTAAAATATTCTTTTAGAGAGATGTGGGTCATACAGAAATATATGGTGTTTAAAGCAGAAACGCTTAAAAACTAAACCCAGTAAGAAAATACAGATAATAATAAGTATTGAAGGGATATGGAGAAATTGTTCCCCCTCATACAATGTATTCCCTCAAACATTGCTGATAGAAATGTAAAATAGTACAGCCACTTTGTTTGTTTAAAGATTTTATTTGTTTGAGAGGGAGCACAAGCATGGGGAGCAGCAAGCAGAGGGCAAGGGAGAAGCAGGCTTCTGAGCAGGGGGCCAGATGTGGGACTCAATCCCAGGACCCTGGGATCATGACCTGAGCCGAAGGCAGATGCTTAACTGACTGACTGAGCCACCCAGGCACCCCAAGTATAGCTACTTTAAAAACAGTTTGGATGTTTTTCAAACTACTGGATATAGAGTTACTATACGACCCAGCAATTCTAGTTCTAGGCATATACCCAAGATAAATGAAAACATTCATCTATATAAAAATTTGTTCATGAATATTCATAGAAGCATTATTTATAATGGCCAACAGTAGAAACAGTCTGAATGTCAATCGACTCATAAGTGTATAAACGAAAAGTGGTATATCCATACGATGCAATATTCTTCAGCAACAGAAAAGAATGGAGTGCTGATACATGCTGCACCATGGACAGATCTTGAAAACATTATGCTAAATAAAAAAAGCCGGTCACAAAACACCACATATTGTATGATTCTATCTGAATGAAATGTACAGAATGGGCAAATCCTCGACAAAATAATCACCAGTCTAATCAGCGTTGCAATATATAAAGAAAAAGAGACTTATCTCAGGAAAGCCATATAACATTTGAAAATCCAGTGTAATTTGTGTATCAACAAACTAAGAAAAACTGTAATCAGCCTTAATAGATGGAGAAAAAGTGCCTGCCAAAATTCGACATCCATTCATAATAAAAACTTTAGCAAACTAGGAGCAGGAGGGAAGGTTCTTACAGCTAACATTATCCTTAATGATGAAAGACTGAATGCTTTCTCTATAAGCTCAGAAACAAGGCAAGGCTGTCCACTGTCATCACTCTTATTCAGTTTTGTTCTGGGTCCAAACCAGTGAACTAAACCAGGAAAAAAGATAAAAGGTGTACAAACTTGAAAGTTAAATAAAACTATAATCTGCTTGCAGCTGATATGAGCAATTATGTAGAAAATCTCAAAAAATTTACGAAAAGATTATTAGAACATTAGTTCTAGTTTAGCAGGATTTTAGGATACAAAGTCAATATATAAAATTCAATTGTATTTTTATATACTAGCAATGAACAATTGGAAGTTGGAATTAAATATGAGTACCATTTACAACAGCACAAAAATTATATACAACTTAGGTATAAATCTCAAAAAATATGTATGGGATCTATATCCTGAAAACTACAAAACTGATGAACAAAATCAAAGAAAGAATTAAGTAAATGAACAACTATAAAGTGTTCATGGATTTAAAGTCTCAGTATTGTTAAGATGTCAGTTCTGTTCAAATTGAATTGTAGATTCAATGCAATACCTATCAAATCCAGTAGGATTTTTTTTTGTAGAAATCAATAAGCTGATTCTAAAATTTATATGGAAAGGCAAATGAAAAATCCTCTGTGCTCTCCTAGTCATGCCTCCCTCTCCTGTAAAACCTGGAAACCGCTGATCCTCTCATCGACTTCATAGTTTTGCCTTTCCCTGAATTTAGATAGTTGAAATCATACAACCTTTTGAGATCAGCTTTTTCCACTAAGTAATATGCATTCAAGGTTTCCCTATGTATTTTCATGGCTTGATAGCTCATTTCTTTTTAGCGCTAAGTAATATTCTATTTTCTGGATGTGCCACCGTTTAATTAAATCATTCACCTATTAAAGGACACGTTGGTTGCTTTTAAGTTTTGGCAATTATGAACAAAGCTGCTTTAGGTATCTGTGTGCAGGTTTTCTTTTTCTTTTTTTTTTTTTAAAGATTTATTTATTTATTTATTTATTTGACTGAGAGAGAGAGAGAGAGAGAGATCACAAGTAGGCAGAGAAACAGGCAGAGAGAGAGAGGGGGGAGCAGGCTCCCTGCTGAGCAGAGAGCCCAATGAGGGGCTTGATCCCGGAACCCTGAGATCATGACCTGAGCAGAAGGCAGAGGCTTTAACCTACTGAGCCACCCAGGCGCCCCATGTGTGCAGGTTTTCTTGTGCACCTAAGTTTTCAGTTCATTTAGGTAAATACCAAGGAGTGTAATTGCTGGATTTTGTGGTAATATATGTCAATTTTGTAAGAAATTGCAACCAGTCTTCCAAAGTGACTTCACAATTTTGCGTTCCTACCAGTAATAAATGAGAGGTTTTCTTGCTCCATCCTCTCCAAGCACCAAATGCTATCACTGTTTTAGATTTTAGTCACTTTAATAGGTAAGTATTGGGATCTCGTTATTGTGTACATTTGCAATTCCCCAGTGACCTATGATGTTGAATTTCTTTTCATGTGCTTACTTGTCATTTGTTTATTTTCGTTGGCGAAGTGTCTGTTCAGGTCTTTTGCTCATTTTTAATCAGATTGTTTATTTTATTGTTGAGTTTTGAGTGTTCTTTGTATATTTTGAATAACAGCTCCTTATCAGCTGTGTCTTTTGCAAATATTTTCTCCTAGTTTGTGACTTATATTCTCATTCTCTTGAGATTCTCTTTTACAGAGTAGAAGTTTTTTATTTTAATAAAGTCCAACTTATCAATTCTTTATTTCATTGATCAGGCCTTTGGTTTTGTATCTAAAAACTCATCGCCATAGCTAAAGTCATCTAGGTTTTCTCCTATGTTATCTTCTAGGAGTTTTATAATTTTGATTTTACATTTAGGTCTGTGATACATTTTGAGTTAACTTTTGTGAAGGGTATAAGGTTTGTGTCTACATTCTTTTTTTTTCTTTTTTCTTTTCTTTTTTTTTTTTTTTGCATATAGACGTCTAGTTGTTACAGCACCAGCTGTAGTTGTAGAAAGTTGAAAGACTTCCTTTGCTCCATTATATTGCCTTTGCTCTTTGGTCAAAGATCAGTTGACTGTATGTATACGGATCTGTTTTTGGGCTCTTTATTGTATTTCATCAACTATTTGTCTATTCTTTCACTAATACCACGTCTTGATAACTGCATCTTCACAGTAAGCTTTAAGTCAGGTAGTCAATCCTCTCACTTTGTTCTTTTCCTTTAATACTGCATTGGTTATCCTGGGTCTTTTGCCACTCCACATAAACTTTAAACTTAGCTTATTTATATCTATAAAATAACTTGCTGGAATTTTCATTGGAACTGTGTTGAATCTATAGATTAAGTTGGGAAGAACTGACGCCTTGACACTATTGAGTCCTATCTAGAAGGATGGAATATCTTTCCATTTATTTATTCTTCTTTGATTTCTTTCATCAGAACTTTGTAGTTTTCTCCATATGGATCTTGTACATATTTTGTTAGATTTATATGTAGGCATTTCATTTTGGGGGGTGCTAATGTAAATGGAAATGTGTTTTTAATTTCAAATTCCATTTTTTTCATTGCTGGTATATAGGAGAGTGATTGACTTTCAAATATTAACTTTGTATTGTGCAACCTTGTTATAACAGCTTATTAGTTTCAGGAATTTTTTCATCTTTTAGATTTTCTACATAGATAATCATGCCATCTGCAAACAAAGACAGTTTTATTTCTTCTTTTCCAATTTGTATACCTTTTATTTCCTTTTCCTGTCTTCTTGAATTAGATAGAAGTTTCAACAAGATGTTAAAGGCAGTGGCAAAAGCGAACATCCTTGCTATGTTCCTAATCTTAGAAGGAAAGCTTGGAGTTTTTCATTGTTAAGTATGATGCGAGCTATAGATTTTTCTGTGGATGTTCTTTATGAACATCTTTATAAACATCCTTTTTTTTTAGATTAGAGTATTTGTGGTCTCACAAATTAGAGTAATTGTGGTCTCACAGAGTTAGGAAGTATTTTGTCTGCTTCTATCTTCTATAAGGGATTATAGACAGTTGCTAAAATCTTCTTCATTTTCTTTTTTAAAAAGATTTTATTTACTTATTTGACAGAGAGGGACACGGAGAGAGAGGGAACACAAGTAGGGGGAATGGGAGAGGGAGAAGCAGGCTTCCTGCTGAGCAGGGAGCCCGATGTGGGGATTGATCCTGCACCCTGGGATCATGACCTGGGCCAAAGGCAGACGCTTAACAACTGAGCCACCCAGGCACCTCCTAAAATCTTTTTATTAAATGTTTAGTAGAATTTACCAGTTAACCTATCTGAGCTTCATGCTTTCAGTTTTGGGAGATTATTAATTATTGATTTAATTTTTATAATAGCTATAGGGCTATTTGGATTATCTGTTTCTTTTTGTGTGAGCCTTGACAGATTGTGTAATTCAAGGCATTGATTGATTTCATCTAGGTTATCAAATTTATGGGCATAGAGGTGTTCATAGTATTCCTTTATTATCTTTTCAATGTCCGTGAGACCTATACTGGTATCCTCTCTTCCATTTCTGTATTAGTAATTTGTGTCTTTTCTCTTTTTTGCTTCATTACCCTGGCTAGAGGCTTATCAATGCTTTTAATTTTTTTCAAAGAACCAACTTTGTGTTTTGTTGATTTTTCTGTATTGATTTCCTGTTTTCATTTTTATTGATTTTGATTCTAGTTCATATTTTTTATTATGCTTCCATTTACTTCTTGCCTTCATAATTTTCATTAAGAGCCCTATTTCTTGCTGTTTGTGAACCTCCTGCCTTTAGGTCCTCTTAAAATTGTTTCTTCAGGCTAGAGATTCAGTTTGAGAAGGACTGAATGGTCAAGGGACTTATGGAAAAAGTGTGACCAAGCCTTTTCTTCTTGCTACATCAACTACAGCTACTACTAAAATCTACCATTTATTTCATGTTTACTAAGAGCCAGATATTTTTTAAACAATTAACTCATTTACTCTTTGCAATAGTCCTATAAGGTAATTAGTATTATTTTCATGTGTACGTGAGGAAAGAAGTTTATGGAGGTTAAAGTAGCTTGCTCAAGGCCACACACTTTGTATAAGTGGAAAAGTTGGGTTTTAAGTTCTGATCTGTAGGATAATAATACAAGAGATGTAATAAATTCATCGCAGTAAACAAATTCACTGTAGATATACAGTCATATAGAGATTGCAACATCACAGAGATTGATTAATTAATTAATTAATCAATTCATTTATTCATTTAGAGAGAGAGAGAGAGCATGAGCAGGGGAGGGAGAAGTAGACTCCCTACAGGGCAGGGAGCCTGACGAGGGGCTCTGAATCATGACCTGACCTGAAGGCAGACGCTTAACCGATTGAGTCACCCAGGCACCCTGCAACATCACAGAGATTTTAGGAATAGTTTATGCTTAGAAAAATTTCAAGGGTGGTATATTTTGTTTATGGGAAAGTGGGAGTGCCTTGTCAGGTGAAGAAGTGACTTACTCAGAGGTAGAGATGTGTTGGTAGGTGGGGGATGGTGACTGATTCTGTCTCAGTTCAGTGTTTGAGTCTGCGACATACATACTTTAAAAACCGGCCCTTTTGGATGCCGATATGTTTTGTCACTTATAAGCTGTTTCAAGAGGATTAAAATGTTGTCATGTCCAGTATTTCACTCAGTCCTTACACATGACTTTAAAATGATGATCACATCCTAAATTGGTTTAGATTAAGTCTATGTATAATACTTCTTTATTCCTTTATATCTTATTTTGGAAAATTTGCCTTGACTTCCTTTAGGAAGTGAATATTATGATCCGATCTTTCAGCCCAGTATTAATGCCTTAATTTAATTTCTATAGGTTTATTAACTCTGGGAGGCAAAGAGCTTAATACAGGGGAGATGTATTTACTGATGGTGGGAACTTTTCGAGAGACTTAATGAAGGAAACAAAATCTGCATAAAGTAATAAGGGGGGGAACATTTGATTTCAAGATATTATTTGCAGTATTAAATTGTGCCAATAGATGGAGAAGTTGTTCCGTATAAATCAGAAGTCTTGGTTCCTCTCTGATGACTAAAGAAATTCAGGTTTCTGGCAAGTTGAAAATGGATTTTCTCAATAAAAATGTGAAGCAGGAAAACTGGGTTACTCATAAATTTTAATAAGAAACAATTTTAACAGGGGACAAGAATTTCACTAATTTCAATTATATGTACATGAAACTCTGAGTACCTGCACTGTTTTTGCAGTTTGGCCACAGCACTCTTAGATTTGTACATATGAGTGTACGTATGTAACGTATGTATGTATGTGTTGATACCTGCTCTTACAGGGTTTTTAGAAATGCATATAATTTTATAGGATAAAAATGAGAAGCATAATTCTGTTTAAAAAATAGAGCAAGAAAGAATGGAATGAAGTTAGAGTAACAGCGTACCTTCAGTTGGGCCGCAAGTCTGGCCTAGAGCTTCCTACCAGCCCTTGCAAGTAGGCAAACAGGATCAGTTGAATGATCCAGTGTCTATAATGTAAAACATACCATGTGCTAGGAAAGCTGTAATAATTCTTTTTTTTTTTTAAACTTAAAGATTTTATTTATTTGACAGAGAGAGAGACAAGACAGCGAGAGAAGGGGAGTGGGAGAGAGAGAAGCAGGCTTCCTGCCGAGCAGGGAGCCCAATATGGGGCTTGATCCTAGCACCCTGGGAATCATGACCTGAGCTGAAGGCAGAGCTTAAGGACTGAGCCACCCAGGCGCCCCAAAGCTGTAATAATTCTTAATCCTAAGGTCAGGAGTATGTCTCTTAGGGACTCATAAATAGAAGGCTGTGAAATGCAATAGACAATACCCTTACATTAAGCCAATGATACTTTTTACATGACTACTTCTTACGGCGTCAGCTGTAAGATGGGTCCTACCTACTGCTTTTTAATTAAAGGAGTTTGAGGAAGGAGAGGGAGGGTGACCACCATGTACCCCAAGAGTCCTTACAAGGAATACATGATAGCTTTGGGATTGTCTAGTTGGACAGAAGGATACAGTTGAGAATCTATCCGCCGTCCATAAATGTTATTTTATCAAACCCATCAAGGGTTTGATGAGGCTGGAGGGCGGGCGTGCAGACTTCACAGGATGATGCACACAGTCCGCTGAGCCTGGTGGCCGGTGAGGCCTGCCGAAAGCCATCCACCGTCGGTCTGGACCATGCACGCCCTCCGCCAAGGGACACGCATCACCTGCTGTGGCTGACTTGTATGGCTATCTGTGTGGCCTCTCCAATGAAGTGGTGTCTTTTTCAAGAGTCCTTTGACCTGGGTTAGCTTCTGGAAGTGTTCTCTCCAGCCTCATATTTGCTTATGCATCCTGTTCCAAACCTCTGTGCACAAGGTTTCTGTATCCTCTTAGTGTTACAGACTTTCTCTCCACATCGTCTCTAGCTTCATCCTTCTCTTGCTCTCTTGGGACCTTCACTGTTGGTGATTTTCCAGGGGACACTGTTGCTCTATATCCTGAAAGCCAAGCCAGACTCCCACTGTCCCAGCCTTTCTAGAATACTGCTGCCCAGATCAGGTTTCCCTTTTTTCCAGGAGGGAAGGAAGAGACCACACAGCCATTAGGTTTCATGACTTCCTTCTCCATCAACTTTCCCCAGTCTGTTAGTTGTGACACATTTATAAATTTTTCAGAGTACCTTCTGGGGCTGGAAGCTGATTTGAGAACGTTTCTCCAGCTCCATATCCAGTCACCACTTGGTTTATTCACGTTCATATGCGCTGCCTTCAAACCCAGCCTCACTGCAGTCTCTCTGGAGGTGACCGAGGTCACTTAGTCTGCCTGCCCCATCACACACACACAGACATCCCCCTGCATCTGGCCTCCCTCTCCTCTCCATTGTGATGGTTGCAAATTGTACTAAACAGAACGTGGCAATCATTTCGTTTTCGCTAGCCGGAGGGCGTGCTGAAGGTGTACTTTTGCTTATACTTCTACACGCTGATTGGAAGAATGTGCCCTGAATTCTGTTTTGTTTCCATTAACCTTTTTCTGAGAAATTACCGACCCTGAATATTGGAGCCGCAAATGGATCCTTTTTAACAAGTGTCCTGCCAGGATGCAACCTCTGTGTGTTATGTGGCTTTTAGTCTGCAAATGCTTCCTCTTAATGCATCAGTTCCCTTCAGAAATATTTATTTGAGTGACTCCCTAGGATTTTAGGAATACTTCTATTTCTGCTGTTTTAGGAAACCTACAGTCAGAAGAATTTATAGTTCGCTTAGTTTTATAGCTGGCAAGAGCTATTTAAAGCCTCGCGCCTCCCTCCTACCTGCTTGAGAGCACCCCAAATCAATGATTCTTCTGATTTCGCTGTAGACTTTGTCTTAATCCTGTGCACTCAGTCTTAAGTGAGATATTTGTATCCTGACGTGTTGTGTATGTTTCCATGATCCTTGAGAAGATAGTGCAGGTTCTTTCAACGCCAAGCGGAGCTGGGCCACTGGCCTTTCCCCTCCACTTGGAGACTGTGTATTGAGGGGAAGCAGCAAACCGATATTGATCTTATGTTATTCAGATGGGAACCACTTTCCTGTTCACTGTAACACTCTGTCTATGAAGTAGCTCCCCAAAGTTGCCATTCGAGGATGGGGCGGGATTGGATATACTTCTAGAAAGCAAACCCAGGGGAAAGCACAGAGTGTCTTCTTGGATCCTTCATTATTTTTAGGTGATGCTGCAACAACTTGGGACTCTGGAATGGCAGACCTGTAGGACCAGCCCCCTTGGGGCTGTCCAGGCCTCTTAGGAGATTTTCAGTCGTCAGGTCTTAGCGGATACATAGGGATTGGTCCTCATTATAAGCTCTACATGTCTTTAATTTTCTTCTCCATTTTCTATTGTGGTAAAAATTAACAACGACAAAACAGACCTGTTACAATCAGCCCTTGGTTTCTATCAGCGAGTACATTTTGAAGGTCCTTGGAATCTTGGGGGTAGGTTTTTCATGTGTGTGAGTATGTGCATCTGCAAATTGGGGGGGCGGGTACGGCCCTGAGTGGAGACTGGGAAGAGTTAGAGACCCTGGAGTGGTCAGGGAATTTAATCGAAGTGTAAAGCAAGGGCATCCTCACACCTTGCTGGAGAGTCAGCCCAGAAAGCAAAATGAATTGCATGTAGACTGCCCTCCCCTTCCCCCCAAACGGCTTGCAAGGCCCGGACTCCTCAGTCTGAGTTCTGGGCAAGTGAAATCAGGCAGCCTGGTTTCTAGGTAGCAGGTTGAGCTGCAGTGAAATATGTCAGGAATACCTCGGCCTTCCTCAGAAAGCGAAGCAGAACTGACTCCAGATGGTACCTGTAGGGTGCTTTGTAATCTTTGTGCACACATTACTTGTATTTGCATTTGTGAGGTGTAACCTGTTGTGAAGCAAAGTGCTGACTGGGAGGCTCTAGGAAAGGCCCGTTAGCATAACAACATGAAATCACTGAGGAAGAATGCAGACCGATTGAAAGTAAGAGAACAGCTTCCATTTGGTCAGGGGAGTGTGTGCGTGCTGCGCCGCGCTAGCAGCTTCTTCCCCATGGGATCATTTCCCACTGTCTCTTTATTATCCGGAGCAGAGATCTGTCCCTCTGGGTGTCCTTGGCTTCTCGGGATGCCAGAAGAAGTCTTGAAGGTGCATGCTAGACCAAGGGAGAGAGGAAGGGGACCTTGCATACCAGAGTGAGATCTATGGAAAATGAAGCCGAGAAACCATTAGCTGCTGGAGGGGACTGGAGTGAGCTGAGCTAGGAGGACGTGCAGTGAACAAAGGGAACAGAAGGAGAAAGGAGAACAAATGTTGTCTTAAAACAGAGTGAAAGAGAAGAGAAATGGAAAAAAATAAATCAAAACAAGAGATAAAATCACTCAAAACGAGTTAAAGAGTCAGAAAGAACACCGCACAGAAACCGCTGCTGGGTGTCTCCCACAGGCCGGTCAAACTGAGGTAGGGCCGAGAAGCATCGGGAGGCTGTCCGTGGAATTCTGAGGTCTGAGTTGCCCACGTACCTGCTCTGCTCTGGCAGAGACGATCCTGGAACCTCCCCCCGGAGACTGTTTCCACAGGGCCTTGTCTGGCTGGTTCTGTGGAGCCTCTGAGAAGGCCCCCCCCCCCCCCCCCCCAGCCGTAGGCCGTCTTCTGTCTCTTGGTGTGATGATGGTGTACAGAGAAGAGGAGAAGGAAAGGAGGAACAGATGAGAGACACAGCTTATCTTTTTTCTACATCTCTCTGTCCTGCTGAAAAAAATGGCAAAACATAATAGTACCCAACTCTCTCCAAGGAGAGAGTCCTTGCGAAGATTGAGAATGTTAAGTGAATTAAACAAGGAAACTGTTAGACTGAGGAGGCTCTCATGTCTTGAGAGCCTCCCTAAGCAAACTGGAATCGGAACCTGTATAGGCCTCAGTTAGGAAATCAGAGCAGTAAGGACCGCCACTCGCAAATGGCCAGCTGGGCCCCAACTTAGAGCCAGCCAGTAATTCCCTTGCTGTGCTTCTGCATTTTCTCCAGTCATGTAGGTCTTGCCCTGGGCTCCTGTTGGTGGAGCGCTCCTAACCACTTTCAGTTTGGTGCTGCACAATTTGAATCAATTCTTTGCCCAAATAAAATTTTTAATATGCCTCATTTTGTCTTTTAACAAGAGATAATACAATGTTCCTGGCTCAATAAATGTTAGCTCTTTTTAGGACCCATACATGTGGCCTTTAAAAAAATGTCCAAAAATATTAACATGGTAATTTTTCTTAAGTAAAAACACCAGTTACAGAAATACACACACACACACACACGCACACACATGCCTGGAAGGAAGGAATTAAAATCTTAATAGTGATTACTTTTAGAAAGTGGATTATCGCTAATTTATTTTTCTTCCCGTGCTTGTCTGTATTTCTACAGTGAACATTAATTCCTTTTGTAGTAAAAAACACATTATTCTTTTTATTCTTTTTTTTAAAAAACTTTCTTTATTTGAGAGATAGAGAGCATGTGATAGCCTGAGCAGGGGGAGGGGCAGAGGGAGAGAAACTCAAGCAGACGCCGTGAAGCCTGATGCAGGGCTTGATCCTATGACCCCGAGATGATGACCTGAGCCGAAATCAAAAGTGGGAGCCGAATTCGGGAGTTAACTAACTACCTCAACCGGGTGCCCCAAAACCACATTCTTCTTTAAACAGCTGCAAGAATCAATCCCAGCAAGGTTCATTATCAGTCCTTTTTCTTCTGCGTCCTCAAATACAGATCCACGAAGTTGTTACATCAGTCCTTGTTCTCACTCTTTGTCAAACGTGCATTGATTTGAGTTGGGAGTTTTATGGCGACCCCAGTGGTGCCTCCCAGCTCAGAGGAGAAGCACGTTTGCATTTTGGTAAGAGCTGGAAGTTACTCAGTCCTACTTTTCTCACCTGTGCTTTAGCAAAGCTGCCTGAAGTTCCTAACAAAAGACCTTATTTGCTTACAATGTTGCTGGTTAAGGAGCCAGAATTGTGGGCAGGCTTGGATCAGGCCTGGCTTCCCAAAACCTGCAGTAGGAAGGCTAATTTTTCGGAGAGCTGTCTCTTTGCGTGTGCTTTATTAATCAGTGGGCATTGCCACAAAAAGTTGGCTTGTAGTTGAGGCAGCTTTCTGAGGGTGGCTCAGTGGAACAGCTGCTCTAGACTGGAAAGTTCCACCCTCCAGCTGGGTGTGCGTCCAGACCACCTGGGGGTTGCTGGGAGTGCCTGAGTGCATGCATTTGTTAGCGGAGCAGTGCTTTCCCAGGGCCTGTTGGGAAATGGAAGATGTCGTGTTGTGTTTCCATTGCCTCTCTGCTAGAATCCGATGAATAGCATTGTATGATGTTGTGGCATCTGGGTGATTTGTGGTGGTGCTGACGGGTTTGAGGAGCAGGGGGGAGGAGGGCGCTGATGTGGGAGCCACAGCCCAGTGGGAAACGAAGGAGAGAAGCAAAGAAAGAGTTAAGAGTTAGATGTCAGTGCCTGTGCATTGCACTCCACCTCAACTTAAGCACTGCTTCATATTTTGATCTGCTTTGGCACGTTTTGATTTTGGGCAGGGATTCAGCCTTGTCCATGTTGCCAGAGGCTGTGTATGTAATAGAGGCATCACATGCCGTGACAGGCTTGTAGAAAAAGCACTGTGTCCTGATCTAGATCAAACGGGCGCATGTCCACTGAAAAGTGCAGCACAGGTTGTTTTTTGCATCCCAGTGGTAATTTGGCGACTCGGGGTCATGTTCGGCAGCTGTCCAGGTGTGTATGACACTCAGCAATGCTGATGGATGTGGGAGCCTGCCTCCCCCTGGCAGCCTGGTTCTTAGTGGGAGAGACTGCCTTCATGGGGAAGCTCCCTGAGCAGAGGGCCCACGACTGGGGATCAGAACCCTGAATACCGCGCCCCAGGTTGTTCAGACCCTGGGCGGAACTCTGATCCTTTGTGAAGAATCGACTGTGCATGACAACTAAGAGCGGAAGCACTGGGATTTTTCAGTCTTTATTCCTCATTCTTCTTCTGGCTATTGCTTCCCTCTCTTTCTCGCTCTCCCTCTCCCCCTCTCACTCAAGCCTCCCAGAAGGCAGGAGGCGGGAGAGGGAGAAGAGGGAAGTCAGGGCATGGTTGCTCTGCCTAATTTATTAGTGGTTCTATTAAAAGGTATTGTGGTGGTAGGGAAACTCATGGTAGCTAGGGATAAAAAAAAAAGGTTGGATAATTTTGGGTTTCAAATTATCTAGGACTTATGAGCACAAAGAAACCCCTTTTCCACATATGAGGGGCAAGGCCCGTAGCCTCAAATTCAATATTTGGCGTTAAAACTTTTCATGAATCCATTTTCATGTCCAATTAGATTGATGAGCAGTTTGGCTACTTAATGTTATTCCCGCTTGGATTTTTGCTGAGGTTCTTTAAACGTGCTCTGTGTTGACTGATTGTTAAATCCATCTACAACATTCACTGCACGTCTACTGTGCCTCACGCCCTGAGCAGAGATACAGGGTGCGGATGGACTTCCAAGGAATTTAATCTAGTTATAGGGACAGAGAATTAAGCAAATACTTAAGAGATAGTGTAGTAAGTGTCTGATAAGGGAAATCCTACGTGCCTGGGAGCGTGTTGCAGGGACCTTGGGAGGATGGAAGACAGACGGGGGAGCTGACTAGTAAGTTGAGACCTAATGATAAGTAGAGTTAACTGGGAAGGGACTAGTGTTCTGAGCAGAAGGACCAGTCTGAGCAGCCAGACTTTCTTCTGCGTGTGTATGTTTAGAAAGTTGTAAGTGAGAAGGAGCTTCTCTCATAAAAATCAAGTTGGGAGGTAGTTATTAACAGATCTCTTATCAAGGAGAACTTCATTTAGCTCCCACTTATGACCCCTGCCCATTTGGTTTTGTATTTGTTTTTTAGAGATTTATTTATTTATTTGAGAGAGAGAAAGTGAGAGAGAGAGAGAGAGAGAGAGAGAAGGAGCAGGGGGAGGGGCACAGGGAGAGGGAGAATGAGACTGCCCGATGAGAAGGGAGCCCAATGTGGGGCTTGATCCCAGGACCCTGGGATCATGACCTGAGCTGAAGGCAGACGCTTAACGGACTGAGCCACCTAGGCGCCCCATGGTTTTGTATTATGGCTATCCATGTGCATCTCTAAAGGATCTCTGTAGGCCCTGGAAGACCTTAGTTATCCCTGTATCTCTCAGATGGGGGTTTTGCACACGGGCTTGCTGAATCATGAATCAAAGAATAAATGGATTCAGGGGACATTGGAAATCAAAGCTACATCCCAATGCTAGTAGGGAAGGCAAATAGTCTTAAAGTGTGATGTTGAATCTTGAACTCTATCTGGACTGGCCAGTGGCCTAGGTGTATCTGACCTCCCTGAAGTTTCCGATTCTTGGCCACTCAGTTCAGAACTTCTCTTCTTCTTTTTGCCAGACTGACTGGGCTTAGCCTGGGATGGGCACACTGACCTATTATTCCCTCAAATATCTCACTCTGCATTCAAGTTGTTATGATTGCAGGCTTGTGCATACATAGCTCATTTCACAAATAACTTTAGTTCTATTTATTTTTACACAATCGAGAGCTTCCTATGCCCCAGACACTGTAGTATGTGCTGATAGTACAAGGATGAACAAGACAGGGCCTAGGGCCTAAAGTTACTAACAAAGATTACATGTCTAGGGTACAACTGAGCTGGAGATGGTGTGGGTGGGATGGGGTGGACATATGGGAAGTCCCAACATCAAGGTTTTGGGCAGAAATTGTTCACGTCACCAAAAGGGAATATGGCCTTGATTGGGGAGTTTCTAAGATAATTTTTTTTTAAAGATTTTATTTATTTATTAGAGAGAGAAAGACTGAGAATGAGAGGGAAGAAGGTCAGAGGGAGAAGCAGACTTCCCGCAGAGCTGGGAGTCCGATATGGGACTCGATCCCGGAACGCCAGATCATGGCCTGAGCTGAAGGCAGTCGCTCAACCAACTGAGCCACCCAGGCGCCCCTCTAAGATAATTTTGACAGGAAATAAGACCTGGCCTCTTGGGAGATGATAAACTTTTGCCCAACTTGCTTTCTTGCTAGTGGGTATGAAACTATATTCTTTCATGCTGAGCTCTCTTTGGGTCCTGGATGGGGTAGGGGTGAGGTCATTTGGAAGATTGATTCTAGCCATTTCTTTGGCTTAAAGGAATTGATGTACCTCTGTGATACTATGAAATAATAAGAATAATAAATCAGGTCTTTGTCTCCAGTTCCTGGCACAGAGCTCCTAAATCTTGAAATTTCTTGAGTGATAGAAATGATAAGAATGTCTTTTATTATATTTGGTCTTAGTCCCTCCTTCCTGACACAAGAGCTTCTTTTTAAAAAAATGTTTATTTAAATTCTAGTAAGCCAACATACAGTGCAATATTGGTTTCGAAGTAGAATTCAGTGATTCATTGCTTATATGCAACACCCAGTGCTCATTACAAGTGCCCTTTTTAATAGCCATCACCCATCTAGCCCATCCCCCACCCACTTCCCTCTGTCACCTGTCAGTCTGTTCTGTGTTGTTAAGAGTCTCTTATAGTTTGTTTTCCTCTCTTTCAGCGCCTCCCATATGTTCATCTTGTTTCTTAAATTCCACATATCAGTGAAACCACATTTGGTTTCACTGATTCAGACAAACCAAATTTGTCTTTATCTGCTTGACTTATTTCACTTAGCATAATACAGTCTAGCTCTGTCCACATCATTGCAAATGGTAGGCTTTCATTCCTTCTGATGGTTGAGTAGTATTCCTGTGTGTGCGTGTATACATATGTATACCACATCTTTTTTTTTTTTTTGTCAATTCATAGTCGATGGATATTTGGGCTCTCTTTATAGTTCGGCTATTGTTGATAATGCTGCTATAAATATCAGGGTGCATGTACCCCTTCGAGTCTGTATTTTTGTATCCTTTGAGTAAATACCTGGTAGTGCAATTGCTGGGTCATAGGGTGGTTCTATTTTTAACTTTTTGAGGAACTTTGATACTGTTCTCCAGAGCGGCTGTACCAGCTTGCATTCCCACCAACAGTGTAAGAGGGTTCTCCTATCTCCATATCCTCACTAATACCTATTGTTTCTTGTGTTGTTAATTTTAGCCATTCTGACGATGTGAGGTGGTATGTCATTGTGGTTTTGATTTGTATTTCCCTCATGAAGAGTGATGTTGAACATCTTTTCATGTATCTGTTAGCCATCTGGATGTCTTCTCTGGAAAAATGTCTGTTCATGTCTTCTGCCCATTTCTTAACTACATTATTTGCTTTTTGGGTAGGTGAGTTTGATGAGTTCTTTATAAATTTTGGATACTTACCCTTTATCTGATATGTCATTTGCAAATATCTTCTCCCATTCCTTAGACTGCCTTTTTGTTTTGTTAATCATTTCCTTTGTTGTGCAGAAACTTTTTATCTTGATGAGGTCCCAATAGTTCAGTTTTGCTTTTGTTTCCCTTGCCTCCAGAGATGTGTCTAGTAAGAAGTTGCTATAGCCCAGGTCAAGAGGTTGCTGCCTCTGTTCTCCTCTAGGATTTTAATAGTTTCCTGTCTCACATTTAGGTTTTCCATCTATTTTGAATTTATTTTTGTGTATGGTATAAGAAAGTGGTCCAGTTTCGTTCTTCTGCATATGACTGTCCACTTTTCCCAACACCATTTGTTGAAGAGACTGTCTTTTTTTCCATGGATATTCTTTCCTGCTTTGTTGAAGATTAGTTGACCATGTAGTCGTGGGTGCATATCTGGGTTTTCTTTTCTCTTCCATTGATCTTTGTGTCTATTTTTGTGCTGGTACCATACTGTCTTAATGACTACAGCTTTCTAATAGAGCTTGAAATCTGGAATTGTGATGTCTCCAGTTTTGTTTTTCCTTTTCAGAATTGCTTTGGCTATTTGGGGTCTTTTGTGGTTCCATACAAATTTCAGGATAGTTTGTTCTAGCTCTGTGAAAAGTTGGTGGTATTTTGATAGGGATTACTTTAAATGTGTAGATTGCTTTAGGTAGTATAGACATTTTAACAATGTTTGTTGTAATCCATGTGCATGGAGTGCTTTTCCATTTCTTTGTGTCCTCTTCAATTTCTTAAGTATTCTGTAGTTTTCAGAGACAGATCTTTTGCCTCTCTGGGTAGGTTTATTCCTAGATATCTTATTGTTTTTGGTACAGTTGCAAATGGGATTAATTCCTTGATTTCTTTCTTTCTTTCTTTCTTTTTTTTTTTTTTTACTGTTTTGTTATTGATGTGTAGAAGTGCAGTAAATTTCTACACATTGATTTTATATCCTGCAACTTTGCTTAATTCATGTATTAGTTCTAGCAATTTTGTGGTGAAGTCTTTTGGATTCTACATAGAGTATCGTGTCATCCAAAAATAGTGAAAGTTTGACTTCTTCCTTGCTGATTTTGATGCCTTTTATTTCTTTTTGTTGTTTGATTGCTGAAGCTAAGACTTCCAGTACTATGTTAAGTAGTAATGGTGAGAGTGGACATCCTTGTTTTGTTCTTGACTATAGGGGAAAGGCTCTCAGTTTTTCCTCATTGAGGATGATATTAGAGGGTTTTTTGTATGTGGCCTTTATGATATTGAGGTATGTTCCATCTGTTCCTACTTTTTTTTTTAAAAGATTTATTTGACAGAGAACACAAGTAGACAGAGAGACAGGCAGAGAGAGAGGAGGAATCAGGCTCCCCACTGAGCAGAGAGCCCGAAGGGGGGCTTAATCCCAGGACTCTGAGATCATGACCTGAACTGAAGGCAGAGGCTTTAACCCACTGAGCCACCCAGGTGCCTCCCATCTGTTCCTATTTTGTTGAGGGTTCTTATCAAGAAAGAATGCTACATTTCTTCAAATGCTTTTTCTGCATTTGTTGACAGGATCATATAGTTCTTATCCTTTTTTTTATTAATGTAGTGTATCATAATTGATTTGCAAATATTCAACCACCTCTGTGACCCAGGAATAAATCCCACTTGATTGTGATGAATAATTCTTTTAATGTACTGTTGAATTTGATTTGCTGGTATTTTATCGAGAATTTTTGCATCTGTGTTCATCAAGGATATTGACCTGTAATTATCCTTTTTAGTGGGGTCTTTGGTTTTGCAATCAAGGTGATGCTGGCTTCATAGAATGAGTTTGGAAGTTTTCCTTCCATTTCAATTTTTTGGAACAGTTTGAGAAGAATAGATATTAACTCTTCTTTAAAGGTCTGGAAGAATTCCCCTGGGAAGCCATACAGCCCAGGACTTTTGTTTGTTGGAAGATTTTTGATTACTGAGTCCATTTCTTTGCTGGTTATGGGTCTGTTCAAATTTTCTATTTCTTCCTGTTTCAGTTTTGGTGGTTTGTAAATTTCTAGGAATTTGTCCAGATTTTCCAGGTTGCCTGGTTTGTTGGCATGTAAGTTTTCATAATATTCTCTTATAATTGTTTTTATTTCCATGGTGTTGGTTTTGATCTCTCCTCTTTCATTTGTGATTTTATTTATTTAGGTCTTTTTTCTTTTTGATAAATTTGGCTAGGGATTTATCAATTTTATTAATTTTTTTTGAAGAACCAGCTCTTAGTTTCATTTTGTTGTTGTTTCTGTATCATTTATTTATGCTCTAATCTTTATTATTTCTCTTCTGCTGGCTTTAGGTTTTATTTGCTATTCCTTTTCTAGCTCCTTTAAGTGTAATGTTAAGTTGTGTATTTGAGACTTTTCTTCCTTATCGAGATAGGCCAGTGTTGCAATATACTTCCTTCTTAGGACTGCCTTTGCTGTATCTCAAAGGTTTGGGACTTGTGATTTCATTTTCATTTGCTTTCATGTATTTTTATATTTCTTCCTTATTTTCCTGGTTAACCCATCCATTCTTTAGTAGGATATTCTTTAACCTTCATGTATTTGAGATCTTTCCAATTTTTTTCTTGTGGTTGACTTCAAGTTTCATAGTGTTGGGGTCTGAAAATAGTATGGTATGATCTAGATATTTTTGCACTTGTTGAGGGCTGATTTGTGACCCAGAATATGATCTATTCTGGAGAAAATCCATGTACATTTGAAAAGAATTTGTATTCTGCTCCTTTAGGATGAAATGTTCTGAATGTATCTGTTAAGTCCATCTGGTCCAGTGTATCATTCAAAGCCATTGTTTCCTTGTTGATTTTCTGCTAAGATGATCTGACCATTTCTGTAAATGGGGTGTTAAAGTCCCTTCCTATTATTATTATCAATGAGTTTCTTATGTTTCTTATTAATTGATTTATAGATTTGAGTGCTCCCAAGTTGGAAGCATAAGTCTTTACAATTGTTAGATCTTCTTACTGTATAGACCCCTTAATTATGATATAATGTCCTTCTTTTCTTGTTACAGACTGTTTTAAAAATCTAGTTTGTCTGGTATTTGAATGGCTACTCTGGCTTTCTTTGGATGTCCTTTGGCATGCTTGATGGTTCTCCATCCCTTCACTTTCAATCTGCAGGTATCTTTAGGTCTAAAATGAGTCTTTTGTAGGCAGTATATAGATGGATTTTTTTAAATCCATTCTTATACCCTATGTCTTTTGATTGGAACATTTAGTCCATTTACATTCAGAGTAATTATTGAAAGATATAAATTTAATGCCATTGTGTTACCTTTAAAGTTGGTGTTTCTGGTGATATTCTCTGGTCCTGTCTAGTATCTATTGCTATTGGGCTTTTTTTCCCTCCACTCAAAGAGTCCCTCTTAAAATTTGTTTCAGGGCTGGTCTAGTGGTCATGAACTCTGTTAGTTTTTGTTTGTGTGGGAAACTCTTTCTCTCTCCTTCTATTCTGAATGAGAGCCTTGCTTGGCTGTATATTTTTCCCATTCAGTGTGTTGAATATATCCTGACACTCTCTTCTGGCTTGCCAAGATCCACTGTGAACCTGATCTGTCTTCCCTTGTAGCTTAAGGACTTTTTTTCCCTTGCTTTCAGGATTCTTTCATTGTGTGTGTATTTGTGAATTTGACGATGGTATGCCTTGGTGGTGTTTGCCTTTTGTTGAATTTAATGGGAGTTTTCTTTGCTTCTTTGATTTTGATGTCCATGTCCTTCTTTAGATTAGGGAAGTTTTAAGCTATAATTTTTTCAAATAAACCTTCTGCCCCCTTTTCTCTGTATCTTCTGGGACTCCTAGGATATGAATGTTACTATGTCTTAATAAGTTGCTGAGTCATAACTAAATCTACCATTATGATCCATTACCTTTCTTTCTCTCTTTTTTTTAGGTTCATTCTTTTCTTTTCTTTCTTTCATTTTTTTATTAAAGATTTTATTTATTTATTTGACAGAGTGACAGCCAGAGGGGGAACACAAGCAGGGGAAGCGGGAGAAGCAGGCTTCCTGCTGAGCATGGAGCCCGATGGGGCTCATCCTAGGACCCTGGGATCATGACCCGAGCTGAAGGCAGATGCTTGACGACTGAGCCACTCAGGTGCCCCTCAGGTTCATTATTTTCTATAATTTTCTTTTCTTTTTTTTTTTTTTAAAGATTTTATTTATTTATTTGACAGAGAGAGAGAGAAATCACAAGTAGGCAGAGAGGCAGGCAGGGAGAGAGGGGGAAGCAGGCTCTCCACTGAGCAGAGAGCCCAATGTGGGGCTCGATCCCAGGACCCTGAGATCATGACCTGAGCTGAAGGCACAGGCTTTAACCACTGAGCCACCCAGGCGCCCCTATAATTTTATTTTCTATATCACTGATTCTCACCTCTACTTCATCTATCCCCTTTTTTGGCCTCTATTTGTGTTTGTGTCTTGGTTATAGCATTTTTAATTTTAGCCTGACTAGATTTTAGCTCTTGTATCTCTGCAGTAAGGAATTTTCTAGTGCCTTCTATGGTTTTTTCAAGCCCAGCTAGTATCCTTATAATCATTGTTGTAAATTCTAGCTCGG
Organism: Nasua narica; assembly: GCA_028533885.1. NCBI lineage: Eukaryota > Metazoa > Chordata > Mammalia > Carnivora > Procyonidae > Nasua > Nasua narica. Next base: position 46,706,031 of record CM052813.1, on the reverse strand, counting down.
ACATCTTACTTATATCTGTATTGATTAAATCCCTGGTTGTGAAATTCTACTTCCTGCTCTTTCTTTTGGGTGAAATTGTCCATCTTTTCATTTGTCCAGAAAAGAAAAGAAAGAGAGAAAGAAAGAGAGAGAGAAAGAAAGAGAGAAAGATAGAAAACAAAACCAGATAAAAACCAAAGAAACAAAAAAAACCCCCCAAAACCCTAGATCCTTTCATCTGCTTGTTAAAAGAATCTAGATCCCAAAATACTATCTATATAAATAAATATACATAAAACAAACTAAAATATATAAAAACAAAAATTAAAAAATTAATAAGAAAAAATTTAAAGCAAGAATTAAAAAAATAAAAAAATAAATGAAAAAATAATAGAAAATGAAAAATAAAAGTAAGAAGGAAGTTAGATCCTATTTCCTATAGAGCTGAAGCTTTGCAGCACTCTGTGGTCAATATATACTTTGTGGGACCGAGTTGTTTGTGCTGGTCTTCTGGGGGATGGCCCCACCCCGCTGTGCTGATTCTTAGGTTGACTTGTTTCAATGGAAATATGCCTCCAGGAGTCCAGGGGGCAGGGCTTGGTATAAGCTGCTCCGGTATCCACTAGGCATCCACTAGGCGCACTGTTTTTGCACTCTGAAGGCCTTCAGCACTGATGAGCGGGATCAATATGGTGGCACCCTGCTCTCTAGCTCTGGAGCTGAAAGTTTGTGCCTCCCACTCTTCATGAGCCCTCGTAGAGGAGCAGTCAGTCACCTCCCTTGTGTCCCCAGTTTCCCTCTGAACCCTGCGTTCACCCTGTGTGTGTCCGAGGCACAGTGACTGAGTGTCAAAACTCCAAATCTTAAGGACTCCTGCAGCAGGGAGCTGCGCGGTCCCTCCAGGGGAGGGTCTTCCGACGCTTTTGCTGTATGGAAGTCTGTCCCAGGGAAGCAGTTGCAGGACCATGTAGTGGTTCGCAGTTTATGGCAAAACAGAACAGAAAGTGGGCACGAAAACCTGCTGCTCCCAGCCGGCTTCCACACTCCCGTGCCTGGGAACAGGGTAGCATGTTGGTGCCACCTGTTTTGCGACCCAGGCGATCCTCAGACCAAGCTGTCACTCCTGGGATTCCGCTCTGCTTCTCCGCCTGAGCACCTTTAAGCCAGGCACGTCCCCCACTGTAGCAGACTTCTAAAAGTTCAGATTTTGCCTGGGCCGCTTGTAATACTTCGTGGTGGCCTCTCTAAGCAGGCTCCCTCCCCGCCACCGTATCTACAGCTACATCTCTTCCGTGTCTATTCTGTGCACCTCCTACCTTCCAAAAGGTGGTTGCTTTTCTACTTGTACACTACAGGTTTTGTTCTCTCAGACCTCTGTTTGGTTCCATGGGTGTTCAGGGTGATTTGGTAACTATCTAGCTGTGTTTGAAGATGAGACAAATGTAGAGTTCCCCTACTCTTCCAACATCTTAACATAGGCTAATTTTAATTTTTACATTGTCTATGAAAAAAGGGGCCTGGACATAAGATAATAGGGAAAATGTACAAAGGGCTAACAAAATAATCTCTCTCTGGTAACACTAGAAGCAAGCAAAGTTGATACACTAATTAGAAACAATACTTACCTTTCGAGAGGTCAGGTTATTATATATTTTGTTAAAACATGCTGGTGTCAACTTTAAGGGAGACTCAGGATAACTAGTGCTGATTTCCAGGCTACAAATCACTTATCTGAGTTGTGCAAAAAGACAAATTAGCAATGATGTAAATCTTATGGGTTGTTTATTTATGGAAGTAGTGAAAGCTAGAAAACCATGGCAACCAAGATAGTCACTGATAATGTGAGAGGGTCTTATACTCTTGGCAAAAAAGAATTGGAAAAAAAAAGTGTGAAAAGTCCTGAAACAGTAACAGTTGTAGGCAATTTAACTTTTCCTTTTTCATTCTGGCCAAGCCAGATGGGGGTTACATCCCAGCAGGAATAGTAGTTATAGTGAAGGGTTATTTGTTGCTTCCCCTGCAACTTTTATTTCATAATTCTAAACTCAATAGCAGAGGCCCAGCCCAAAGCCCATGGACACATTTTCTAGTGAAACTAGTGATGATCGCATATCAAGAACTTAAAAGGACTCAGGCTGTGTGGTGTTTTCCTTAAGCTCTCTGATTCTCTTCTTATTAAAGTCATCTCTTAGGATCTATGTGAACTCCATAGGCGACAAGAAAAATTACTTTGTCGATTCACTTACTGGTAAAAAACTTAACTGCCAAATCTGGGTTTATGGATAGTGAAATTGTTTCCTTGCTGTTAGTGCCTATTTTCAGCCATGTGGTAAAACAATTGATGTTTAATCAACCAGAGCAAACTGGATCCATTTGTTCAACAGATAATGGTGCAAACTTTTTGATTCAAAACTGGATGGTAATAGGACAAGTTCAAATACCATGAAGCTCATCCTTTTTACCCCGATTTACCACTTGAATGAACACTTCTTGTATCATTGCAAGCCTTTCATTTGTAGAGTTCTGAAAAAGTCAATTTTGACATGTGTGTTTTGCTAATGTTCTCCTTGCTTTTATGGAGGAGTGGATCTTTGGACGTACTTTTACTCTGTCATTCTAGAAATGCCTCCCCCCAGTCCCTTCATTTTTACTTTGTACATTTATTGACCTTAAAAGTCAGTTAAATGGGTTCCTGGGCACCCACACAACTTTGCATACATGGGACAATGACACTGTGGCTGCCTGCTGTGAATGGCCTCTGGCAGTGAGTGTCTGAGCACCTGCTGTTTCATCTGGAACTTCTCTTAACCTGAAGAGGAGCAAACAGTTTGAACTTGGAAGGAGAGCAAAGGGAACATCACTGCAAACAGTACTGGTCACAAAGGGAACATCACTGCAAACAACACTGGTCACAAGCATAGGGTTGCTGAATAAGTGTTGAATTCAATAGCTTAACCTCAGGACATTTCAAAAAACTCAACAGCTATAGCTCACTTTTGTTTCATTTCATAGCAGAAAAATGTATCAGACTATTTAAGTTCTTGTCCAGACTTTTTTTTTTAAAGTTTATTTATTTATTTGACAGAGAGAGAGAGAGATCACAAGTAGGCAGAGAGGCAGGCAGAAGGAGAGGGGGAAGCAGGCTCCCCACTGAGCAGAGAGCCTGATGTGGGGCTTGATCCCAGGACCCTGAGATCATGACCCGAGCTGAAGGCAGAGGCCCCAACCCACTGAGCCACCCAGGTGCCCCGGACTTTTGTTTTTAATGTAAATGTGGATGCTTATGTCTAGTGATAGATGATACCGTCTTCCTTCCTCAGGTTTTCTCTCAGGACCTGTGCTCTGTGTTGTCCTCTTTGTGGGTAGTGGGCTGAGGCTCAACCGATGATTTTTTCCCCCCATTCTTCTCTCCTTCAAGACCGGAGTCCAAAGTAGCGAATTCTGACTGTATCATGTGAGCTGGGAAATACTTGTAGAGACAAATAGGTTTTGTGCTCATTAATTTCAGAGGATCAAATGAGAGAATCTAGACCAAAGGATTGTTGTGTCAGAAGGCTAATTTGAGGGGTGCTTGGGTGGCTCAGTCGTTAAGTGTCTACCTTCGGCTCAGGTCATGATCCCAGGGTCCTGGGATCCAGCCCCGCATCTGACTCCCTGCTCAGCGGGAAGCCTGCTTCTTCCTTTCCTACTCCCACTGCTTGTATTTCCTCTCTCGCTATCTCTCTCTCTCTATCAAATAAATAAATAAAATCTTAAAAAAAAAAAGAAGAGGAAGGCTAATTTGAGGGGCTTCTGGGTGGCTCAGTTGGTTAGGCATCTAACTCTTGACTTCAGCTCACGTGATGGGTCCTGGGATCAAGCCCTGAGGCGGTTCCATGCTAGCTGGGAGTCTGCTGGAGAGTCGCTCCTTCGGCCCCTCTCCGTACTTGCGTGATCTCTCGCTGTCTCTCTCAAATAAATAAATAAATCTTAAAAAAAAAAAAAAAAAGAAAGGCTAATTTGAGTTCAAAATAGGAGGTTATTTCTGACACAAAAACTCTAATTCAGGTTCAGTTGTCATCCCTTCTGTTTTCCTCATTTTCCCTTATGGAAGGAGTTTTTCTTTCTGTAGTGCTTGACATATTTCTGCCTTTTACCACCTTCTCATTTCATTATAGGTGTTCATTTACATGTCTCTGGTCCTGTGGTTCTCGGCCAGGGGGAATTTTGTCGCCCAGGGGACGTTTGGCAATGTTTGGGAATGGTTTTGCTTGGTACAACTCACTGGGGAATGAATGCTCCTGGCATCGGCGAGTAGAGGCTGTATATATTACCAGAATCCTGCAATGCCCAGGACCGCTCTCCACAACAAAGAATTCTCCCTCCCCGAATGTCAGTAGTACTGAGAAGCCCTGCTCCAGTCCATGAAATGTGAGGGCAGCCAGCCTGTTAGCTAGGTATATAGGATGTGATAAATATGGGCCAAAGAACAGAGTCTGTTCATTTCTTATCATTCTTTGCAGATGCAACCAGTGGTTTGAGGGCTTGGAAGTCATGTGTTTATGTTTTTTTCTTGTCTTGGTTAGTCACTGAAGGGGAAATCCAGAAAGATCAAACAACCCGTTTGTTCCTATGAATACATGAAAAAAGCCAACTTAAGAGACATGGTAGGGGAGTGTGGTGGGAGGGGTGCAGGCAAGCCAGAAAATGCATTCTATACAAAGTCATCATTCAAGTCTTACCTTACCTGATGGTGCTGGCCATCCTCCTTCATCAGAGGAGGCACAGCCTTTTGTCTGAGTTTGGTTTACTCTTCCGTGTGGCTTTTGAATGTGGACTTTACTTCTCTTTGTTACAGACGGCGTCTCAAGATAGCACAATATAGAGAGACACAGAGAGCCAGGCAGTAAGTGCATAGATAGCCAGGGGAAGGGAGGGAAGCGGTAAAAGAAAGAAAAACTTTCTGCATCCCATTTATTCCCATATGAAAAGAAACCATGTTCCTGCTGTTTGGAGAGAAAGGGTAAAGAACATGGAAGCAGAGATAGCTTGCTTCCCTGGATCCCCTGGGCCTGATTGCTGTGGACATCTCTCTGAATGAACGGGTCCTGCCCTGGGCACAGCTACATCTGCCACGGACTGCTTTTGCAAAGGAGGTGAGCACAGGCCTGATAACACGCACCCACACCCGCCGTCTCTCCATGTCCTGTTGATATGCGTATACACAGAGTAAAAGCACACAACTCAGACATATTGTCGAAGGCACTTGCGTATAAAGGAATCGAATGAATAAATGACTTAGGAAGAGATGTGGGCTTTTGTGATGGTTCAAGTAGTTACTATTTATTGAGAGTTTACCCTTTGCCAGGACCTTTGCAACATGCCATTTTCATTTAATCCTCATGCTGTTCCGGTGAGTTATGAATGGTCATCTTTTTCTCACACATGAGGACTGCCGTTCAGAGAGGTCAATTAGCCTCCCCAAGGTTGCAGAGCTTGTGTGGTAGAGTTAGGATTTGAGCCCAGGTGCCTGCTGCCCTGCTTCAAGGGAAGAGCTTTAGTTCCTGTGAAAGCTGAGAAAGCAAGAGAGTGGGGGAGGTGGGATTGAGCCAGGGGCTGCTTCAGGGAGCCCCCCGAGTGCACTCCTACGGGCAGGAACCCTGGAGGGTGTTCTTCCTCCTGGTTTTTAATGACGACAACAAAAGGATCAGACGGCAATGCCAGAATCTGTGCTCTGTAGTAAGAACTGTAGCCACTTTACGTATGTGGCTTGTGATTCTCGGACCATGAGCTGTGAGTGCGGTCACAACTGCTGCTACCACCCATGTATCACAGACTGGTCCTCGCTGGCCAGTGAGGACACCAGAGCCTGTAAAACTCTCCAAGACTGTCTGCAAGCCTTGGGCTCTCTGCTAGGTCCTTCGACGTGTATCAGGCGGCTTCCTCAGAAGCATGCTTCATCTCCTCCCTCTTTTTCTTTTTTTTTTTTTTCTTTTATTGAAGTGTAGTTGACATACAATTTTATATTAGTTTCTGCTAACTAACTGGAATTTAAATACAAACTTGAAACAGAAACAAACAACATTATATTAGTTTCAGATGTACGACATTCATATACATTATGAAGTTATTGACACAATAAATTTAGCTACCATCTGTCACCATACAAAGTTGTTACCGATTATTAATGTTATTCTCAAAGCTGTACGTTGTAGCCCCGTGTCTTATTTATTTGGTAACTGGAAGTTGGTGCCTTTTAATTTCCTTCCTCTTTTTTGCCCGTCTTTGTACCCCTGTCCCCTCCAGCAACCACCAGGTTGTTCACTGTATCTATGAGTCTGTTTCTGTTTTGTTTATCTTTTTTTTTTTAAACAGTCTACATATAAGTGCAATCATATGAGATTTGTCCTTCTCTGCCTTTATTTCACTTAGCGTAATACCCCCTAGGTCCATCCATGTTGTTGCATATGGTAAGATTTCATTCCCCTTTTATGGTTAAGTAATAGTCCATTGTGTGTGTATATGCGTGCATGCGGGGTTGGGGGGGCCTGTGTGTGTGTGTGTGTGTGTGTGTGTGTGTGTGTTATATCTTCCTATTCATCCATCTATAGAGAGACATTTAGGTTGCTTTCATATCTTGGCTATTGTAAATAATACTGCAATGAACGTAGGGATGAATAAATCTTTTTTTTTTTTTTTGGGGATGCATAAATCTTTTTGAAATTTTTTTTTTTATAATAGCCAGAATATTTTGACAAGTGTGAGGTGATACCTCATTGTGGTTTTGACTTGCATTTCCCTGTTGATAAGTGATGTTAAACATCTTCTCATGTGTTTGTTCTCCATCTGTGTGTCTTCTTTAGAAAAATATTTATTTGGATCATCTGCCCATTTTTAAAATTGGATTATCTGTTTTTCTGATATTGAGTTGGGTGAGTTCTCTATGTACCTGGGATATTAACCCCTTATTGATTATATCATTTGCAAATACCTTCTCCCATTCAGTAGGCTGCCTTTTTATTTTGTTGATGGTTTCCTTTGCTGTGCAAAAGGTTTCTAGTTCGATGTAGTCCTAGTTGTTTATTTTTGCCCCTTTTTGCCCTTGCGTGAGGAGATAGATCTAGAACAATACTGCTTAGACTGACGTCTGAGAGCTTACTGCCTGTTTATGTCTAGGGTTTTTATGGTTTCCGATCTTGTATTTAAGTTCCATCACTTTTGCATGTGGTGTAAGACAGTGGCCCAGTTTCATTCTTTTTGCATAGAGCTCTCCTGTTTGTCCAATACCATTTATTAAAGAGACTGTCTTTTCCCCATCGTGTATTTTTTTTTTAAATATTTTATTTATTTATTAGAGAGACAGAGAAAGTGAGAGAGAGCATGAGAGGAGAGAAGGTTAGAGGAAGAAGCAGACTCCCCGTGGAGCTGGGAGCCCGATGTGGGACTCGATCCCGGAACTCAAGGATCATGACCTGAGCCAAAGGCAGCCGCCCAACCAACTGAGCCACCCAGGCGCCCCGCCCCATCGTGTATTCTTAACCTCCTTTGTTGAAAATCAGTTGATCTTATATTTCTGGACTATCTGTTCTGTTGACCTATGTGTCTGTTTTTGTGCCAGTACCACACTGTTTTGAGTACTAGAGCTTTAGAGTGTAGTTGGAAATCAGGGAGCCCGATACCTCCTGCCTTCTTCTTCTTTCTCAAGAGTGCCATGGCTCCCTCCTCTGTCTTTGATCTGACCACTGTCAAGCACTCTCCGTGTGGTGCTGCTCTGACAAATACAGACTCGGGGGTGAGACTGCCGTAGTCCCCATCTTACCTTTGCCACTAATTTCCTGAGAACTTGGGTGATTTGCTTATGTCTGGTTTCCTCATCGTATAATGAGGATAATGATTGTGCCTACATCACAGAGTTGGAAGGGTTAAATGAAATCATCCATTCAGAGCTCTCAGCACCAGGTCTTATAAACAGATCTCCTTCAAGCTTAATGATTATTATTATTTTTTAAGATTTTATTTATTTATTTGCCAGAGAAAGACTTAGCGAGAGAGGGAACACAAGCAGGGGGAAGGGCAGAGGGAGAAGCAGGCTTCCCGCAGAGCAGGGAGCCCAATGCGGGGCTTGATCCCAGGGCTCTGGGATCATGAACTGAGCCAAAGGTCGATGCTTAACAACTGAGCCACCCATGCACTTTAGCTATTATTATTTTTAACTCCACCATATCTTTCAAGCATGATGAGACGCAGAGGCATTCGGAAACTGCCTGGATAGAGTTCTCTTTAGGGAATTACCTGAGGAGACAGGAAGTTTGTAGATATGGAGAAAAAGATGGGGGAGGATGGTTACCTCCAGCAAAATGCACTGGGTTCCTCTCAGCTTCTCTTCACATCCCCTAGGCATTTTGGAGAATTTTATTGGCTTGAAACTATGGGTTAATTTTTTTTTATTAATAATTTCATGACAATGTTATGAGAGAGAGGCCTGAATGTCTAAGCATGTAATTTGTGTTACAAATTACTAGGATTTTCTGTTAAACTTTTACATTTTTTCTTGGTGTGGTGTTGCCCTTTTTTGTGATATTTTTCATTTTGTGATATTTTATGATATTGATCATAAGTAAGTTTAGTTCTCAGCAATTTTAAGAAGAAGTTGAAAATGTAAATTCCCGGTCTTCAGGAAGTCTGGCAAGGCAGATATAATTTTTAGCAAGTATTGCAGTTCCCTTGGAGGTGAGAGGTCCAGAAAGTGCTAGAATAATATCTAAGGTAAAGTTTGAGGGATCCAGGATTTGGGAGAGGTTATCAAAATGTAAGGAGTGGATAATCTGCATGATTCCTCTGTTGCTCTTCCCAAGAGTTTTTCACGGTGCCTTTGGCGAACGTGAGAGCTGTCATGGCTGAAGTGGAGGGAATTACTCCTCATCCTCCCCAAGGCTTTCTGGGAGAAAAAGGCTTTCTTACTAGCTGCTTCGTTGCACAGTAAAGCTGCCCCTTTGTGCATCTGGATCTACAGAGTCCTCCAAGCTTGAGTTTGTTTCTGTCCACCATTGCTCTCAGTGGGAGCACATGGGATTGCGTGAAACCTGAATTCACCCCAATGGAGAAAATTGTAAACTCTAAAGATAGATGCCATGGAAGCAATATTTACTTCTGCTTCCGTGTATCCATCTCTGCCTCAAACACAACCGACTAGGGCTCTTATTTGCAAATAAGAGAATTCACCCTATTCAGGCAAACCACAAAAGAGATTTATTAAAGGAGATGAAGAGATTCACGGAAGCTGCAGGTGAGGCGAGAGGCCCCGAAGTGAGGGACAGTGCTCAAAGGAACCTCAGGTCTGCTCCAGGGACGACCGCACGGCCATTGCTGTGGGAACAGACATGGCAACTCACACCGCCGGGCTAGGACTGGATGCTAGAACCAAGCTCCCACGCTCCATCTGCCATGTTGCAAAAAGATAGATTCCATATGGAGACTGCTTCCTAATATTCCTCTCTTCAAAGCTCATTTCATGCAGGTGCATCTGATGAGGGAGTCAAAGTCACGTGCCTGTCCCGTGGTATATTGAAGTGGCTCAAATCAACTTAGGAGAGTTGACTGTTAAGTCTCAAGGATTTTATAGATCAGTTTTTAAACTAATGGTCACTCGACATTGGCTTTACTAGGAGTAGTTACACCCTGAAAATTGGCAAGTGATACAAATCAGGGCTTTTGACCCCCCTGCAAAGCTAACGTCATTGTGATGCTGGGTAGTCTGATCTCCCACCTCCTTTGGCAACACGGGCCTCTTAACGTGTGGAATCCTGTAGACACAGAAATGCTGTTAAAAATATGCTCTACATTCACTAAACCAGCAAATGATTGGTTTCAGGGTTTCTTCCAAATGGTTCCCTTGTCAAAGTCTCTTTTTGATGTCTGATAATGTAGAGAAAAATAGAACTACAGATGTGCCGCAGGTGATAGCCAGAATGTGTAGCCTTGTCTCCTCCATTGGGCACCCGACCAAGCAACTCTCTTTTCCCTGAAATAGCCTGGACTATTTATTAAAGAAAAAAAGAGAACCATGTGGCCTTTTCAGACATCACTGTAAAGCACCGGGCCATGAACATTCCGGATCTTGTAGTTTTCTCGTTTTGGGTCTCTAGGAATTATTTCCAGAAGGTAAGCAAGAGAAATAAAATCTTGCCATTTCCAGTGACGTGGATGGAACTGGAGTGAATTATGCTAAACGAAATAAGTCAGTCGGGGAAAGACAAATACCGTATGGTTTCACTCACAGGTGGAATTTAAGAAACAAAACAGATACCCATAGGGGAAGGGAAGGAAAAATAAGATCAAAGCAGAGAGAGAGGCAAAGCATCAGAGACTCTTAACTCTAGGGTAAAACCGAGGGTTGCTGGAGGTGGGGCAGGCCCGGGGTGTGCAGGCAGAACTAGCACTGGAGATATTAGCGAAGAGCAGAAAGGCGCAGATCCCCTGCCCTTTGCCCCTTCCATATTCCCATCTTCTTTGGGCACCAGCGGGACTCCTCGGACGTCAGGGAATGCCCTGGAAACAGTTCCAGCCTCACCCAGGACAGAGAGCTCACGTCAGCGGGGTCGCCCCCAGTTACTATGATCTCAGATACCAGCGTCCCAGGACTCTCAGCCCTGCTGCGAACGCACACAGAGCCGTGTCCAGGCCGCGGTGGCGCCCACCGTGGGGTGGCAGAGATGTCTCTGGAGCGCAGGGGTAGAGACACAGCTCTAGGCTCCAAGCAGAGTGTTTGGAAGGAGATTTTTTTGTAAAGCCCATAAAATCTTGCAGCCACAAAGGGCCCTTCTTCAATGACAGCAGCCTTAGAGGGCAGACAGCCCACCCGAGCCAGCTGGTCCTGGAAGGTGACTGGGGCCCCGGTGGGGAACCATTGGTGGGTAACAGTAATCACTCCCCCATGCCTGTTAAGATAGAATAAAAAATGTCATTGATCATCAAAGTAATAGGGTTTTTAGGTGGAAAATTAAAAAATATTGAGATGTAGAAGTCTTAAAATGAGTATTATCTTGTTACCACCTTTAATAGTTTTGACTTTTCCTTTCGGTCTTTTTTTTCCGTGTACTTATGTTTTTATTCATGCTATTTGTTCCATAGTTCTATATTTTTTCTCTCTACTATTTACATTTTTTTCACAGTCATTTTAAATAATTGCATGATACTCATATATACATATACATACATGTACGCACATAGGAATCTATCCCATTGTAAATAAGATTGGGGTAAACATCATTTCTTTGTGCACATTTCTGATTATTTCCTTAAGTCAGATTTCTAGGAGAGAAATAAAATTAATAAGCATTTTCAAGGCTGTTGTTGTGGCTTCCTAAGCTAACTTTCTGAGTTACCATCTAGGTCGATGTGCCGGGTACAGCCTAATGTAGTGGGTAAGCCAGATAAGCTTTGAAGCCAGGAAGTGGATTGGAGTTCTACCTCTGCACCTTCCTAGCTGGCTCATCTTGGGCCTCTAACCCTCCTTTCTTCACGTGGACTGTGGGGATAGCACTGCCCGCCTTCTAGGGTTGTCCTAGGGATTAGATAAAAGAAGGCCTGTGAGGCCCTTAGCCCGGGACCTGGCCCATCAGAGGTGCACTGGACGCTCACAGACCCGTTGCAAATGCTCTCAGCCTCACCTCCGCGGGGTGGTGACCAGCGCCGCACTGGCCCTGCCCACTTGGTGGCACTGGCCCCACCTGCTTGGTGCGGGGACAGCCTGACAGTGCCTTACCACTCTCACTTCCTGCCCACGCTTCTCTGATTAAACCCAGGGGTTTACTAATGTCTTGTAGGCTAGCCCTTGACCACTGGGAGAAGGTGGCCAGTGGATGAACCCCGCCCCCTTTCTTCCCTGGGCAAATGGGTTCTGAGAAGTCTTTTATAAAGCTTCTCAGAAGGCCCGGTGGGGTCAAGAGAGCAGTGTGGTCCATGGCAGTGATCATTTCTATCTGCAGCTGAGATGGGCTTTCTCTGCCCCCAAACTACATCTATGTGCCACATTCCTCCTCCCTCAGGTCCCAATTCCCCAACCACCACCAGCACGTGAGCCTCTGTATCAGGCTCACCTTTAGGGGGACCTCAGGCTAATACAGTACACATCAGTAAATGCTAGCCTTTTTTTTTTTTTTTTAAGATGGAGAAGGCTGGGGAGGGGCAGTGAGAAAGGAAGAAAGAGGATATTAAGCAGGCTCCATGCCCAGCATGGAGCCCGACATGGAGCTCGATCCACAACCCTGGGATCATGACCTGAGTTGAAATCAAAAGTAAGATGCCTAACCGACTGAGCCCCCTAGGTGCCCCTAAATGTTAGCCTTTTTTTTTTTTTTTTAAGATTTTATTTATTTATTTATTAGGAAAGAGAGAGAGAACATGAGAAGGGAGAAGGTCAGAGTGAGAAGCAGACTCCCCATGGAGCTGGGAGCCCGATATGGGACTCGATCCCGGGACTCCGGGATCATGACCTGAGCCAAAGGCAGTCGCTCAACCAACTGCGCCACCCAGGGGCCCCAAATGTTAGCCTTTTTAATGTTACTGCTAATTTTTTCTATTTCCCCCATCCAACATATTCTAGAAGAAATTCATTCACCTACCAAATATTTCTGGGGCTTCCCAGAAATCCTCATTTTATTCCCGGCAGGTGCACCAACCTTTGGTATTCCTGCCACCCCTCATGCCTCCTCTACAATCTAGTCTGTGCTACTCTAACCTCCTCTGGTCAGCTTTTGCCCGAACTATGAACACATGGGCTCCCCCAACCCTCCCCTTGTCATCTCCCATACACCCTTGACCCAGGGCTTTGCAGGTAACAGAGGTGCATGTGAAAGGCCCACAGGGATACTCTGACCTCACTAAATAAGGATTTTTCCTTTTTTTTTGGAAAAAAGAATTCACAAACTATGGCAGTTAGGTAAAATACTAAAATCCATGTGTCCTTTCCTGGAAGATACATCATGCATATTTTAATAAGGGCTGAGAACAAATAGCAGTTTCTGGAGGCAAAGGAGACAGTTGATTTATTTCCCCCTTTGAGAGGACAGCCCAAGAGACCAGGCTTTTGTTCTCATTTTCACATAAGTAACCTCACATCCTCCCAGACATTCCTATCACTCCCCAGGGCTTTTGTTCTAACTTCATCATTTCCTGAGTGAAACTGAGTTATAACTACCCTTTCCCTGTACACTTCCACCCAAGTTGACCTCTGAAAACACAAATACAGTTATTGCACTTTGTGGCTTAACACTTGTCCGTGGATCCTTCCTGTCCACATAGTGAGTGGTCTCTCCATGGACCCCAGTGTCCCTAATGATCCAGGCCCCGCTTATGTCCCCGCAGATCTTTCTCCACTTCTGCTCCTCACCCTGCCCCTAAGCCCCTGGTTTCAGTGTTCGCTTGGACAATCACTTGGGAGCTTGTTTAGAAATGCCGACTTGTGAGCCCACTGCAGACCCATTCTCAGAAACTCTGCTGGGGAGGCCCAGCCGTCTGTGCTTCAATACGCTTGCCGGCTGAAGTTTGAGAACCTATCACCTAAGCAAAGCAGGTGCTTGACCCCCAGGGTTCAATGATCTCGACCCCCTAAGAAATCTGGAAATTCCTGCTCATTCTGTAAGAGTGAGGCTAATTATCACCTTTTCCACGAAGCCTTCTCTGCCATCACCTGGCAGCATTTACGAGTTCACTGCCCCCTCCGTGGTGCCCACACATTCCCATCGTGAAGTGTAATGTGCTGTTTTTCAGTTATTGCAATGTTTGTCCATCTCTTTGAGTACACTGTGAGATGCTTGGGAGGAATAGGAACTCTCTCAAAGTTTGTTATAACTTTTTTCCCCTCTGTCTTTCTCTACATCCACCCTCCCCCGTAGCTTTTATGAAAAAGGGGATGGCAGGGTAGAATGAGAAGCCACTGTTCAAAGTGCTCAAAATTGGCGCTTTCCACTAACTGGCACCTCTTCTGACTGCCTCTTCCTGGGCCCCTCTGTGCTGTGGCATCACCAGTTTTGCCCAGATACCAAAGGAACAGATTCATCCTGGCTCGAGAAGGGCGGCTTGTCAGAGAGTGATCAGTTCCTGATGCTGCAATTAAGTAATTCTGTTTGCTCTGTGACCCTGATTCTCTTTTGCAGTGGATCATTTGAAGTTTATATATGATTGTGTTTTCTCTTCAGTCTTAAAATAACAAAGACTCCTTGGTAAAACCTTAACCACTTAAAGAAACCTCAGAGTGGCCTAATGTTTAGGGACATTGTATATCATCTAGAGACAGCCCTGTGACACTCTTCTCACTGTGCCCTGAGAGTCGGTCTCAGACCAGAGAGGGCTCTGCTGTGGACCACGAAACAGAGGGGTCACGGGGCCAGGGCGATGGAGGAGAAAAGACCCTGCCTTTACCCTCCTCTCATATTGTCTTCACACTTCTAGAAAGGCCGGGTGGCGCCTTCCAGTGTGGGCAACCTGGAGGCAAGTCTGCTGTGTCCCTCTGCACAGAGACAGTTGAGACTTCCCAGGTGGCTAAGGGGCCAGGTCTCACTATATTTCCTTTTTTTTTTTTTTAAATTTTATTTATTTATTTCAGAGAGAGCAAGCATGAGCCGGGGGTGGGGGAGAGGCGCAGAGGGAGAAGCAGGCTCTCTGCTGAGCAGGGAGCCCAAGGTGGGACTCAATCCCAGGACCCCGGGATCATGACCTGAGTCGAAGGCTGACGCTTAACTGACTGAGCCCCCCAGCCGCCCCATCTCACTGTATTTCCTCTACCTAGATATCCCCCACAGCTAGGACGGGGCCCAGTAGACAGCGAATTCAAACTAAATCATGGCCCAGATGGTTCAGTTGTGAGTTCTGGGGTTTGTGGGTGCTCTGCCGCAGGAAGTAATTTACTTTTTTTTCCTCCTGTAGTTTGGGTTGGATCCTAGACCTGTCTTAATTTGAAAGGAGAGAAGCAAACAGCCTGCAGCTCTATGGCAGTTTTTCTCCAGGCCAGAGGCTTTCCTAGAAACCATTCAGTGAAGTAGCAGATGGCAAAGTTACAACCTTTGTAGCTCTAAGACTTCATAGAAACCGTTATCAACTACAGTAATGGACTGTCTTGTAACCCAAATTGATGCTCTTATTGTGCTCTGATGGACTTGTCACTTGTTCCGCCTCTTTGTTAATTATGACAAAAATCACTGTCATTGTACATCTGGAACAAGAAATCTCTGGCCAGTGTCCTTTCGATATGATTTGTATAACCAAATACCCTCTTTTGGGTATCACTTTAAGAACTAGAAAGGAGGAAAGACACGACTGTGACAAATCCCGGGCGTTTCTGAATAAGCGTGAATTGGATTGTAAGAGGCTGCTGTGAGAGAGCTGGAATATGCTAGAAAACTTTTCTGTTCAGCAGAGCTCATCTGGGTCCTGGCAGCCAGGGATTCTGGGACACAGATTCTCTCCAGTGAAATTCCTAATTTATGCCTGTCATGGGCCGATTAAGGATGTGGCTGTGGCGTGATGGGATGATCAGTTCAGCCTCTTGGGGCTGAAGTTATGGATCCCAAGAGCCACAGAGTCTTTTTCTACATGATGCCATCTGGATGTGGGCCCTGCGCACGCGTGGTCAGTGCACGGATGCCCCTCCGGTGGAACGTACCCAAGATTAATAGAAAAGCCTGCCTTTTGTCAGGTATTATAATGAGGAAGATGAAAGTTTCCTCTGGAAGACGGTTTTTGCTTCTACTTCCAGGATGCTGCAATTAAAGGTCCAGACAGAGGACAGGGACATGAATAATGGTGATGCCTGGCATTAGCACAACACTCCATTCATCACTGCTGAAGGGCAAATGCGAAACCCTCAGAACCGTCCTGGGAAGAGGGCAAGGGAGAGGAAGGGCCAGCTCCTCGCAACCCTGATTTACCACTCAGCAGAGGATGTGAGAGTCTCCCCATCAGAAGGGTCCACGTTTTTTAAACGTGAACATAGAACCTGACATTGAGAATGTGACCATTATGGGCAGACGATCCTGTGTCACAGATTGACATGCTGAGATTTCCCAGGCAGGCATTTGATTTCATGTTTCCGTGCTCCCTGTTTCTCAAGGGCCACCTCCACAACCAGCAGTGAGTAGAAACTGGACTCAGACTCATCACTCAGCCCATGATTTCTTGGTACATGTACCCTGTATCCTTCTTTGATGGTGACATGATTGTACCACATCATTAGTTTGAGGTTGGTATAGCAGAGGCTGCAAATCTGATTTTCATTGTTTACCCATTGGGGCAGAATATTCTGACAAGGAATGGAGGGGTTGAGACCTCTGGTTCAGGTCAGAATAAAGGTGAAAGGTTTGGCCTTGGAAGGAGTAAGGGCAATTCAACTTAAACTTGGTCCTTAGCCAGGGGCAGGGAGATGAAATAGTGCCCAGTCTCCCAGAAGAAGCTGGCATGATCTCTGGGCTCTCATTAGGCTGCCCTGGGCTCAGGCGGTCTCGGAACGGTGGGGGTATAAGGAAGAAGCATGTCCTAGAGTCTGGTGTCAGGAGGAAGAATTTCCTCTGCCCTTCAAGGTCCTTTTAGCTGGACTAAGAATCAAATTAACACAAGACAGATTAACAGGAGAAAATAAAATTTGATTTTGTATGCATGAGGAATCCACACAGACACGAAATTAAAAAGACAGGCAAAATGTGATCTCTGTGGCATTCTGAACTGAGGAAAAGGGGGTAAGGATGTGAGACTTCAAAAGAAAAAAGTACAATTCACAGGAAGATGAAAAAGAATCACTAGTAAACAAGTGTTTGGTGGGCCACTCAGAAACAATGGGACATAGAGGACTCCGATCAAACGGGCCTTGCTAGGTCCCCCTCTGTCTACTATGCCAAGTTCATATGATAATATGGTTGTCTATGGTGATAGCTCTCTTCCTGAGGCAGGTCTTCCATCTAAATTCTTTTTTGGCAGTTGAAGGGGAGATAAAGAGCTTCTCTGGAATTTGTTGGCTTTCGATTGCTTTTAACTCAAAATTATCTTCATGCCAAAGTGTCCCTTGGGGTGGCTGCCCTTGGCCCCTACACAGGGTAAGGGATGGGGCAGAGGGGACAGAAAGGGAAACTGTGACTAGGTGTCTACCACCTGGCCCAGGCAGATCCTAAGTCCATGGATGACACATGGGTGATGGGGTCAGGACCAGGCCCCACCTTGGGATTTGTGGCATTTTTTTTTTTTTTAAAGTAAGCTCTAGGCCCAATATGGGGTTTGAAGTCATGACCCTGTTATTAAGAGTCACATGCTTTCATCTGGTGCTTTGGAGCCGTGCTGTACTTCCTGTCCCTGCTATATCAGACCAGAAATGGGTTATCAGGTGTCCTGCCCCGGGGAGGGCCCGGGGAAGGCAAAGGTGGACAAATAAGGCAGGGCTCAACCACTTGGGAAGTTCTTCCTGGAAGGCTCTGTCTTGGAATAATGTCCTAGAAACCAGAAGGAAGGGCTGCTCTGACCTGTTGACTATGGGTTGACCAGAAGTCTATGATAGTCCAGGCATCAGGGAATGGCAAGAGGATGGAAATCTGCGGGGAGTCGTTTCTCCAACCCTTAATGACACCGCAGGGACACATCCTCAGACAGGTGATCTTTGCACACTGGCTGTCTCTGTGCTTTTGGGGGATTCGGCCTGGCTGAGATCCGCTCTGTCCCCATTCCTGGGCTTTCCGGCTCCACAGAGGCACACTCGCCTGATTCGTGTCTTCAGCCGTCTTCTGTGTCCAACTCAGGCGATGTGAGAAGATAGTTACCAAAACGGTGATTTTTTTGGGTTTGTCTGACTTACCAACTGCCAGTGTATTCATCTCATTTGGTTTTCCTTGAGCCGAGAAGGTTAAAATGGTGTGAAAAGTCAGAATGGCAGAACTCTGAAGGTGAATGGGGATAGAAAAAGCCTCACTTTCTGTTTCCGAGAAGTACTCTTTTCTCTTTTGCCCACTGAGACCTGGAAGCTACTCTTTCCAGTGGGAATGGACACTTTTGTTTCCAGTGGTTTCTGTGTTGTGTAACTTAGCCCTGGTTCTAGCCGAAGCTTGATACCGAGCCGCAGTGAGCTGAGTGGCACATGCTGTTTCTTCTCCTTCCCCTGATAGTACCTTGTTTGAAGAGAATTATAACTGAAAGGGAAACATATTCCCTCTGGCCAGAGACTTGGCTTAGAAATGCTCATTTGGGGAAGCTCTTTTTTGTTTGCTGGTTAAATAAACCCTCTGGTATAAATCAATATTTGTGAGTATTAGGGAAGACCAAGTAAATAAAACCCTACACGTTTATTGCAAACAGAAATGCCCTAGAAATTCTCTAGGGGAAATGAGGAGTGGGAGGGGGTCATTATTTCCTACACGGAGAAAAGTAACTGTTTCATTAGTTTACAGGCAAACACATTTTTTCCTTAAAAATATTTGTTACTGAAATCTTGCCACATTTGTGCGTCTCACTAGGCATACGAAGCACCAAGAATATTAGGTACAAATAATGGCATGAGAATTAGTGCCCACCTCATCCCCACCATCTGGAGAGAACTGTGGAAAAGGAAGAAAACAACTCCTGACATTCAGGGACTGGCAGAAAGCGTACAGCGAGGCCGAAGGGTTCTCCTGTTGCACATAAACGACCTTACTGAACATCACGTCAGAGAAGGGCATTCTGTGGCTGCGGTGAAATAAGAGAAAAAACCAGATGGGAGCACTTGATCATTCTATGTAGGCACAGACAGAAGCAAACCACAGCAATACCGGACATCCTCCTGTCTTGACTGATGTGAGTGGCTATCATGGCTCTGGCTTTGGTTCCTACCACTTGCCATATAGGTCAGATGTACTAGGATGACAAGGCTAGAATGGCTCCCGTTTCTGGTAGCATCCAATCCATAGCACAGCCTGCTTCCTTTAACCCTCCCTCAAATCGCCTAACCCATGGCCAACTTCTATAATTGACGCTCTATTTTTTTTTTTCTTACTGAGATGCCCCGTGGTTCCTCATCGGTGTGTTCTCCCTCACTGTAATGAGCACTAAACCCAACTCATGCAAGGATGGGTGTGCTCCCGGCGATCTTTGCCTGGAGGTTTCTCAACACCCAGTCCTTTTACCTTTTCTTTCCTGAAAACAAAACCATATGTGTGGCTATGAAAACCCTCCTGTTCTTCATGAAGGTGAGCCTCACTTCCAACCCAGAATGCCTCACGATAGCTCTTTGGAAATTAGTCCAGGGATGGGCATGGGAACCAAGTCTGGTCCATGTGACCTGAGCGAAATCTCTCTGTTGTGCTATCTTTAATCAGAGCTATGTATTTTTAATGACTAGATAACATTTGGTTGTGTGAAAGTCCTCAATTTTTAGAAATTTTAAAATATTGCACGTATGGCAGTGAGTAAAAGCTTGAGAACTTTCGTGTGTTTTTACTTTCTCCTCTCACATCATTAATTACATCCTAAGATATTAAAACACGTGTAGGAGTTTAGATCCACATTATTATTCCTTTTTTTGTTGTATTTCCTTTTCTCGAGGATTATTTTTGATATACATCCTGTTTTATTAAGCATATTCTTTTTTTTTTTTTAAAGATTTTATTTATTTATTTGAGAGACGGAGAAAGTGAGAGAGAGCATGAGAGGAGAGAAGGTCAGAGGAAGAAGCAGACTCCCTGCAGAGCCGGGAGCCCGATGTGGGACTCGATCCCGGAACCCAAGGATCATGACCTGAGCCGAAGGCAGTTGCTCAACCAACTGAGCCACCCAGGCGCCCCTTATTAAGCATATTCAAAGCAATATACCTTCTTCCTTCCTCCCTCCCTTCTTCATTCATTCCTCTCTTTCTCCTCCCTCCCTCCCTTTCATCCTCCCCCTCCCCTCCTTCCTCCCCCTCTTCCTGCTTGTTACATGGCTTACTAGCATTTCTTTAAAGCTTTATTTTTTTTCCCTTTCACGTGAAGAGTAATTCTGGGTCCCCATATTCTTTCCTTGAGACTCTACTGATGTTGCCTCTTTGTCTTCTGAAATACTGTTTTGGGAAAGAAATGTCATGCTTATCTGATCTATTTTTCTTTGAATATAAATCTTAAAGATAACTTTAATCATAAAATATATATAGAATTTCTCTTGAAAAATCCATCAGTTTGTTTCTTGAGTAAGTTGTAGACTCAGCTGAACCATTGCTGAAACTTCCAAGAAAAGATAATGAAATACATTATTTCAGATGCTGCATAAGGGGTGCCTGACTGGTTCAGTTGGTGGAGCATGTCACTCTGGATCTTGGGGTCATGAGTTCAAACCCCACGTTGGGCCTAGAGCTTACTTAACATTTTTTTTAAAACTAAAAAAAAAAAATGCTGCATAATTAAAACTCTAATCCTTGACAAAACTTGGTATTTTAAATTTTAGTAATTCTAGTGGTATATGCAGTAGTATCTCATTGTGGTTTTAATTTGCATCTTTCTGATGATTAATGATGTTGAGCATCTTGTCGTATGCTCTTTGGTTACTCTTATAACTTTTTTTGTGAAATGTCCACTTTTTTGCCCATTTTTCATTGGTTTGTTTTTCATCACCTTAACGAGTCATAAGAATTATTTATGTTTGGATATAGTCTTTTTTTTTTTTAAAGATTTCATTTATTTATTTGATAGAGAGATAGAGAGAGCACAAGTAGGCAAAGTGGCAGGGAGAGGGGGAAGCAGATTCTCCACTGAGCAGGGAGCCTAATGCGGGGCTCGATCCCAGGACCCCGGGATCATGACCCGAGCCGAAGGCAGGAGCTCAACTGACTGAGCCACCCAGGCGCCCCTGGATATAGTCTTTTAGCAAATACCTGCTTCATTTTAGGAAGTTGACTAAAGATTGTAGCCAAAAATCAAAAGATTGGCAGGTGAATGAGCAATTACATGTTTTAATCTGAAATGTTTAATAAATGTGTATTAGTTTCTTTTGCTGTTGTGATAAAGTATACAACATAATGACTTGAAATAGCATAAATGTATTATTTTTTTTTTAAAGATTCTATTTACTTATTGAAAGAAAAAGAGCACAAGCGAGCACAGGTAGGGGGAACGGCAGACAGAGGGAGAAGCAGGCTCCCTACTGAGCAAGCAGCCTGATAGAGGATTTGATCCCAGGACCCTGGGGTCATGACCTGAGGTGAAGGCAGATGCTAACTGACTGAGCCACCCAGGCATCCCATAAATGTATTACCTTAAAGGCCTGTGGGTGACAAGTTCAAAATGGCTCTTACTATGCTGAAATCAAGGGTCGTGGGGGAATCCATTTCTTTGCTTTTACGTCTTTTAGGGGGTTCCTGTACCCCTGAGCTTGTGGCTTCATTCCTCCATCTTCAAAGATAGCAACATGAGACTGAATCCTTCTCATGCTTTCTCCTCTCTCGTTGTCCATTTTTTGGCTCCCATTCCTACTTTTAAGGACCCGTGTGATTACTTTGAATCCACGGGGATAATCCAGGATAATCTTCCTATGTTAAGATCAGCTGATTAACAACCTTAATTCCATCTGCCATCTCAATTCCTCTTTGTCACATAATGACATAGTCACAACTTCGGGGAATCAGGATGCGAATGTCTTTGGGAGGCCAGTTCTGCTCACCACAGTATGTATTATTAATTCTTAAGATTTCTCCGTATTTCTGGCTTTTTTGATTAATCTATGAACTTCCAATCCCAGATGCATTTGATAAGAGGACTTCTGCAGGGTCTGCAGGAATTTGACAATGTAACAGATAAATCTGACAAACTGCCTTTGAGGTAAGATAATTACTCCATATAGGTGAGTGCCTTGGGATGGAGAGAAAGTATTGCCCAATATCACTCACTTGGAAAGTGGCAGGGCTCAGACTCGAAGCCAACTTCTCTGATTTTATTTGCCACACTTTATGACCCCTGCTACTCGAGGGAACTAGAATACTAAAATATGGGAGACAGGATAGAGACTTATTTAAAAAAAAGATATGAGCCCAGGACAAAGACTGTCACATTTAGGAGATTTTTAAGAGAGTGGCATTAAAGTAGATAAAGCAGAATATAAGGAATCATGGCAGGGACAAGGGGCAGAAAACATTGGTCACTTTTACTCAACTTTGGTGGAAAAGACATTCTACAAATGTACCATGCGTCACATTCTGAGTGCCAAAGGCAGTTGAAAGGAGTACTGAGAGAGGTGGTCAGGAGGAGCACTATCCAGGAGCACCTGAGAGCATGTCTACAAGCACTCCTGCTAAGAAGGGGTGAGTGACATCTGCCTGGAAGAGGTTGGGCCGGTGGAAGCTGAACCTGAGGATTTTTACCGGATTTCACAGTCCTAATGAATGTTCGGGTTGATGAGGCCTGGGAGTGGTGGTTTAGCAGGGTAGTTTGGGGTTATATTGTTATGTAATATATGAGAGATATATCAGTGACAAAATAGAATTAAAGCAACAAGTCCCATGACTACACACTTCTGGTCACTGAGGCAGCCATGCTGCACGTTTTATGGGTGGACAGAAGTCAATGTATGTGCATCATACGGGAAGCTTCGGTTGAGAATGAGGCAGTACGTGCCCTGATGATGTCCAGTTGTCTCCTTCCACTCTGGAGTTTGTTGCCAGAAGTCTTTGCCCCTTTTATTGCAAACTAACCTGTCGTGGAACTGAGCGTCTCTAGGAACTCCTGGGTCCTGGGTTCCCCGGCTCAGGCTGCCCAGTCAGACTGCAGGTTGCAATAGAATGTCCACATTCTCCGAGGGCCCAGGAGGCAGAGTGGCGTGACCTCGCTCTCCTCACTTCTGAGCGATTGATGTCCTGAGAATGTGAATGTCTCCCGGGCGAGAGAGGCGTCTCAGGTCAGTGCCAGAGGCCTGAAAAGCCCAAGAGAAGGATGTGGCCGTGGGCATCTGAGGCGTAGGGGTCCAACCTAGAAGGAGCACGGGCACTGTTGCAGTGAGGATGAGATTAATTATATAAAAAAGAAAACTATGTGGGATTGTATCCGTGTTTAAAAAATTAAAGGGAAACAACAGAAATGAAAAAAAAAAATGAGGCTCTTTTTATGAAGACGAACTGAAAAACTGTACTTGGAGAATTGGAATTCTGAGATCCTGCTCAGTGTCTCCTTCTCTTCTCTCCTTTCTTCCTTCATTTCCTCCACTGTCTTGATGGGCTAGCATTATGAGAAAATGCAGGCTGCAAAGAATCCCCTCAAGCCTTGAAGAAACTGTTAGAGTGTTCAGTTAGGAACGCTGAGCTGCTTACCTGTTTTTCACATTAAAGTCTATTGTCTAGGATCACTGAACCAGAGCAAATAGACCAGACACCTGGTGAAAGTGTTAGTGTAACAGCCCCAAAAGCTATTGAACACAATTTCTGATTGCCGGGGAGACTGTACGTTTCCAGATTTCATTCTGTCACTTGCAATCAAAGGTACGGTCTCTACGCTCTGGTATTTCCCAGAGCCTCACAAGCTGCTTCTGCCTGTGCTTGAGGGTCCAGTGGCGAAGGGGAGAAGCACGCACTATATTGTCTTGTCCATTTCTCAGATTTTTTTAAGCATCACACATAACCTCCTTCTTAGTCAAAACCAAAAAAAAAAAAAAAAAAAAAGAACAAAAACAAAACCAGAACAACCACCTCCCCAAACCCCACTTTCTTACAAACCGATCCATGCAAATTACTTCCTTTGGGCCTCCCACTATGTTGTCTGACATTTGCCTCCCACTATTTTGTCTGAGATGTGTTTGGATCTCAATTTGGGCCACTTGTTATTAATAAAACATTCATCATACTTGCATGCATATGGATTTCTGACCATTTTGGTTTGCTGTTGAAACAAAAGCCTGCCCTTCAATCGGAGGCTTCTTATGAAATATTAAAGCCATGTTAGTGATTTTCACTTAATCACTTTTCACAGGGGCCAGATTTAGTTTATGGTTTGGTAAATGTCAAGGGTACTAGTTATGGTGATTTTGAATCACCCTCCGTGGCAGGGAGGGCGCATCTGGCCATTTGAAGATTTCAGCATATGGGTCATTGCAGATCCAATAATCGCTTGATAGATTCAGGAACTAGCATGGTCACCACTCAAAGGCCCTGGTTTTCCATTAATTCTTTTTAGTTGGCAGTAAGTTTCAGAGCAGATGTTTTTTTTTTTTTTCCCCTTTGGCCCTGATGCATGTGAGGTAGGAGGAGCAGGGGAAATCTGACTTTCTCTGTGCATCTCCATGGTTTTTAGTTCAAAAGAAAAAGACAAAGTATTTATGGGAACTAGTGTTGGATCCCCACAGTATAAAGGTCATTTAAGTAGTGAAAAATGATTATGTAAGCCATTACATCAAAACTATAATAAGAAGGGATGATGTAATCTCAACAGAGGAAAGCTGATGTTTTGGAGGCTTTCCTCTTTGTTTCAGTTTCTGAGTTACCAGAAGGTTCATTTGCATGCATGCAAGCATAGGGGTGCATCACTCCCATGCCATTGTTCTCCGTATCTGGTCTCTCTTGATACCAAAACCACAGGGAATGTTTTTAAGATAGAGCCTAAAAATCACAGACACCTGCTGACTTGTAATTAACAATAAAGTGTTAACTATATTTTGAGTCTCTCATCTCTAGGACGCAAGGCTCTCCTTGTGATCTGCAGTCACTTGTGTTCTGTTAGTCTCTCATCCTATATAACAGTTGACAGTGTGCATGAACATGTGTGTGTGTGTATATATATATATATATAAAAGATTTTATTTCTTTATTTGACACAGGGAGAGAGAGATCACAGGTAGACAGAGAGGCAGGCAGAGATAGATGGGTAAGCAGGCTCCCTACTGAGCAGAGAGCCCGACGCGGGGCTCAATCCCAGGACCCTGAGATCGTGACCTGAGCTGAAGGCAGAGGCTTAACCCACTGAGCCACCCTGGTGCCCCCATGAACATATATTTTGTTGAGCTATTCCAATAGTTCTTTGAGGGAGATAGGGCAGGTGGTGCTTATTCTTCTACGGTAAATGAGAAAACTACGAGTCTGTCGTGATTTGTGAAGGCTCTGAGATTTTACTATATATGTAAGCAGACAGGCGAGCCTGTTTCTGTTCTCTGGATGCTGGCAGAAGCCATAAAAATCCTAGGTCAGAGCCAGAGGCCGCACTGCAAACAGCACGAGCATGGTGTCGGCTCCCCTGCGCCGTGCCCTCCAGTCCCAGGAGCCTGGATGGAGGCTGCCCAGGCGCTGGATTGTGTTACAGAGAGGAATATATTGTTTTTATAGCGAGCACTCAGGAAACCTGCTCTTTGAATGGGAACATGATCTTACCCTTCCAGGTTGCTTGCTGCAAAACAACCCTGAGAAATGGACCCCATAAAGATCCATCAGAGCTTTACATTCTCACAAAACAAGCAAAAACATGCAGGATGTTCAGGGCCCATGGGCATTGCCTCTCCCGGAAGAGTCTGGGTTGATTACGTGTCCTTTGCTGGCTTACAAGGCAAGAAAGTGGCAGAGCTAAAGCTCAAACCTAGATTTTCTGATGCTAGCTTCAAGTACTTTTTCATTAATGTTAATTAATGTTAATGTCACTAATGTTAATACTTACACTAATAACAAAATGAATGCTAAATACCAGTGCCAATAATTTATGGAGCATTAACCCTGCATCAGAGACTTCAGGAGCTAATTTATATACATTATCACTAAATCTTGTCACATCCCTAGAAAGAGGGTACCATGTTGTCCTTTAAAAATTAAAAAAAGAGAGGCCTAATTAATCACATTTCCTAAGTTCACACAGCTACAAAATGGTAGATTCCAAAGCGCGTACTGTTTTCAGAAGCCCAGACGGTTTCTTTTATGGGTCTAATTTTAGTGGTACCAGAAATTCTCTATATCCAAACTATCTTCCACAACCTTGCCAATCCTTGAATCCCTCACTGTGAGAGATTTGGTCTTTTGATTTAAGACTCTGTTTCTTGTTAAAAATCCAAACCCCTTGGGAGAGTAACAGTGTCACATCAGTCACTTTATACTTGAGAACGAACAAGTTGAAAGGTCCTTTCCTGTTAGGAAGTGTGAGTGGACTGGAGGGCAGAGAGGACATGAGGATGTAGGTGTTGTTTTGGGAAGAAAAGGCTACAACCAGGAGAGGAGTTAAGGGATGAAAGTGGGGTGGGCTAAGAATGTGAACATTGTGTACCTCAGTGTGGTTTGTCCCTCAATTCATTGTACTTAATTGTTGGATATCGAACATGAAGAAATCACATCGGGCTTTAAAAATCAGCACAAAGCTGATTCTGACGGTCTCGGTGTCTTTGTGCGCCCAGTCAGATCTGCGGTCCCCGAGAGTGCGGGCTTTGGAGCCCGAGGGTCGGAGTTCCATCCTAACTCGTCCATTTATTGGTGTGTGATCTTGTATGTTTTCCTAAACACTGTGCCTCAGTTTCTTCATTTGTGAAATTGGGATAATGACGGGGTTGTTAGAAGAAAACCTGACATTTTATAAGCCATCAATAAACATAAACTGCTATTAGTGTATGTTCTTATTTAGATCACCTCAAGTTCTTTTTGGAATGAGAGCTGATCTATAAAATAAGAATATTTAAAAACCATAACCTCCTTTAATTTATTATAATGTAATGCTAATAGTGTCTTCTTCTTTTCTGATTTTCAACTTACATGAAATTCCAGAAATAACCGAGAAATGCTCAATTAGGTTCAATCGATTATAATGCCATTTACATAAAAATGGTTATTCCCTGAATAAATTATAACTAATAACTAATAACTGCGCCACCCAGGCGTCCCTCTTTCTGGCTATTTTTAATCTCTTTTTTTTATTCCTTGCTCTCCTGCCTTTTCTACCTAGGAAATTTTTATGATTCTATTTTATATCCTCTATTGACTTACTACTTATACTTTTTTGAAATGTCTTTTAGTGGGTAACCTGGGGCTTATGATATACATGTTTAGTAATATCTTCAAGTGATACTCTACTGCTTCATGTGTGGAGTAAGGACCTTCCCACTGTATATTCTCAGTTAATCCTGTTATCCTTTTACTTTTCATCTACTATAAATACAGAATACAGTGCTACTATTTTTTAGAATAATTAAAAGTAAGAAAAGATTAATTTGACCTTCATTTATTCCATTTTTTAAGTTCTTGTTTTTTGTTTTTGTGGGTTCAATTTTCAGGCCAATGTGTTATTTCTGCCTGAAACACTTTAACATTTTCTGTAGAGTAGGTATGCTGGCGATAAATTTTTTTGGTTTTTTTTCCAAAAAGTATTTATTTTCCCTTCCTTTTTGAGTGATATTTTTGCTGGATATAGAATTCTAGGTTGGCAGTTTTCTTTCACCATTTTAATGGTATTGTCTTTTAGCTTGGATGTTTCTGTTGGTAAGTTTGCTATAATTTTTGTTTTTCTTCCACTGTATATAATGTTTCTTTTATATCAGCTGTCTTCAAAAATTTTCATTGTCTTTGTTTCTAGCAGTTTGAATATAATAGGCCTAGTATTTTTTTTTTTTTTTAATCATACTTGCTGTTCTCTGGACTTCTTGGATCTGTTCTGTCATGACTTTCATCCATGTGGAAAACTCTTAGCCATTATTTATTTTTTTTCTTGGCCATTATTTTTTTAACTGTATTTTTCTGACCCTTTCTCTCACTCTCATCCTCTGGAATATTATCCCACACCTCTCAGAAGTTCCATTTTTAAATTTTGTTCTTTTCTATTTTTTCTTGCTAGGTTTCAGTTTAGGTTGTTGATACTGACATTTCTTCAAGTCTGTTAGTCTTTCCTCAGCTGTATTGAGTGTACTGATGAGCAGTTGAAGGCATTCTTTATTACAGCTTTATTTATTTCTAGCATCTCTCTGATGAAATTCCCCTCTGATCTTGGATATCTACCACTGTTTCAATGATAACTTTTAACATATTAATCAGAATTATTTTAAATTTTCTGTCAAATAGTTCCAATGTCTGGAACAGAGGCTGGAATTTGCATAGGATTTTAAGCAGGGCTCAGAGTTGCTTATCACTGTGTTAAGTTTATAGAGAATCGTCACAGACCAACGAGCTCACTTAGCCAACTTGCCAGAAGTAAAACTGAAATAATAAAGTAGGAGAAATGGTCTGGCACTCTGTTAGAATATTATTCTCACTAGAATACTTAAATGTGGCAAACTTAATTCCAGAACTCGAAATTCATAATCTCTTCATCACAAGAACTTTATCCCTTCTCTAGCTCTTATAGAAATGTTTTGAACATTAATTTAAATATAATTTTTAAGGAGTATATTATAGGTTCCAGTTTGACCCAGTTTGTTAAAAACATTTCTTTTTCCCTGTCACTAATTCCCTCACTAATTTCTACATGCAGTATTTCTTTAGAAAATGTTCCTAAGGCTTTAGCACGTGCCCAGACAACTAACATCAAGATTTTTTTCAAAGCACAGTCGTGTTAATTTCCAGAACAGCCAGAAAAATTACATAGGTGGCTATGAGAAATAACACCACCCCCACATGTGCACACGTGAGTGCACACATACGTACAACATAAATAATGTGATAGTTCTTTAAAAAAAAAACTTGGAATATTTTGTTAATCTTGCTGTTGGGGAGTATATTATTACTGGGGACTGTTCTTTTTTGATATGTGAATAATACAAGCTTTACTTCACAAGCTGTGCACCCATCTATCCACCCATTTTATGATGAACTCACCCAGTTCATTTATTCAACAAACATCTGAGTGTCTCTCTGCCAAGATATTGCATTAAAAATAAAAAGATCTTCTTGCATGAAGTTTGTCATTAATTTATTAGAGGAGAGAAGGTATACTAATAAGTACTGTTACTCTACAATAAAGTATGACATTCTTACTTGACACTAGAAGCAGAGCCTGCATGAAACACCTGTTTGCCCTTTGAATTGCTGGCTAATTTCCCGCACTCGTTCTCTACTGTGCTCCGCTGCAGAACTCAGACTTACTCAGAATGAGCCTGCTGGTGTTCCTTTTATGTTCTCTTGGGTTAGAAATCTCTCCCTGATGTACATGCACAATCCCAATAATATTTATGAGAGTTACTAGTGCCAGCGGGAGGCTCTGCCCCTGAAGCTGTTGGAAGGCATTTGAACAGCTTTTCAGTGAAGATTAATGATTACAGAAAAGAAAAAAATCTTGGCCTGTCAGCTGGAAGTTAACTCGAAGGGATATAACAGAAGAAAGCCAGCGAGGATACTTCACAAGCGAGGTGTGTTTGAGGAATTTATGTGGGAACTGAAGCTTTGATGAATTACATGGATAATGCTACTCACAGGAAGATGTCAGAGTTTGTGGATCACAACAGAGAAAATAACGAGGGTTACTATTTCAGAATGCCAAAGCACATCAAAAATCTGTTTGTCCAAGAGAATAGTAAGCAAATGCATTTCTTTGGCTTAAATTCATTTGCCAAGACAGACTGAGAAAGAAAGCTGTCCCGGGTGGAACTGGGTTGCCGTAAAGGAGATGCAGATCATACTTCCCATAAGGACTTGGGCTTTCACACTTCCATGGAGTATAGGATCCTGCAATTAAACAGAGTTTTGCCCTCTCTGACTTTGTGGTCTTCTCCAGTCTCTCTGGGTTGAGAATCTAGATGGAAAAATAAAGTGGAGAATGAAGTAAGTAAAGCCTTGGTGCAGGAATTTTAATTATTTCCTAAATACATCTTGTGCTGTGGTCGTTCCTCAAAACACGATTCAGATAAGTTTGACTATTTGATTTCCTTGGGCATCTTGCCTCTTCTCATTGTGACTGAGGAACTTGGGCCTTCTGAGACATAAGGTTCCTATAAAGGCTTCTGTAAACTTTGATTCCACAATTTGGTGCTATATGCAAGACTCTCTCATTCTCTCCCTCCTTTTAGTGCACTAGATAGTGTGCTGCATTCCACATTTTAGAGAGCTGCAGAGAAGAACCAGGCAGGGTGTCATCATCTTTATGATTAGAACAGAATTCCCTATTACTCACCCTGTTATCAGTACAGCCAATGTAAGAAAGCCATCACCTGAGACGGAATCCTGACCCAGAGGTCCTTATCCTCACAGAACAAGCTGCCACCTCTACCATCCTGAAGAGAAGGCAGTGGCAACTTGGGTCTGACTGGATGGTTACCTGCCCCTCAGAGATGGTCTGGTGTCTGTGGTTTCTGATGTCTTTTCTTCTCCTTCTTCTCCACTTCATCAGAACAAAAAAAATTCTTCCTAATAAAAAAATTACACATTTCTACAGGCTATAGATCTGTATGTTCTCACCCCCATGTCATGATCCTTATCGAGGTTAATACACTTAAGAACAGGAATAAGAAATATTAGTCCTAGAATATCATGTACCTGTAGAAATTAACTAGTCATGAGGAGAGAATTCTGTTTTTCGAGGGTTGGATTTGGGCAAAGCAAGCCTCGTGTGATTAAAATTCCTTGGATCTTTCCTTCTCTCTCTCTCTCTCTCTCTCTCTCAGATTTTATTTGACAGAAACACAGTGAGAGAGGGAACACAAGCAGGGGGAGTGGAAGAGGGAGAAGCAGACTTCCTACCCGAGTGGGAAGCCCCATGCAGGGCTCCATCCCAGGACCTTGGGATCATGACCTGAGCCGAAGGCTAGATGCTTAACAACTGAGCCACTGAGGCGCCCCAAAATTCCTTGGATATTTCAACAAGAGATAGCTATGAAATATAAGAGAACTCAGAATTGTTTTGTAAGCACAAGAGTTAATTATCCCAATAATAGCGATTGTTTTGCCCTATATGCTATGAATTTTTACAGGCCATCTTTGACTTCACAGTTCTTTAGATGAAGTGTTATGTTGGTAATACACATTTGATAGGCTAAAAATCGCTTTAAGGTTCACTCTTTTTTTTTTTTTTTTTTTGCTCTGGAGTTCACGTCTACCCTCAGGTTTCATATGTTTACAGCTGAATGAATATTAAAAGAACAACAGAAATCCTGACGGTGAAATTGATGGTAAATACTAGGTCAGAGGATTGCAATGGGATAAATTAACTGCAAAACGAGAGAATAAGAAGGCTGACTTTTGCATTTTGGCAGTGTTGTGAGTTTCTTTTTATTCAATTTAGTCTTGCTTTGTGTTTTCTTTGAACATTTTGGACCACATTTACTGCTCTGTACTTGAGAGGCTTGTTGATTTTAGCCTCATGCCTTTCCTCAACTTACACCGAAAGTTTGTAATTAAATTCCCAAGATGCATAGAAATTTTAGATACTAATATGCCTGTATTGCTTCCAAATTAAATACGTTTCTCCTGATTTTAGAAGGCTTGTAAAAATGGCGGTGCCTTTTACCAAAAAGTATTCAGCATGTCGTTTTCACTCTTTTTAGATACTGCCTCTGAAAAGCAGAAAGTGCTTATTTAAATTTAAATAATATTTACTTTTGCCATTCACACTGGGACCATATTTAAATTTGCCATGCACACACTCCTCCCGAGGTTTGGATCTAGCCTAGGATTGTTAAGATTCTTTTCCTTGGCTGGCTCAAGGTATTGATTAAAGTTCTGTTTGGCATCCACTCAGTGGTTGGCCAACTTTTGGAAGCTCTATGTCTGGTATTCCTCAGTATGATGACTTTTAAAACATTAGGTACCAGAATTACATCTTAATATCTAGAAGATATTTTCAAGGGAGAAGGTCTTCTCAGCTGAGCTATACAACTGTTTGCTGTAACTCAGGGTTCCCCCCCTCAGGTGGTTGTTTCATCTTTTCTTAGCCAAAACTCATTTTGCATAGTTATTTAAACATAATACATTATATTTATTCACTTGTTTGTTTTTCAGTTCTTTCACTCATTTGTGATTTTGTTTTTTCTATTAGACTGCATTTCTTGAAGCCTTAGCGAGCATCTGGCCCATTGTAGTTAAATAGTAAATATCAACGGAGTGATAGAAATACTTTTTTCCCCAGCTTTATGGAGAAATAGTTGACAAATGTAATTGTATGTTTAAAGTATACAATGTGATGATTTGATATACACTGTGGAATAACTACCAAGATCAAAATGATACACAATCACCTCAGAGTTAGCTCTTCATATTTTTTCTTTTTGTGGTGAGAACATTTAAGAGCTCCTTTCAGGAACTTTCAAGCAAAGAATACCATATTAGTGAATATAGTCCCCAAAGTTTGTACCCTTTGACCTACATCTCTCCATTTCTTTCTCCCTACGGTTTCTGGTAACCATTGTTCTGTTCTGTTCCTCTAAAAATATCCTCCAAAATTGTTTGCAATGAGTATGTAACATTTTATGATTAGTTAAATGTGTCATAGTTAAAAATAGCTTTGTAAGAATAGTGATTTAATATGACTTTATAAAAATATTTCTGTCAGGCAGATTGAACTTTGAATCATGATATGTATAATTTAGAAAGCACAGATGGGATTTTAAGGTTGCTCTGGACTATTCATTGGTCACTCAACAAGAGAACATCCAACAGAACAAATATGTCTCTTAAACCCTCATAAAGCCCATGCATCTTCCTTGTTGTCTCTTTCAGCAGTGTGAAACAATTATATTTATGTTTACAAAACATGTTTGGTTAAGTTAGCCCTGTGTTCTTGAATAAATCGAAATCTTCAAAGTGAAGAGAGCTTGGCCTAACCAAGTTACACATCACACAGACATTGATCCCAGGGTGCTGAACATTTATCTACACCAGGTCTGATAACTTTCATGAAGAGCAGGTTTTTTTCCGGCAATACGTGACTCATTTAAGGACGTGTGGTATTTTTATTTTATTTATTTATTTTTAATTTTTAATTAACATATAATATAGTATTTGCCCCAGGGTACATGCCTGTGAAACGTGTGGAATTTTTAGACATGCCCTTATGATCTATGTGAATGAGGTTTTCTAAGGCTGTCAGTACACAGCCAGTGTAGAACCATACACAGCAGTCCTGAATGCCCAGCGTTTCCTTGTCAAAACTGAAATTGCCAAGAAAGTTATGCTCATGAGCATAGATTTTAAAGAAGAAAAATATATAACTGAAAATGGCTACACGTAAATCAGAAGCATCTTTCGATTCTCAGCTAAAGAAGGCATAACTAAAAAAAAGGCATCACTTAAATTTTGGTCATGATACTGAAGGATAGAGTGGCATATAATTGTATGGATAAATGTGTAGACTTAAAGCTTAGCAATTTTTTCATTCACATCAAATTCACTATCTACATTAAAATATAATTGCATTTTAGGAAGAAGAATATGGTAATAGCTGGCATGTAATCATAAGAATACCATTTTCCTCATTTTCCAAGTGAGCAAACTGAGCCTCAGAAATGTGGATTAACTTGGAGGTGGTACAGCTCTTATGTGCTAGAGCCCAGATGCTTATTCACCTTTGTCTGTGAGTTGTAGGACTTACCCTTCACGTCCCTCCTACCCTCTGAAGGAGCATGACTCAAGGCACAGAATTACCCAAAGAGGCCTTTTTCTCCCAGGGTGAACTCAAGTCTCAGGTCATACAGCTTGGAAAAAGGGCAAGTTCCAGGTTGAGGAAAGCAGTCATAACCTTAACTGCCACACGTGGCTGTGAGGAATTTTCTAGGGAAAAGTTGGGTCAGAGTTTCTGGCTTGGTCGAGGCAATAAAGACGACTGTGGTAGGAGCAAAGGGTGGCTCCCTTCATTTCTTTGTCTGTAGCCTGGCCTCTCAGCTAAACTTTCAGTCAGGAAGGACATTATCCAGTGTTTTTGAGTTAGCTACATGTTCCTTGGGCCAGTGGTTTTGAACGAGTTGGACTCGGATTCAGTGTACGGTAGACACGGTTTTCCTAGCAACACTTGAAAACATATTAAGACTTTGCCACTTCCCTATTAGCATCTTCCCTGGCAAGTGTGACAGACCCTGTAATCCCATGGCCTCCGAAGGGTAACTGTGTACATGGTGTTTCTCCCATCATCCCCCTGCCCACTTCCTGCTGTTTTTCTGCCAGTCTCACTTGCCAGGGATTATCCACTGGCTTCCTGCCCTTCCGCCTTCCACTGCCAGGTACTGTGTGTGCACATGGGCCTGCTCTTGCTGCGGTGGGAGGCCAGGAGGCTTGCCTGCCAAGGCTACACCAGGAGGTCCAGGGATGTGCAGATCAAGGGGAAAGCCAGCCAGGGATCATCCATGCTGCAGGGCTGAGCACCTTGGCCAGAGCCTGGAGCCTGTGCTGATCTCCCGGAAGAGTTAAAAATTGAGGGGCACCTGGGTGGCTCAGTCAGTTAAGTATCTGTCTTTGGCTCAGGTCATGGTCCCAGGGTTCTGGGATCCAGCCCCACATCCGGCTCCTGCTCAGTGGGGAGTATGCTAGTTCCTCTCCCTCTGTCCTTCCCCTGACTCATGCTCTCTCTCTCTCTCTCAAACTTTTAGATAAAATCTAAAAAAAAAAAAAGTTACAAATTCAGTGAAAAGACATGTTGCTGTTGCTTTGCCTTCTCATCAAATAGGTTAATTAGTGGGACATGAAGTATGCTACTTGAAAATCACCACTTTGGGTGATATCAGGAGTATTTTCTCTTAATTTGTGAAACCCGTGTTTCTAGAAATAAGGCATGTTTTGTGGCCAATAATGCTTAGAAACAGTTGAGTGAGGGGCACCTGGGAGGCTCGGTCGGTTAAGCGTCTGACGCTAGGACTCTAGATTTCAGCTCAGGTCATGATCTCATGGGTTGTGGGGTCAAGTCCGGCATCAGGCTCTCTGTTGTCCCTTCCCCAGCTCGTGCACCTGCGCACTCCCTCTTAAATAAGTAAATAGATTTTAAACAAAACAAAACAAACACAGTTGAGTGAATCAGAACCTATATTGTTTCTTTATTGAAAGGCTTACCTCTGCAGTGACCAGTTTGATTGTGACCACTATGGCGCTGAGGAAAAGTAACTCAATATACCTTGAGTACATTTTTTTTACCTTGAAGGAGTAAACACATATTCTCCAGCAATATGTGTTTCTCATTGCTAAGAGCGATAAAAAATTAATGGCTTATTTGTGGATTATTGCTCAGTTGATAGGAAACTATCTTGGAGGCATTTTTTAAAAAATATATGTTCAGGGGAAAAATTTAGCTGTTGGGTACTATCTACTAATAAGAAAGGGATGATGGATTAAACAAGAGTTACTTTCCCAGGGTAATCATTAAATATTTATGTAGGGCACAGCAAATGAACATAATAGAAATGAGTTTTGGCAAGTTAACAGCACCATTTTTCTTTAAAGCACTTTATAAAAGCAATCTAATTAATCCTCCCACCCCGGTTATGATGAAGTGAAAATAGTGTAATCCTCTCTTTTGTTTTTTCCCCATCAACTTAGTTTTATTTAAATAACTTCTAATTGGAATGTGTTTTCAGTCCTACTTGATTGTCTTCCTCAGTGATAGATTCATTGCTGCCCCCTGGGAGACCCACTTGATGAAGTGACACTCCCAATGAGAGGACGAAGTCAAATCGAGCTGGCTGATTGTGGCTGGAGAGCTCATTTATAACTTTCTCAATCTGTAAAGGAGGTCGAGCTTCCCAGAGGACCTCAGCTCCAGACAGGTCAGCCATTCCTTCTAGACATGTCTCACCGCCCGAAAGTGAAAAGTTAGGTTCTGCCATGATTTCGCTAAACCGTTCAGTAGCTTCCTGCTGACGGTCTGCCTTCTGTTACAGAAAATGACTTTGTAGACAGTTTATCAACTTACCAACTTTTTCTCCCAGTTTTATTGAGATATATCTGACCTATAACATTGAATTACTTTAAGATGTATAATATAGTGATTTGATATATATGTATATTGCAGAGTGATCACCGTAATAAGTTTACTTAACATCCATCAGCTCACATAATCATGTTTTTTTGTTGTGATGAGAACTTTTAAGATTTACTCTGATAACTACTTTGACTTATGCAATACAGTATTATTAACTATAGTCACCATCCTCTATGTTACATCTCTGGAACTTAATTGATCTTATAACTGGAGTTTTGTACCTTTGACCACTTTCAACCACTGCCCCCTCTTCCCCAAATCCTTTGGCAACCATGACAACTATCAATCTCTTTCCTGTTTCTATGATTCAGTTTTTAAAGATTCTACGTATAAGTGAGATCATATAGTATTTATCTTTATCTGTCTGACTTACCTCACTTAGCATAGTGACCTCAAGGCCTATCCATGCTTTTACAAATGGCTGAGTTTCCTTTTTTTGGCTGTATAATATTCCATTGTATATATGTCTATCTATCACATTTTATTAATTCATTAATCTATCAGTGGACACTTCTCATGTCTTGGCTATTTTAAATAATGCTTCAATAGATGTGGGAGTGCAAATATCACTTGAGATAGTGATTTCACTTTCTTTGGATGAATGCTCAGAAGGGGAGTTGCTGGATCATATTTTTTTTTTCATTTTTTAATAACTTTAAGTTTTGATATAATTTTAAATACAACTTAGACAAGTTGCAAGAATGGTATAAAGAACTTCCCTGTACTCTTTATTTCAGTTCTGCCAGTTGTTTACATTTTACCCTATTTATCATATTTTTTCTCTCTTTATTTTTTTCTGAATCTCAAAAATATATATAGTATAGTATAGTATATATAGTATAGTCTGATTTTCTTAGGATAATTCTGTGTGTGTAAATGCTCAATATTTAAAAGATTGATATCTCTAAAAGAATATTTTTTAGGGGCACTGGTGTGGCTCAGTCAGTTAAGCATCTGACTGTTGATTTTGGCTCAGGTCATGACCTCAGGGTTTTGGGATGGAGCCTGAGTCGGGCTCTGTGCTGGGTGTGGAGCCTACTTAAGATTCTCTCTCTCACTCTCCCGCTGTCCCCCTCAATACTCTCCTTCTCTAAAAAAATTAATAAATAAAAAAATCAAAGAATATTTTTAAAGATCTGTTTTAAAGACAAGACTATTTAAATGGCAATTGTATTTAATAGAGTTAAATAACCCAAGAATAAAAAAGCATGCATTTTGCATTTGAAGTAAATCTCTTATTAAAGTTACGGCCAGCTCTGCTATACAGTAGACATTCAAGTTTTCAGTGAATAAATGATTATAAATTATTTAAAAGCCTGAGTATTCCAAAATTGTTTATATTTCCTCTTTAACACATTTTCTTTCTGCAACAAAGAGATAGATAAGAGTAGCCATTATTCTATAATTTAGAACATGAGTATTTAACCTTTCGTACTTGTTTAATAATGCAAACCACAGACTAATAAGTTATCTTTACATTAGTGAATTAAAACACTGTGTTTTTTATTAGCTGCTTCTTCAGCTTAGTAACTGCAAAAGAGTCAACACATTCACAGCTGTGTTAGGTCTTAGGTTAATTTATGTCAGTTTTGATTTGGAATCAGAGAATGCATTTATCTTAAAGCAGAAAGAATATGATGATATAAAAAGTCTAAAATCTTCAAATAAATTTAAAGTATCTGAACCAAAGAATTTCCTCATCATTACTTCATCATTTTTGGTAAGGAAAATGGGATAGGGTTACTTGCGCCAATGTCTTTTTTGAAAAGAATCTGTAATCGATTGGATTATATATACTTTTTGGGTCAAGGCACCCTCTTGACGTTCTACTTTCCTTCCAAGGAGATAGCATTTAATTTTTTATTAATGAAATTTTATTATGACATGGCTCATATTGTCAAAAGAAATTAAAATATCAGATGGATATTCTAATTTTGTCTCTGTGGTCAGATGCCAGAAGGGAGTGTGTTATTTGTGGTGGACAGGGACTCCTGTGATGATTAACTTTATGTATCAACTTGACTGGGCCACAGGGAGCCCAAACAGTTGGCTAAACACTATCCTGAGTGTGTCCATAAGGATGGTTCTGGATGAGATTAACATTTCATTTGGTAGACTGAGTAAACCGGATTGCTTTTCCTAACGTGAGTGGGTCTCATCCAATCAACTGAAGACCTGAATAGAATAAAAAGGCTGAGTAAGAAGGAACTTCACTTGGTGACTATTGAACTGGGACATCTGTCTTCCCCTGCCCTCAGATTGCAACTCTACCATTGGCTCACCTGGGTCTTTAGCTGCAGATCTTGGAACTTGTCAGTCTCCATAATTTCGTGAGCTAACTCCTTTTCTTTCCTTCCTTCCTTCCTACCTTCCTTCCTTCCTTCTTTCCTCCTTCCCTTCCTTCCTTTCTTCCTTCCTTCCTTGCTTCCTTCCTTCCTTCCTTCTCTCCTCCTCCCCCCACCCCGAAGCCAATATCCCATTAATTCTGTTTCTCTGTAGAACCCAGACTAACCAAACATCCTTTAGGGCATCTGCCCATTTCACAGTCATTCCCTCTTCTTTGGCCTCTGTTTTCTAACCCGAGTTGATGGTTCTTATAGTCATTTTGTTCTATTTGACCCCATGTCCCATATGAATTGTCCAGAAGTGGACATCTGACTCCATGTGGGCTTTCATACTACTCAGAGATTAAACCTTCCTATTTGGCCAACGTGTAACTTTAGACTTCGGAGCTGTGAGTGGCCGTTTTTGTCATCTGGGTGAGAAGCAGAGAGAGCTGGTCTGCGAAGACAGTAGAAAGTATCGCAGACCAAAAGCAAAGAAAAGGTTCCTGACTCACTTCTCATTCCTGTTCTTATCACTTTCTCAATCCTGGATGCTTCCTGCCTTTGGTTTATGTAACGCCCCCTACCCTCTACCTTGTCTTTTATTTTTTACTTTCCTTGGTTGAAGTTGGTTTTGCATCAATAGCCTGACCAATACATTGGCTTGGCACCCTATTTACTTCTCTTTGTATGTAAACCAGAGCCAATGAGAAAGTCAAAGAAAAGGCAGGATGGGGACCTGCTCAGGTGTAGCTCACTGAGAAGCCACCAGAAAATGTTATTTTTGTAAAACTTCTCTTTGTGTCAATTCTAGTTTGAAGCCAACATTTTCATGAAATAGCCCCAAGTGCAACATCAATTCCTATATTAAGAAAATAATGCCCAAGCCAGTATGTATTACTTAACTCTTCTTTGACATGTTGATTCGATACTGTCACGAGACCACAACTGTACTGTGAAAATTTATGTTCTCTGTCAATTCTTTGGCGTGGTGAATTCAAGGTTAAGGTTTTGTTTCTTCTTTGCTAAGGTTTTGCTCATTAATTGTGAACATGTGTATGAATCCTTCTAAGGTATTATGAAAAACATGCAAAATTCATGTGAGAAATAACCGCAGTATTTACCTTGGGATTAAATAAGACGGGTTTAATACCTGGCACACAGTAAGGTCTACATACATGTCAACTGGTATTTTCAGATTCAGAAGAAAACTGCTTTCGACTTTGTTTTTGGCAATCCTATGTGGTTCTTTCCCCACACAATGTAAGCATTGTTATTTTGCTCTGCACCTATCTGTATGGAAAAGTACTATAACAGATGTGGGGGAGATAAAGCTGCGGGACTTCTGGTCGACATCTAAACAAAGGCATCCCTGCTGCAGAATCTCCCTAGCAGTGCTGTTGAAGATAAGGACATAAAATAATTCCTTTTAATAACAAAATAAGAATAGGACTCTGGTGTTCCAGCTCCAGCAACAACCTCGAACACAGTAGGGGCCTCAAATGCTGCCTTTAACCTTACCAGTTCCTCCTTCTGCTCATTCACCGTCGATGGCTGTGAATGAAGCCGCTCTAGAGAAGAGGGAAGGGAAAAGGTAGGCAGAATTCTTATTAAGGTATTTCTATTTCTGGCAGATTGCTACTTGGTTATGTAGAGCAACACATTTATCTGGAGGCCTTTTTTAAAAAAGTGAACGTTGCCTTATAATGAATACTAAATAAAACTGATAGAATCCAGATTAATTTTTAATGAGCAGCAGTTGTGTACTGCATGTAATACTGTTGAAATTAATACATAATTAAAGTAGATTTGTACAGAATAATTCACTTGAGAGTTGAGTAGTGGAGAACAAAATTGAACATCTCCAAAGGCGACCCATAGCTCTGTATCTTGGTTTTTCAGACACCCAGAGAGATCAGTGTTTTCTTGAGGCAAAGTCACACTTCCCAGAGGCATCAGAGATCACTGGGAACTTTGATCTGGGCTACGACCTTCCATGTTAGTTCGCTCTGGACACTAATTAGGACAAAGCCTGCACATCTCACAGCCTTGCCTAGAGCACTGTTACCCTTACAGTGACTTTTCTTCTGCATTTCCACTGGCTAATGATTTTCCCCTTTCTTAAGTCAGGCGATTGGGTCACTGACCCAAGTAAGCAAGCAGTGCTATCAGTTGACACAGCTTTAAATACAAATTGAATTTATTCTGTCATAGATATTATAATGGAACAATGGACACCCCAAAATGACAGGGAAAGAGCACTGGGGATCCACTTCCATGTCCTGTGACTCTACTGCAATAAATGGCCACATCGTCACCT
Organism: Nasua narica; assembly: GCA_028533885.1. Taxonomy (NCBI): domain Eukaryota; kingdom Metazoa; phylum Chordata; class Mammalia; order Carnivora; family Procyonidae; genus Nasua; species Nasua narica. The sequence goes on along the minus strand of CM052813.1, from coordinate 46,665,622 downwards.
GTGGAGAGGTCATCTCTGCGTAGGAAAGAGCGGTTGTGAATTTTAGCTGAACAGTCCTTAGTGAACAACTGCTTTTTTGGGGGAGCGGCTCTCCACGCTCTCAGTCTGTGTACTAAAGATGGGGTCGACTTCCTCCTTGGCTCAAAGAGTGGACTTGTCACTTAGAAGGGCACATCCACTTGTCTGCTGTGATTGGTTCAGAAATGAGCATGTGATCCAAACTGGGACAAACAGAGTCAATACAACTCAGTCTAGAACTTTAGGAAACTGCTGGGAGAGAAGCTTTCTCTTTTTCTACGGCTGCAGAGCTGAGAAGAGGTAGACCGGGAACTGGGAGCTGTAATAAGACACAAGCCTTCCAGAGAAAGGAGCCAACACGGAGAGAAGCTGATGTTCACGAGAGGTAGGCAGCTTTCTACAACATTACTTAAATACACAAACCCACCTGTGCCTGGAATCGATCAACATCTGGGCTTTTCAGTTCCCTGGACTGATAAATTTTCTTTCTTTTTTTTTTTTTTTGAGTTAATTATCTGCTATTGCTGCTCCAAGAGTCTTAACCAATATGGGACTCTCAGAAGTTTGTGACTTTTCTTTAATATAGCTTAATAGAATCCAGGACACCTCGCCCTGCCAAGCCGGTGTGATCCTGCTGGAATCTGGGGGTCATACCATTTAATTTGGTCTTTGGAATCACCTAAGGCCCCTACCTCTATGAGTAACCCCTCTGGCCCAGGAAAAGTGGGGAGGAGGAACAAATAGGAGGATGTAAATCTGGAGATTTAAAAGTATCCCACTTTTCTAGAGCCCCTGGTGGGAGAAGATTCCTCCAGGGCAGAGCTTCTCCAACTCTAAGGGGCATACAAATCACCAGAAGACCTTGTTAAAGAGGCAGCTTGTGATTCAGTAAATGTCCAGGGTGGGGCATGTGCGTCTGCATTTGCAACAAGTTTCCAGGATGCTCTTGGGCCAAGGACCACACTCAGAGTTGCAAGGTGCTGATAGGGCTTTGCATTTCATCTGCTTCAATGTAGAGTCCAGGCTGAAATCTAGAGTCCTGGCTGATGGTGGATGGTGGAATTCTTCAAGGAATTCTAAAGGAGAGATTTCCCTTGAATCTTTTCCTCCCCTCGAGGCACAGCTGCTGAGCTAGAGAATGTTTTGCTGAGGCTGCACAGGTTATGGCTGTGGATCTAATGCCTAGAACTGCCTCCAGTTTCTTGATGACAAATCATATTTTTATTCTTAAAGAACTTACATAACTTTTATCTAGCTCTCAAATAAAAACTCCCACTTACATTCTTGCTGTTAATCTTAAAGTTTCCCCAGAAGATAGAACACGTCTTATCACAGATGATCCCAAGCCAGCTTTTCCCTGACCACACTGAGACAGACAGGGGATTTTTCTCCCCGCTGTGGCAACTGTGAACGTAAATCTAGATTTTCCAGACCAACTGCTAAGTGGTCTTGAAGGAACCTAAAACGTATGTTACAGTTTTAGAGAAATGGGACAGTGAGGCCTTTTATTTAAGAAGCACTCATCAATTCTTATGTTATTTTTGTTAATTTATTATTACTATTTTTTAAAGATTTTATTTATTTGAGAGAGAGAGAATGAGAAAGAGGGAGCATGAGAGGGAGAGGTCAGATGGAGAAGCAGTCTCCCTGCTGAGGAGGGAGCCCGATGCAGGACTCGATCCAGGGACTCCAGAATCATGACCTGAGCCGAAGGCAGCCACTCAACAACTGAGCCACCCAGGTGCCCCTGTTAATTTATTATTATTAATTTATTGTTGGTAATAAGCACATCAGTTCTTGTGGGCTTATCCTGAGCCTACAAGTTTTTTAACCTTTATTCTAAAATGAGAGGGTAACAACAATGGGGAGAACTCCATGTCCGTGCTAAAAGAAGGTCGAGTGAGATAAGAGTTGAGTAATTTCTGGAACATATAAGCAGATGGAAGAGGGCTGAAGAAAGATGAGGTAGCAGATCCCTCCCTGCAGCACAAAGTAGGGGGGGGGGCACTGCAGGGGTGACTGGGTGATTCTAGACTCAAACTTGCAAGTGACGATGGGAATTGAGCCAGTCTGTGGGATGATGAACTAGAATGTAGGCTGTTTGGGTCCACCTGCAGAGATAGTTTCTTCGAAAACTGGTAGTAGATACTGTGTTAAACTAGAGGTCTTGTGCAAGTGAAACCTTTGAAAAATAGGGGAGATGATTGTATATGTCTTAATATAATGGACTGGGAAAGAATCTGAAGAACCACTGGTGGGAAAGGGAAGGACAGGGAAGTAGACAAATAGGTAAACATGGAGTAATGAAGTGTGTGTGTGTGTGTGTGTGTGTGTAATTAAAATCTGACAATTTTTCAGAAAGTTTAAGGGAGACAAAAGCATAAGAGTTAGACTTCAGAAATCTGCCCCTTGTCAGAGTTATTAGAATAAGATACAAGCTTGATTAGTATTCCTACTAGGCCTTTTGTTTAACTTCCAGCAAAGGGTTTTATTTCCCTGAAATATGATTCCAATATGATGATCATAAGCCTTGGTTAATTTTAAGACATTTCTCTTCACTTATGAAAAAGGGCTCATCAGCACTCCTTGCCAAAAACTCATTAAAATACCTTTTAAGCTCTGCTTTAAGGTCATTTTTAGTATTCGTTGCAGTGTTAATTAGAAAACTGCGGTCTCCTTTATTCCTACCAGAATCCCTTTCCAGTAGCCTCTTTGGCTCTGGCATTTTGCTGACGACCCTGTTTCCCTGAATTTAACGTTAACCGAATAAATGGTTCTATTTTTGCTTTGCTGTATTTTCTTAAGCTATTAGTTCTGCAGCCTCGATCACTGATAAACCCAAAAGCTGTCATTTATTAATTTATTGAGATGCTCTTCACATTTTCCAGAGTCAGAGAAGATACCAACTAAATTAGTTATTGCAAAAATGAGATCACAGAAAATAAATTTAGATGTTCAGAGTACTAACCTCCATCAAGTTGAATGCCACTTTCCTAAAAGTACAAAATGTCTCATATGTAAATTCGATATATACATACTGCTGCATCTTTGCAGACATTCAGCAAATATAATTCGGTTATTGCCTTTGAGAAAATGTGCAGAGGGAAAATGTAAACTTTATATTGCATGTGTGTAGGAAATCTGAAGAGGACACAGGAAATCTGGCTTCCAGTTCCAATTATGGGCCTTGTTTGCACAGCAGAAAGTCAGGGACAAACACTAAGCTAGGGTTTATAAAACTTGTGCTCTGTGGGCCTGCCCATACTGCTAAGTGTCCTTCTGACACGGCAACTAGTTTAATTCAGAGTCGGTGATAAGATCCTGGGCGAGGGAGGGAAAGGAGGGAAAGAGAGATAGACTATAAATGAGAATATCAATGGGCAGAAGCTGCAGTCTTTTTATAACCTAATCTCAGAAGTGACTTACTATTACCTCTTTGTGTTCTATTATCAGACGCACATCACTAAGTCCAGTCCATACTCAAGAGCAAGGAAAGTAAATACTTGGAGGGGAGGAGTATCAATGAATTTGAAAACCTGTCTTTAAAACCTCCATAGTACTCTCCGTCCCCTCCTTCTCCTAGTTGTGGAGAATGGTGGCACACATCACAGGGCTGCACATGGCAGTCCTGGTGAAAAAACAAGAGATCGAAGACCAGGAGTAGAAGAATGGACAAATCTGAGGTTTCCTGGAGAAATTTTGTATAAGGAGTAGGGATAAATATGAAGCTATGGAGCACAGTGGTTGCGGACTTCAAGCCAAGCGTATCTTGTGTGATTCCCAGTGTTTTCACCCTAGCTCTGGCCAGTAACCACCCACCCTGCGTCAGTTTTACTGAGATATACAGTTGTCCCTTGAACAACATGGTGGTTGGGGCACTGACCCCCACACAGTTGAAAATCTGTGCACAGCTTTTGACTCCCCAGAACTTAACTACTCATAGCCTGGCGTTGACCAGGAGCCTGCTGATAACATGAACAGTTGGTTAACATGTATTTTGTATATGTCTTTTTATACTGTAGTCTTACAATAAAGTAAGCTAGAGAAAAGAAATTGTTTTCAAATTGTAGCAAATCTTCAAAAAAAGAAAATGTCCAGTATGTTAATTAAAAAAAAATCTGTAAGTGGACCCATGCAGTTCAAACGTGTATTATTCAAGGGTCAACCATAATTGACAGTAATTTTACATTTAACATTTTTTTTTAAATCTGTATGAAAGGGTAATAAATGGGCAATGAATTTGCCAACCCCATGTGATCACTTCTCACACTAAATTCTGTCAGCTCTGTTGGTTCTGGTTCTACCACTACAGCGTATCTCAAGCCTGCCCACTTTTCTCCATACCCTTGGACCAAGGGTACTTCCTTGGACTAAGCCAGCCTCTACCATCTCCAATCTGGATGGCCATAAAGACCTCCTCACTCATTCCCCCCATTCTGCTTTTGCTTATTTATAGTTCATTCCCCACACAGCCACCAGAATTATCTTTACAAGTTACAAATCAGTTCATACCATGGCTCTGCTGAAAACATTCAATGTTTCCAGTTTTTCCTGTCTTAAACCATAGGTTTAAAACAGAATCAGAATTCCTTGCCATGAACTGCAAGGCATCATCCAACCCCCACCTACCTTTCTAGACTTACCTTGGACCATCCTACCTATGGTGTCTTTTCTGCTCATCTAGGAAACCAGACTGTTTACCACCTCAGGACCTTTGCATCTGTTATCTCTACCTGGGACTTTCCTTCAGGTGTTTACATGGTTGTCTCCCTCATGCTCTTCAGGTCTCAGCTTGGATATTCCCATCCCAGGGAGCCTTCCCTGATCATGCTTTCCAGAGTAGAATCCCTTTCTTCAGATGTTTTTCTCTCTTCATTTAATTAGTTTCTTCTTAGGACTGTCACCATCTGTAGTTATCTTGTTATTATTTCTTTTCTTTTTTTTTTAAGATTTATTTTATTTAATTGAGACAGAGAGAGAGAGAGAGAGAATGAAAGGGGAGAGGTCAGAGGGAGAAGCAGGCTCCTCTCAGAGCAGGGAGCCCGATGCGGGACTCGATCCCGGGACTCCAGGATCATGACCTGAGCCGAAGGCAGTCGCTCAACCAACTGAGCCACCCAGGCACCCCATTATTTATTTTCTTATTTACTGTCTCCACCTGCCTGGAAAGCAAGGGCAATGAGGACAATGCCCTGTCTATTCCATTTGCTTGCTGTTGTATCCTAAGAGGTTAACCCTATCCTGGATTATAATAAGCTCTCAATAAATAGTTATTGAATGAATGAATGAATGAGAAAACATATGTTAAATGCTTAACACAGTGCCCGACACATAATAGGTGTCAAATATAGAGAATTATGTATTGAATACATTAACATCTATTTCTGGGGCTGATAAAGGGTTGATGAAGGGCTGGTGAAGTGATTAGTCAGGATAATACGTGAAGGGCACTAACTGTAGCATCTACTACCACTACTAAATCATCAACTACTATTTATTGAATATATAATGAAGCATTTATGTAACAGAGGTGGAAAGGGGTCGATAGATGGCTACTTGGCATCTATATATTTAGAAGCCTTTAGATGTTTATCTCAATTTTCAGACTTTCATATTGGTATCACTTAGACTTAAAAATCCCACGCTAACAAGTGTCGTGTTCCATGTAGAGACGTGTGAGACAAGTGAGCATATTGTTTTGGGCACAGCTTGTACTGTGAAGTCAGTTAAGTGATAGACCTTATTGTTGGAGGCATCATTAACTCAAGGATTCTTTTAGTTTGCCATTCCTACACTTGACAGAATCAGTCTTGTTTGTGCTAGAATAGTTGTACTCTGGCAACAGGAATATGGATGAAAATTTTTAGATAATGTTGGAAAAACTATCAGCTCAAAAAAAAAAAACCAAAACCAAAACCACCTCTAATCTAAGGGCTGCTACTGCCAGGAGATTCATTGGAGGTGCTGGATCTCCCCCTGCACCGCCTCCCCCCCCCCCCCCCCCAGCATCACGTCGCATGCTGCCTCCCTTGGCCAAGGGCCTGGCACATAGATGATGCTCATCAAAGCTTGTTAAAATCAAGGACATGTGAATTACAGTCTCGGTCAGCACATTATGTACATGGGACTGAATGAAGCCTTTGCTGGCTGTAAGTCACTATTCCATTGTTTACCAGCTGTGGAACCTAAGACAAATTACTTAATTCCCTGGCACCTTGGATCCTGAAACCGTAGCATCGGAAAACACTGTTAACTTTGTGGCATAGGATTGGTGTGGTAACAATGAAGAGATAAAAAGAGCTCAAAGAGGGAAGTTGATTATTTTTACTTTCCTTCCTTGCAGCTGGCCTCAGAAAATTAGCTGGCTTTTCCATCTTTTCTAATCTTCTCAGCCTCTCTATAGCTAAGAGGGACCCGTGAATGAGAGAATGGCCTGTAATCTCCACACACTCTGTTTCCTGGAAGACAAATCTGGGGGCTTTAGGTTTTATGCATTTTACTATTCTACAAAATAGGACACCAACATAGCAGATAGATACAAAACAAAGTCACTGATAAATATTTTGTAATTTCCTTCTGAAAATGTAACTGGAATCTAATAGGAGTTAGACTCCTGCATCGTGCCATTGTTCTTGAGCAAGGGCTCATTAATCTGCTAGCCCTCTGATTCTGACTTCTGGAAGGGACCTCCTTCAAGCAGTTATGAAGAGACAAAGTAGGTTAGTAGGTACTTCTTCCTTGTCTCAAGTGAGTGGTTTCCATCTCTGAGGATGTTTAGCCTGAGTGATTTCCATTTTAACTGATTTTCTGCCTCACCCCGGAAGCGTTGCCTCAAACATCCCTCACACTAGATAGTGATGTGGTCAGCAAGGTGTCTGAATAAAAAAGAGACCTCTCATAGGGTCTTTTTTGGCTACCCTGACAACCCTTGGAGTATTCTAATATTCCAATATTCAAAACAAATTTGACTTGTAAATTTTGTTTTAAATTTCAACTCTGAAACTCGGTCGTAATTTAATTCACATTTCTTGTGTCTTTTCATGTGGCAGGCCTTGTGCTGGGATCTCGGGATTAAAAAGATGAAAAGACCTCTTTCCAGTCTTACAGAGCTTCATGTCAAATGGGAAAGAGAAGCACATGCTTAGCAATTCTGTGACAGAGTCAGACAGAAAGGAGAGAGGAGTCCAATCTTCCTTGTCTGCTAGTATTAGGAATCGAGGGTCAAGAGATAATGTGTACACTATCTACCCCCTAGATTTGTGGTTTCAGACATTTGTCACAGTTTCTGTGCATGGGGGGTCTTGGCACGGTGTGACAGGGTGATTTTTGCTCAGAGTTCTTTGCGAGGCTGCGGTCTGCATGTTGGCCGGGCCGCAGTCATCTTGTCCTTTGGGGAAGGATCTGCTTCCAAGCTCACTCACACCGTTGTTAGAATATGCAGTTTTTTGCAGGCTGTTGGACTGAGGGCCTCCATTATTCATTGGCTGTTGGCTGAAGGCTGCCCCTAGTTTCCTGCTTTGTGGGTCTCTGCATAGGACATCTCCCACATGGCAGTTGCTTCGTGAGAGTGAGCTAGCAAGAAGATCCAGGCAGAGAATGGGAGTAAGACCAAGGTCACAGTCCTCTATAGCTTAATCTTCAAAGGGACCTGCCATCACTTTTTGCGTGTTCTGTTCATGAGAAGCAAGTCACGAGATTCAGTCTACATCGCAGGGGAGAGATTTACACACAGACATGAATACCAGGTGAGGATCTTTAGGAAGCTTCATACTATAGATGAGTGAGCAATTCATCAAGGCAGGCTTGGGGTGGTGGAAGAAGGGGGACATATTCAAGGAAAGGGAACCCAAATGAGCCAAGCCATGAGAGCACAGGGGAGGTTTGATCAGAGAATTTCAAACATTTCACTGTCTCTATCTTGAAGCTTATGGTTCTGCAGTTGGGAAGTTTTGAAAAGCCATTGGCAGAACGCAAAAGACACGATAACTATGGACCTACTTTGGTGATGTTTTAAGAGATTTAGAACATTTTAAAAGTAGAACACCGTAACTATCATGGCCTTGGTTCCTTGTTTATAGAGCAAGAGTCTTGAACGTGGTGGTCTCTGATGTCTTAGAGAGTTTCACATTCCGAGGTTTTCTGTGAAAGGCATAATTACTTCTAAATCTGCTTGTTTATTTTACTTCCAGAGATTAATCTTTGAGATAGAGTATATTCTTCCCATTTCAAGCCTGACACTAATTCTTTGATGTTTTGGGGTCATCTCATTGTGGAGAAAGGCTTTTCTTCTTGTACTGTTGCAAAATGTGTAGAAAAGCAGTTGCTATGATAACACGGGAACTTGTGAGTGCATTTACTTCCCACTGTACTGCAGATGGGCTGAACTTTTTCTTTTCCAGGAGAGACATTGCTGTTTCCAACAGGGAGTATATAATGCATGAAAAGAGGGGCAGCCTAGAGTAATAGAGCAGATGTGAAGAGACTGTCTCACAGTTGTCAGTCAGCTGGGAAGTAAAAAGGGGCCACGCGTGATCTGAGCTTGCTCAGTCATCCCTCTCCCCCTCCTCCCACCTGCTTCTGGAGCGGAGTGGTCCCGAGGCCGGGCAGTGCTGGAGCTCATCCAAACGTGCTCCTTTTGAGGAGAGAGGAGGCCTGTGTAGTTAGGTAAAGGTGCCCTCTATTTACCACTATGCACAGGAAGCTCTTGAACTTGATGTCACGTGAATTTCCGGGGAATGTTGAGACCACTATTATACATGTCATTTGTTGTGCATATTTACTCACATAGGGGAAATATGGGATTGTGGGATATCTGCAGATCTTTCTTAGTAAGGAGGTGATGAGATCTTTTCGCAACTGCAAGAGGTATATTTACGGGCTTCAAATCTATTTATAATTATTTTTAACCTGGGTGATTCATATATAGGTATATGATTTGCTTTTACATTTTTAAAAAAATTTTATTTATTTACTTGTCAGAGAAAGAGAAAGGACACAAACAGGAGGAGTGGCAGGCAGAGGGAGAAGCAGGCTCCCTGCTGAGCAGAGAGCCCCACACGGGGCTTGATCTACGGACCCTGGAGTCAGGACCAGAGCCAAAGGCAGATGCTTAACTGACTGAGCCATCCAGGTGTCCCATATTTGCTTATACATTTTTAAATGGAGGAAACAGTAGGTGGCTATGGAACTTTTAAATAGACTTATTGAGGTATAATCAACAAATACAACTGTACATGTTTAAAATACATAGTTTGGAAAGTTTGACATATGAATATACCCATGAAACCATTACTATAATCAAAAAAATGCAAACATCCATCATCCCTAAAAGTTTCTTTAAATTCCTTTGTACTCTGTCTCTTCTGTTCTACATCGCTCTCACTCTCCCAATCACTAATTTCCTTTCTGTCACTATTTGTCACTTTGCATTTTCTAGAATTTTCTGTGAGTGTGATCATACAACATCTACTCTATGTCGGTTGGCTTCTTTCACTTCGCATATTTATTTTGAAATTCATCTGTGTTTTTGCATGTAACGAGTTTATTCCTTTTTATGACTGAATAGTATTCCACTGAATGGATGTACCTTGATTTGTTTATTTATTCACCTGCTGATGGACATTGGAGTCACTTCCAGGTTGTCACAAATAAAGCTGCTATACACATTCTTGTACAAGTTGTTTGGTGTGGACATATGCTTTCACTTCTCTTGGGCAAATACCTAGGAATGGAATGACTGGATCATGCTGTAGGTGTATATTTAGCTTTTTAAGAAAATAGCAAACTGTTTTCCAAAGTAGCTGTACCATTTTGCTTTCCCACCAATGATGTATGGATGTTGATGTTCCTCCACATTCTCTCCAGTGCTTGGTATGGTCAGACTTTCTAGTTTTAACTCTTCTAATAGGAGTGTAGTAGTATCTCATTATGGTTTTAGTTTGCATTTCCTTAATGAATAATGAGATTAAAGCACACCTTGTCATGTGCTTATTTGTCAGTCTATCTATTTTTGGTGAAATATATATGTAAGTCTTTTGCTCATTTAAAAAAAATTGGGCTGTTTTCTTGTTTGGTTTTATAGTTCTTTATGTTTTATAGATATAAGTTCTTTATCAGGTATATGTTTGGCAAAAATTTCCTTTCATCTAATGACTTGCCTTTTCATTCCCTTTACAGTGTCTTCTAAAGGGTAGAAATTTTATTTATTTATCCATCCAATTATTGATTTTTATTTTTTATTTTTTTTATTATTTTTATTATTTTTTTTAAAGATTTTTATTTATTTGTTACAGAGCGAGAGACTGAGAATGAGAGGGGAGAAGGTCAGAGGGAGAAGCAGACTTCCCGCAGAGCCGGGAGTCCGATATGGGACTCGATCCCAGGACTCCGGGATCACGACCTGAGCCGAAGGCAGCCGCTCAACCAACTGAGCCACCCAGGCGCCCCAATTATTGATTTTTAAAAAGATTTATTTATTTGAGAGAGAGAGAGAGTGGGGAATAGGCACACAGAGGGAGAGGGAGAGAGAATTGTAAGCAGACTCCATCCTGAGCTTGGAGCCCTACTTTGGGCTGATCTCATGACCCTGAGATCACGACTTGAGCTGAGACCAAGAGTCAGACACTTAACTGACTATGCTACCCAGGTACCTAAGGTAGTAATTTTAGATTTGAAGTCTAACTTACTACTTGTCCTTTTATGTATTATGCTTCTGGCGTTGTATCTAAGAAATATGCCAAACCCAAGGTCTCAGAGATTTTATGTTATGCCTTTTTCTAGAAGTTTTATAGTTTTTAGGCTTTCCATTTAGTCCTATGATCCATTTTGAGTTAATTTTTTATTTGATATGAAGTATAGTTTCAAGGTTTTTTTCTTGAGTATGCATGTCCAATGGTTTCTGTGCTACTTTTTGAAAAATCTATCCTTTGCCACATAAATGATTTCAAAATTTTCCTTCTCATGTGTGGCTTTTTTTCCCTCCTCTTAGCATTATCTTTTGCAGTATAGTATTAATTTTGATGCAGTCACATTTGTCAATTTTGTCTTTTATGGTTTGTAATTTTGGAGTTGTAGCTCAGTAATCTTTGCCACTTAAAAATCTCCAGCCTTTAGCTATTTGTCCCCTGTGGGATAATCAAATATGCAAATATGGATGAAATATTCTTGGTATATGGAATATGCTAATATTGTGAAGACAGTGTATTATTTTAGAAATTTAAGAGGAGTCAGGGCAGCTGCAAATGGCAAATTAGGGACAGAAGGAGTTTTAAAACATTTTGGGAAGAAAGGAAGAAAAAATTGCCCTGCATGTCTTTTTGTTGTTTGTTTTTTTTAGAACAGAAAGATAATAATGGTGGTGATGGGATGAGGCTTAGCATCAGATGCGAATTCGTGATGATAATTGGTTGTTCATGATCTGGGGGCAGGTGGACTTGGACTTAAAGATCAGCCATAAAGTACTAGTTGACAACACCTTATTCTGTGAGTAGTTACTGGGGATCACTTTGGGTATTGAAAAAAAATACTCAAAATCTACCCAAGAAAATACCCAATTTGGGATCCATGGGACCATCTGCCTTCCTTTTTCTTACAGGCAGGGGACTACCCTTTGTCAGTATGTTTTCCTTTTCCAAATCTTTGCTACTTTGATTAGGCTAGATCTCCAGGCTAGATCTCCTATCTTCCTTGGTTTCAATAGCTGCCTTCCTTTTCCACCTCATTGAAACCATCAGACTTGCTTCTGTCCCCCATGCCTGAACACATATCTATAGCCACAGCTAGCCCTCCATGCCTCAAAGGGCCACACAGGAGGTCAAGGCAGAGGGGACAGAGAGAGAGAAGCAGGACCTGGAGCACATGCCTTTGTTAGGGACTGTGGGTGTTGTATTGGTCAATTTGAAGCACAAGAGGGGCGGTTTTGTAAGCCCTCTGGGGGTCTTTCTTAATGGACGCAAAGGGATTACAGGCAATGGGAGGCAGGGGAGACTATTGAACACAAGGGCTGCTAGGAGAATAATATCATGAGCTCACATTTGTTTGTGACTCCGTGGGCTTGCATGAGGGGCTAACATCAGTGTAAAGTCCCCAGGGCCACTTGGCCAAACAAAATGGATGCTGGGGCAGCAACACCAGGGGGTAGCTTAATTTTAAACACTGGATGTGCTTTTGTCCTAAAAATATTCCTTACTGGACCCCTGATTTTCCTCCTCTGCCTCCTCCCCCTCTCCTTTTTTACCTTCCTATTTTATCCATGTTTTTTGAATGAGTAATATTGCTGTCTCTACTTCTACTACTCAGACTTCTTCCCTGATGCACTGTGTCCTGGCCTCAACCCTCCCCACTCTACTGAGACCGCCCTCCTGAAGGTCCAATAACTCCTTCATTGCTGTACCTAATGGGCATTTGTCAAGACTATTTTACTGAACTTCTTGGTTGCATTTACCTCTTCTTTGAAACTCTATACCATTGGGTACCATGAAATTTTGCTCTCTTGGTTATTTTTCTGATTCCCAGAAATTCTTCATTGCCTTTATTGTCTGCTCAATAAGTTTTGTCTTTTTTGTAAAAATGTAAGTGAATCATTGAAATGAATGATAAATACCACATACACACTGAAGCTGTATTTTTTGTTTCTTGTTAAGATTTTTAGATTGGGTACTGAAATGATTATCTTACCATTAGTTTTTGCTTTTCATTTTAGTACGTCATATGTTCTAATTTTATTCAATTAACTTTTCCGTAATGTTGGCATAGCAGAGAGAGTATCCTCCTGGATCTGTTTACCTGTTCTCTTTGCAAGAATCTGGATGGTCATTAAATCTGTGTGCCAAAAAACAGCTGAATTCAGAGTATTCAGCTCACAGGACAGAAATATATAGTGTTGTGCTTTAAAAATTATGCAAGCCTTAGTAATCTGTAAATGAGAATTGAATTTGGAGCCTAGAGGTAGAAACTGTGATTAAAGAGACTATGAGAGCTTCTAAGATTTTTTTTTTCTGGGCAAGAGTAAAAAATAAAAGCAAATCATATTTGCTTTTTTCCCCCCCTACCACATAAAAAGGTAATATAAAGGCTTAGAAATACAAAGTTGCTTTTGGAATTTAAATAGGTTTTTGTCATATATATAGTAATCCTTGTTTAAGTCAGCAAAGTAGTGTGGAGGCACGGAGTTAAGGATAAATTCTTTATACATCCGATTTCCCTTCTGTTTGATAGAACAGAGAGAAAACATTAAGTATGAACATATTTTTTTTTCTTTCTTGTAGCATTAGTATCTCTTTACTGGATACAATTAACCTCTGGTCATGCCACTTTGATCATTGAAAAGATGTTAGTGGTCCTTTAATTTATTCAAAAATTTCAAATACTTATGTTTTTTTTTTTTTTTTTGAGAAGCCTATCTAAAATGAGTCTAAAAGAGGCCCAGGAAGGCTTATGTGGGATAAGGCAATAGTGTTTATATTTATTCTTTATTTTATCACAAGAGATTTTGTTTCCTTTTATTTGCTCACATGAAATATAGTTGGTTTATGCCCCATAAACAGCACTAGCCTTCTACAATGGAGGAAGAGAGTGGCAGCGTGCCTGACTAATGGCAGTTTAAAGTCTCTGATGCACAGGGTTCAAATTAAATAAGGTCTCTGTGTTGTCAAGATTTAGAATCTACTGATGCACCGACATTTATTCATCTGCTTTTCATTTAGCTTTGAAGCCTTACAGGTCAGCGACATCTGATGACTCTGGCCGCCTTCCAGGACTAGCGGAGGCCAAGACCAGGTTATGAGACTACCACTAGGTGGCAGTCTTTGCTGGAGAAACCCCCGCCCTCCGGCAACTCCAGGGGCTCTTTCTCCTTCTGGTCCTCTTTTTCTTTTTCTATCCTTTTTCTTTTTTTTTTTTCCGCCTCCCTTTCTCTGTTGCTTTCTCCCTCCCTCCCTCCCTCCTTCTCTCTTTCCTATGATATTTTCGCCTCTTATTCCCATGAAAGGTTTCATTTATCTTGAGGAACCTGTTTATGATTTACTTACTGTCTGTCACAATGTTCTTTCCATCTCTGGAAGAATGAAGAGGGTTTCCGCAGGCTGTCACAGTGGGAGGGACTATTCCTCAACACTTCATAAATGTACATAAGATACAGAAAAGGTGACCAAATTAAAAAAAAAAAAATCAAACGCACAGCCCCCACCCCAAAGCAAACTACATAAAATAACCATAGACCAAATGTGGGTATAATCCATACTGCACTCCCTAGGGAAAAAGTGATTAGCAAAACTAACTGCGGCTGCTTCCCTCACTGGTCAGGAAGGGATTGTTCCCTGTGCACTGGGCAGCTCGGACTGACATCTGAAAATCTCCTCATGTCCATTTCGCTTTTAACCTCGGAAGGAGTCTGTTTCTTTCTTGAGGGCAGTTTTAGCGATGGAGCGTGAGGATCAAGGAGGGCTGGTCTGCGCTTCCAGGACTGGATGGTTCCTGCCTGACCAGCAGCGGGGGGGGGGGGGGGGAGAGAATTGCATTAATCAGTAAAAATGGTTCTACTGAACCTGGAAGCTGGGTGCAGGTGGGATGGCGTTGACCAAACCAAGTATATTGTTTTGCTCAATCTCATAACTGTATTGTACATTATAGATGAAGAAGCCAAGAATCAGGAAAGCCAGTAACTTGCCAAGCCTGGGTAAAGGTGATCATCAGAGAAAAGATTCAGACCCAGGTGCGTTTCATGCTAAGATCCAAAGGCCGTCTAGGCTGCCCGAGGTATAAGTGTACCAGACTTTTCTCCCTGATTCCTTTCCTTTTTCCCCATTGATCCCATTCTCCATACTTTCCGTTTCATATCCTCGTTCTTAAATCCATTTTCCCAGACCAGGTTCACATTTCTCCGTTGACACAACACAATCATAAATAACACAGTTATTACTAATCTCAATGTTGTTTTAATTTTCATGACTTTGATTATGAGTGAGATGAGCATTTAAAAAAGAAACATGTATTACTTCTTTTGTGAGTAGCCTGTTAATGTGCTCTGCTTATATTTTTTTCTATATTGGGAACTCTTCTTTCTTAGTTTCTGTAAGTATGTGTGTGGGGGTGTGCGTGTGTATACATATATAATGTAATATATATTACATTATTGCCTACAGGTAAAGTACCTACCTTTTTGTACCCTAAGTGTCAAATATTTAAAAAGAGAATTTTCATCTATCTCTTTTAGTTTGTTTATGGAAACTATTTTTCCCTATGGCAAATTTAAATCTTTGTAAATATAAACCTGTTCATTTTTTCTGCTGTGATTCCTACCTTTGTCGTGTGGCTTACGTAAACTTTTTCACCTCAAGATTGCAAACTATATTTTTCTATAATTTCTTCTTTTATTTTTCAAGCTACTTTATTGAGGTGTAATGACACACAAAAAGCTGCACATACTTAATGTACGAAACATAATGAGTTTGGAGATAGGTATACATATGTGAAATGTCTACCACAATCTATGCCACAAACATATAAATCCCCTCCAAAAGTTTCTTCCTACCCTCTTTATTATTATTTTTATTAATTTTTTGATCATAAGAGCACAATGTAAGATCTACCCCCGTAGCGATTTTTTTTTTTAAGTAAGTCTCTCATCCAGCATGGAGCCCAACACAGGGCTTGAATTTATGACCCCAAGATCAAGACCTGAGCTGAGATCAAGAGTTGGACGCTTAGCTCACTGAGCCACCCAGGTGCCCCTACAGCAGTTAAATCTATAATACGGTATTGTTAAATTTAGGCCCTTTTAGGCTGTGCAGTAGATCTCTAGGACTCCTTCTTCTATAACTGAAACTTTGTATACCTTGTGAGAGATTTTTTTTTGTGGTCTTCATTGTTACTTAAATCCTTTAATCATCATCATTATTTTTCCGTATGGCATAAAGAGGAAATCTAACTTCATTCCATTTTGAGAATAACACTTATTCTGAAACAAGAAGAATAAATGCATCAAATACCAGGCACACAGTAAAACTGACTCTATGAGGTAGGTACTCTTTTTATTTCAAGTTTTCAGTGGAAGAAACTGAAGCACAGAAAGGTTACATTATTCACCCAATTCAAAGCAGTAACGTTTGGCTTCAGGATCATGAAAGTCACTATCTTTCAGCCAGGAGTCTGATTTGAGAAACTGGCCCAAGAGAAGTTTAATTCTGAGAGATTTAAGTAGGATGACATTTTCTTCAGGATTTTGTTTTTATCTTTATTTCCCTTTTAAATATTTTAAAAATAGTAGGACGTAACCATGGCCTTCCAGACTGAATTATGAAACAGTGAGGGTACTGAAGGCTAAATATAAAGAGTCTCACATAAAGACTATAATTAGATACAAATAGCAATTTACTAATGTAAATCTATATGTGTCCTCCAAACTCACTCAGCATCTGGAAATGCTTCACCCATTTCCATAAAGCATCTAGCTGTGCTGTCTTCTGACTCTCGGCCTGTCCATTTTTAGCTGCCTTCCCTCCAGCGATGACGGGCGTATACTGACCGCTGATTTTCTTGATCCCGCTCCTCCTCCTGAGAAACGACCTAGATTCCCTCATGTTTGGGATGCGGTATGTTGCTTTGGAGCCTGCCCAAGCTCACTCGCCGAAACTAATCTCACACGTTTCAGGCTCATTAACTCTATACTCTAAGAAGTTAAGTTCATTTGAGTTACATTCGTTAATTTACTCTGTGAGGGAATCACTCACACTGTGTGTGTGGCTCTGCCCTGCTGGCCTGAGAGAATGATGGAATTGCTTATTTTCCGAAAGGCATTTCACCAAGTGGGAAGACCTGACTTCATCAGTTTCACCCATGACACCGGATTTCATCACTCTATACTTGACTTCCTGCTTTCAGAAACAACTTTCGAATAAAATAAAACCATTGAAGCAGTCGAGAAAACCAGTGCTTGCTGGGGGCCTGGTGTTAAGTTTGGATATTACATCATATAAGTTATGAAGTAATTGTTTTGAGCAAAAGCCTTAGTCAAGTCCGTATCTCTTGTGATCTGTACAAAAAGATCTTTGCTAACTGTGCCAGGGTTTTAAGAACCAGATATTTAACAAAAAAGAAGCTAAGCCCATATAAACTAAGAGAACATTTCATGAACACTTTCAAAGCGCCTTTGTTGGAGTGAGTTCTGAAAGGGGTCTGGTTTTTGTTTGAAGACCAGTACCTAATTTCTATTTAAAAATTTGGGGTCATGTTGAATTTGAGTTCTGATCCAGTAGATAATGTCACATAGTCTGAGATCCTACATATTCTGTTTTGATTTATGGAATCTGATGGTTGTTTCTTTTTTTTTTTTTAAAGATTTTATTTATTCATTTAACAGAGAACACAAGCAGGCAGAGAGGCAGGCAGAGGCAGAGAGAGAGGAGCAGGCTCCCTGCAGAGCAAGGAGCCCGATGCGGGACTCGAGGGATCATGACCTGAGCCGAAGGCAGCTGCTCAACCAACTGAGCCACCCAGGCGCCCCCTGATGGTTGTTTCTTAACAGCTTTCTCTGTGCTTGTGTCTCGGTTTCTCTGTCTCTCTCTTTGGATCTCTGTCTCTGTCTCTCCCTCCCTCTCTCTCACACAAACACACACACACACCTCAGAGCAGGAACCACAGAGGGAGATGACAGGAGGCATTTCCCCCTCTCTGCCTGCCTCTCTGCCTACTTGTGATCTCTCTCTCTGTGTCAAATAAATAAAATCTTAAAAAATATATATATTCAACTTAAACTCTGAACCTTGACTAGTTATAGCTAAGTACTGGAAATTTTCTCTGAGGACTTTAAATGCCTGGACCCGTCAAAGGGTCAATGCCTCTGTCTGCAAGCATGGCAAATGGGACTGTATAAACTCACAGATTCATAGAATCGGGGAAAGTGGCAGATTCAGGAAGGGGAGGGGAAAAAAAAAAAAAAGCAGGCTCTGGACCAGATCATGACAGCTTATTTTCATTATCTGGCTCAACTAAGAAATTTCTCCTTTTTTTAAGTGAGGAGGGACGTAGGAGCTAACACCAACACCATTCTGCATATTAGATGTAGTTCATCGTGTATGTCATTGTGCTTAGGTTAACTTGGATAAATTGTCAAGTCCATTGTGTGGGATCATTTAACACCTTATATTTTTTTTTTTGTTACAGTCAGAGTCTTAGTAGAATCGCTTCTTTATATATTGTTGAAAAGAAATGGCAGAACTTGGAGGAATCTCTGCTGATAATTCTAGTCAAGGTTCTAGTGGCCAGACCAGGCCATTGGCTTCTTCAGTGGAGGGCAGCTACTTAAGGCCTACTGCGTGGATTGATTTAGAAGGAGAAAGAATTGTAGGGCAGTATAGGCAGTGAAGAGATCTTGGATCTCCTATCTCACCGGATCTTCAAAGCTAAGGAATTTGAGATTAGGGCAGTAGAAGACTTGTCCGAGGCCACCAAGGGAATATAGCAGGGCCAGGACTGGGATGGAGATCCCCTGGCCCTATTCCCTGGTTCTTCACCTTCTGCTTTCTGATTTCACCAAATCTGTGTGTTCTGGCAAGGGAGAAAGTCTCCCTTAATCTGTTTCCAGAATAAAACGTTCTCTGCCATTTGCAACACTCGGGAGAAGAGAAACATAACAAAATCATTGTTTTGCGTTAATAACTTCCATTTTCAGCCATCTCGGCAATCAATCAGAATTTTTATCTCCTTGCCTGAAACGACAAGGACGTTTAATTCACAACAATTTCCTTTCTCCTTTCTCTCAGCGACTCTATTAAATAAAACATGATGGATCACAGTCTGCATTTGCATGCCGGCTAGAACACGGTCAAGGCTCTGTTAGAACAGAGAGGATCCTGCCCTTGCCTGAACATGATGGGGGCGAAACGGAAGTCAGTGCTGGGAAATGCTCAAATTCTGCACGTACGAACATTTTTCACTTAAGGAAAGGGGCCCAATTTAACGGCTAGAATGAAAACTGGAAGCAATGCTAAAAATTAATAAATAAATTCCAATCAATATAGGTCAGAGTCCTGCCTAATTAAGGCTAGCTTTTAATGACACTTGAATTTTAGAGAGCTGAGCTAGGGCATAATCTGGCCAAGTATTCTTGTTCTGTACTGAACCTTTCAGTTAATTCCCTCCTTCCCGTTACAATTAGAACCAGAGAGGTTTTGTTCTTGTTTTTTTTTGTTTTTTTTTTTTGAATCTGTGCATTTATAGAAACTGTTCATATTTCCTCTTCTTCCTAGTACCCAGGGATGCTTGTCTTGCATGTATTTTAGAACAACCTAATGTACGTTGCAATCTTGCATATGAAGCTATCGATCGTATTGTTGAAAGGACCATAAAGGCATTGTCCCATCCAACTACCTTGTTTGTGCAGAAGATCACATTCCTACTTCTATTTTCTTCTCTCTAGGGAGTTGATGGTTTGCTTACAATCAAGGTTAAATAGTGAGGTATTGACTTGAGTGCAGATCTCCTGTCTCTTGGTGACAATGCTGTTTTTGTACATTCATTCATTCAAGAGAGCCTATTTTGTTCAATGAATGTCAAAATAAATGAGATACATATCTTCCCACATGAAATTTACAGATTGGTGAGGCAGTATGGTTAAACAGTAATAATAGCACAGTGGGGTAAGTACCATTTATGGAATAAGGTTAAGATTCTATGGGAGCACATTGGAGAGATTTGCAATGTAACTTAAGGGCTAAGGAAGGTGTTCCAGAAGAAGTGAAATCTAAATTGCAACCTGAAGGATAGGAAAGAGTTAATTTAGTGAAGGGGTGAAGGAACCAGGCAGAAAGAATAATCCGAGGTGGGAAAACCCAGCTCATTCATGGAAAAAATGTGCCACTTAGATACAGGATAGCTCCATATTGACAATAATGAGAGAGGAAGCTAGAAAGAAAATTATTAAGGCTTCATAAGCCACATTGAAGATTTTGAACTTGCTGTTTATTGCAATGGAAACCATTGAGTGATTATCAAAGCAAGATGACAAAAATACATTTATGCAACAGAGCAATTACACGGGAGGCGAGGATACGGATCATAGATTAGAGAAAATCAAGCAAACACCACCACGACCACAGCCTGGGAACTCTTATCTACAGACTCTTTTGTCACAGTTGGTCAGAAGGAACCTTATTTAGGAAATGAGCAAATGTTGGAATTTCTACTGACTTGGTAACCAAATTTCATAGTCTTTCCAAGTTCCTGAAGTAGGAGTCTCTAGGGTGACATTCCCCAGCAAGGCAAGGTTGTAGCAGTTGGCGTGGCCCCTTATTACATCTGAACTTGTAGATGTTTCCCTTCTTATATCAGGGAATCTGCAGCTCTTCCTAAGTCTTAAATTCCCCCTACATGCTGGCCGGTGATTATAGTGGTAGTTATAGTCAGAGCTCTAGCAACCTTCCTTATCCAGAATTCCCTTTGAGGACTCTGTCTCTCATGGATTTAGTTTATAAGCTCTTGGATAATCAGAGAATCATCTAATATCACAGTACTTTCCCCCCTTTTTTGCTTTTGTTTTTATTTTTGTCCCCCCCCCCTTTTGACACTCCTTATTACTTGTCTCTTACTCATGTCCTTGATTTTAATTCTCATGTCTGCTTAGGGGATGAAGCTGTAGGTGACCCCAGGGCTGGGACCCTACAGGAAGTTTTCAAAGAAGTCCGAAGGTGCATGAGTCTGTACAATGGGATCTACCAGTCCGCCTTAGGACTCATTATTCTGGCGAAGTCTGCATATACGAGAATAGTCCCCATTTATTTCTGTGAGTAACAAAAGGAAAATAAGAAACTGCCATTTTGGCTGGTTCACTAGCTCCTCCCTGCCCATGACAGACCCACCATCTTGCCACATCTGGTTCAGGCCCCACATTGGTAGAAACCAGTAGAGCTCTCAGGAGTAAATCATCCATCACACAAATTACATCAGGAGGCTTTTTGCTTGGCCCCACTCACTCTTCAATCCCAGCCAGTGTGACTTTGAATTTAGAGGCCAAGGTAGGTCACTTCTAAAGTCGGGAGTGGTTTATACACATTCCGGCAGAAGCTTAGGGAGGGAATATCCTGACAAGAAGGAATATCCTGTTAAATAGTGAACAGAAAGTATAAACTCCTGTCTTCCTACGCAGGTCTCCATGCTAAACCCAGAGTTTATTAGGTCTCAAAAGCTCTTCTCCCCCTACCCCCGTGTCACTCGCTATGGTATTGTCTCACAAAAACATCCATCTGGCATTTATTGGACTAGGTAACTAGCGGACCCAGTACATTCCCTGTTGTCTCCAAGGGAACCACTGAGGCAAAGCCATTATTCTCATTTAACATGGGATTCTGGGATCCCATACCCATTTTCCTAGAAGCTATAATATTTGTTCAGTTAACATTTCCTGAATGGAATCAAACTTTCAAAGAAGCAAATGGCACCTTGCAAACAGCGTCCGGAAGCTCCTGGTGCAGTGTTTCCAGGTGGGTGGGGCGGAGGCCTGTCCGGAATTGGCACCAGGCACGAGGCTGACAGGGACTTGTCAAGGTGAAGGTAATAGATGGATTTGCACAAGGGAGGTGGTTATTTTAATAAGGATTATCTGAGTGAGCTCCGAATAACCAGCTGCCTGTCTCCACAGGGAGCACTATTTGACATCAATGAAGACAAGGACAGTGATCAAGTCTGAAAGGGAGTTAATTGAAAAGGAGTAGCCGGCTCTGATCTCCAGACTGAGCTTCTGAGGAGGATTTGGGGAAGCCAGAGTGAGTCAAATGATTATACATGCAGGGATTTTCCCTGGGAGACACAAACACCATAACTTTATTGACCTCAAATCAGGAAAAGGTCAACATCACAGAGGCTCAAAGGGTGTTCGTTTCCAAGGGCTGAATCTCTTAATTGCAATGTTCATTAAAATGATGGTTTTTTGTTTTTTTCTTTTAGAACTAGACAAGCTTTTTAAAAATATCAAAAGAAAGGAGAATGAAAGAATGGGGCACTAAGTATTTGGTGCCTTTTCATTTTGCAACCAAATGCCTCAGCCTTTGGATTGAAAGATAAAGAAGTTTGGCTGAGCACCCATTTCTCTATTAATTATTTTTTTTAATAAATATTTTTTATTTACTTATTTGACAGAGAGAAGGAGATCACAAGTAGGCAGAGAGGCAGGCAGAGAGAGAGGGGGAAGCAGGCTCCCTGCCGAGCAGAGAGCCCGATGTGAGGCTCCATCCCAGGACCCTGAGATCATGACCTGAGCTGAAGGCAGAGGCCTTCACCCACTGAGCTACCCGGGCACTCCTCTCTATTAATTCTTCTGGGAATCGAGAATAAGAACTGGTTTTGTCTTGATGCCTATGAGCTACATACTGTACATTGTCTCCGACGTAATGCAAATCTCTACTCGTATGTCATTGCTTCCGACAGGCCATATAGAACCACCACCCGGTCTATATCAGTGTCCCCATCATTCTCTATCAGTAATTACTTAGACGCAGTATGCTTTATGGTATTTAGTAGTATTATGTAATATTATACTACATACTTATTTATCTATCTTTCTAACCTGCTTGACTGCGACCTCCATGAAGGCAGGGACTTTAATTTACTACTGTTATCTTCAGTTCCGAGGCCAGTGTGTGGCACTGTTAAAATGAATGACTGCATATCCTGGGCAAGAATTTTCATGTCTATTCCTTATAAGCTATATTCACTTTTTTCCTTGTTTGGAAACATGTTGTTGCAAAGTTTTAAATTCTTTTGTGATGAAATGGTAGTAACAGAGATACAAGTACCACTAGCAATAAACAACAACAACAAAAGAACCCTAGTCATACTTGGGAAGGAAAAACACCAAAAATTAATAGCTGAAGAAGCAAAGTTGCACGTAAATGAATGGCCCAAATATAAATATACTGCAAAATAAGTTAGGTGGAGTGAACTAGGTAAGAGCTGTAGCATACATTTCATCATACAATTGGTGTATATGATTCTGTTAGAGTGATCAATTTTGACGAATGAACTGTTACTTAGCCATGCATTTTTTTAATTGAATTTTTTGGAGATAATTATAGACACACCTGCAGCTATAAGAATTAATAAAGAAAGTTCTGAGGCCTGGCCAAGTACCACCTCTCTTTAGGTCAGAGATCCACACTACTGATTTTAAGAAATGAAAAGGGGAGACATCTAACCCACGATAGCAACATGGTAGGCTCCTGAGCTTACCTTCTCCCACTGGCATACTGAATCAATGGCTGCACATGGAGTTATTCCTTCTAGAAGAAATCCAGGAAATAGCTGAGCAATAAGTACAAATGGGGTAAAAAAGAAAATACCCACACCGAAATGGGTAGGAAAGGCTGAGCTATACTTTCACCATAAACCCCAACCCTAGCCCAGTGACATATAATGGGGAAACTATTCACAACTTCTAGCTTCTTCGCGAAGACTGAAGAGGTTGAACTCAATATCCCAACTTTTAAGACTTCCACCTGAGAGCTGGGTCCCCCAAATACCCAACTCAGAAAGCCAATGAGGCTTGGTGTCCTTGAGACCACAAGAGTATAACTAACAAATAAAGAGTTCTTAATGGGCCCATGGGGGCGAGGACTCGCTGTGGCTATCTCCCCAGGGCTCAGCGTAGAAGCCGCAGACCAAGGTGCTCATCTCTTAGTCTTTCCCTGAAAGAGGCCCATTCCTACTTCCAAACCTGCTGCCCGAGGGTCAGGCTTCTAATTTAGCACACCTCCAAATGCTGACCACAGTCCTCCCTGAGACTGGGGAGGCCGGGAGAGCAATCTCTGAGTCCTCCCTCTGGCTCACTGCAGTTCACTGGTGTCTCCCCGGGAGGGAATTTTTCCATAGAGATGTCAAATTGCCCTTCAAAGGTCTGGAAATTATTTTATTCTCTTTTCAGCAATGAATGAGAGTAGAGATTTCTCCTCATCCTTGCCAGGATTGGCTGTAATTTTTAAAATCTGTGAGTATCGGTCATTTTCTTTTCAATGTGAAGGTGCGTTGCGTGCGGCTCTCCTGGGCGTGGTTCCTAATAAGGCTGGAATCCCAGCCCTCACGGACTGAATCAGTGACTCTCCAGTCAATTCTCGTGTTCGGCTTTGGTTGACAGCCACTGGTTGGGGCTAGGATAGTAGCTGCTACAGGAATAAACTGTTGAGAAGTTGATTTGGTTCAGGAGCTCGTAGCAAAGCATGGCATCGAGTAAGAACAGTCACCCACATAGCCAGATGAGCTGACAAATACTTTTTAACGAGCTTTACAGATAACCAACGCTCACTGTATTTCCAGCAGCATTCGTTTAAAGCAATGTTTGCCATCTAGAAAGCCGATGAATTTTGACGTCACAGCCTGGGTGCGACGTCCTCAGCCCCTGCTCGGGGGTCACAGTCTTAACTCGCATCTGAGTCATCAGGAATAGAGAGGCATGGCTTCTTGGCAGACTGTGCATATGGTGTGCGTGTGGATTGGAACTTTTTAGTTTGAGATAGTTGTAGATTGCCATGCAATCATAAGATGTAGTATAGAGAGATCTCATAAACCCTCTCCCCAAAACTACAGGGCAGTATCTTAACCAGGCTATGGACGTTAAATACAGTCAAGATAGAGAACATGTCTATTATCACAAGCAATCCCCCACGATGCCCCCTTTTAGCCACACGCACTTCCCTTCCACAGCAACTCCGTCCTTAACTTCTGGCAACCACTAAACTGTTCTCCATTTCTATGATTTTGTCCCTTTGAGACTGTTACATAAATGGAATGTACTCGTATGCCATGTTTGGGCGTTATTTTTTTCCCCCACTCAGCACAGTTCTCTGTGATTCATTCAGTTTGTTGTATTTATCAATAGTTGGTTCCTTTTTATTTCTGTGTAGTATTCCGTGATCTGGACGAGCCGGTTTGTTTAACCCTTCACCCCTTAAAGGACACCCGGGTTGTTTCCACTATTTGCTGGTATCCACAAAACTGCGATCAGCATTCATGTACCTGTTTAGCGGGTGTGAGCATTAGTCTTCATTTCCCTGGGAGAGGAGTGCCGTTTGCCGCTGTATTTGAAAGTTTAGTATTTTGCAAAACTGCCAAACTGTTTTGCAGAGAGGCTATACATTTTTATGTGCACACCAGCAATGTTTGAGTGATCTAGCTTCCCTACATCCTCACTTATATTTAATATTGTCACTATTTTTTTAATTTTCGCTATTATGATAGATATGTATTGAAAATTTATCATAGTTTTAGTTTCGTCTCCCTAATGGCTAATGATTAAAGAACATCTTTTCATGTGCTGATCTGCCATCTGTGTATCTTCTGTGGTGAAATGTCTGTTTACGTCTTTTGTCCATTTTCTAAATTGGACTGTTTTTCTGTTGAAATTGGAGAGTTGATAATATATTTGTCCTTTGTCAGATATGTGGTTGCAAGTATTTCCTCCCAGTTTGTCGCTTGTCTTTTCATTCTCTTCATAGAGTCTTTCACGGAGCTAAAGTTTTTTAATGTTGATGAAACCCAATTTATCAAGTTTCCTTTTATGGATTATACTTTCAGAGTCACATCCCAGAACTCGTGCCTAGACCCACCTTCCAAAGATTTTCTCCTCTGTTTTTTTTTTCTAAAAATTTTTTAAGTTTTATAGTTTGCATCTAAGTCTGTGATCCATTTTGAGTTCATTTTTGTATGTTTCTTCTTCTTGTTTTTGCTGATAAATGTTTATTGCTTGAGCACCATTTATTGAAAAATCAGTCTTTAGTCCATTGAGTTGCTTTCGTACCTTTGTGAAAAATCAACTGGGCGTATTTATATTAATCTATTTCTGCGTTCTCTTTTTTGTTTGATTGTTCTGTGTGTTTATTCCTCTGGTAATATCACAGTCGTCATTACCAGAGGTAAATAATAAGTCTTGAAATTCTTTTTTTTTTTAAAGATTTTATTTATTTATTTGGCAGAGAGAGATCACAAGTAGGCAGAGAGGCAGGCAGAGAGA
>CM052813.1:46599151-46639114 GCA_028533885.1 Nasua narica | reverse complement strand
CAGCAGAGCAGTTTGCACGTAGGCTCGGACTTCATAGGCGATTTTGTTTTAATATGAATGTTAAGTTTCACTAGATGTGCCTCCAAATCACTTTTGCCAGAAATTCGCCATTATTTGTACTGTATAATTTTCCTTAAGATTGCAGTAGAGATTTTAGTACAAAGTAACTCTCATTGAGGAAACGACACAATTGTGGTGCCTTTGATACCCAGCCACTCGTGAGTTCTATGGGTGCTCATAAATTACAGGATTATTTACAGTGTGAACCTGGTACTTCCAAATTCAAAGTTGTATGGATTATTTAACAGCATTCCTCTACTCATAATCATTCTGAGGCCACTGGAGAATTGCCTTCTAGCTCAGTGCTTGTGCTAATTATTGTAAATCTTCTTTTGTGGAAAGTCGAAACAATCATGAGTATCATACAAAACCAGCAGCAAGGGCCAGAAATAGGAAACTTTTAGACTGTGGCATGGCAGCCCTGGAAGGGCCCTTGGAGTATGAGACTGATGCTGTCAGTCCAGTTTCCCCTTTTGGCAAATGGGAAACCTGTAAAATTCCGGGGAAATATGTGATGTATTATTGTTGATGTTCACCGGTCAGATACCATCAGGGACACATGAAGTCACGAGAAGTTGTATTTGTTACTTGATGCAATAAGGGGACCCTGTGGGCAAGTGTGAACATCAAATTAAGAAGGTGTAGGAAGATTTGTTAGAGAGTTTGGCTTTCAGTTGGGTGACTGGAGGAAGGGTCAAGGAGGCAGGAGTTTGCTGTGGATGGGTACGATCGGGGATGGGAGCTACTCTTTACTGGACATCAGTAGTTTATACCTCAGGTGCGGGGGAGTACAGAGTGGCGATGCAGCTGTATTGATTTATGCATCTGGTATTCATGATAGCTGGGAGAGGCCGATGTTTGGACATTTCTGTGGTTTGCATATTGTTCTTATTTTTATCTAGGATCGGACATGATTACAAAATGATCTTGTGTTTTTCTCACTCTGTCACATTCCCAGAGTGACCTCTGCTGAACTTGGTGCTCTGTGACATTGTTGACGTTCAACAGGAGAATACCACAGTCTAGCTGTGTCAGGTCAGCGCCCAGCTGTCAACTGTCACGGCTTCCTTATTCTTCTCATTAAGAAATCCCAAACGGGAAGAATAGGAGAGGCAGTGTCCAAGCTTGAACATAAATCTCTTGACTTCTAGGACAGGGACCTTTTCATTAATGCATGCCAGACCACGAAAATCCGTAATGTGGGGAAAATAGTAAAGTGGAAGGTACACAGAGTTTGGAATTTGATAAAATGAGGTCTAAATCTGGGCTCTGTCACTAATGTCACTAATGTCTCTGAATTTCTGCTTCCTCAATGAGGCAATTGAATACCTTTAAATGAGTGTTGTTTCCCAATTCTCTTATTAATTTTACAAGGCGGTCCAAAAAATTGAGTTTTTCTCCACTTCAGAAAAAATGTATGACAGGTGCCAACTTAATATGGAAGCTTAAATTTTACTTTAATTTTTTTTTTTAAGATTTTATTTTATTTATTTTAACAGAGAGAGAACACAAGCAGGCAGAGAGGCAGGCAGAGGCAGAGAGAGGAGCAGGCTCCCTGCCGAGCAAGGAGCCCGATGTGGGACTCGATCCCAGGACGCTGGGATCATGACCTGAGCCGAAGGCAGCTGCCCAACCAACTGAGCCACCCAGGCGTCCCAATTTTACTTTAATTTAAAATAGATTTCCTAATCCTATGGTTTTGAAATCTTAAGTCAAAACTGGTAAGTAGCTAATGTTATCTGTCCCTGGATTGAAATAAGATAATTTCCTGAATGCTATTTAGTGTTAGGAAAAACAACCAAACTCCCAGTATGTTTTTCTTCTTGCCCAATTTTAAGGGCAATTTTCAAGAAATCATACCTACAAGGGTTAGAAGGATTGTACTCTTTCCTGGGCTTATGTTGTAAAATATGTTATATCCATCTCTTATAACTCTCAAGTAAAAAGTCCCAAACCTCCTACTTGTTACATATTTCACTTCAACTCTCTCCTTGAAAATTGATCACAAGATTTATATTTCTACAGGCTGTTCACAAAGACTATTTTGGGTTTCATGAAAGGACACAATCCTAGCAAAAGAACAATATCTCAAAAATATATCTATAGATGAAATAAAGTTAGAAAGCAATACTTCTTTAATTGCTTCAAATAAAATATTCATGTTAGTTAAATTTGTGAATAAAACCATACACATCAGGCGGCTGGGTGGCTCAGTTGGCTGAGCAACTGCCTTCGGCTCAGGTCGTGATCCTTGAGTTCCAGGATCGAGTCCCACATCGGGCTCCCAGCTCCACGGGAGTCTGCTTTTTCCTCTAACCTTCTCTCCTCTCATGCTCTCTCTCACTTTCTCTGTCTCTCAAATAAATAAATAAAATCTTTAAAAACAAAACAAAAACCATACACATCTTCTGGAAGCCTGAGTTTTACCTTTGGATGTGTTTCATCCTAGCAATGAAATGTGGGAAAGGATTTCAGATTTCAAAGGAAAAATAATTGCTTTAATAAGGAAAATAACATTCAAACAAGTAAAATGGGCAAGTGAAATTTTGCAAATTGTAATTGTTAAAACACAAATTCTCTTCCTTTTACTTTATAAGCAAAGGAGTGTTTTGGGGGCACAGAAATTGGTTGTAGAGCTTATAGAACTCTGAGGAAATATTTGGAAGTATTCACTAGAAAGTAGAGGAGGGGGACATACTCCTACAACTCTCCCAGATACAGATATGCTTAATGAAATATACAACAGGAAACTTGAATATAGAACCAACCTCAGAGGTGAAGAAGAGAAATCCCAAATTTTCAGATCCCCAGATAAATTCAAGCTGGAACAGTGAGCTAAAACTAAAGCCTGTGGCAGAATGCTGAAGACCCAGGGGAGGAAAATTTGCAGCTTCTCTCTGAGGCTGTCTCTTATGAAGAAAAAAAAAATCCCACTGAAGATGTTAAGAAGTACGAAGTTCTTGAGGGAACAAGTCACCCTGAGAAGGCAATGCAGTAACAAATCGATGTTTAAATAGCCAAAGAATTTCCAATAATGAGCAATCTAAACAGACTAAAAAAAAAAGTATTTTTACAGAATGATCAGAGATAAAAGAAGGATAGGCGTCATAAAGTAGGCCAGGACATTATGAAAAAAGGAAAAGCTTATAAAAGAACCAAGGAGGAATTGTAGAGATAATAGCTAGCTAACTAACGAACGAACAAACTAACTAACTAAATAAGACTTTAATTTTAAAAGCAACAGCAACAACAATAATAACATATTTGGGAATTTAAAAGTAACATGGGAGGGGCATCTGGTTTAATTTGGCTCAGTCAGTTAACTGCCAGCTCTTGATTTCAGCTCAGGTCATGATTTCAGGGTCCTGGAATTGAGCTCCACACTGGGGGTCTGTGTTCAGCAGGGAGTCCACTTGAGGATTCTCTCTCTGCCTCTCTCCCCCTACCCCACCCCCGATAAATAAATAAACCTTTAAAATAAATAAAAGTGACATGAGATTAAAATGTAGATGTTACTCTTAGGGATTAGGCAAGAAGGGGTCTAAAAGAAGTTGTAATACACCATAATTACAATTAAGCATATGTGAACAATCACAAACAAGTTCAATAACTATCAGTTGGGTGGAAGGACAGATTATAGTGTATTTATACAATGGTGTACTTAAATGGTATAGTTAAAAACAAATGAGATCAATATGTCATGGGTAGAATTTAAAAGCATCACTGAGAATGAAAGCAAGAAGCAATGTAATGCACATTGCACGTTACCATTCACATAGATTTGGTAAACCCATAATATAAAACAATATGTTCCTGGACATAGACTAAGTAGTTACAATGTAAGAACATGGAGAGAGAGAAAGACTCAGTTTAAACAGCGTTAGCAGTTGTTTCTGGGGAGAGCTGAAGAGAAATCAATTCTGACCACTTTCAGTTGGAACTCCAACTGCATCTGGAATGTTTTGTTTATTTTAGAAACTGAAGCAAAAATATATAGTGTTTATGTTCCTAGCAGATAGGTAAAGGTGTTTTCTTATGGTACTTCCTATGCTTCTGGTGTGTTTAAAAATTTTCACAATTAAAAATACAGGGTCAGAATAAAAAATGCGAAAGACTGGAAGAACTTTCAGGTGAACATGGGATGTATCAAACCCCCAAACAGTCCCTCTGCTTCCCTAAATGTGGAAGTGACTTTCTGCCACAGGAACCACATTTTTCAAGCTGAGTGGGGTTGCCAAATAGAAATAAAAGTTCTCCAAGCTCATTTATGGAAC
The DNA here is from genome assembly GCA_028533885.1 of Nasua narica. Classification (NCBI taxonomy): domain Eukaryota; kingdom Metazoa; phylum Chordata; class Mammalia; order Carnivora; family Procyonidae; genus Nasua; species Nasua narica. The sequence continues at coordinate 46,634,780 of CM052813.1, read as the reverse complement.
CTAAGTATGTGAGAAGAGATCAGCTTTTAAATGCAAGTATCTCTCTCTATATTTGCCCGATCACCTCTCCCCTGTGTTAGTCTTATTAATAGGTTTTTTCCAACGGAAACAGAAGTGCAAGTAAGTGGAAAAATAGACGTGGTGATATCTGAGAGGCAGGGTTCTCCTCTGAAATCCTCGTTCAGTTCTCTTAGTGAAGATGTCTTTCTCTTGACTTCTCGTATTATGGTACAAAGTGGTCGATGCCAACCGGTAAAAGCTAAGGATCAGTTACATAGAGCTGTATGGATTCTGATGGTCATAGAACGAAGCTGTTTGAAGGGTCTATTGTTATTCAGTATCAGTGAGGGGAAAAAAACTTCAAAATTCGGTGACCAAAGAGGAATAGTATGACACAAAGGAAGCATGTTCCCGTAGTAAGAGAAAATAGAGAATTTGTAATTAAATCATTTTAGTCATTTAATAATTGAAGAGACAAGTTTAACATATCCTGTGCTTTTGATGTTAAGTAGAGTTTAACATATTAATTGCCCCAATCTGATGTGAAATAATGCAAATTTAATCCTGCAACTGCAACTGCTCTTTCCTGTTTACTTTAACTGATGAGTCTTTCATGGTTCTCCAGCATGAGATTTTTCTTTTTGAAATATTTATGGTTGTGTCAAAATGTGTAGATTCCTTCAAAACTATCTCATTTTTAAAAGCAATTAAAAGTGAGAAGAAGCCCCATTAAAATTCAGGAATAAAACTTGTCATTAAATGGAAGTGATCTGTGTGCTGAATACCAAAGGATTTGGCAGTTCTAGGTTGCTGACTCTTAGCCTAGGCTGAAGCTGACTAACGTGGCTTTAGTGGCTGAAAGAGGAGTTAAGCTGGAATTCTAAAAAGCCACCAGGAAATTAGTTTGCATATATGAGAAATGGAATGGGGTTTTCTTGACATCTTTTGAAATTCAGGTTGATTGAGCCAATGAATGTGAAAAAAGGAAAAAGTTCTTGGGCCTTAGAATGGAGAATAATAGAGTATATAGGACAAAGAGATAATTCGGTCAAGGTCCCCGTAGGAAACATCTCATTCAGGGATGGGTACTGAAGGGTGAAAATATTCCAGGTCAAGTACAGGGAAGAGACTGGTACCTTTTCTGGAATTAAGTATGGAATAGCCAGAACTGACATACTAAATGCTCTTTAATGTTCTTGTCCAATGCCTAAAACAATGACTTACAGCACTATTCTTAACAGGCAGAATTTAATTACACATTGGATTTTAACTGATGTACATATAAAAATCTCTTTTCCTCTCTTAAATTCCTCTCACAACATCCATCCTTCTAAAAAATGAGGTTTGGAAGACCCTGAGATACTATCCATGGCTTCTTTATTACGTGCTGCTAGGATCTCTGTTACAACAACTTTAAGTTATTTATATGCTGGAGAAAGAATCTGTGGCCCTAATTATTGTGGGAGTTGGGGAGAGGGTTGGGGAGAGAGGTGGGGTTTGGATATAAAAATGCTAGTATATAAATCAGCTCTAAAGAGAAGACATGAGGGGAATTTTGGAATCCCAAATATATCAAATTCACTATGTGACTGAGGAGAATTGTCCAGAAGATACATTTTGGTGGTAAGGTTTTTATATTTAGCTATGAATTGTGCCCCCAGTTCCCCTGATTTCATTGCTGGTGAAATGAACTGAATGTCAGGCTGAGCTCTAAGGCTTGATTATTGCTCCATATTACTTTCCTTGGACTTATTCTGACCTTAGCCTTTAGAGAGAGGTGGTGCCTTCAGAACATAAGCACCATCAGTTGCTGCTAGAGAGTAAGAGAAAACTAGCGCCACCTAGAGGGGGGGAATGTTAAGTTCCTTCTCTTTTCTTTCAAAAAGCTCTAGACTTGGATGTGGAGGGGTGAGTGTCAGTGACTAACTTAAGAAGACTCTCATTCTTACGGCAGAGGAAAAGGTGAGGAAAACCCAACATTATTCCTCATTTTACACATATTTATAGAGGGGATGTAATGTGTAAGACAGTTTTTAGGCACTGTGGCCCATACAAGTGTAAGGGTCTCTACCATTGAGAAATTACCATATTGTCAAGACTAGAGAACATCAAGATTTTCAAGAGGTTGGTATTTAATAAGCCTTTCCCAAACCAAGGTTTGAACCAGTTGGGAGGGACAAAGTTGGCACCAAGGTAAGATCAAAATACCAGGGTTGGTACGATAGACCTGATGAAAAAATGTGGCTTAGGTGTGAGGCAACAGTGGATTCCTAATGATGTACTCAGTATTAGGGAGATGTGTCCTCCAAGGCACAACCTCCCCATGCTCTGCAAAGAGGGTAGCTCCTAAAAATCTTTGGTGGAGAAGAGCAGATCTCAGGCTATGCTTTCTGCAGAGCTGATTCTCAAGAAGGAAACTGGTTTCTGTCTGATTGGATGGGGGCCCTGAAATGTGGGGTGATGATCGGGTAGAAGACAGTGGTGCTGGTGATGAAAGGATTCACCCAAGGTGGAACAAAGGAGCTAGAAGTTTACTGAGGGAGCAGGGGAGCTGCAGAAGGACAGCAAAGCAGGGACTGTGTGTGATGAGGTAGCGGGTAGGGCTGTTTATTTAAAGAGGGAAGAGGTGAGGGGAACCTGGGTGGTGCAGTCCGGCTCTTGGATTTGGCTCAGGTCATGATCTCATGGTCATGAGATGGAGCCCTTGGGCTTGCACTCTGTGTGGAGTCTGCTTGAGATTCTCTACCTCTCTGTCGGCCCCTCCTGCTCATGCTCTCTCTGTCTCTGTCTCTCTCTAAAATCAATCAATCAATCAATCTCAACAACAACAAAGCCCCCCAAAACTAAAAGAGGTAAGATGAGGAGGTATGGGGACATAGGGAATTCTCCATTTTTTGGTAACTGTGCCTAGTTGAAAGTAGCCCATTGGTCATTTAGGGCCTGTGGATATTTTGAGGTGGGTCACCTACCTGTATTCAGCCAGGGGGTCGCCTTGGGCCCTTTCTACAGTCCATTGCTCAAGCTTTTGTTTGCCTAAAAGAGGCCTCTACAGAAACTGCATATCCATTTGCTTATTCTAAATTTACCAACCAGATTAATTTTCTTAGCATAGAATATGTTATCAGGAAATCTTTCTGACATGATCCTCTGGATTTTATCTTTAGGGTCTCCTAGGCAAGAGATAGGAAATCAATGAATTTTGGGTCTGCCTCCCAATTTTATTGTTTAACATCATCTTGCCTTCGTTATTCTGGTTTATGCAACCCCACCAGGTGGTGCTCTCCCACTAGATCAATATCTAATCCAGGCCTTGATACTATGTATTATTACCCTTCATAGCTTCCATTTAATATTGAGGATGCTTCATCTTTAGTATCCTCATCCCATAAACTCTTTGGTCGTGATCTCAATTCTATCACTCTACTTTTGGGAGCAACCTTTCACTACAGTCCTGATCAGGAATATTTTGAGTATTTTGCCCTGCTGATCTCACGGATTCTCCTTCTGTGACTTTCATGGAGTGCTTCTCAATAGTTTTCTGGATCCTGCCTCTCTCTGGAGGAGTCCTTTCAGTATTATCTGATATCTTTCCTCTCCCTCAGCTAGATTTCCATGCTAAGCACTCTTTCTGATGTAGTAAGAATTGAAGCAATTAAACAGTCCCCTCTTTTTGTTTTTTTTTTAAGATCTTATTTATTTATATGACACAGAGAGAGAGATCACAAGTAGGCAGAGAGGCAGGCAGAGAGAGAGGGGGAAGCAGACTTCCCGCTGAGCAGAGAGCCCGATGTGGGGCTCAATCCCAGGTCCCTGAGATCATGACCTGAGCTGAAGGCAGAGGCTTTAACCCACTGAGCCACCCAGGTGCCCCTAAACACTCCCCTTTTTAAATGTGGCTTCTGAAACTTTTCTGCCTGTTGGCACCACTTATGAGGTTTACAAACACTGAGGCCAGATCCCACCCCCAGAGATCATGATTTATTTGGTCTGAGATGTGGTCCCCCAATAATCGCAGTGTCAGTAATGTTTCAAAATCACTGAAGTAAAACATGTCCGCTTTTTCTAATATTTTAAGAGCAGTTAGGGGTGCCTGGGTGGCTCAGTCAGTTAGGTGTCTGCATTCGGCTAAGGTCATGATCTCAGGGACCTGGGGTTGAGCCCCAGTTGGGCTGTCTACTCAGTGGGGAGTCTGCTTGTCCCTCTCCCTCTGCCCCTCCCCCTGCACATGCATGTGAGCACTCTCTCTCTCAAATAAATAAATAAAATCTTAAAAAGAGCAGTTAGACTCTTGTATTTTATGCCCATCTATTCTAATCTCTAAGTTTTGCTTTCTTCCTTGTCTATTTAGTTAATATTTCAACCATCCTCTTAAGTAATTCTTTCTCTTGCTTCTGCTTAACCAGAATGCCTTTCTTTATTTGATTTTCATTCTTCAATTGTTCCTTTTCTAATAGGAAGTCTGAAGTACTCCAATAAGTTGCTATATTTTCTTTATAATAAGGATCCTATATCTTTTTAGTTAGTATGTAACAAAATCTACTCCTCTTTTCTGGATGAATTTGGCTCTAAAATCTAAATCTAGTTTCATACCTAATGGTGAGGTGGCTCTTGCATCTGCGGGCAAGTTTCATGAATTTAAGGTTAGTTGCTCCATAGTTTCTTCTAGTTCCTGAATGAAGAATGGCATTTGGGGCTGAGGACCAATCCCTTACTGTCTACCCAGACATGGTACTAACATGTAGTTAAACCCTAACTCATGCTCTGTAGAACTCCACTGTACAACAGATCTGTCTGCAAAACAGTAAAATAAAATAATTTCGCCCATTCACTGATGCTTTAGGACGGTTTATGCAATGCAGCATTACGTTCAACAGGAGGCCCAGCCACTCTTGTGAAATTCAAGGTCAGACTGCAGTAGCCTCCTCCTAAGTCCCTCATGGCAGGTGTCTGGATATGTTGCTATAGCCTGGTGCCTGCAGCTCAGCTTTTATCAAAGAGCCACTTACCTGTGGCTGAAGCTGTCATAAACTCTGATCACCCAGTGAGGTTCATGTGCCACGTGATAATCACTTGCTAAAGCCTGAGTCTTAAAGCTGCCCATTCAGAACATATCAGCTAAAAACAAAGCAAAATGAAATGAAATGAAACCATCCCCGTGCGTGATGAAATGAAACCATCCCCGTGCGTGATTGGTTTCAACAATATAGGCTGTTGAAACCAAACTTTTCTTGTTTCAAACGTAGAGATACTCCTCTTGTGGGCCACACCAGATGCTTCACTCTCTAGGTATTATTTTACTACCCAAATTCTACTCTTTTTTTTTTTTTAAGATTTTATTTATTTATTTGACAGAGAGCTAGAGAGCACAAGTAGGCAGAGTGGCAGGCAGAGGGAGAAGCAGGCTCTCCACTGAGCAGGGAGCCCGATGCGGGGCTTGATCCCAGGACTCTGGGATCAAGATCTGAGCTGAAGGCAGCTGCTTAACTGACTGAGCCACCCAGGCGCCCGTCTCATGGTTCTTGAACTAGAACATTAGAAGGACAATTCATAACAGTTCCTTTCTTTGTTCGATCAGAGACAAAGGAATTATGAAGAATGAGATTAAAACACCAACTTGTTACTGATAGGGCTTTTGGAAAACATGACTTCACCATATGACAATAGCTGTCTTTTTGAAGCTGGATCCTAGAATTAGGTAGGTTTATCCAATCACAGACAACCTTAAAAAGAACCACAGGCAACTCTTGAGGAGTGACGGGGCCCGCTTGTAAAACAGAAGGCTTGCACACGCAGACCATAATGCGTGCTTCCAGAAGTTAGGCTGGCCCAACTTCGGTTTCACGTCACATTCATCAGTAACCTAGTCTTTCCTCCAAGAGTGCTCCACTAAAGAGGTCCCCCAATATGGGAGCTGGTAGGCAGCAGATAGGAGGCTCCCTTGTACAAAAGAGATAAAACAGAAACACAAATGTCTGTTACACCCGCAACATTTGAGTGACCCATTAAAACAGACTCAGCAGCCTCAGTCCTGAGGAAGAAAGACTCACTTGTGATTACTGCTATGTGAAAGACAACTCTGGTAATAGATCTTAGATGGTAGGAAACACGACATGTAACAGGAATTATGGAAGCATCGTTGGCAGAAACATTGTAAGAGTAAGATGGAAAAGTTGAAGACGGAGTGAGTCATCTCAAGTCTATCATCATAATTTAAGCCTCACTCTTCCTCCGTCAATTAGCTCATTTTGTCCTGTTTCTCAAGTTAATCCTGTTTAACATTTTATGAAACATCTCTTATGAAACCTTTCTATGGCTCTTAGAGTACACAAATGATGTAGGACTGGATATCAGCACCTCTAATCCAGCATATTTTCTGGCTCCTCCTCTCATAGGAATCATATCCTGGGGACTTGTTTTGCGGCCTCATGGGAATGAACTCTGCCCATTGTCCAAGGTCACAATACTGGCAGTGACCTACTGGAACATCCAGTTTTCCTGTGGAATCAGGTGGGAGGTGGTGATAGCATTAAGAGCAAGACCGTGGGGAGCCTGGGTGCCTCAGCCGGTTAAGTGTCTGCCTTCAGCTTGGATCATGATCCTGGGGTCCTGGGATCGAGTCCTGGATAAGGGTCTTTGCTCCATGGGAATCCTGCTTCTTCCTCTGTCTGTCTCTGCCCCTCTCTCTCTCTGTCTTGAATAAATAAATAAAATATTAGAGAGAGAGAGAGAGCTAGTGCAGGACTGCAAGTTCATCTTGAAAATCTATCCTTTTGCCCAGGAATAGAGGAAAAATTTGTCTGATAGGCTTCTATTTATGGGAAAACATCCATTCCAGTCTTCACCACCCTCCCATGAAAAGAAACACAATTTCTTGTTTGTGTTACCCTTAATGCACACACTGTTATATAAACACACCAATGCTATAACTTATAAACATATAATCAGGATATTTTAGACACCACACACTCAAATACTTAGAATTTTAGTTCCCCTTACGATCTTCAGTTAGCTAGCTGTCAGAAGAATAGAGAAATCTAGAATTATGAATTATGCAGATTTAATACATGAAAAATTCATCTCAAGTGAGAGTAGGGAGGTGAGCATAGTAGAATGCTAATAATCTTTAACGGTAATGTCTTTATTCTTAAAAATGACTCTCATTGTCAAGTCTGGCCTAAATCTTGGTCTCCATAGCTCTCCGCTTTTAACAACTGGAAACATCTAGCTGCAGAGTTTAGGATATCACTTAGACCAGATCATTGTGACTTAAAAATGGAGATGGCCGTGTAGGTAATCAGACCTTGACTGCTGTAGTCCTGCTAACTGATCTGCCAGTCTTCCCCTTTTACCGCTCATTCTCAAACTTTGGTCTCTATGTAGGACCCACTGTTCTGAGGAGAGGACCTATTTTGCACTCACTCATCTTCTTCCTCACAAGACCTTCCGAAGCCTTAATCTTGGTCCTGTTTTAACACAGGGAAACCTCTTACTTTTTAGGGACTGTCGTGAAGATTCCATGAGATGTAACGCAGGTGACACCATCCAGGCCCAGGTACTCAGTGATTCTTTTTTTTTTTTTTTAAAGATTTTATTTATTTATTTGTCAGAGAGAAAGGGATCACAAGTAGGCAGAAAGGCAGGCAGAGGGAAAGGGGGAAGCAGGCTCCCCGCTGAACAGAGAGCCCGACGCGGGGCTCGATCCCAGGACCCTGAGATCATGACCTGAGCCAAAGGCAGAGGCTTAGCCACTGAGCGACCCAGGCACCCGGTACTCAGTGATTCTAAGTGCTGTCATGCTTCTTTCTCCTCTTAGGCATTTACTGGGGGAAGGCCAGATGGGCTACTTACCATCCCAAGGATCTAAGTCATTTGGTGACCAACCTGTTCAGCCATCTGCTGTAGCATTTAAAAGTTCCAAATAGGTCACCAGTGCAGGGGATGTCCCAGCCAAATGCATTGTAGCCCTCACAAAAACGAGCATGATGGTGGATATCCCCCCCAGTGACAATAGGATTCCCCAATAGAACTTTAGGGCATGCAGAAATTTCCATGGAGCTGGGGACAAAAATATATATTTTATAGCCCCTCTTCCTGTGTTTTTATCTCTTGACCAACTATGAGATGCTTAGTGTGTTTTGGGGTTTTTTTTTTTTTTTTTTTTTTTTTTTTGTTGTTGTTGTTCATTTGTTTTTTCCTGTTTTATCCTACCTGGCTGTTGTGTACTGTTTTGATCCACTATATACATATATCCAACGGCTAATTATGTTAACTCTGGCACTTAACCAGCTGAGCTGGTTAAGCTAAGTGACCTTCAGCAAGTTACTTAGTCTCTTCGAATCTCAGGCAGCTCATTTGAAAATACAGGAATAATCTAATATCTTAAAGAATGAATGAGTTAAAATGATATATGTAACATAGCAGTTTTCAAACGTTTTCAACTCAAAACTCCTTTAGCTCTTAAAAATTACTGCAGATCTCAAAAAGCTTTTTATTTATATGTTATATATCTACTGACATTTAATGTATTAGAAATTCAAACTGAGAAGTATTTCTATAATATTTATTTATTTATTTATTTTTTAAAAAGATTTTGTTTATTTATTTGACAGAGAGAGACAGAGAGAGAGAGATAGAGATCACAAGCAGGCAGAGAAGCAGGCAGAGAGAGAGGGGGAAGCAGGCTCCCTGCTGAGCAGAGAGCCCGATGTGGGGCTCGATCCCAGGACCCTGAGATCATGACCTGAGCCAAAGGCAGAGGCTTTAACCCACTGAGCCACCCAGGTGCCCCTATAATATTTATTTTAAATAGCAATATAAACCTGTTATGTTTTAACAAATATAACATATTTTAAATAAAATAACTGTTAAAAAAAGGTTTAGAGAGTGACATTATCTTATTATATAATCTCTTTAATGTCTTTAGGACAGCGGGGTTATCATATATACCCTCTACATTTGATCTATTGCTATACGTTGTTTTGGTTGAAGTACGTGAAGAAAATGTGGCCTTACACAGATTCATAGTTGGAAAAGAGAAGACTATTCTTAGAGCCTTTTCCAATAATTGCGGATATTTTCCTTTGATATTTACCCAAACTCAGCAAGTGGTAGTTTATAAATAGGTTTGTTGTAGTCTGGAATTTTAAACCATATCAGTGAGCATTCTGGCCTGTGTAATATTAAAACCCTTTGGTCCGGTAGGCACTGTGAATGGATCTTTCACCCACATATAATTTTACACATTATGCATGGGTCATTTGGAAAATATTGGTTTACTGAGTAATACAGGTCTTCTAAGTGTTGACGCATTTTATCACAGGATATAAACAAAAATCACATTTGTTAACTCACCATCTATTGTATCAAAAAAGATCTTTTAAGTATTGGAAAACTGTCAGGCTCGAGGTGGTAAATACAAGTCTTCAAAATTCGAATTTTTATTTAAAAGTTCAAATTTTATCAGTGGCCACAGATATTATCAGTTGTTTTTCTGGAGGTGACAGGTTTACTTCGTTTGTTTTTAAAAAAGATATCTGCCAAATACCCAAGTCTAAAAACCACTGTTTGTCTGTCAGCTGTTCTTCCAAGAAAAAATTGTGTTCCATGAGAAAAGGGGCAAGTGCAGCGTACAACTCAAATAATCATACCCCTACCTTCCAGACAACCATGATACTTCAGTCTCAGTAGATAAGCTTTATGCGTACCTTCCATTGAATCATATAGAAGATTAGAAGGATGAGCATTTAAGAGGTAAAATTTATAAAATTAATAGTTTTTACTACTTCATGAAAAACAATCTTAAGTGAGGCTGGCTTTATTTATTTATTTTCCTACATGCAAGTTCATGGTGGTCAAGACTATAGTTATGGCTGATACATTTTTATTTTGGTGCCACTGCCTTGATTCATGCTTAGGTGCCATGAGCTTTTCCCGGGATAAATTTTTCATCATCAGTAGAAATGCCAACACAATGAAGAAAGACATGGAACTTCTTAGCATTATTACAAAATTAGTTTTGACTTTGCAGAGTCCCTGAAAGGGTCCTGAGGATGCTAGGATGTTCTTGAGCCATACTTTGAACTGCTAATATATGTTTTAGATATTATATGATGTAATACAGAGTCGGCTGTCAGTAAGGAAGATCGATTTCATTATTATTATAATGTGAGTGTGTTTGTGGAGGGTCGAGTTTATGGCACATTATTGTCACAGGTTTATGTGAAAGACCCTCTTTGCAAGCTTCTAGGTTTTGATGATTTCAGCCTCTTTCTTTGTGCCCCCAGTCTGAGGGCTGTTTCTGATTCTCCGAGGGTGGCGGAAATCAGACACCAAACTTGGTGGGGTGGGAGACCATGAGTAGTTTCATAGCCCATCCTCCCCTGAGGTAAACAATGATGTGAGTTTTGAGAAGACAAATTATTCCCTTAATTCAACCAGTCATCACAGATGTTATTTAAACAGTCTGAGCCTCTTCTACCCTTAATGAGATTCAATTTACCAAAATAATTAAAAAAAAAAAATACTGTCAGACTCACAATACTATTTTTAGAAATAGGAAATACTCCCCACCTTACATAATGATGCCTGAGGATGATTACAAACATTCACAGGTCTTAGTTAAATTAGGCAAAAATCTGATTTGTTCCAAAACAATTGAAAAAAGGAAACTGAGAGAAACACAGTGTTTCATCACATGAAGACGTTTTCTTTGGCTTCCTCACGGGGCAATTTAATACTGAAAGATTGCATGTATTGATTGAAGTACTGGCCCCTCGATACTTGACAGATGAATGAAACCAATGAAAAGGGCACTTACTGTTCACATTTCCCAATATGAAAGAACAAGTATCAATAAAGGGAGAGAGTTAATTTTAGAAAATGACACCTCCTCCAAAAGATTGCATTTATTGAAACCGTTTCATAAAATAAAGTTGTAGGTTATTAGCCTAAAACAATACATGGATTAAAAGAGAACGAGGCATGGGCGCCTGGGTGGCTCAGTTGGTTAAGCGACTGCCGTCGGCTCAGGTCATGATCCCGGAGTCCCGAGATCGAGTCCCATATCGGACTCCCGGCTCTGCGGGAAGTCTGCTTCTCCCTCTGACCTTCTCTCCTCTCATTCTCAGTCTCTCTCTCTAATAAATAAATAAATAAAAATCTAAAAAAAAAAAAAAAAAAAAAAAGAACGAGGCCAGAGAGAACAGCTTCCAGAGAGAATTGCTTCCAGATGCTGTTCTGGATAGAGATGACGGGCTTGGCTGCCTGAAGCAGAGCTGGGCCTTAGGGAGCTTCTAATCTGAGAAGAGGCTCTTGTTGCGTTGTGAAAGCGTGTAAATCCCTGCCTTTCATTGTTAGCTCTTCTGCTGCTTCTACTCAGTCTCCATTTCTAGTCTGTCCATCTCTTTAGCTGCTCCAGATTCTTGTGTACCAAGGATTTCTAAAATGGCGCCCACAAGGGGTGCCTCCTTGAACAGTGGGAGGCATCATCTCCTCAGGGAGTTTATATCTGAAATTTATTCGTTAAAAGAGTAACTGCAGATTAAGTGCAATCTCTTGAAAGAAGTTTCTGATATCTATGACATATAACAAAAAGTCATCTTGTAGTGTGTTAAGTGACTGGCTAAGGACATGAGTTAGGAAGAAGAGGCATTAACAGTTTTTTTTTTTTTTTTTTTTTTTTGATTGTTGGATTCTTTGGGCAGTGAGCTAGGTTTTACAAACATCAGTGATTTTTTAATCTTTACAAAAACCCCATGGTAACATCCATATTTGAAAGGGTGAGTAGACTGAGCCTCAGGGAGGATAACATATCCAAGGTTGTGCAGATTGCTATAAACTGGCTTAATTCATTTGGTTTATCATACTATTAGGTTCTTCTTGATAGATCGTGGTAGCTTCTGTCAAAGTAAAAATTGCATGGGACAGTGTGAAACAGGCAAGGAAGATTTTATTTGAGGCTATTTTGACAGTTTGTGGGAGACTACAGTTATGTCTGAGCTCATCTCCACTGTAACAGAGAGCTGGGGTAAAAAGGAGAATCTTAGGTCATCTGTTTGCTAATTGCCTTCATCGAAAGGAAAAACTGCTTTGTATCTTCATGACAAGAGATGATTTTACAACTTGAAGTAAGCTGCCTGCCAAAGTTAGGCTCATGCCCTTCTACAGAAACTGGGAGAACCGTATCCTTAATGATTCTGTTTCAGAACGATGGCATTCAGGTTTTTAAGAAAGACATTCTTGGAGTGCAAAACTGGTGAGAGACTTTTAAAAAGATTTATAGAGCAAAAGTGATGAGGAAGAATTTATAGTTAGGTTTTTTTTTTTTTAGATTTTATTTTATTTTTTAAGTAATCTCTATATCCAATGTGGGACTTGAACTTACAACCCCCACATCCAGAGCCACATGCTCTTCTGACTGAGCCAGCCAGGCACCCCTACAATTAGAGCTTTCTTGAAGTAAATGCACTAAGAAAGGGGGAGTCAGGGGTCTCTTGGCAGGAAGAAACCTATCTAAAGTTTCGTCAGGCTGAAAGAAAATTAAGGTCTTGGTCTTGGTCAGTCCTCCCTTTTGTTCTAGGGAAACCAGGCATTCCACTGAACAACTTAATAAAGCTAGACTTTCTGATTTGTTAAAGCAGATTTGTTGGGGCACCTGGGTAGCCCAGTGGGTTAAGCGTCTGCCTTTGGCTCAGGTCATGATCCCGGAGTCCCCAGATGGAGCCCCGCATCAGGCTCCCTGCTCAGCTGTGCTCCCTGCTTGTGCTCCCTGTCACTCTCATTGTTTCTTAAACACATACATACATATATAAAATCTGAAAAAAAAATAAGTCAGATTTGTGTTATTGAAGGACTAGTTGAACCAACCAACTCCTGAGACTTGGCAGGAGAGGGTATTTTCTGGATGGTGTGAACAATTGGGTATTTAATAAGGAGGGGTTCCTATGGAAATAAAAAGGAGAACAAATATTAATGGTTAGAATGGACTAAGAAACCCAGTTCCTGAGTCCAGACAGTAGCCAGTCAAGAAGATTCCTAGACATTGGGCTTAATGTGTCTGTAGATGGTGCAGTGAGAATGGCAATGGCAAAATGACAGATTTTCCATTTTGAGGTTGAAATGTTTTGGTGATGGTCTAGACATCAGACAGATTTTGGTGGGATTCACCGTAGTCATGGTTATTTTCTAGAAGAGCATCAAAGATGCGGGATTTCTGATGGACTTTCTCAGTGGCCCATATAGCTGCACCTTGAGGCACGAAGGCTGTTACATGATCTGCTGAGTGATGAGCCCCTTTGAAGTTTATATCAAGTCATCTGGCTTCAACTCATGGGGATTCTTCAGATCCCAAGGAGAAAGGCCAGCTAGAAGACAACGTATAGTTCAGTAGGGATCTGGACAGTTAGACTTTAATTCTCAATGACTCCTAAGTCAGAAGTGTGGGGGAAAAACTGGAAATGTTTGTTTGGAGGGTTTTAATCAGATATTAAAGGAAACAGCAAAACTTTTTTAAATTTCATAAGTGCTGACAATTGGTGTAAGATGACAGGATCTCATATACTTTACGGTAGGTGACAATTTGTGAAGTTTATAAAGAAGTGAAAAATAACTCAGAGACAATGAACAAGACCAGAATTTAATAACTTACAAGGCTGTATTATCGTTTTTTTCTTGGAACATAAAATTTCTCTCTATAGTCACCTCACTTTTGATCAATGATATTTGAAGTAAGATAATTTTTTTAAGTAAGATAATTTTCAATCACAAAATAAATTTGGTCTTATTAGATTTGACCTGATTATTTACATAGGTACAGCAAGAATGGTAATTACGCATGTAAACCTTTTAAAGTTTGCTTTGTTGGAAGTTTCTATAAGATTTGTAGATGGGACTTTTGAAAGTCTCTTGAAGCTAGGAAGCTGAACCAAGAACTTGTCACCAGATTTTGCTTGCAGTACTTATAGATTTGGATGACTTCCTCTCTTTTTGAGCTCCCCAACGTATCCTATCTTCTGGGCCTTCCAGGAATGAAATGACTTTCTTTACTTACTCATAAAGCTGGAAGTGTATAAACCAGGCATCAGGCTGGTTTTCTCAATAGGGTGTTGTAAGCATTGGCTCCTTAAAGCTGACCTTAGTTCCTTAAAACTGTCTGGTCGTATCTGATTCTATGCATATCATTCTCAACTATGACATTATAATCAAAGTCTTGGTTATATAATCAATATTTTTAATTATGTTCTGTTACAAGGAGGACAGATTTTTATCAAACCTGTGCAAATAATTATGTTGCCATGAAAAAGAGGATACACAACATTTTCTGAATTCTGAAGAGGCGGGGAGAAAAAGATGAATGTTTCATTTCTGTTTACAAAGGTGTAATCTAAATATTTGTATGAGTCATAGATAGCTTAAGGAAAAAGAGAAGAGGATTCTTTATATCTAGGAAATAGCACATTAAAGCATCAGTAATATTCCAGATAAAACCAATAATCATCCTTCATAAATTCATACAGTCCTGTGGAATTATTTCTTGTTCTTTTTGATCTTGGATTAGCAATCTCATGAACCCATCAGCTTCTTCTGGCTGGTCTAAGAATTAAATTGACATGAGACTGATTAACAGGAGAAAATCAGATTTAATTTTGTATATATGGGAACCTCATAGATGAGAGGTTCAAAGAAAGGTAGCATGAGATATACGTGCCATCTTGATCTAAAGAATGGAATAGAGGCTTTAAAGGAGAGGGGGGCAATTCACAGGGCAATAAGAAGAGCAGGTGACTGGTAATTAGATGTTTGCTCTGCCATATAGATGGGTCACTTCGACAAAATTTATATGTGGTAATAACTCTTATTCTAGGAAGGATCCCAAATTTAGATTCTTCTTGGCGGTTAAAGGAGGGGCAAAATCCTCTCTTAAGATTACAGGTTCTCAATTGCTATTAGCTCAAAATAGTCCACATGCTAAAGTAGCACATTTTGGGGTATTTGTTCTGAACCCTTGTTGGGAAGAAAGAAATTTAATCTACCCTTCAAGGTCTTTCTATCTGGACTAAAAATCAAATTGAGATGAGAGAGATAAACAGGAGAAAAGTCAAATTTAGTTTTGTACATATGGGGAATCCACATAGGTATTAAATTCTGAAGACAGTCTGGCAGCATGAGGCTTATTTTACAATCTGAACTAAGGAGAGGGATGGAGGTCTGGTGATATGAAGTGGAGGAAAACCTTTAGCAGAAGGGTGAGAAGAGATGTTTGGAAAACAAAGGTTGCCTTGTGATGCAGATACATTTCTTAGGTAGAGAGTAATCTGTATTAATATCTCTCTTCTGGTACAGATTCCCCTTTCCTTGTAAGTTGAGGCAGTTGAAGGGGAAGTAAGGAGACTTTTTGGAGTCTTCTGGGTGTTGATTGTTTTAACTCAAAGTAATGTTCATACCAGAGTGGTCCATCTTGGGGCAGTCTGCTCTTGGCCTTTATTTTACATCCTTCATTTGCTCTCAGGCATAGTGCCAGGACATATTATAAACATTAATCAAGGGGATTGACACATTTCTAGAAATCTCATATAATTTAAAATTATTTATGTTATCATTTATCCATACAGATATAACCTAGGGAAGGTTAAGTATCTTTTTTTTTTATTATTTTACAACAATTCCCATGCAATTCAACATATCAAAAAAAACAAATTATTTTTTGTATGTTTCTTTTTAGGAAGTGAGAAGTCCTTAATGACTTTCTAAGGACTCTCTGGAAAATTCCACATACAATTTTAGGTATAAAAAGATATTTAGGATTAGATTTGGGAAAGGCAAAATATTATATGTTGTCAGGAGGTTTGAATAGCTGGTTAAATCTTTTCATGGTTCATTGAGAAATAATGCTTGGCTGCCATTTAACTGAAGTGACAATAAAAGATGTCGAAAGTAAATATAGGAGACAACAAAATTTAAAAAAATCCTTAGCTCCTCTACAAGTAAGAAAACTCAGCTCTTTTAAATAATTAAGGACATGGTAAACTCAACATTAAAGCACAGGAAATTATTCTGATAGAACACAGAGTCTTTATTTCCTTAATGACGTAGAGAAACGATAGGCCCAAAAGTTGTCATTTTGACCAGGGCAAGTCACCAAATTGGAACTTAATACCTAACCCAATTTTAGTTTCTACCTACACGAGAAATATGTCTTAACCTGTCAATCAGGAATTTTCTGATAAGCACCAATGAGATAATCTGTCACATGGGACCTCTCTATCCCCCAAAGGAAGATGAGGTAATCCACCTAATTAAGACTCTCTCACTCACTTTTCCTACAAAGGAAGATGATCTTGCCCGGAGCAGTACTTCCTTGCTAAAAACTTTCTTACCACACCCTCCTTCCTATAAAAACTTTGCATTTTTTACAACTCCTCTGGGCTCCCCTCTACTTGCTAGATGGGTTGATGCTCAATTCATGAATTGTTTAATAAAGTCAGATCCTCAAATTTACTCTATTGAATATTATTTTTAATTGGATTATTCAAAAGGTAAAGAGGGGTTCCTGGCTAGCTCAGTTGATTAAACCATGTGATTCTTGATCTCCGGGTAGTGAGTTTGAGCCCCAGGTTGGGCATGAATCCTACTTTAAAAAATGGTAAAGAAAATAATTTATAACCTCTTATTAAGAGCATACCAATCCTTCAGGAAATTGTCATTTTAACAGGCGGAGAACCAAACACTAGTTTTGCATTAGTATGCTATTCATACTAAGGCTCATTAAAAAAAACAACAAAGCATCAAATCTTAGCTTTGACTATCAGAAATTGAATTCATTTTCTGTAAAGCTTCGACAACTTTCCATATCCATTCTAGCTTTGTCCTTTTTCTTTATCATTCTGGAACAACTCATTGACTTACTTCATGATAAAATTTTTTTTTTTTTTTTAAGATTTTATTTATTTATTTGAGAGGGAAAGTGAGAGCAGACCAGTGGGGAGAGGGGCAGAGGGAGAAGGAGAAGCAGATTACCCCCTGAGCAGGGAGATCAACATGGGGCTCCATCCCAGACCCTGAGATCATGACCTGAGCTGAAAGCAGACACTTAACTGACTGAGCCAGCCAGGTACCCCAAAATTACTTTTCTTTTTCCTTAACAATAACACATCCTTTGTACCTTGCATGCTTTGCACACACAGTTATTTCCCTTTGTTCTTGTAGTTTCGTTTACCTACGTTGAATATAAGCTTTAACTATTAATAACTTTTGTTTTATAGACAGAGCTAAGAACTAGATGATTATGAACTATGTGTTACATGCCAGCATTTTGTAGCAGACTGGCAAAGCTTATGAATATACCATCTCATAATTTTTATAGGGATTCGCTCCCTTATAGTGCAGCTTCTTATTGTGGCAAAAAAATAACAGAGAACATGGTTGTTAATAGATTCAAATATCTAGCCTTTCTGTACCATGTAAAATAATAAGTTTAGGTATGTGAACTTAAATTTATGCTTAGAAATTAATGTTTCAGTGGTTAATCTTACTTAGAAATGATCTAGATATTTAACCAATATGTATTACTTAATTTAGCATGTAAGTCTACAATTGTAAGTTACCAAAAAGGTTTTGGAAATTATTTTTAAGCAGACATACCGCAAAATATAATTATTATTGAAGTAAACCAATTATATAAGATGCCTTTCTTCTAGTTTGCCTGCCTACAGCTTCCCTAGGCCAACAGCCTCCAATTAAGGCATATCTGGGTTAGAAACCTGTTATCTGTGCTTCTATAGAAATCTGTCTTTCTCTCTTTCTCTCTCTGATTGTTTTGTATGTCTGTATAATAATTGTCTCCTTAATTGTACCAACGGAGTAGTGACATCCTTGCATGCAAGAATGTGGCCTTTAACCTTTTTATTTCATTTAATTAGCAGTATTCTGGTACACAAAGAGATCAATAAATGTTTTTGAATGATTGATTCAGTGAATGAATGGCACTAACTTTCTTGGTTAGGTGAAGTCACCAAAAACAGATTTGATATAAGCCTCCCGGTCTCACAGTCAAGAAATCAACTAGGGCTTTGATAATCCTATGACATAGAACAGACTGTAAGGTAGAAAAGTCTGAGAAATAAAGGGCAGTGAAGATTAGAGCTGAGTGCCCACTATAAGGAAGTAACTCATATCAAAGAGAATCATTTAAAACTCAGTGCAAGCTTAGGTGCTGTGGTTTGTTTAAATAATTTATGCAGTTCTTCACCCAGCGCACTAGGATAGGGAATTTTCTACTCTGTTTTTCTAGAATATGAGATGAAGCTGTTAAAAACAAAAATTCAACTGAGTAAACTTTAACGATCTTATTGGATGTATCCAGTGATTCATGAATCAGGCAGCATCTCATTTTAGCAGATAGAAAGGAGCTCCAAAGAGCTGAACAAAGTGGGCTAAAGTGGGTTGGGACAAGGGAAGAGCCAATTGCCTCATTTTTCTTTGGGGGCTATAAGGGTTACCAGGCAGATTATCTCACCAGTACTGGCCAGGAAATTCCAGATGGACTGGTTTAAGATTATGTTCCTTGGAGAGGTTGAAATTGCAGTTAGGGGTTGCTGACATGGGGCGTAGTACAAGTGACTCCATTTTGGGCCCTTTAAAAGGCAGTTTTCAGTGACAGTATTTCTGCTGTCAGAATGTTCTTGAAAAGAGAAATCTGAGATAAATGATACAAGAACAAGCTTTTATGGCTCATTCATTTTAGATATTGCTGAGCTTTTTCAGTGAGAGTAACAGCAATTTGATTCTCTCATTTGGACTATTTGACTGAAAGAAGGATTTTCAGTTTTGTGTTTTGTTTTCGAAATTATTTTGGTTTTTCTGATTTGATATTCTTTCCTGCTTTGCAGAAATAAATAAATATATACATACATACATACCTACAGGAAGCTTGCCTTCCTTATTCTATATTATTCTATATATTTTTTAAATGTCCAAATAGATTGTACATTGTGATAATAATTGGAGCTAAAATTAACTGGAGCTATTTTAAAAATCACAGAGAAATTTTTCTAATATCTTCATCCAGAGAGATTTAAGTATACATACTTCCAGGCAAAAGAGGAGTATGCTGTGTATTTAAAATATATTTCTGGTGATAAACATTGACAAGAGTAGAAAGTATAAGTCTTTAATGTTCAATTCAAAGACTTCACACACATCCCATCGAAAACTGAGTGGAAGAGCATGGAAAAATGTGCCTGGAAAAAGATCAAGTATTTTTTGCTCATCAAGGTCGAGGAGCTTAAACCACATATCCTTTGCACCTCTGGAAATGTCAGGGAACATTTTCACATACCTTGCATCACTTTATCCTTAGACAAGACAGACATTTTTGTCCCCATTTGATGTAAAGGAAAATGATATCCAGAGTGATTAAGTGACTACAGCTCTAGTAGGAATGTCTGTTTAGCAGAAAACAGCCATCCAGTTTTGCTCGTGATCAAGACTGAGTTTACCTGCTGCTCAACTTCTTATACAAGTGGAGTGATCTTCTCTCCAGAACTTCAGTAGGCTTGGTGACGTTCATTAGCAGGCTCCATGAGATGCAGAGGAATTATGCAATGGGATCACTCTGCTGGAGGTCCTTACACATGCAGGTAATTCACCTGAAACACAAGAGAGTTATCATCAATTGCCTTTTCTCATTTTTGTGTCTCAAAACATGCCCTTGAAGGAGAAGGGATCAGATTACTCATTTCTTTAGATGATTGGTGTATCCTACTTCAGGGAACTTAGAGTGGCCCAAGTGTGGTTAGGAGCTGTAGCCCAACTACCATGATTTTGTTCTTGGCGCCCTCAATACCCTTCGATGTATTTCTGTAGAGTGGGTAACTGTAAGGGACTTCAAATGATAATTAGGAATTAGGATGCTAAAATCACTAAGTTGACTTGAAAGAGGAAAGAAAAGTAGGAGACTCTCCACCATCTTCTGCTATAAAGAAAAGAAAATTTGGCGAACCAGCCTCGTTCTGCAGAACATCGTAGAAGAGTGAGCACAGAGGAGCTAGCACTACCTGCCATCATCAGCAGATACAGACTTGAGCGTTTGTTCCTCCAGCCTCTGCTGTAAGCTCAGCAGGGAAAAGTGGTACTAAGGGGCCTGCACTTTCCACCACCTGTGGTCACTCCAAATTTTATTCCTGAACCAAGTTGAGCCTTTAAAAAGTGAAGTCTGTGGAAAACTTTCATTATGCTTCTTGTTGCCTGGCTTCTCCATGTTATAATGTTTTCTCTCAAACAACAGCTGCAAAAGCAACAAAACCCCAAAGCTACCATATGGAATTTGTGACTGCCGTTGCAAAAAAAATTATTAGGTATACTCTTTCCATCATTTACTCACGGTATTTCTTCAATATCTTGGACAGTGCTGCATGGATAATAACTGCTTAGCAAATATTTGTTGAGTGAGAGAATAAATGGATTCGTGAAGGAGGACTCACTAGCCACACTTCCTGATATTTCAGGCACTGTGTTAGGGGCTGTAACGTTACGGTGAACAAAACAGACAATGTCTGTGCCTTTGGGAAGTTTGTGGTCTAATGTAGGGCACACCTATCAACATTGATACACATGTATAATTGTAAACTGTGCTCAGTACTATGAAGAGATATTATCTCTTTGAGAAAGTTTTATACATTTTTTGATAGGAAAGGTTTTGTTGCCTTGAAGAAATGGTTTGCTTCATCTTATATAGTTGATCCCAACTGATCAATCTCTTCGTTTTATTTGCCAAGCAACTCAGAACTAATTTGCATCTAATTTCAGAAATTATGTTTTATGATTAACATGTTTATGTTCTCATTTTTATTCATCTTAATATGCTAGCTGTTCATTTATTCATTCAATAAATTCTTACAGAGTATCTACTATGTACCATGCTGCATGCTAGGCATACAGTATTGAACAAAACAAACATGGTCCTATTCCCATAGAGGTTACGGTACTAAGGGAAGAAAGAAATTAAATAGTAATTGCCTAAATAAATATAATAACCTGTGTGAAAAGTCTTATGGAGTGAAGGGAAGTGTGGCAGTATGAGAGAGAATAATTGAGAAGGAGAAGGGAGATTTTCTTTCTCTCCAAGGAACTGACACTTTGAATAGGACCCGAAAGGTAAATTGTGCAGGTGTTGAGAGAGAAAGTGTGTGTGTGTGTGTGTGTGCGCGCGCGCGCGCACGCAGAGGGGAGGGTTGAGAGAGGACAATAGAGGGTTGGGTGAACCACTGTAGGCAAAGGAAACTTAGAATCTCTTGATGGGGAAAGATCTGCTCTTTAATAACTGAAAGAAAGCCAAGCTGGTTGATACTTACTGAGCTAAAAGGAGAGGGGCACTAGATGGCCATACAAAGCTTAGAAGGCTACTTTAAGGATTTGATTTTTTTTTTTTTTTTTAAAGATTTTATTTATTCATTTAACAGAGAGAGAACACAAGCAGGCAGAGAGGCAGGCAGAAGCAGAGAGAGGAGCAGGCTCCCTGCGGAGCAAGGAGCCCGATGCGGGACTCGATCCCAAGATGCCGGGATCATGACCTGAGCCAAAGGCAGCTGCCCAACCAACTGCGCCACCCAGGCGTCCCAAGGATTTGATTTTTATCTAAGATCATTAAAAAGTTGTTGGAAGATTTTCATGGGGAGATGACGTGATTAGAATTACATTTTACTACATTGACTCTCTCAGCTGCCTGTGAAATGGATTGGAAAGAAACAAATGGGGACTTTTAAAACATTTTATTAAAAATATTGATATCAGGGTTCCTGGGTGGCTCAGTAGGTTAAAGCCTCTGCCTTCGGCTTGGATCATGATCTCAGGATCCTGGGATCGAGCCCCGCATCGGGCTCTCTCCTCAGCAGGGAGCCTGCTTCCCCCTTTCTCTCTGCCTGTGTCTCTACCTGCTCATGATCTCTCTCTCTCTGTCAAATAAATAAATAAAAATAAAATCTTTAAAAAAATTATTGATATCAGGGTGCCTGGGTGGCTCAGTCAGTTAAGCGTCAGATCCTTAGTTTTGGCTCAGGTCGGGCTCTCTTGGTCATGAGATGGAGCCCCGCGTTGGGCTCGTCGGACCGGTTCAGTCAGGAGTCTGCTTGAGATTCTCTCTCTCCTCTGCCCTTCTTCCCCACCCCTGTGCTTGCTCTCTCAAGTAAATAAATCTTTTTTTTCCAAGTATATAAATCTTTAAAAAATATGTTGATATCAGCAATTCTTGTTTTGCTTGAGATTTCAGTGTGTGTAATGTTGTAGCCTTTTTTATTTAAATTTATACTATTTTTACTTAAGGGAACATTCTTCTCTTGTCCTATTTTAGTTGTTTTAAGTAGGCCATTCAAGCAGGTCATTGAGCATTGTCAGGGATTTCAGAGAGGAGACTCTGAAGGAAGGTATGACTGAAAGGAGAGAAGAAGAGTGCAAAATAAGAAATGATGTGGAAAAAAAAAGAGACTGACTGCACAAAATGTACTGTTTTGCAAGCTGGTTAATGGCTGGCCATACACCCCTGAGCTTGGCTGTAGAGGCAGTCCTCATTTTTGTTCACCCAGGGATACAAGAATCTCATTAGTACTAGGACTTCAATATATGTTTGTAGAATTAATTAACTAATTAATTAAGGCATTCTTATCTTTTCCCAAAATTCTTACATTCCATGAAGGAAGCTATATTGGGGAAATTTTTCTTTTGTTTCTTTTCCCTGGCTTATCTTTCTATTAGAGCAGAGATGATTATGAGTTCCAGGAAACTATGGGTCTTTTTTTTTTTTTTTGAGTGAGGGGAATGCCATCAAGCAATAAATACAAATACATACAGCAATATGACCTTTTCTCTTTCCCATCATGGAACTGTGTTTCTGTGGGTTCATTTTTGATGCAACTTTATATACTCTCCAGTCTGGAAAGAAGCCAGCTCCGAAGTTTGAAAGCTTAAATTCCATAGCGCTCTCCTTAAGAAGACTGACCAAGTGTGGCTGCATATGAATTCGTGTTTGCAGGCAAAGGCAGCGGAGAATGTGGTCTACACTTCAGTCATGCTGTCACTTAGGTGGCTCATTTGTTCCGATAATAGCTCTAACTGCCTTATTAGGTTCTCACACATATTTGTCTGGTGATGAAATCGTTCTTCTCTCGTTAGGGACATGCAGAATGTTGGACAAGAAGTGCCTCGGGCTATCTCTCAACACTCTATCACAGCCAGACCGGCCACCAAAAAACCCTTTCAAAATGCACTCCATCTACTTCACACACAAAGCACCCACAGCTAAATTAAGAAGCTAATGACAGTGCTGACGGCTCCAGCATAAAGATGCTGAGTGTCACTGAGAAAGAAATATTTCTCTACTGCCAGAACTATTTTGAGCATCAAGGGGTTGGACATTTTCTTTCCTTCTTTTTAAGTTTACTTACTTGAGAGAGAGAAAGAGAGAGAGAACAAGCAGAGGGAGGGGCAGAAGAAGAGGGAGGAGACTCCCTGCTGAGCAGGGAACCTGACATGAGGCTCAATCCCAGAACTCCAAGGTCATGACCTGTACCATAGGCAGCCACTTAACTGACTGAGCCACCCAGGTGCCTCTGGATATTTCATTTCTTTGGAGCCTTTTGCTTTGCAGGTTTTTCATACAGAAAGATAAATTTTATTTTGTTTCTTTACCACTGAAGACTGTGTTAGTTATGATGAGCTAGAGACGGAAATAGGGTGTTCAAAATGTTATCTTAATATCTTTCTTTCAGCTGAATGCAAAGAAGCTGCTCTTGACCTCCTGGCCTCATCAAAGGAGGCCTCCTCACCTCTAGGAGAGATTTAGATATCTCGTCTAGATACTGAGCCTTGGTCTTAGCCCTTCATCTTTGCCCTTTTTTGTCACTCAGAACCTCTCCAGTGGCTCATGTGTTTCCATGAAGCTATGCTTTACTTGCAAATACTTTCCTTCAATGGTCCAATAAATTACTCAATAAAAAGAGTTTTAGTAAAAATTTGCCACAAAGCTAAACTTCCCATCCTTTCTCCTTTATCAGTCTTTTCTCTCTCAATCAATGGCACCTCCATCTACCATCAAGGTACAAACTTGGATATTATCCAAGTTTGGATATTACTTGGATATTACTTGGATATTATCCTCAATACCTCATACCTCTACCTGTCCATCAAGTCTTGTCAATTGTAATTTTACAAATCTCTTAAATTTGAGATTTTTTTCATTCCCATGGTTATTACTCTGTTTCAAGATGTCTCTTCCCATTAGACTAGCATAATGGACTCCTAAGAATTAATTATAATATAATAGTTAATATCTATAATAATGAAGAGTTTACTAAGACAATATAAGTATTTATATTTCACTAGTAAACAGGTAGAAACTGTAGATAGGTAGAAAAAAGTTCCAGGAATAAACTTAAAGACAGACGTTCATACTTTTACATAAATTAAACTTCAAAGCCTTACTGGGATATTGAGAGTGTATAAGAAGTATGTATTAAATATCTAATAAATATGACATATTCTTGGGTATAATATATACCTATTCTTTGTTTTATATTTCTAGTTTAATCTCAATTAAAAGTCATGAAGATTAAATTTTAGGTTTCATAAGAAATGTGTCAAATAAGATATAAACAGCTCTACACACAAGCAAATGATGGCTAAAATAAACTAAAGAATATTTGGAAACATAGCCAAGCTCAAGACCAAGCAAGGGAAATCACCATGAAACAAAAATGAAGAAAATACACAATATCAGAGCTGTGAGCAGGAGCTTCTGCCAATGTTCCCATGGGGTTAGAGAGCTTAACAGCTTGGTTTTGTGTTTTAGATGCACAGACAAGGAGAAATGGTTAACCATAGGTCTCAAATGCCTAGGAAACAGCTACTCAGCTTCTTGTCTAGTGCCAGAATCAGCAAGGGCTTCCCATTTCTGAAGTGAACACCAGAAAATCTCCATTCACTGTCTAGGAAGCAGCAAGGAAGTTCACCTTCCATTAGCTTTTCCATGGGTGAAAAATGGAAATATCAGAATTGTGTCAGATGCATATCAGGGGTCAAAGAATTAAGAGCCAGTGAAATACCTGGGACTTGCAATATTCTGCAAGAAACTGCTATGTCAGACCTTTTTGTAGTCCAGAGCATATTTGACTTCCCCAAAAAGGAATACAGAATGAGAGGATGAAGATAAGCTCATAGTGCAAGTGTTCAAATAACACAGAATGAACCATTGTGGCAGAGAGTCCCAGATCCAGTAAGTAGAAGAATTTAAATGCTTAGAACTAGAAATAACAGAAGTCTGAAAGAAAGTTTACAGTAAGTTTATTTAAACTATTCAAAGAGATAAAGAATAGAAGTCATAAGGTAGGAACCAAAAATGTGTAAAAAGAATTAGAAAGCTTGAAAAGGTCTCTCTACAAAAAGTCTTTAAAAAACATTCTGAACGCAAAACCTGAATAGTAAACCAGACACAGATGAAAAGGGAATTCACAAACTGGACAACATGTCTGAGGAAATCACTTAGAATGCACCATTGGGTGAGAAAATGTTGAAAAAAAAATTAAAATATTAGTTAAGGGCTATGGAAACCACAATGAGAGCCCATATATATGTACTAGGCAATATTTTGAGTAGTCTTGGCTAAGAATTTTCTGAAGTTGAAGAAAAGCATGAATTCTCAAGTTGAAGAAGTACTTTGAATATCAAGCAGGGAAAAATGAAAGCAAATCTCACCCAGAGAAATCCTGGTAAAATGTCATGATATTAAAAAATACGATTATTATAAAAGCTAGCAGAAAGAAAATAAAGATTATTTATAACAATACATTTTAAAGTATCAGCACACTTCTTATCAGTAATAATAGATCTCAAAATATAATGGGATTACATCCTCAAAATGCTGAAGGGAAATAGTATTGAATGGCAATTTAGATTTAAGTTAAAATGCATGATTTCACTAAAATCTAGTCTGAACAGGCTAGGTTATTCTGTGGATTAGAAATATCTCCATATCTAACACATCTAACATGACGAAAGTTTATTTCTCATGCTTCCCCAGTTTGCTGCATGTAAATCCCCAGGTTAACTTTTTTCCATGCTCTGACTCTTTGATTTTGACAGCTCCAAACTCTTGGTTCTGGGACCTCACCATGAGGCCTGTGTTTTTGCTGCACAAAAAGAAGGAACACGGGCAGCTTATACCTGTTTCTTTTCTGCCCAGAATTGACATGTCCCTTCCACTTGCAGACCACCACCCAGAACTAGTCAATGAGCCCCCTCTAATTTTAAGGAAATTAACATTGGGGAGTGTTGTCTTTCATTTCCTGGAAAAAGAGGCAAACCAGATATCGCGAGCACTAGTAATGTCTACCATAGTTAAGCTCTCTTGACATCAGAGCTTTGGTTCACATTTCTTCCCGAACACAGAGCATACTTATCCCCTTCTTAGCTGAGAAAACATACATGTCTTATGCAGTCATAGCATCATAGTCTAATTTCAGGATCTCTGGGTATGCAAAGTAGTCCCTATTTTAAAGTCAGTTAGATCTAGGTATAGCTCTTCTTGGCCCAGGGAAATATGATAAAAAAAATTCCAAACCCTTGTGGTGCCTGGCCGGCTCAGTTGTTTAAATGTCTGACTCTTGCTTTCAGCTCAGGTCATGATCTCAGGGTTCTGGGATTGAGCCCTGTGTTGGGCTCCATGCTCAACCTGAAGTCTGCTTGTCCCTCTCCCTTTGCTCCTCCTCCTCTCTCTCTCTCTCTCTCTCTCTCTCTCTCTCTCTGTCTCTTGGGAATAAATAAAATCTTTAACAAAAAATCCAGCCCCCTAAATTATAATTTATGATGTTGGCATGAGTTTTGGTTAAGTGCAAGTACTTCCATTCAGAAATGGGTTTCATGTGAAATACACAGTAGTCACTGGTCTGTAACAATCCTGAAATCTTGATGGTAGACATTGTGAGGATGCCCTGACCTAGCGGGGGTGGGGTGTTGCTTACTCAGGCCACAACGTGATGTCTAAAGGAGCTCCCTTACCCATTGTTTTCTCTAGCCTCTGGCTCTATCTCTGGAGAAGTGCTTTCTTTTTGTTACTCCTCTTGTTCACATCTAAAGTGCTGTCATGAAATATGCCCTCCTTGGGAGATATACTTCTTTCTCATCCTGGCACCTGCTTATAGAAATTCAGATGTTCAGGTGTTCTTTTAAATCTTGAACAGTCACATGAATTTTTAGTTTAAGCTTTTGGTGTAACTCTGTCAAAATTTATCAAGTTTCATTTTTACTTGATTGAAGTCAGTTCCATTTGCCAATTATTACCTCTAGAATTCCTTTAAAAGTAAGATCTCCAGATATGCTCTATATCTTTGCTTTCTTCTCTGCATATCTTTTTCTCTTTCAACTTAATGAGAGCTAAAATGCAGGTATCAGGCACCTGAGGAATGGGTAATCCTTTATTCTTACCTTTCCACAGAGTAATTTTTATCCAATTGAAAAGTTGCATTGGAGGTTTTTCCTCAATGCCTTTTTTTTAAAAAAAAATCTTACATTTTATTGCTTGTAATACAAGATTTTTTTTCCCTAGCTTTGCAAAGTCCTGAATTTCTGAACTTCTGGACTTCATAGAGAGGTGATCTAAGTTTCAAAACTATGAACTTAAACTAGTACCAATTCTGTAAATTTGTGTGATTGTCTTGAGCTTTGTTCAGGATTTTAGATATAATCCTGGAGAAAACTAACAGGGGATCCAGGCCGTGCGTTTATCAGCCAGTTGTAATAGAAAACTGGGAAAAAGACTTCAGTGTATTTCTAAGAGAGTATCATACATAATGGAGTAAAGAATCTAAGCTATACTAAGACAGAAGTGGATATAGCAAAGGGCCTGAAGAAAAGAAAACATTAGAGGGTTGGTGATCCCTGTGGAAAGGAAGACAAATAGCTTTTCTTTTCTCAGATCCTGGGTATGCTTTCATGGCGGTTGACCAAATGCAGAATTGAGCAGCTAGAATTGTCATTCCGGAAGGTATATTAGTTCATCAGCACAGAAACCAGAATTAAATATTGATGTACTGTACCCCATCTTTCCACCTGGAGAATTCTTGACAGGAGATAATACTGTTCTTCCTGGGTGTGTTCCTATGGCTTAATGGCTGCTCTTACCCTAAGATTTTCAGGAATCCAAAGTATTTCCAGCTGCCTGAACCACAAAGACAAGATGAAAGAGAGAGAGAATAGGAAGAGTGTAACTTTGATGGGTATCATATCAACAGTCCATCTCAAATATTTAAAGAAATCACCACCATGTGGTTACCAACACTATTGCATATATGTTACTGTGTTAGATATGAAAATGAAATCTGAGATATTGGAGAATTAACAGAAAATAATATCTTGACACAGGAATCTCATACACTGTGATCCACATCATTA
This sequence comes from Nasua narica, assembly GCA_028533885.1. Classification (NCBI taxonomy): domain Eukaryota; kingdom Metazoa; phylum Chordata; class Mammalia; order Carnivora; family Procyonidae; genus Nasua; species Nasua narica. The sequence continues at coordinate 46,606,349 of CM052813.1, read as the reverse complement.
AGGGCTGGATGGTAATATTTTTCTCCAAATTTTCTGTAAGGGAGTTCATCTACTTACCATCTCTTGAGATAATAACATACCTCTTAATATTTTATAGGGTGAAGTCTCCTTCATGAGATATGCCCTTGGAAATTTGTCTCTCAAACTCAATTCCTGGTCCACCTTAATACAAAATACTCTATGGTTGACTTTCTGCCACAGTGCATGGCCAGTTAGAGCTCTCATGGCACAGCCTGGTTGGAGACAGATAGGAAAATTGGGGGTGAGGGGGCATACTGTGCTGTAATCAGGGTGCAAGCAATGTCTGTGTTTCATTTTTTGTTGCTTAGACCCAAAGTGTGAAGGGAAAATCAAACTCTATATCATTCTATTTAAAAATAAAAATGTTAATGACAGGAAGGGGAATAAAAAGTGTGCCTCGGGCTATTCTCAGTATGAGGATAAGTAAAATAATTGCATATATGTGTAACTCATCTTTTTTTTTAAAGAGATTTTATTTATTTATTTGACAGAGAGAGAGAGATCACAAGCAGGCAGAGAGAGAGGGGCAAGCAGGCTCCTTGCTGAGCAGAGAGCCCGATGTGGGGCTCAATCCCAGGACCCTGAGATCATGACCTGACCTGAAGGCAGAGGCTTTAACCCACTGAGCCACCCAGGAGCCCCTGCATAACTCATCTTTAAGTCATATCTTTTCCACCTAATTTAAAGCTGTTGTTCTTCTGCAAAAATGGGTATGTAGCTTCCTGTTTACTGTTGTTTACAGTAAACAGGAAATCTTCAATGTGGTCCTGAGTATAATCAAATCTATATAAGCTAGTATCAGAAATGTAGCCAGCCCTCTCAACACAGATGGAGTCCATGTGATACATTAAATCATTGGATCTGTGGCCAGGGCCAGAACGAGTTTCCTTGTATTCAATCAGCTATTTCAGGATTTAGGTTAGCCTAGGCTTTGTCTTTCCCGTGTACTACTTGTCTGGTGGGAGCGAATCATTCCCTTCCCCTTGTAAATCCAGTGGGAGAATGTCAACCCCATTTTAAACTCAAGAATCAGCATGGGTTCTCAGTAGGACATCCTATCTTGCCAGTATGCATAAAAGGCCATTTTTTTCTAGTTCTTGATCTCTGAAAGGAATACAATTAATGAAAATACTGGATTCACATAAACCTCTGAGTCAGGAAGTCTGTGGATGCCAGCCTTGTGATCATGGCTTCATCACTTGACAGTCACAGAGATGATTTTTAGGAGTTCCCATATGAGCATATATTGCACATCACAAGTTTTTCTTATAATCTTGAATCAGCTCAGAACTCTTGTTAATTGCTTAAGCTGCTCCAAGATTGTTTGGATAGAAAATCACCCTGAAACCTATTAGCTCACTTCTCTCAGCATGGCCAGTTATACCGACCTGAGTATCAATTCGAGAAAAGTTATTTTTTAGGGTGTCATTCAATATTTCACCAATTCCCATCACACTTGGTGCCTTGAAAATATCCTCTATAATCTTTCTTCCCCCTGAAGCGTGTATAAACAAATCTAATTCCTTGTTAGATGCTAATTGCAACCGCCGTATAACTGGGCCTCTGAAGCTTTCTAAAAACATTATCCATATGTCAAGGTCCTCCCCTAACTGCCTGATTATCCTAATGAGAGACTTATTTTTCTTTCTCCTGCTGACTGCACCCCATCTATTTTGTAAGCTAAATATCCATTGTAGAAATATCTTCAGGATGGTTCAAGATTAGCAGCAGTGGTTCAGTGATAATAATTGTAATAGGTTGCAGCAAAAGTGTCACTGGTGTAGGTTGCGTGAGGCTGGAAAATCTCCCTTATCTTGGATAGGTTTCTCAATTAACCCATTTTACTTAGTAGTTAAGAAACCTTCTGGAAAACAAGTCTATGTGACTTCAATCGATGTTTATACATATATAAACATCTCTGGAAGTCTTTGGTGCTGTGAGAATGCTATGATGCAGAATTTCAAGAAAGAACTGCAGAGTTCTTCGAGAGGATCTGAGAGGCTAGAGGACATTGGTGTGCTAAGATGAATTTAAATCCTCAAGATTGTTGGAGGATAATGGTTCTGCATAAAGTGTAGGGGCTCTTGTCTTACCCTCACTCAGTGTAATGGATGCTGTGTGCTGCCAAGAACCCCATTTCAGGACCTTCCCCCAGCTTCCAAAACATTTGATTACCAATGACTCACAGCTGGGTTTGCTTCCTTGGGCAACTCCTGGCACCAAATATCTTGGGTTGAGTCCCTTTCTGGAAATTACCCTCAGTTGAGGAGAGCTGCCTTGGTCAAAGTCATACCCTGATGCCTGTGGGATTGGAAGAGGCTCTATGGCAAACATTCTTAGTTGGTTTTTTCCCTTTGTCTCCAAACCTCTCTTCCTTCATTTGCTTATAGGTGATAAAGGATCCAGAGGTCGTAATCCCTTATAGATGTCCTGCACACAAATCTCTAGACCTGAAATAGGTACATCATTGTGGGTGATCTGGAGGTGTGCTGCTGATATTATTATAGCAGATATTTAGTCATTCACTTGGGTAACTCTTCAGCTTGGGAAAGGGGAAAACTCAGATATTTCAAGGACTGTTGGACAAAGGGTCCCAGCTGACATTGATACCTGGGTTTCCAAAGTGTCATCCTGATCCCCTAGTTAGAATCAGAGCATAGGCACGTTGGGTATTTTTTAAAAAAGGATATTTATTTATTTGTTTGTTTATTTATTTATTATCTGTGAGAGAGAAAGAATGTGAGAGAGAGAGAGAGAGCATAAGCAAGAGGAGCAGCAGGTGAAGGGAGAGGGAGAAGCAGGCTTCCCACTGAGCAGGGAGCCCGATGTGGGGCTAAATCCCAGGACCCCAAGATCATGACCTCAACTGAAGGCAGATGCTTAACCCACTGAGCCACACAGGCTCCCCAGCACAGATATTAGATAAAGTTCTAGCCCAAGTTTGTCAGAGTGAAATAAGCAACTTGATAAGGACATTCATTAAATGTATGCCAGTGAGAGCCCAAGCTGGAATTTTATGGCAAATCTATCTGGTTCCACATGACATACTCTCCTATTCCCGCCCCGCCCCAAAGTTTATAGATGCAACTGGACTTAAGAATTATAAAAACTAAAACATACATTGAGAAGAATAAAACCGTTTTAGCTGACATAAGAATTGGTGGCCTCTGCCTTGCATTTTAGAAGTTTGAAGCATTTCCCTGAAGAAAATAGATGAGTAAAGCTTAAAATTCATGTAAGATGAAAGATGAGGGGATATGTGATCAAAGTCCATAAATCATGAAAGGTATACACAGCTTTGCCCAAAACAGAAGTACCAGGAGATCTGGGATTGGTCTTATGCTTTTTAAAGGAAGGCACAAATTACAATAGTGAAGTTATATACCTTTTTACTGCAAAGATAGATATTAAGTGTGAAATGTGGATACATTCAAGATGTTAGTGTTCCTGGATACTTGTATCTGAAGCACCTTCTTAGGTGACAGGAATCCCAGAGTGTTAGAGCCAGGCTATAGTACAACACTCTGAGACCGCCTGGTGTGAGGGCCAATTTGAACATTATTTTTAATCTTTATTCACCTTTCTTCATTGCTAGAAAATTCCTTCATGTTTTCTTCTTAGAATTAAAAAAAGGGTGTCAACTTATTTTTGCTTTCTGATTAGATAAATAGGTTATTCAAATGATATTTTTGTATTTATAGCTCCATCTCTGTGTTCATTTTTGTTTACTATGACTTCAGAAATTCCAAATAAATTTATTGTATGGAATGGGGAAAACGTTTTATCTCTTTTTACATCTTTGTTGGCATTTTAACTAGGAAAGGGGCTGGGTATGCATATTTCTAAGGTTGGATTGTATTTACCCTTCTCTTATCTTACTCTTCCCAGTATTTATTTCTGAAAACACATAGGGCCAGCTGCTTTCCCCTGTAATGGCATGTTTCAAAAAAAAAAAAAAAAAGCCCATTAATAACAACTAAGAATTGTATTTTTCATTTTCTAGGCCACGAAAATACTCAATAGTTTTAATAGAACAATGACATTGCATTCTTCAAAAACTGGCATTAGTCTTTATCCAAAAACGCACATAACCCAAATCCATTTCAAGTTGCTTAACTTTAATGTCTTCCTTTTATAATTTGTTTTTCAATTTACAACATTTTACTTCTAATTGAAATAGTTCCAAATAGATCAAATGGAAGTGTGAATTTTAGAAGTCTTATAAAACCACAGCTAATATCATGGTCATTGGGGAAAAACTGAGAACTTTTCCTCTACAGTTAGGAACAAGACAGGGATGTCCACTCTCACCACTGTTATTTAACATGGTACTGAAGCCCTCGCCTCTACAATCAGACAACAAAAAGAAATAAAAGAGGGGCTCCTGGGTGACTCAGTGAGTTAAAGCCTCTGCCTTCGGTTCAGGTCATGATCTTAGTGTCCTGGGATGGAGCCCCACATCGGGCTCTCTGCTCAGCGGGGAGCCTACATCCCCCCACCCCCGCCTGCCTCTCTGCCTACTTGCGATCTCTCTCTCTGTCAAATAAATAAATAAAATCTTTAAAAAAACAAGAACAAAAAGAAATAAAAGAAATCCAAATTGGCAAGGAAGAAGTAAAACTGTCACTATATTTGTAGTTAACATGATACTCTAAAGAGAAAATCTGAAAGACTCCATCAGAAAAATTTCTGGAACTGATATACAAATTCAATAAAGTTGCAGTATATAAAATCAACATTCAGAAATCTGTTGCATTTCTATACACCAATAATGAAGTAGCAGAAAGAGAAATTAAGGAATCAATCCCATTTACAATTATACCAAAAACAATAAGACACCTAGAATCAACCTAACCAAAGAGGTGAAAGACCTGTACTCTGAAAACCATAGAACATTTAAGAAAGAAATTGAGGAGGACACAAAGAAATAGAAAAGCATTCCATGCTCATGGAATGGAATAACAAATGCTGTTAAGATGTCTGTACTACCCCAAGCATTCTACATACTTAATGCAATCAAAATCCCAACAGCATTTTTCACAGAGCTAGAACAATTCTAAATTTTGTATGGAACTATAAAAGACCACACATAGCCAAAGCGTTCTTGAAACAGAAAAACAAAGCTGGAGGCATCACAATTCTAGACTTTTATTTCAAAGCGGTAGTCATCATGACAGTATAGTATTGGCACAAAAATAGACACATAGATCAATGGAACTGAATAGAAAACCCAGAAACGAACCCACAACTGTATGGTCAATTAATTTTCAACAAAGCAGGAAAGAGTGTCCAATGGGAAAAAGACAGTCTCTTCAATAAATGGTGTTGGGAAAACTGGACAGCAACATGTAAGAATGAATGAAACTGGACGCCTTTCTTACACCATACACAGAACTATTTTTGAAATGGGTTAAAGATCTAAATGTGAAACCTGAAACCATAAAAATCGTAGAGGAGAGCATAGGCAGGAACCTCTTTGACACGGGCCATAGCAACTTCTTTCTTGATATATCTCCTGAGGCAAGGGAAACAAAGGCAAAAATAAACCAGCGGGACTTCATCAAAGGAAAAACCTTCTGCACAATGAAGGAAACAATCAGTAAAACTAAAGGCATCCTACAGAATGAGAGACGATATTTGTAAGTGACATATCCGATAAAAGATTAGTATCCAAAATATACACAGGGCTTATACAACTCAACACCCAGTAAATGAATAATCCTATTAAAAGAATGGGAAGAAGACATGAATAGACAGTTTTCCAAAGAAGACATCCAGATGGCCAACAGACACATGAAAAGATGTTCAGCATCACTCATTGGGAAATGCAAATCTGAACTATAATATCACCTCACACTTGTCAGAATGGCTAAAATCAAAAACAGAAGAAGCAACAAGCGAAAATGTGTAGAAGAAGGAACTCTCGTGCACTATTGGTGGGAATGCAAACTGGTTCAGCCCTGTAGAAAACAGTATGGAGGTTCCTCAAAAAGTTAAAAATAGAACTACCAAACAATTCAGCAATTGCACTACTAAGTATTTACTCAAAGAATACAAAAATACTACTTCAAAGGGATGCATGCATCCCAATGCTTATAGCAGCAATATCAATAATAGGTAAACTGTGGGAAGAGCCTGAATGTCCATCAACTGATGAATGGATAAAGAAGTGACACACACACATACACACAGGAATGTTACTCTGACATGAAAAAGGATGAAATCTTGCCATTGCAATGGTGTGGATGGAGCTAGATAGTAGTGTGCTAAATGAAATAAGTCAGTCAGAGGAAGACAAATACCATATGGTTTCACTTGTATGTGGAATTTAAGAAACAAAAGAAGGGAGGCAAACCAAGAAACAGACTCTTAACTATAGAGAACAGATTGATGGTTATGGGAGGGGAGGTGGGTGGGGGGATGGGTGGAGTAGGTGATGGGGATTAAGAAGTGCACTTGTAATGAGTACTGGGTGTTGTACATCTGAAACTAATACTACATTGTATGTGAAATGGAATTTAAATAAAAACTTAAAAAAAAGTGTGTTCTTTTTTTATATCTCGCAGCAAAGTGCTGTCACATTTTTTGGTAAACCTTCCTTTCGAAACATAGACAAAATTCTAATATAAACACGTTCACATACACACACTGTCCTACTAATTTTTTTTTATTCCTTAAAATCTTTATTAAGCATCCCTTGCAAGTCCTTAGACAAAACAATGAGCCAGGGGTAAATGAACAACTGAATGGGTTCAATCATGTAAGCATTAGCTCACACATTCATTCTCTCCATAAGATTTTTAAAAAAATTTTTCAATTAACATATAATGTATTATTTGCCCCAGGGTACATGTCTGTGAATCATCAGGCTTACACATTTCACAGCATTTGCCATAGCGCATACCCTCCCCAATGTCCATAACCCTACCCCCCCCCCCCACCTCCCAGCAACTCTTAGTTTGTTTCATGAGTTTAGGAGTCTCTTATGGTCTGTCTCCTTCCCCATCCCATCTTGTTTCATTTCTCTTCCCCACCCCCCCATAACCCCCTGCCCTGCCTCTCAAATTCTTCATATCAGAGCGATCATGTGATAATTGTCTTCTTCTGACTGACTTATTTCGCTTAGCATAATACCCTCTAGTTCCATCCACGTCATTGCAAATGGCAAGATTTCATT
>CM052813.1:46582868-46599051 GCA_028533885.1 Nasua narica | reverse complement strand
TAGTTTGACTATTGTTGTCCTTTTTTTTTTTTCCTTTCAATTATTTATTTCTCCGTGAGATTCCCCAAGTTCCAGACCCCCAGGAGTCCCTGCGGCGTGGGACAGGTACATCATCTAGTGAGAAGAAAAGACTGTGGAGATGACAGGGCCGGGTTGGAGTCTTGGGTCTGCCTTTTCCTTCTTGAAAGTCACTTCGAATCAGCACCCCAGTTATCCCAAGTGTAAAATGGCCTTGACGCAAGGTTCTTGTGAAGATCAGCCCTCTTTTCCATATCGTCTAAAGCACACAGTACGTGATCGGTACATGGGCGGGAACAATCGTATCATATCTTTCAATCCCCAGTGTGTCCTCACTCGTAAACACTGGGAGGAACCCATTCCAATTTTGGAAGGAAACATGACCCAGAGCAGTAGAATGATTTGCCCCAAGTCCTAGAATTTCACAGAAGGAGCCAGGATTCAGGTCTGGGTAATCTGAAATAACTCAGATTTCAGGGCTACCTGGGTGACTCAGTCAGTTAAGTATTTGTGTTTGATCTCAGGGTCCTGGGATTGAGCCCTGCATCAGGCTCCCTGCTTGGCAGGGTGTCTGCTTCTCCCTCTCCCTCTCCTTTGCCCCTCCCAGCTGCTTGTGTGCACTCTCTCTTTATCCCAAATAAATAAATACATACATAAATAATCTTTTAAAAAACCCTCAGACTTCACAATTTTCTATGGATTTTTTTAAAAATTAAGATTTCATTTATAATACTTTTGGGAAAATTTTAAACCTATAGGCATCTTCCCTAGGGCAGGATATGTGTTTACATATTGAAATTATCACATCCCCTTAGGATCCTTAGTCTTCAAGTCACTATTTCCAAAAGCTCGATGTAAAATTAGCCACAAGGAAGCTGCACTGTCTTGCATTTGGCACTATTGTGGAGACTCTCTAGGACAATTGCTAACTTAGAATGTATTTTTACATATTTGATATGTGGATATGCTTAATTTAAATATATACATGTCATTGTAAATAATTATCAGGGTAAAATGACTTTTTAAAGTGCACTTTGTTTGATAGACCTAACATTGCCAAGCATGGAAATCATTAACAAACCTCCATTTATTCTTGGAGGGTAGAACAATGAGGCGGTGGGAAGCATAATGGAATGTGAGCATTCAGCCATCCCTCACAGTCTTCATATTAATCTTGATCACTTGCCCAACACTATATTAAGATCTAGATTTACAGATATGGATGTAAACCCCGTCCCTATTATTATGAATTTTATAATCTGAGGATGGAAAGTTAGACAAGCGATCATATCAATGTGTCATGATATATATACACATACATACTGAGTAGGACATATATTGCCTTCCCAGGGAGGTCAACAATGGCTTCTGTGACCAGGTAACTTTAGAACTTCATTGGTGGGAGAAGTGGGATGTAGGAAGCTTTCAGGCAACTGCAAGTACTTGGATATGACAGTTAATGCTATTTTTTAAAAATTTTTATTTATTTATTTGACAGAGAGAGATCACAAGCAGGGGGAGTGAGTGGCAGGTGGGAGAGAGAGAAGCAGGCTCCCCGCTGAGCAGGTGGCCTGATTCAGGCTTTTTTGTAGAACCCTGGGATCATGACCTGAGCCAAAGGCTGATGCTTAACTGAACCACCCAGACACCCCGAGTTTATGCCTTTTGAGAAATGATTGAAGGAATGCAGAATGATTAGCCTGGACAAGTTTTGATAAATGCTTTTAAATATCAAAAGCAAGTTCATCCCTGAATATGATTGTTGTTGTATCAACACTAAATGCCATCCTGTTGTAAACTTTATTAAAATGAACAACTTTTGAAAATGGGAAAGGTCATGTAAATTGCAATGTACTTTCCTCCTAGTTTTCAGAACAAAATTGGTGCTCAAAAATGCTGACAGTTATGATGAGAAGCTGTATTTCCACTGGTCCTTGATCCCAATTCACATTTTGGTATCTGTTAAGAAAAAAAGGTAACAGAAGACAAGTTTTCTATTTATAAATAACTTCCTAATAACACATAAAAAAATTACAGTATACATAAATGTGATATTGCAGTAAAAGGTAAACAGAAATACTTGGTTATAAATATTACTTGTGCACTACCACATGCATTAAAAAACACTTAGAGTGCATTGAATATATTTCAAAATATAGAAAATGACTTTTATATCTGTAATGAACAAACATGTATAAATATCCACATGCATTATGAGACAAAAGCATTGTATTTGAAGAAAACATTAATGATAATACAGATACAATGAGCTAGAAGTTCTGATAAAATAAAAGGTCCTAGTGTAATCATTTATTATTTAAAATTATGAGGCTTATTTATTTTTAATATATTTTTTTGTTCTTTAATGAATCACTTATTTTATGATTATTATGCACCAGTTGTTATTGACAGTTTGAAGCATACAGAAAGTTACAAAGAAAATACAGCCAGGGGCGCCTGGGTGGCTCAGTTGGTTAAGCAACTGCCTTTGGCTAAGGTCATGATCCTAGAGTCCTAGGATCAAATTCCATATCAGGCTCCCTGGTCAGTGGGGAGTCTGCTTCTCCCTCTGACTCTCCCCCCTAATGCTCTCCCTCCCTCCCTCTCCCTCTCTCTCTCTTTCTCGCTCTCTGAGATAAATAAAACCTTAAAAAAAAAGAAAATACAATCAGTAAATTTAACACTAACAATATCCATTCTTGAGTTTTTGGTTTTAAATATTTATTATCCATTACTGCTGTATTGTCAAATGACAACATTATAAATTATATATTTTAATGTAATTATTGTATGGGTCAGGATGGACTCATTATGCTGCCATAACAAACCCCGAGTCTCCATGTTTTAAAACAACGGACTATTCCTTGCTCTTGCTATACATCAGCTGCATTAGCTGTCCTCTGTGTCACCCGCACAGGATCTTGGGATGACAGCAGCTGCTTACCATCTGGGAAATTTGCCAGTCCTTGTGAGGGAGGGAAACAAAAAGTGTGTGGCAAATGGTGCATTGGTCCTTAGAAGGTTCACCTGAGGGGCCCCTGGGTGGCTCAGTTGATTAAGTGTCTGACTCTTGATCTCAGCTCAGTTCTTGATCTTAGGGTTGTGGATTCAAGTCCAGATTGGGCTTATGCTGGGTATGGAGCCTACTTATAAAAAAAAAAATTCCATCTGAAAATGATATATATCACATCAGCACATTTCAAAGCCTAAAACAAGTTACCTTAACTCCATGGCGGCAAGCAGTTTAATCCACTATTTGCCTGGAACAAGAAAAAATAATTTTTTGTGGAGAGTTTTTACTGACTACCAAAATTGTTTTGTAAGTATGTGAGAATATTGGCAATTATCTATGACAATAAAACAGAGGCAAGGCAAGTGTAAAGTATAAGGAATGATTAGAAAAAGTTTTGTAAGCACCCATCCAACTTCATGCTTCTAAAAACTTCATCCTGTCTTTTCCGAAAAATTCGTTTTGTTTGACTTTAGCCTGCTTTCTGAAATATGTCCTCACCTTCCAGTTTCTTGAAAAGCCTTACTTCTGATTTTTTTCCAAACTCATATGTAACACTAACTCTAAATTAGTTAGTGTTTAATCGTGCCTTTTTCAAAATTTATTATATAACAATTTGTTTATATGTGTTTATTATTAACATCCTTGTGTCGAAGTCAGCTTTGCAATTTTTAGATGATAAGTGGAAGTCACCCAAATTAAGAGAATCTGTCATTCTGATGTTTTCTTTGTTTGTTTTCTGCTCTCTCCGGGAAAGAGAATACCTTTCACCAAAAAAAAAAAAAAAAAAAAATGTTTTTGGCAGGTAGCTGGTATTGAATTTCTTCACAGTAAAGCAGCAAGACAATGATACCCCATCATTCCTTCATTGCTAACTTCTAAGGTCAAATATTTCCTTACTGCCTCTGATGCGCTGCAGTAATTGACACAAATAGGAGTGGTTGCCTTGCTATATTCTTGCCATATTTCTACTGTATTCCACTCCCTTACCCCAACGTTGGTCTTACTGGTACTTTGGGATCCATGCCTTTCTGACTACAGTTGTTTCAAGATGCAAGCACTTGATCAAACTGGGCTGATGCCAGGACACCCTTATTCTCCATTTATAGTAAGTGGTCCAGAGATGGAGGGGTAGAGACTTGCGCCTGGACCATCTGAATCTACCTCTTAGATTTTTTTTAGTGGAGCTGGAATGGAAAGCCCTTGACTTGCTGATGGCAAAAATTGAGCCTCCTATGTCAATAGTTATAGTCTTGTTGGAAAAAGTGATTCTGAAAGAAAAAGTCAACAGGAAAAAAATGAGAGTGAGAAAGAGAGAGATTTCTGATTGTTCTCATGTCTTTTTTGTTGTTGTTGTTTCATGGATCAATCGTTCCTGAGAGGTGGATTCTCACTCCCCAGCCCTTTTGAGGATGAGTCAATAAACTTCTTTATTGTTCCGGTGAACTGAATTTAAGTTTATTTTACTCGTAACTAAGAGAAGTCGGAGAAATACTAATGCAGGCAGGCCAGATCTGAGGACCCAGAGGGGTTCCTGTGGGACTAGCAAAGATGTTACCTGGCTGCATTCAGGATAGAAATCAAGCGGGAGCCGGCAGGAGGTGAAAACTGATTTTATTGAAGGTACAGAAAGAATGTGGGTACAGAGTGTCTGTGAGACTCAGAAAGGAAAGGAGAGTCTTGTCTTTGCTCAGCGTCTGGGGTTTTTACTGAGGATTGTGGTCTGGCGTGCTTGTCACCTTAGGCATCCAGGAACTGGTTAGAATAGAGATGGGGGCCCAGGTGTTATTCCTTCAGGCCAGATGGTCTTGGCATTGAGACGTCTAGCGCCAGCGGTCTGGATTACTCATGTGATAGCTTCCTCTGGTCGTTCTCACTTGGTCCTTCCTTAGATGTTACTTATTCTAAAGAAATCATTAACTCCTACAAGGAGGTCTCTTACAAGGAGGACATACGCTATTTGCACTCTGAGGCATGTGTAAAGTTGGAGTGCAGGCCCCAGCAAGAATAGAAGCTAGGAAAGGAGCCAAAAGCAGATTTCTATGGAGTCCTTCAGTTTCCCTATCTCAGTACTGACCTGGGTGCTATAAAGATTCTCATAGAAAAAGAAGCAAAAATTAGTAATATAAGTATTAGCTAATTTCACCCATGGATAGCAGAAGGTGTCTGTTTCAAAATGATTTTAAAAGGTAACATTATGTTACTTTATCTCACATTGAGTTAAAGTTCACCATTGTCCACTGTAGGGGAAAAGATATAAAAAATTCTGAAAAAGGTTTTATAATTTACTTAAATAAAGAGATAAAACATAATGATAATGGGATATTTAGTTTTTAGTTGTAATAATGTCTTTTAAAAAAATGTGTAGCCTTATGTTAGACTTTTTGTTCTAAGCTACTTGCAGAAGCACCTATATTTTCCTCAAAATAGTAAAGGAAAAAAAATCAGAGTGAGTAAGGGAAAATACTTTTAAATGATTGAAGTTTCTTTCATTAGTTAAATCTTTATGTAATTTATATATACAGAAATATATATTTTAGTACATAAGTAAAAGCCATTCTACTGTTTTTTTACACAGAGTCTGGAGAATGCAGTAGAGGGAAAGCCAGTCCTAAACAGTCTTGGGTTTAATTTCTCATTAATTTGATTTTGTTAGCTCACTAGGGTGGCATTTTGCCTTGGTGGCTTTGGGGTAGTTAGTTGATCTACATTAGATCAAAGTGACAATAGACCGCCTTATAGAACAGAATAAAAGAGATTAATTACTGTTTGGGGAAAGGGCAGCATAGAACACCTGTTTGTTGATTAGTGCCTCCTTTTTGCATCAGGAACAATTATTTGAGAAACAAAGTCAATTTCAGATGATAGTATTTGGTAAGTAAAGGGTTGGAATAAATATAGCAGGATCGTTTTATATCACCTTATATATTATACTTTTTAATTCTTGTAATTATAATGAACTAGAATAGTTTTTTTTTTTTTTTGAACTAGAATAGTTTTATCGACCAGAGTACTTCTCCCCTGATCAATCTTATGGGAACACAGCCATTCTTTAGTAACTACTTGTAAATTCTCTTTTAATTACTCGAATCATTGGCATTATCATATCCTGTATTATAGCTTATGTTTCATTAATTACATTTTAAATTGGCAACTTCCCAACTGAATTAGAAGTTAGTATAATCCTATTAGCATTATATTTACAAGTCATATTTTAATGAGGTTTCCTTATGGGAAGATAGTTTCATAAGGATAGCCCCATACTTTACACAAATCTTGTGATCTTTTAATCAAAGGTTAAATAAAAAGGTGATTTGAAAACATGAGGCATTATCTAAATACAATATGCCACTTATTTACTCCTCATTCCTTAATCTAAGAACCTTATATTTATTTGAAAGATCCTTTCCCCCTTTATTCTGATTAGTCCATTTGTATTCTCTGTATTAAATTTCACCATGAGGGTGCCTGGGTGGCTCAGTTGGTTAAGCAACTGTCTTTGCCTCAGGTAATGATCCTGGAGTCCCGGGGTCGAGTCCTGCATTGGGCTCCCTGCTCTCAGGGGAGCCTGCTTCTCCCTCTGACCTCTCTCCTCTCATGCTGTCTCTTCGCTCTCTATCTGTCTCAAATAAATAAAATAAATCTTTAAAAAAAAAACCTTTAAATTTCACCATGAAATTGATAATAACTTTAATGAGCAATATCAACAAAGCAGGATATGCAGTAGTCTACCTTCCTTAGAAAATGCTTGTCAATCTTTACTACCTTACATTTTGGTGAATCACCTGTTCTATGAAAGTAGTTTTCTGTGGTGTGATATCTACAAAATGGATCCTATTTTCCTTGCACAGAACCAGAGAAATGAGTATTACACAGATATTCACACCCAAAAAATAACGTTTGAATTTAAAATTTCAATACCTACTGTAAAAGCCTATATCCTTTTTTTTTTAATTTTATTTATTTATTTGACAGAGGGAGAGAGATCACAAGTAGGCAGAGAGGCAGGCAGAGAGAGAGGGAAGCAGGCTCCCTGCCGAGCAGAGAGCCCGATGTGGGGCTCAATCCCAGGACCCTGAGACGATGACCTGAGCCGAAGACAGAGGCTTTAACCCACTGAGCCACCCAGGCGCCCCAAGCCTATATCCTTGACATTACTGATTAAAATGGTAAGTTGTTTTTCCTCGAAGAGGTTAATACTGACAACATGCTTTTCTAGATGTTAGCAAGTTTTGCTATAAAAGCAATAGACTGTCCCAAGAATACCAAGCAGCGATGTGTTCTTCCTACCAATTTCACCTTTATGCCCCACCAAATTCCCTTTAAGAAAACCAGTATAACAATTTTTGAGCTTGCAAATAGCTGGATTAAGAAATAAGTTTTTGAAGTGAATTATGAGGTAATCTACAATACTCACGTTTTAAATTGAATAAAATTCAATTTACACTAATCTTTCATACACTCAGGCTTGCCACCAGATGACACAGAACTATATGTAATAAGAGATAAAATTCCAGTGAAACAAATTGGAGATATAACTGAATACAGATGAATAGCCTCACTGATACTAGACCAGGAAAACTTTGAATTAGAGAGTTAATTCTCTGTCTCTCTGCATGAAAAGGTATTTCCACTAGTTTGCCATTGTAAAGATGATGAAATTATAAAATTACATCTGTGAAATGCTCTTCAGTTGAACACATGCAAAGATAGAAAAAATAAGTTTTCTGCATTACTAATATGTTAATTAATAGGAGACGTATTTTTGGTGTGTGAACATCAGTTTCTGTGGAAACATTATGGACATAGAGAAATGTGATTTTGCATTACATTGCAATTAGGCAGTTGTTATTGGAAATATTATTCATAATAAAGTAAATTTTATTTATTTTTTAAATTTTTTAAAAAATATTTTATTTTTTATTTCACAGAGAAAGAGAGAGCACAAGAAGGGGGAGGGTAGAGGGAGAGGGAGAAACAGACTCCTCCATCAGTGCAGAGCCCCATGTCTGGCCCAATCCCATGACCTGGAGATGATGACCTGAGCCTAAGACACTTAACTGACTGAGTCACCAAGCGTGACTAAAATAAATTTTAATAATTTAAAATAAATTTTAAAAATGCACTTATGACATGATTTTTGGTATTAGGTGGATTCTTTCTAACATTGGTAAATTGAGTAGGTTTTTTCATTATCCATATTTTAATGACCCACGAACTGAAACTCATAGATCTTAAAGGATTTGCCTTAGGATACACAGTCTCTGACAGTAGAGTCTTCCTTCACTGTGTGCTGCTTCCAACTGTAGAGTCCTCAGAGCGGAAGCCATTTACCTTGCCAAGTTGACATTGGAGTGGTGACAGAATGAAGCTGAAGTCATAAAGTGTTGAAAATTTAGGAAAACCAAGTCTTTGACTATTTGGGAAACCTTTTCTAGAGAAAGTCCTTGTTGAGTCAGAGGCCAAGTCTAGTCTGTTTACCACTGAGTCCCTAAATACTCATCCTGCCATGCCTAGCACAAAACTAGTCCTAACAAAGAACATCCTCCTTTTCTGTTTGAGGCAACTCCACCTTAGGGTCTTGCTCTTGGAGTACTTCTGCACTCCCAACGCTGGAGTGGAATTACCAGAAGATGACCCAGTGGTCAAGCAGTTACTGGGCCTTTTTGCTGTCCTTCAGCTGTGTTTTACCTCAGAACCTACTTCTGGGCACCTCACATTGTGGAAGCTCCACAGATGCTCCACAGAAAGTTGCTTCAGCTGAATCTAAACAACAGACTCTTTGACCATGGAAGCTACATGCCCAGGATGCCCGAGCTGTTGCCTAAAAGACAGCTCACATTATTTTGTGCAGGCAGTATTTAAGAAAACTTGATGGTATCTGATGGGTAGGCCAATTCTGACATTTTAATCAGTCAAACGGTGTCAGCTGCTTGCCTGAGGTCATGGATTTTAGAATTGAAGTATACAATTTTTAGGTTTTGAGATGAGAATTTGTTCTCATTACATTTTTATAAAGTCACTATTCGGATAAATATACTCTAATAATTTGGATAATAATCCTGGAAACTGATCAATTACTAAATTTAAGATAGAAAAGAGTGTTCTTGTTTTTTTTGAGGAAGGTTTCTTTTTATCAGGGGTTCAATCTGATATTCTAACAATTGCTCCGTGGTGATTATAATCCTGGAACAATATGCTGTTAGCATTTTATGGGATTAAAATATGAAAATAAACGTGGTTGGAAGTTAAATGGCCATTGTCATGTTGTGAGTAGGAAAAACCGTTGTTCACGTATTATCTTAAAATTAGTGATTTTTGTGAGAAACAATTTTTATATTTAATAGTCTCTGTTAGCAATCTCCAATTATAGTCTAATTAGTATGTACCAGCTATTACATCATTACTTTTTTTTTTTTTCATAGAAACTTACTTTTTCTAATGTATAGCTTGGCTATAGGAAACAACATGACATTTAAGATTTCAGTTCCTCACAGTTTCTGCTTTTCTCAATCAAAACTTGACTTTCCTTTTGATTATTGTTTTTCTGAATACAAGAATGGAAGCATGTTTATATTGAAAAATTTGAAAATGCAGATAAGCACAAATAAAAAAAAGAAATGCCTTCATTTATTACCAACCATTGAGAGGTAACCACTGAAACACTATGATGTATGTCATCTGGTAATATCTTCTATGGAATATATTTTATTTTAAACAAAAACTGGTTCTTAGCATATTAAATTTTGGGATATCTTTTTTCTTTCAGTTAATTGTCAAACTTTTTCAGAACAATGAACATCTCCAACTCTATTAATTTCAAATCAATGAACATGCTATCAACTCTATTAATTCAACTCAAAGTTTGACTATAATGTGGGAATCCAAGCAAAATACAGTAAGTTTTATGTCCAAAACACAAAGAATGGGGCAGAGATCATTGATACATATAAAAATATAAACTGAAAATGACACGGTTTTACTTCCCAACTCGGCAAATGGTAAAATTTTTGAGCCTTTGAAATTTTCTCCTTGCATTTGGATATGGTCCAGTCTTCTTGGAGTTGCATTCTCTCTTGTAATGCCCTGTTTTGTGCAGCCAGAATAACCAGCTGATGGTGTCAACATTTCACCTAGATACCTCCTTGCTCAAGGTCATGAATTCATTGGGTACGTTTTCTATCTTCCAAGTTATAGGTAATCATTTCAGACAAGTTTCTTCCTCAACATGACATACTTTGTACTTTTCCAGCTTCCTATAATGGTTTTCTCATTATTCTTCATTCTCCTTTCACATTTGTTAGCCATGTTCTACTTGGCTCCAAAGATGACTTGACATGTTTTAGGCCACAGCCTCTTTTTCTTAGGAATTTCTAGAGAGTTAACCATTTCCATCAATAATGCTGCATGATAACCAAGCACAAAATTTTAGTAATATTTAATAAAAAATTTTTTTTCTTATAACACTGGCTCTTTTACATCCTTTGCTTTTCTGTATAAATTTTAGCATTGGCTTGTCAGTTTTGACAAAAAGCATGATAGTATTTTGATCAACATTTCATTGAATTTATAAAGCAATTTAGAGAGAATTGATATCTTAACAATATTATCTTCTAATGCATTAACATGTTATAACTTTCCATTTATTTAGTCTTCTTTAATTTCTCTTAATAATATTGCATAGTTTTCAGTGTGCAGTTCCTGCACATCTTTTGTTAAGACCTATGTATTGGAGATGCTATTATAAATAATATTTTGAAATTTTGTTTTTAATTATTAATTGATAGTCTATAGAAATACAATTGATTTCACGTTCAATTTTTTTTTCCAGTGACATTGGAAAATTCACTTAAGTTTAGTTTTTTTTTTTTTGTAGACTCTAAGAATTTCTATTTACATGGCAATGTGATTTTTTAAAAAATATTTTATTTATTTATTTGAGAGAGAGAGAAACAGAGAGAGAGAGAGAGTAAGAGAGGAGAGGTCCGAGGGAGAAGTAGGCTCCCCGCTTAAGAGGGAGCCCGATGTGGGACTCGATCCCGGGACTCTAGGATCGTGACCTGAGCTGAAGGCAGATGCTTAACCAACTGAGCCACCCAGGTGCCCAGCAATGTGATTTTTGAATAAAGATTTTACCATTTCCTTTCTGATCTTTATTAAAGATTGTGATTATAGTGTTATACATATGCTTATAAATATTAAAATTCTCTGAATTTCCACTAGTCCCAGATTCCATACTAATACTATGTTTTGACCGTTTTCTGGGATTTGTAACCTTATTCTGAATATAGAAAAATGGAAGAAAGACATGGGTGGATTTACATCCCTTTGGCCCAGAAGAGCAGTTACATGATTTTCTGATTGACACAATCCCTAGTTTTCTGGGTCAGGAACAGGGATGGTTTGGGAGAACAAATATTTTTCTGCCTATATTTTTAGGTCTTTTTTTTTATTTTTTCATAAACTGAAGGCCATGTGTGTCATTTGCTGAATTCTGATTTGTTTTTCTAAACCTAGCCCTGACAGCCTTGCAATTGTTGTCAATTCCTCCAAGATTATAGTGTTAGATGACTGCCTGATAGTTATATTTTTCATTGTGGTTTTGGGTATTTATCTTTCTTTTGTCTTTGATATTTTGGGGAGAAGTTGAAAGGAGCTGCATTTGGAGGTTGCTGAGCCAGTTGTCAGAATGAACTGGAAATACCACTATTTTTTATTGAAAGCTAAATTCCCAAGGCCACTTCATGCACCAATAAGTTCTAATCCATTTATGTTTCAACATGAGACAATATTAACTTTTGCATCAAAAATTTTATTCCTAAAACTTCTATTGTTAAAAGAGTAAGAACCTTATTCCTTATCATTTGTTATAATTGTGCTTCTTATAGAAGGTCTTTCATGGTCTAATATTAGCTGTGCTTGAATTACCTATATACTTCATAAGAGTCTGCCATAAGATTCTCAGTTCCTTTTTTTTTTTTTAAAGATTTTATTTATTTATTTATTAGGAAAGAGAGAGAGTGAGAGAGAGCATGAGAAGTGAGAAGGTCAGAGTGAGACGCGGACTCCCCATGGAGCTGGGAGCCCAATGTGGGACTCGATCCCGGAACTCCGGGATCATGACCCGAGCCGAAGGCAGTTGCCCAACCAACTGCGCCACCCAGGCGCCCTCAGTTCCTTTTCGCTAGAGGGAAGGGTGCAGGGTGTTGGCAGTGACATTGTGTGCAGTTAACTTTTCCCCAGTTTTGCTTTGGGCAGAATATTTGAGGAAATATATCTTATAGCGAGCTCTTGAAAACATTTTTAGTATAAGATTATGTTAAAAATTTAATTTAAAGAATCCTTGCAATGTTCTTTTTTTTCTGATTTAAATTCAAATTAGTTAACATATAGTGTATTATTAGTTTCAGGGTAGAGTTTAGTGATTCATCAGTTGCATATAATACCCAGTGGTCATCACATCACCTGCCCTCCTTAATGCCCATCATCCAATTACAGCGTCCCCCCACCCACCTCCCCTCCAACGACCTCAGTTTGTTCCCTTATAGTCTCTTACGATTTGCCTTCCTCTCTGTTTTTATCTTACCTTATTTTTCCTTCCTTTCCCCTCTGTTCATCTGTTTTGTTTCTTAAATTTCACATATGTGTGAAATCATATGGTATTTGTCTTTTTCTGACTGACTTATTTCACTTAACATAATACCCTCAGGTTCCATCCGTGTCATTCCAAATGGCAAGATTTCATTCTTTTTGATGGCTAATATTCCATTTTAAATATATCTACATATCTATAGCTATATACACACACACACACATATATATATATATATATCTTTCCATATTTTAACAATTGTGGACATTTATAAAACCCATGCAATATTTTTAATTTGGTAAATGTCATATGAAGCCAGAGAATTCTGCTAAAGCTCTTTTTTTAAAATCTGGATGTTCTCTAATCTTCTGAAATGTACTGGCAGTGGGGAATTGAGGAGAAGTAAGAGAGTAGGTGGACAGAAAGAGGAGAGGAGGAAGCTCAAATCTTCCCACTCCCAAAGTCCTCCGAAGTCACTGTCAGCTGTAGACTCTGGCTTTACCACGCCTTCAGCTGGGACTTTGGTGTCCCAAGACACTGAAATTTCAAGAACTCTGGAACTGCACTATGCATGTGTTTTCTCCTTTGATAACACTATGCGTGTGTTTTCTCCTTTCATCTTGATAATGATGACTTATCTGTCTTCCACAGTTTTTCGAAGGAATGCACCTCCCATTTCCATTACTACCCAACTAGAACCTGGAAACATCTGGAGGCAGGAAGCCAGGAAAGGCTGAACCTCACGGCACTTACATGTTGAATGACACCCTTCATTTAACCTATACCAGCGTGTGTAAGGCTTAATAATAATGGCAACATGTTAAGGCAGCATTTGAACCTAGTTTAGCAATCCAACATCATGTATAATTTCCAATTAGTTGAAACTCAATATAAAATATTCTTCTTTCTGGTATTTTTCTGCTTCTCTAAGCTATTATTTTCAAGGTAGCACAGTGTTGGTCCCATGAACTGCACCGAAAAAATGTAATGTGCTCAGTGAAGTTTCATTTGCTAGGTTATTGAAAGTCGATGTGTTCATACAGCTCAGTCACACCGGCTTTCTTGTTGTCCCTCTCACGTTTCAAGCTGCCTGTCTAAGCAGAGTCAATGCACTGCCTGTACCCTCTTCCCGGACAGTGTCCCCAGATTGTCACCAGAATTGTCACCCTCTCCCTTCATCTGGGTCTCTGCCCGCATGACCTTACTGCCTCAGGGAGGTCTTCTTGCCTACCCTGCTCCAAATAGCACCTCCCCTCTCTCTCCTTTTCCTCTAATGTTGCTTTGTTTTTTTTTGCCACATTATCACTACTTATATTTTTACCCATTGACCGATGGGTTGATTGCCTGTCGTAGAAACTATAATGTAAGCTCAGCGAGGACATGAATTTTTTCAGTATGCATACCTCATGCCCAGGATGGTGCTCGGCACTTCATAGTAATTTTCTTTTAGGAGTAACTGAGTGGGGGAAAAAAATAACTGAGTGGGGGACCTCTTCCTTGATCTTTCTCACTAGGCCAGAGTACTCTCTTCCTTGCTTCATAGGATTTATTACCGTCTGAAAATACATACTAATATCAGCATGTTTATTCCCCCCTTCTATGTAATAGAGACTCCAAATAACAGGGTTTTCAACAAGAGGGAAGCTTCTTTCTCTTTGGTGTGACAGTGCGTAGGTAGGCAGTCCCAGGGGTGGCAGAGCAACCAGGAGGTCATACAGAGCCACAACCCCTTCTGTCTGGTTCCTCAACCATGCAAGGGGCACAGCCCTCCTGGGCACTGCCGGGACTGCCATCATGTACACATGCCCGCCAACAGGCAAAGTAAAGGAGAAGAGAAAGTCAACCCCTCCTCTCATTTTATGGTATGATAATGTCAGGCTACAAGTGGGTCTGGAAAATAGAGTGTTTATTTTGCCCAGATAAAAAACTCATTTGTCATGGAGATGGAAAACATTATCCTGCAGGATATAGGATCCTGCTACAATCCTTTTGTGTAATAATTTAATAATGTTCCTCTCTCCCACTGAACTGTTAAACACCCGTGGTTTTTCTTTTTGTTTTATCCTCAGGCCCTAGCACCATGCCATCCCACAGCGGTTACTCCATACCTATGTAGTTAAATGATTAACTTATTACTCAATAGCTACATAGTTAAATAATCATTTTATTGATGACACAGCTCTTAACTAGACATGCCCTTCTGTCACAGGGGGAACTTTTTCAATGAGGAGGGAGGAAGGAAGATTATTCTATTACTCTAGGTAGGAGGAGAGGGAAGTTCCAGGTAAGGGAAGTGTGGATGAGGATGAGGCAGGAAGCAGGAATAGTTGAGACGGAGGCTTATGAAAGAGGAGGAGACTGGGGTGGGGACTGTTTGAGGTTAGGGAATGGTAGCTGATGGGTCCTTTGTGGGTTCCCCAAGGAAAGCTCCCCAAGGGAAGAATGGGGAGGCAGACAGGTACATTTCTAGGGATCCAGGAGCTGCTTGGGTCCTGTGGTCCCACCTTCCATTCCATGGGCTGCCCAGATTCTTCATAAAATCACCATTTGGCTGAGCTTACTTTCCACAATGACTTTCTCTCTTTCAAGCAAACAAAACCCTGACTGACACATCGCTTTGAAAAGGGCCCTGAAACTTGTTCTTGGATTTATGGGTAACTCCTAGGTTACACGTAAACATCTTCGTTTATAAGCAAAAACTCCTGGAATATTGAAAGAAGCCTATTTCTTACGAAGTTAAACTTAACGCAGCGGGAAAAGTATGTATCCATTAAAAGCTTATAGATGCATGAAAATGACTTAAAAGATGAGTGCTGTTAAATATGATACTTTCTATTAAAAGCAACACTTATGGTAAAAAAAAATCTTTTTTCTGTAATATAGATAATAAAATTGGACAGAGAAATCACAGTGATACAGGAAAGATGTTGGGGTTCAGAGCTGACTGCCAAGAAAGTATTCTTGAGATGTGTAAAAAGGTGGTTTTATTAAAGCACAGGGACAGGATCTGTGCGCAGAAAGATCTGCACTCGAATCAGGAGGAGTGGCCCATTATATACTTTCAAGGTGGGAGGAGGTTAGGGATCGCATAATTCTCTAAGGAGTTTTGGAAGCAAGGTTTCCAGGACCTTGATGGGGCTAGCTGTTGTTAGGGAAAGTCATTCATTACTGCCTAATAAAATCTTAGTCATGAGACCCTTCATATGTATATCAGTGGGGAATGATTCCCAACATATATCTTGGGTGTAGAGATAAAGGAAGCTTCCAAGGAATTTTTATATGTAAGAGCAGACTCACAGGATCTTGGGAGTCAGGCTAAAATTGCCTTTTGCTCTCAGCAAAGTATTAACATCCAGGCAGCTGAGCTCTTAGGTGAATGTCACTCTGCCTCTTTTAAGGACTTGTTAATGGATTTTCATCAGTAAGAAAATTTAATTTTTCTTTTGCCTTTGTTTCCCACATTAACATTCCCCCCCCAGATACTTTTATTTTATTTTTTTAGTGTTACAAGATTGATTGTTCATGCACCACACCCAGTGCTCCATACAATACGTGCCCTTCTC
>CM052813.1:46545689-46582768 GCA_028533885.1 Nasua narica | reverse complement strand
CAACTTGCCTTCCCACCAACAGTGGAGGAGGGTTCCCCTTTCTCCACATCCTCTCCAGCATTTGTTGTTAACTGTCTTGTTGATTTTGGCCATTCTAACCGGTGTAAGGTGGTATCTCAGTGTGGTTTTGATTTGAATCTCCCTGATAGCTAAAGATGATGTACATTTTTTCATGTGTCTGTTAGCCATTTGTATGTCTTCTTTGGAGAAGTGTCTGTTCATGTCTTCTGCCCATTTTTTGATGTGATTATCTGTTTTGCGAGTGTTGATTTTGAGGAGTTCTTCATGGATCTTAGATATCAGACCTTTGTAGTGTCATTTGTGAATATCTTCTCCCATTCTGTGGGTTGCCTCTTTGTTTTGTTGACAGTTTCCTTTGCTGTGCAGAATGTTTTTATCTTGATGAAGTCCCAGAAGTTCATTTTCACTTTTGTTTCCTTTGCCTTTGGAGACATGTCCTGAAAGAAGTTGCTATGGCTGATGTCGAAGAGGTTACTGCCTATGTTCTTCTCTAGGGTTTTGATAGATCCCCGCCTCACATTGAGGTCTTTTACCCATTTCGAGTTTATCTTTGTATATGGTGTTAGAGAATGGTCAAGTTTCATTCTTCTACATATAGCTGTCCAGTTCTCCCAGTACTATTTATTGAAGAGACTGTCTTTTTTCCCACTGGATATTTTTTCCTGCTTTGTCAAAGATTATTTGACCATAGAGTTGTGGGTCTATCTCTGGGCTCTTTACTCTGTTCCACTGGTCTATGTGTCGGTTTTTGTGCCAGTACCATGCTGTCTTGGTGATCACCGCTTTGTAGTAAAGCTTGAAATCAGGCAATGTGATGCCCCCAGCTTTGTTTTTCTTTTTCAACATTTTTTTTTTTTTTTTTTTAGCAATTCAAGGTCTTTTCTGGTTCCATACAAATTTTAGGATTGTTTGTTCCAGCCCTTTGAAAAAAGCCGGTGGAATTTTGATCGGGATGGCATTGAAAGTATAGATTGCTCTGGGCAGTATAGACGTTTTAACAATGTTTATTCTTCTGATCCATGAGGATGGAATGCTTTTCCACCTTTTTATGTCTTCTTCAATTTCTTTCAAGAGCGTTCTGTAGTTCATTGAGTACAGATCCTTTACCTCTTTGGTTAGGTTTATTCCCAGATATCTTATGGTTCTTGGTGCTACAGTAAATGGAATCAATTCTCTAATTTCCCTTTCCATATTTTCATTGTTAGTGTATAGGAAAGCAACTGATTTCTGTGCATTGATTTTGTATCCTGCCACATAACTAAATTGCTGTATGAGTTCTAGTAGTTTGGGGGTGGAGTCTTTTAGGTTTTCCATATAAAGAATTATGTTGTTAGGGTCCGTGATCAAAGGAACGCGACTGCGAAGGTCAAGCAGAGCTTTATTTCGCGCCGACATAGAGAATCACACTGGCGGTCAGGGTCGTCTCTATGCAGAGAGCGACCCCGCCTGGTCTTACAGGCTATCTTTTATAGGGCAAAACTGCAAACCGACTGTGAGCTTATCCTTATTGGTCAGAAGCATGGGGTCAGGGGAGGTTACATATGTGTTCTTTACTGGTTGGATGTCTCCACCTGACCTAACTTCAGAAGCAGTGGGGTTAAGGGAGGTTGCATATGTGTCCTTTACTGATTGGACGTCTCCACCTGGCCTGACTCGACCTTGTTCTTCTGGGGGACTGTTATCAGGAGCCAGCAGACCACATTCCACTGGTGTCCTGGACTTATTTTTCTAAGTAAGTTCCTCTAGGCTGACTTTGTTCCTTTAAGGCAAGGTCAGCTTGTGTTCACAACAAAATGGCTGCTTAGACAAGATGGAATCACTTAGGCTAAGCAGGTCCTAACAATGTCATCTGCGAAGAGAGAGAGTTTGACTTCTTTGCCAATTTGAATACCTTTTATTTCTTTTTGTTGTCTGATTGCTGTCCCTAGGACTTCTAGTACTATGTTGAACAAGAGTGGCGAGAGTGGGCATCCTTGTCGTGTTCCTGATCTCAAAGGGAAGGCTGTCAGCTTTTTCCCCATTGAGAATGACCCACATTAACATTTGAAAGATATTGAAGGGGCGCGGAATTTGCTACCCCAAAGTACATGACTCTTTGACGTAAGGATTATTTTAGGCTGATTTTTTTTTTAAGATTTTATTTATTTATTTGACAGAGAGAAATCACAAGTAGGCAGAGAGGCAGGCAGAGAAAGAGAGAGTGAGAGAAAGAGAAAGAAGCAGGCTCCCTGCTGGGCAGAGAATTCTATGCAAAGCTCCATCCCAGGACCCTGAGATGGTCACCTGAGGTGAAGGCAGAGGCTTTAACTCACTGAGCCACCCTGGCGCCCCATAGACTGATTATTTTTAAGAAACAGACATAGAAAAGCTTTAAAAGCTGAGTAGAAGAGACATTTACACTGACAAAAGAAATCTCCATTTGTAAGGGTGTCTCCCTCTGGATACCTGGAAGGGGAGCATTACTAAATCTCTAGGAACTCTTATCAGTGAAGACACTGATTTAAATCTGCATAACAACCGCACGTGTTTTCTGTGCTTTTTCTGGTAGCTTCCAATAACTGGCTCCCTATTCCTCAACATCTCCCTTTGTCTTTAGCTGGAGATGGTATTTAAGATGGTGACTTGGGCCATTTTGGGAAGTTACTTCTCCTGGGGATCTCCCATGTATATAGGGGGTATATGTGTTATTAACTTTCATTTGTTTTTCTCTTATTGATCTGCCTTTTTTATTGGGGGGGGGGGGTTGAGATCTTAGCCAAGAACCTACAAGGGTAGAGGGAAAATAATTTTTCCACCCCTATATTATAAAACCCTATTTTTCTTTGAGGACTTTATAAACCTAAAATAATCCATAATGGGAGGAAGCAGTGATCCTTAAAAAAAAAAATGAAGCAAATAAAAAATAGAATCTTCTAAAAATGGTGATATTGAACAGGAAAAAAAAGGACAAAGACAAAGGGCATTTTAACTATCAGGACTTTATCATGTCATCATCATAATAAGATTCAGCTGCCTTTGCCTTAGGTGGAAACAATTTTGCATCCTACTTTGAGTCTCATGGTAAAAAACTGCAGTGTGAAAAGGTCACTTTCACAACAAATTGTATCAAGGATGAAAAGCGAACAACAATAATGCCAGTATTATTTTGCTAAGGTCTTCTGTGAATTGAAAGTAGCAAAGTTTGTAGCTAAATGTGTGGTTTGCCAGTCAGTGTAATGTTGATATTTGAATCAGAATATCTAAAAAAAAAAAAAAAAAAGAAAAAGAAAAGGAAATGTGGGTTCTATTTAAGTTGCAATATATTTTACCAAATTCTAATATATCATAGTGATGTAGTTTTAATGTTGGTGAGGTCTGGAGCCAACGGCCAAGAAAGAATTGTTGAGATGCCTTTGGTGCAGAAAGGTGAGTTTTATTAAAGCACAGGGACAGGACCCCTGGACAGAAAGAGCTGCTGTACTTTGAGGTTGTGAGGCATGGTTGATTATATACTTGGGAGGTGGGGTTCGGATGTTAGGGATAGCATAAGTCTCTAAGGAATTTTGGAAGCATGGTTTCCAGGACCTTGAGGGGGCTAGCTGTTGTTAGGAAAAGGTAATTTATTACTGTCCAATAAAACCTTAGTCATGAGACCCTTCAGATGTATATCAGTGGGTCATATGCTTGGGGGATGATTGCCAACATGCATTTTGGAGGGTAGAGAAAAAAGAATTTTTATATGTTAGAGTAGACTTACAGCGTCCTGGGGGTCAGGCTAAGATTGCCTTTTGTCCTTAGCCACTGCGGCACTGAGTTCCTAGAGGAATGTCACTCTGCCTGTTTTAAGGACTTGTGAATGGGTTGTAAGTAGTAAGGAAATTTAATTTTTCTTTTGCCTTTGTTTCCCACATCAATAGGATCCATTTTTGTAGTTTTTATGGTTAATAGTATATCATGCTTCCCACTTCATACATTCTTATTTTATAAGTTAACAATTAGTCTGGGACAGATTATGATGGGCCTCTATGACAGGTTAAATAATTGGAAGCTTTACTAAATGGTGAGCAATATAAGAGTATTTGACAGGAGAATAAAATCATGGGAATTTGGTTTGAAAAAGATTGCTCTGTGACAAGCAGAAAGATTGACATGAGGCAGCCAGGTTATAGGAAGGGAGATATGTAGTAGGGGATTTGACATTTGAAATCTCATGTTCTTTCTGTATCCATTCTTGTGTTT
This sequence comes from Nasua narica, assembly GCA_028533885.1. Classification (NCBI taxonomy): domain Eukaryota; kingdom Metazoa; phylum Chordata; class Mammalia; order Carnivora; family Procyonidae; genus Nasua; species Nasua narica. The sequence continues at coordinate 46,578,529 of CM052813.1, read as the reverse complement.
GCTAAACTGCTGGCTAATGTTTCGACTTCTCTACCTATTCTTTCCTCTTCCTCCTCCTCCTTCTTTTGTCTTCAAAGTAAAGGGGGATAGTCAATAGAAAGGCACATGTGGGCAAGAGACCTCTGTCCTAAGAGGAAACTACCCTTAAAAGGAAAAAGACCCCATACTGTTATTGTACACCACCCTGGGAAGGAACCCTCCACCCTTGCCCACCGGAAATACTACCTGATATGTAGATGAGCACGTGGACAAAAACCGGATTGGGTGACAGGCTCATGGAAGGCTAATTAGATTAAAACAGCCTGGCAACAATCTCATAAAAACCCCTGGACTTAGAAACTCCAACAGCAACCCTCTCGGGTCCCTTCCATTTTCAGGAGCTTTGTACTATCGCTCAATAAAGTTTGCCTTGCCGCCCACCACTCTTCCCTCTGGTTTACCTCTTCATTTTTTGAAGTGGCATGACCAAGAACTGGGGGACACTAATGGAAAAGAAAGCCTGAAACAAAAGTGCAGTTACCTTTGAGAGAGAGGGATTATTTCTATTTAAAATCTTTGCCATCCTGGTGACAGGGCTTCCAGGGGTTAGGACTAAGGACAGACTTGAATTGCCGCCGCCATGTTGGGTTCAGAATCCTTATTCCTTACCAACAACTAAACTTTGTATTAGTTTAAACTCCTTGTGCCAGGCTTCTTCTTATGTAGGGGATTAGTTTTTTTGAAAAGAGTTTTCAGGTGCCTGCTTATAGACCCATCAGTTTGGCAGACATGTGCAGACATGTCTGAACCCCAGGAACTGATATAACTCAAGTTTTCTTATGAGGCTCCTCAGCCTTGTAAATAGGCTTCCGACAGTCCTATCTTTTCAGTTTTCGAAACGTGCCTGAACCTGCCTGGATCTCAGCAGTGAGCAGGAGTGTCTCAGACTGAGGTTTTTGCTATATACAGCACATAGGGTGAAAATAAAATAAAAAACCAAAATGATTATCTTTGTATCAAATTTAATATCTGTTGAGGGTTTTCACATATTTGATCTTCATAAGAACATTGCGAGGTACACACATTTCTTATGAAAGCATTTCTTATCATCCTATTTCAAAGCCAAGAGAATGGTAGGAGATGTGAAGTGAGTGGGAGAGAGGATAGGAAGCAACTTTCTGATCATTGAAATGGAAGATAATAGGAAACTTTTTGTTGCTGCAGGAAGAAGAGGAAAAGGTATGTTAAAAGATGTAGGGGTAATTGACAACCAAAGGGACATAAGAGCATGAGAGGAAACCCTTCCTGGCTGAAATATAGAATCAGTCTGAAGTTGCTGGGGAGAGAAATATCACAAAACAGTATACTTCTGAATTTGTTTTCAACAAATCACAGAAAAAAAAAAACAAAACCCAGACCCACGTAGGTAAAGATCATTTAGTTGAAAAATACATCTATCACATCTGACTGGTTTTGTAGAACTCTGGTGCTTTATTAACACTGATACTAGTCCACTGTGGGATGCCTTACTGAATATAAGATACACCATTGTTTTATGTGTCACTAAATTTTTCTAAATGCTGCCAGTTAAATATGGCAAGTTAGTAATTGTAACATGCATTCTGATTTCTGAGATGATAAAATGTTTTAAAATATGTATCTCTGGGGCGCCTGGGTGGCTCAGTGGGTTAAAGCTTCTGCCTTCGGCTCAGGTCATGATCTCAGGGTCCTGGGATCAAGCCCGCAGCGGGCTCTCTGCTCGGCGGGGAGCCTGCTTCCCCCTCTCTCTCTGCCTGCCTCTCTGCCTACTTGTGATCTCTCTCTGACAAATAAATAAAATCTTTAAAAAAAATAAATAAAATAAAATATGTATCTCAGAATAATTGAAAGCCAGTAATTATACCCTCCAAATATATTTTTATGTTCAACGAGGACAATCTATGTGCATTGGTTGGATAAAGTTCATTGTACAAAAGACAATTTTACCTAGCTGACTGAGGATCTCGATACTTGCCTTGTGTCAATCTGGGGGGAAAAATCAACTTTATAAACTGTCACAAGGAAACTACCTCAATACATGGGGCATTTCATTCCCAAGCAATATTTTATGTATTTATATCATGGAAGATACCCAAAGTATGCAATTTTTTTAGCAGGTGGGAAGAGAGAATCTTAAGCAGGCTCCATCCCCAGGAGGCTCAATCTCACAACCCTGAGATCATGACCTGAGCTGAAATCAAGAGTTGGATGCTTAACTGACTGAACCACCCAGATGCAATTTTTAAAAGATTTTTAAATATTATATTTTTCAATAATTTTGCAGGCTTTCTTCCTTGCAATATTTCTATTAGAGAATAAGAAATCATGTTTGTAAATCCTTCAGTGAAAAAGGAAGTTATTGTCAATCACCTTACACATAAAAGAGAAAATCAATTAGCAGATCATATATAAGGCACTTAACTTAGAAAGAACCTCTCTTTGGGACCTCTCTTAAAATAAGGAATGGTCTCTAGTTGGCTTAGATAGATTTAAAAACTCAAGGAAAATAACGAAACTGTCAAAGACCTGAGAAACTGATATGGATAATATATGACTAAAATTTAATGTTAATTTTAAAATTTTAATGTTAAAATAAGAGTGAGCAAGTCACTAATTAACGTGTCTGATGCATGTTTCCAGAAATCTTGAACATCTCACTCACCGTCTTATTAAAATAACCTTGTAAGATGAAAGAAGTATGCTTGATTCTTTGACCAAGACACCTTCTAAAACAAGTGAAAATGTATTTTACTAGAAATCTCAAATCCTATGTTCCAGTCTTGGATCTGCTAATAAGTAATTGTATGACAGACAAAATTCCTTAACTTATTTAGTCCTCAGTTTATTCTTCTGTAAAATGAACAAACCAGAATAAGCTACATGATGCATAAAAACAACAAAAAAATCTCTTTCTACTCAAATAATTAGGAACATAAAGAGGCAGCAAATAAATGGTCCTATTATCAAATTGGCTAAATTTTGTAACAAAGGTAGGATAGAAATATGTGTAATGTATTTTGGGACAAATATCTGATAACCCTCTCAACAATCTCCCCTTCTCTCAAGAAAGTAGAAAGCATTGTGTTGAAAACTCATAAGAGAAATCAGGGAGATTACCACTTTTCTTTTAAGATTTAATTAATTAATTAATTAATTAATTTGACATAGAGAGAGTACAAGTAGGGGGAGCAGCAGGCAGAGGGAGAGGGAGAAGCAGGCTTCCCACTGAGCAGGGAGCCTAATGCAGGACTCAATCCCAGAATCAATCAGGATCATGACCTGAGCCGAAGGCAGCCGCTTAACCGACTGAACCACCAAGGCGCCCCAAGCCTGCCACTTTCCAATACAGTGGAATAGCTTACAGCCTATCCAGTCTTCCTTTGATAGAAAAGTAGTTAAGCTCCATTAAGAAAATCTGTTTGAAGGGATCCATGAACTGCCAAGATGTAAGGAGCCAAAATCCTGGAAAAGGAAAATCAGGGATGTGAGTTTGACATCCTGTGTTGCTTTTATTCTAAAATGGGAAGAGGAAAAGGCAGAGATACCAAGCAGGAAGGCAACAGAAAACAGTGACCTAGCAGAGTTTTTGGCGGTTTTCATAGGGCCTGGGGAGACAATGATGAGAGATCATTGCTACCATGGCAGCCAAACTGAGATTCCAGAGAAAATGAAAGTATAGAGAAGCCAGTCTGACCTCAGCACTGCTTTTCACCTTCAGGCATTTGGTGATTTGTATATGACCTATACCTATGGTAAACCACGTGAAAAGTTCAGGTAAGAGACTAAGAAACTAGGTAGAGCCTTCAAGAATCTCATTGCTCTGGGGAGAAGAAAAGTAGAATTTAGGAACTTCCAAGGAGTAGGGAACCATGCAAATCGCTAGGGCTACTATAGAGGTAAATCTAAATGAATTTTACGTGTATGGAATAAGAGAAATGAGGTCATAGTAGGTTATAATGTATGTTAAATATGGAATTAAATATATACCTTATGAGACATATAATACATGAGAACAATAACCCAAGACATGAAGTATATATGGAGTTAAGTGTCCTAAGATTGTCATATTGTCCGGCAAGTGATAAAAGGACTAATATATATTAGATCACAATAAGTCAAGGAAGCACACTTTAATCTTAAGGATATTATTAAAGGAATAATAAGCTAATCAAAGAAGAAATTGCAATATAAAAATATTTGAAATTTTCAAAGAAAGGCAGAAAAAAGAAACAATCTATAAAGTAACTATAATAAAGTAGATTTAAAGCCAAATATATAGATAATTACATTAAATGCAAGAAGACTAAACATTCCAATTGAAAGGCAAAGATTATCAACGGATTAAAAGAAAAAAATTACCTTTAATTTTGCCTACAAGACAACTTGAATATGAGCAAAGAGCAAAAGTTAAGATTAAAAGGTTGGAGAACTATATATAATGTGAACCTTGTGTTGTTGAGCTAAACCGAAATTGGAGTCCTTGCACCTGTTGGTGAGAAAGTAAAATGGCATAGCCGCTATGGAAAGCAGTGTGGTGATTCCTCAAAATATTAAAAACAATTACGTATGACCCAGCATTTCCACTTCTGGGTATGTACCCAAAATAACTGAAGTCAGGATCTCAAAGAGATACCCGCCCTCTTGTGTTCATTGTAGCATTATTTCCAATAAGCAAGATATGGAAATAACTTAAATTCCATTAATAGAAGAATGCATGAAGAAAATATGAGACGGAATATTGTTCAGCCTTTAAAAAGAAGGAAATACTGCCATATGCAACAATATGCAAGGACCTGGAGAACATTATACTAAGTGAAATAAGCTAGTCACAGAAGAAAAGATACAGCATGATTCTGGATACCTCCCTATAAGAGGTATCCAAAATAGTCAAACTCATAGAAGCAGAGAGTAAAATGGTGGTGCCCAGGAGCTGGAGGGAGAGGGAAATAGGGCACCACTGTTCAATGCATATTAATTTTCACTTATGTGAGATAACTCAATTCTAGAGCTCTGATGTACTGCCTAGTGCCTATAGTTAACAATTTTGTATTGAGCACTGAAAAATTTGTTAGGAGGGTAGATCTCAAGTGATGTGTTATTACCGCAAAATAAAGGGTAGAGGCGAGAAGAATCTTTTGGAGATGGTGGATGTGTTTATTACCTTGATTACAGTGATGGTTTTGCGGGTGCATGCATATGTTCAAACACATTAAATTGTATGCATTAAAAAATGACACTGCAGTCTGGTGGAAAGCAGATAGCCTTTTCAATAGATGGTGCTGGGTTATTCGAGTATCTGTGTGAAGAAAAACTGACCCCTACTTTGTAGCATATGTGGAAATCTCTTTCTGATAGATTATAGGTCTAAATGCTAAAAGCAGAACAGAAGATGGGAGAATAACTTTATTACCTAGCATTAGGTAGATATTTATAGATTACTAAAAAGCACTAATGATAAAGGAAAACATTCAAATATCAGACTTCATCTAAGTTAAGAACTGTTATTCATCCAGGACTGTTAAGATGCTAAGAAAAGTGAATATACTGGGACGCCTGGGTGGCTCAGTCAGTTAAGCGGCTGCCTTCGACTCAGGTCATGATCCCAGGGTCCTGGGATCGAGTCCCACATCAGGTTGCCGGCTCAGCAGAGAGCCTGCTTCTCCCCTCTGCCTGCTGCTCTCCCTGCTTGTGCTCACTTGCGCGCTCTCTCTCTCTGATAAATAAATAAATAAATAAACAAACAAACAAATAAATAAATAACTTAAAAAAAAGCGAATATACTTATGTATAAGTACATACTAAGAAAGTGAATATACTAATCACAGATTGGGAGAAGACATTTGCAATGTTTATATCCTATAAATGTCATATATTCAGAATATATAAAGCATTCCCACAACTTTCATGTGTGTATGTTTTAAAAGATTTTATTTATTTATTTATTTATTTATTTATTTATTTATTTATTTATTTATTTATTTACTTGACAGAGAGAGAGAGAGATCACAAGTAAGCAGAGAGGCAGGCAGAGGGAGAAGGGGAAGCAAGCTCCCTGCTAAGCAGAGATCCCGGTGCAGGTCTTGATCCCAGGACCCTGAGGTTAAGACCTGAGCTAAAGGCAGAGGCTTTAACCCACTGAGCCACCCAGGTGCCCCACATTCCCATGACTTAATGGGAACAAAAGAAAATCCAATTAACAAATCTCTCTCTCTCTCTCTCTTTCACACACGCGTGCGTGTGCACACACACACCCACACACACACACACACAGATGGGGAGAGACATCCTAAGAGCCAATGAACACGTAATGTGCTCATTGTTTTTCAGGGAAGTGGAAGTTAAAACTTCAGTGTCAAAATAAGATACTACTAAATATGTACCAGAATGACTAAAATGAAAGAATGGGAATACTAAGAGTAGGTGAGGATATAGACCACTGGAGCTCGCATACACTGTTCATGATTATTTAAAATGGTAGAACCACCCAGAAATTTATTTAGCAGTATGTAAAAAAAAAAAAAAAAGAAAAAAGTGAACATATTCTTACCATTTGATTCAACGATTTCATTCTTATGTTTATGTATGTACCCAAGAGAAACAAATGCACACAAATATACACCAAGAAAGGCAGGAATTTTCGTAGCACAATTTGTTAATTGGCTCAAGCTGGAAATACCTAGAAGTCATTTAATTGCAAAAAGGACAAATAAAAGTTGGTATATTCCCACAATGGCATAATATATCGTATTGAGAACAAATGAGTTGCTCTGCACACAACAGTGTGATGGATCTCACAAGCTTGATGTTGAAGGAAGAAAGCTGATGAATACCTAGTGTACAATTCTATCTATAAGCAGTTAAAAATATTACACAGAATCACACAATTAAATAGAAATATAAAAATATTACGCAAAATTAATCTGTGATGATGAAAGTTGGGTAGTTGTTACTTCTGGTGACACTCTTAATGATGAGGACTTGAAGAAGGTGGGCTTCTTGGATGCTAGTAAAATTTTTGTGTTTTGATCTTGCTAGTGATTACATAGATGTATTTGCTTTGGATGCCTCTTAATCTTGCATAAAATGTTTTAAAACTCATTAGATTCTAGATAACAGGGTGACAGAATTTATCTTTAATATTCTCAAAGGAAATGTCAGATCTAAACGGAAGATTCATAGTGGAAATATTAGCTGCCTCCAATGTTGCCTTTAAATAAAATATATGAAATGCCTCTGAGTGTAAGACAATAAATTAGATTAAAATATGTGATCAAGTTGCAATTAAGATCTGAAGATTCACCACCTATGCAGAGTATAAATCAGGGCAGAGAGTTTGATTATTTGAAGAAAAGCAGTCCAGACATAATGAACTTTGAGAGAGTAAAACGTCAGAAATCATTACAGACCTAGATTTAGAGACCTGCAGTATATGTGTAGTGAGATACTTTCTTTTCATTCCATTCCGAGTTGAGGGCAGAACTGATCAATATTTTTATTAGTTGTAAAGATACGGTACACTTATATCTTGTTAATTCATACTTGAAAGATGGATTAAACATAGTCACATTTAAACTGATTTTTAAAAAAAGATTTTTGTGTATTTATTAGAGAGAGAGAGAGTACAGAGGGAGAGGGAGGCAGAGACCTCCCCTCTGAGCAGAGATCCCGACACAGGATCGACCTCAGGACGTGAGCTGAGCCGAGGGCAGACACTTGACTGACTGAGCCACCCACGCACGCCTAAACTGATTTTTGAATAGCAAAATATTTCTAGCAAAATATTCCCCCTTTATGTGTTGTATGGGAAAATCATGGAGGGCCAGAAACTCTTTTACAGAAACAAAGTAGCGTCCTCTCTACTGGCTTCCCAGCTGTGAGGTGCCATGACTGTGTTTTGGGTGAAGGTCTTTGGCTATTTTACCAACATACAAGGCTGACCTTTAGATGACAATTAGTGATTAACCAATGATGCTGGTAAAACTGAAAAGTGAATCACAGCAGATATTTTGCTAACAGCATCCACTAAAGTTACAAATAATATAGAGAGATCAAGAAGGGGGAAAGAATTCTATCGTGCAAAAAGAAATACCAATGTTTTGTAATATTCGTCTAAAAATGGTTTGTAGTTGATAAAAATAGTCATTTGTGATTTGTAATTTTGAGAAGGTATAATGCATGTCTATTCATCTTTGAAAGGAAGATGAGAGAGGGGGAGAGAGAGAGAGAAAGAGAGGCTATCCCGTGGAAGAATTTAAAGTGTGAAAGTGGGAACATTTTATTTGCCTCCATATTTTGGTAAAGTGATAGCATTTTTGTGTTTGTGTCATTTCTTTTCTCTGCCATAGGAGAAAAATGCAAAGGCAATTATTTTCTACTCTTATCTGAATGGCTTTAGAAATAAGAAAGAAAGATGAGAGAAAAAACCCCATCTTTTCAGACTGTGAAAACTGAAGGTCATTTTATTAGAACACTTGTGTTGTTATCCCTTTTGCCATGCATGACAAATTTCCCACTTTTTCCTCATCTTCACTCCCACCCTTCTGGCAAGCGCCCTGAGATCTTGACAGAGATATCTCAATCTTTTGTCCATTTGTGCTTTATCCGCTCCTCAGTTGTTTCTCCACTCCAGAGCCTAAGCAATTATTTTAATGCCAAAGGGAGTCACAGAATTCCCTTGTTTAATACACTTGATGGAAGTCACATTGCATGAAAGATGAAAATCACGTAGATTGTCTCCTCTGCCGGCCTGGGTGATGTGGACCCTGTCTACCTCTCCAGCTTCATCTTCTACAGCCTTCCCCTTCTCATGCTGCTGTAACCACATTTGGCTTCTTCCATTTTCTCATATATTCCTCACTCTTTCTTGCCCCAGGGAGTTTGCTCATACCTGGGACAATTTTCTCATTCATCAGTCGAAGTCAGGCCTCTCCCGTAGCCCTTTACTTTTCCATTATAGCACATAGTATATGCGTTCCTGTGTTCATTTATTTCAAATCTACATATGCCTCTAAACTATAAGTTCTATGAGGCGAAGGAGTATGATGATTTTGGTTTTCATTATATTTCCAGTGTCTAAGACAGTGTCTGGCATATAGCAAGTGTTCAGTAGATGTTAACGAAATAAACTAATAAATTTGGTATAAAATATCAGAACAAAATCACTAGCTTTATCTATTCATTTAGGGTTTCTTTTTTTTTTTTAAGATTTTATTTATTTATTTTACAGAGTGAGAGAGCATAAGCAGAGGGAGCAGCAGGGAGAGGGAGAAGCAGACTCCCTGCTGAACAGGGAGCCTGATGTGGGACCTTGATCCCAGGATCCTGGGATCATGTCCTGAGATGAAGGCAGATGCTTACCTGACTGAGCCACCCAGGCACCCTCATTTAGGGTTTCCTTTCTGGTTTATTGTAATACATAAAAAATGCCATCCTGTTTCTTCTCCATGTAACCCCTGTTGTTTAGAACTTGGAAAGTAGAAGGTAAATATCATTAAGTTTAAACTTCCCATGTTATGATTAAGAAAACACACCCAGAAGAGGCCAAGAAGACACTGACCTACTTGGGCCTATCCCACACCAAATATCTTTGTGGAATTTAATAAGTGCTATATATCCATGGGAATTCCACTTGAATTTTTGTGCAAATAGGAGTAATTGCAGTTTTAGGCTTCCTGTATTACAGCATGATATTTATTCTAGAATGCAGTGTTTGTAGGGAGCAAATCAACTGTTGTGTATTCAGACATAAAGCAAAGCGTCGGACTTAAAAACAGTGTTTTACAAAAGCAAATAAGCAAACAAACAAAAAACCCAGTGTTTTACCACAAACAAAATTTTTAGAAGATAAATACTTTTCCATATCATATATATCAAGGGTTTAGGCATAATCGGTGTATTCATTAACTCATGCTGAACATTGCCAGTTAAATCAGACAGTTCCTTTCCAGATGTTTTCCAAGGTTTCTTTGATATTTTGGTTATCCCTTTTCCCAATTTCTCTAGTACTTAGGCAATAGTTTGTACATTTTCTTTAGAATGTATCCTCTTCATGGTAGAGTTTCAGAGCTGCTATGCAAAGAATAGGATTGCCTCCCGAAACTTCGGGCTATTCCCGTGAGGGTGTCTGGGCAAGAAGCTGGTCTGGGCTTGGGGTCTTCCCTCTTCTTCCAGCTGAAGGGGTAGCACCTATCTCAGTATCCACCAGATGTGACTATTTTCCTGGCGGAGATGTCTTGTACCATCCATGCTCTCTCTCTACCTGTGCACATGCTTCTCCCGCCCTCAGCATCCTCTTCATCTGCTCCATTTCTCAGAACGAAATCGTGCTCATCCTTGGCCTGAAAGCGTAGATATCAAATAGTCCTGATGCCTGGGGGCTGAGTTAGACACTCTTCAAATACATCCTCAGAGTTCTCCCAGCTTCTCTGCCATGGTCTCTAGCCACGTGTGCTGTGATAAGTCAGCCACTGTTCTGCGTGCCCCCAGAAGTCAGAATTTTACCTACGATGTGGTCTGAGTCTTTTGCTCCCCCTATACTTAACATAGTCATATTGCTCAATAAATATATACCATTTGTTGCATGAAGAAATTGCCCTTTACCAACCTAATTTAAAAAGCTCATACAATGGGCGCCTGGGTGGCTCAGTTGGTTAAGCAACTGCCTTCGGCTCAGGTCATGATCCCGGAGTCCCGGGATCGAGTCGGACTCCCGGCTCTGCGGGAAGTCTGCTTCTCCCTCTGACCTTCTCCCCTCTCATTCTCAGTCTCTCGCTCTCTAATAAATAAATAAAAATCTTTTTAAAAAAAAGCTCATACAATGCCCAAATTCATACCATATTTTATAGAAATGAAGGACATCTAGATGAGCATGAAATGAGCATTCTTTTTGTTTTTTTAAATAATACTAAAACGGCAGTAGCCATAACAGTACTCACTAACACCTGTTATTAGGACCTAACAACCCACAGGCTTTATATTTGACACCAATGTCAATCTAAAATTGCGAGATAAGGCAAAATGTATCCTTTTAGATCAGACTGACAGAATATTGGAGAAGAAATTATTTTTAGATTTGTGTCTGCCGGGTATTGTTTTAACTTTTATGTTTCCTAATTTTTAATGATACCTAGAGCAAAACCTGAGAAGCAAGAATTTATTTGCATTTTAATAATTACTTCTCCACTCTCTTGGCCACCGTCAATCAGTCCCGTGTGTACCTTACTATCACTGCTTTGGTATCTGTGAAGTGTGTTGTAGTTATGGTGATCATATATTGCAGTTTCCCCCTGTTGTCCTGGGATAATTATTAAGAGTGTCCCCTTTTTACTCTCAAAAGTGTCCTTAATTGGGTAACTAATTATATAGTCAGTCCAATGATGAAATCAGAACTAAAAGAGGACATTGAATTATTTACCTTTCTATATTGTCCTTTGTCGCCAGCGGAAGGGAGGTGTGTCTTCAGCGGCATGAATGGCTGAAAGTGATATTTTGCTATGCCAACAGCATGGACCCTCTGACATTTTAAGAACTTTAAGAAGAGGCAGGGTTATAGGGAGGGCTGGTTGTGTGCTCAGGGCTTTGCCTGTGTTTGACTCGATGGGAGCACGAGTGAAGCTGGTGTCTCAGAGCACACTGCCGGCGTCTTGCTCATGCAGGTGTGAGTGTGTGCAAGGCCACCAGTGTGTCAGTTATCCTTTGCCACGTTCCTTTCCCTCCAAGTTAAGTGGGCCGTGCGCAAAATGGTCCTTCAGTTTTACTTTTGCTTGAATTCCTGTTCATTCCCCTGAGAACGAACATTTTTTTCCTCAGAGGCACACTGTGGACTCTGAGGCCTTACTGCCTGCTCTCTGTTTCTCCCTCCGGACTAATCTCACTCCAAATACACACCTCACTGTGCGTTCTAGTTACACCTGCGTTATCTCTGTCCCCGGAGCCAAGTCCGTCCTCTGTCTGTCCTACACCTTAGCACGCATGGTTTCCTTTCCTGGCAAGTCTCTGCTGCTGCCATATCCCAGGCTTCTGCCGAGTTCCTGCTTCCTCGGGAGGGTCTCTTCTGGCTTCTCGGACCAGAGTAGTCCCTTTGTCATGTTCCGTATTTCCCTTCTGGTGAAGTGTGTCACAACTGCGGTTTCTTATAAACTCGACAAGGGCAAAGGGAATATGATTCGTACGGAACCCCATCTTATTAGCAGCACCCAGAGAAGGCCCTGACACATCATATGTATTCCTCATATACCAGTCAGTATGGAAAAATTCAATATCGAGTCCTCGTTGATATTCTACCTGTTGGACTATGGTTTCCCATTACGCTGTCCGACAATCCCTTCATGTTTAAAGTGTCACCAAAGACATTTTGCAAAAGTTTCAAGCATTAAACAGTATGTTCGTGAAAATAAACAGAACCAAAAAGCTTTAGCTACATCTGTTGGAAAGATTTTGTACTTACTTGAGTCTGGGGAAAAGAAAGAAATGCATAAGCCTCTTTGTTACTGTGGAGTTGCTCTGTTTTATTTGCAGTCAGGTTCACCAAAAAGCTTAATTAGTGCTCTTTAGAGCAAAGAAATAATGCCTGCCATGGTTCACCTTCTATCTGGAGCAAAATTAAAAAGAAAAATGTAAGGTGTGAAGATTTGGAGGCATTCAGAATGTATCAATTATTTATATTAACATTCATTATCTGACTAAAAGGCAGCATAAAGACTTTCGGGAATTGTAGGGTTCATATAATTTCTCTCTAATTATTCTAATTTACTGTAATTAAGACACTGAAATAATCCTGAGAGAAAGCAATAATGTCTTTTAACATCAACTGAAGGTGGAGGAAGCGAGCTTGCATTTTTAGCTTTATTTACTATAGCTTGTCAATGTGACAGAAAAAGTGATCCGACTTGTAAGTTTTTAAAAGTCATGGCTTTTTGAACTCGTAATGCAAAGCTGGATGAAGCAGGACTCGAAATTATGACATTTAAGTCTATAAAGTATTTACAAATTCATAAAATTTATCTTATCAATGGTACATATAAACTTTATCAAGATCATGGCTTTTAGAAAGAGGGCATCTGTTATATACATTTTCAGAATTTCAATTATAGGGAAAAATGCAAAGAAATAAGTCTGAGTATGAGTTGAGTATCCTCTCTGTGGAAGTCATTTCCGGGTGGTGATAAGGAATGATCTGGAATGATAATTTCTCCAAAATACTTTTCATGTTAGTGAATTTAGAGATTTAACTAGGTAAGAGGATTATGGAAAAGCAGATGCTGAAAGAGTTCCCTCCTCAGTATATACTTTATATCACTGATGATGTTGAGTGGAAATGAAGTGGATAAATAATTGTGGTCAAAGTTTCGCTGTGTGAGGGAGCGTGAAGGTACCTTCTGCAAGTGGGTGGACCTGGAAGATTCTCAATGTTTCCAGTTTATCATCTTCCTAGTCTTTTCAGTTCTTTCAAACACCTACTCTTGGGCCACATGTTGAAGAACGTTGCCAAATAGAGACATAAAATATGCGTGTTACAATGTATTCCTTTTCATTTGCTAAACATATTTTAATAAGAATATAATATCCAGTTTGAGCACATGTTGATTGAACTATTCATGAGAGTATTTATTACAATGAGAAAATTGCCTTCTCTTATAGATCAAAGCTCCCCAGGGACCAATACCATACTTCTTTCTTGTGACCACTTCTGGGTGTAAAATTCCCGAAATACTAAGCTATGATTTGCCGAGTCTCGCAGTGGGGAAAACGTGATTGCAACTTAAACGCCTGCTGTGATTGAGAACAGTTCAGTGTTTTCCTTTTAATTTGGGAGTTCCCAAGCTGTAGATTGGAATCTGCTAGATGTTGTGATTTCATTTTTAGATTTGGTGACTTCCTGTGGCTATACTTCTTATTTTTCCATCCGTCTCTACATTTGAGGCTGGCTTCCCAGTCCCAGAGTGGTGGTGGTGGTGGCCATACTCCACAGTGGTGCCCCTTTCCATAATTCAGGGCACGTGTAATCAGTGGGTACTCTTCCACTAACTGCTTGAACTGCAGGCCTTCAGGAAAATGAAAATTAGCTTCCTCCCAACATAGCAAAAGCTCATTCACCTGTAAAGGCTTATCCCCCATGTGATGAACTCCTTCCAAGATTTCCTAGAGCTCCCCCAACCTGATAAGTCATGCCCTGTCTTCTCCCAGCACTTCCCTCCACTGGAAAGGATCTTTGCTTCTTCCGAGTCCCCATCACAAATTTTTAGTTTATCTCTTTTAGCCCTTGGCTCAATGTACTCTACTTTCTGGGACATTGTGAGGGAGGTTGCATTTTGAAGAGAAGGTAGCATGATGGTTATTTAAAGAAGCTCTTTGGCCTTGGGACAGGGAAAAGGAGGGCAGGATTATCTCAGCTAGCCACTCTCCTCAAGTGAGCAGCCCTCAGCTTTGCAGGTGCTGAGACCCCTGTCAGGATCCTGAGTGGACTCGCCCCTCAGAGGTGGCTTGCAATCACCACATCCATCTAGAGTGCAATGCCAAGGCATTAGTTCTTAACGAAAACCAATAAAAAGTTATCTGGATCAGAATATTTTTTTAAAGGTTTTATTTATTTATTTGACAGAGAGAAAGAGATCACGAGTAGGCAGAGAGGCAGGCAGAGAGAGAGGGGGAAGCAGGCTCCCTGCTGAGCAGAGAGCTCGATGCAGGACTTGATCCCAGGACCCTGAGATTGTGACCTGAGCCGAAGGCAGAGGCTTTAACCCACTGAGCCACCCAGGCACCCCATGGGTCAGAATATTCTTAAGGGCACACTTCTATTGAATTTCCAAAGACAGGGAGGCTCGAATCAACTGCTTGTTGGCAGTGAATTAAAAATCTTGGTAGCTAATGGTGCCAAGCAATGATAACTCAACATACTCACCTCAATGTAGGGCCGGGCCTAACTTAGGAGCACATTCTTGCCTGGGGTATTTCTTCCCTCTAGGGCAACACTGAATGGATATCACACAATTCTGCCTCACTGATCTGTTTCCCATGTTTCCATACTAAATAAATAAATTCCATACTAAATAAATCCCTTCTGTTGATTTCTTTCTTCTTCAGAGATTTTTCCTCATGTTAAATTAATTTTGAAGCATTGTATTCAGCTAGATTTAAGTCCTGTTTTTCCTGCATTAAGCTTAGGAGTTTTGTCTAAAGGTGATCTCTGCTTATAGGTGAACTTCTCCCTCAAAAATGAATTTTAAGTATTTCTTTCTTAGTTCTGAGTTTTAAGTATTTCTTTCTTAGTTCTTAGTTTAACCCTTTGAAAAATTACGTATATCTGTTTTCCACTAATCACATGAAAAGTTTCATAGGCAGAGATTGTGTCTTAAATGTTATCTTTACATTGCTGCATACTCTTAGCAAAATAACTTACATGTGGTATGTGTTCAATTTAATGGAAAAGTTTTATTAGACAGATCTCTGAGTGAAAATAATGAACTGTTACATAAACACAAAATAAATTAGAAAGAATAATATCCAGAATATTGTCCTTTACAAAAAAATAATTCTCCTATTTCTAGCTTCTCTTCTGGTTTTGTCTATATGAATAGCTATTTAACAAAGTTAAAGTAATAAGAGTAAGTACAATTTTGTATGCTTTTTTTCTGCCTTTTTTCCCCATTCAACTATGTCAAGAATATATATACAGTGTGATAAATTTTTATAATTATCGTTTCAATGGCTGCATTCCATGGAGTGGTGATGTCATTGTTTGTATAAGTATCCTCACATTTTTAAACATTAAAATTGTTCTTTGCTTCGATTATTACAATAAACACTGCAGTGAATATCTTCATATTATAGATTTTTCTTCTTAGGTTATTTCTTTGGAATGTATATGCAAAAGTGTAAGTTTCTGTGCAATAGAATTATGAAAGAATTAAGGAGGTAGACATGAGCTGAAAATTGGTTCCTCGTAGTCAGAAGTTGTATGTATATTGGGCCCCAGCAGGTCGGCCAGAAGAGGATAGAAAAACTGCTAGAGAGGCGCCTAGGGGGCTCAGGCAGTTAAGCTTCTGCCTTTGGCTCTGGTCATGATCCCAGGGTCCTAAGATCTAGACCCACGTCTGGCTCTCTGCTCAGTAGGGAGCCTGCTTCTTTCTCAGCCTCTGCTCCTCCTCCCTGCTCATGCTTATTCACTCTCTATCTCAAATAAATAAATCTTAAAAAAAAAGGTGAAAAAAAACCTCCTGGACCCTCAAGGGGGTTCTCCCTTTGCTTAACAGCCCAACATAAAGTGTGGTGAGGCCCCTGACCTGGCTCGTGCCTTGCTTTGTGGAGAGGACATTTGATCACCAAAACAAAACAAAAAAACCTTCAAAGACAAGAAATCTATGTAGACTCACCTGTACCTTTAACTTATCTTTTCATCATTGTTTGCCGGTTTGAAAATAAGTCAAGATGAACACAACATGGGTGAGGCCAAGACATTTTCTCCACCAGTCTTGAATGTGGAGCAAACTGTATGTTGGACTCAGCTTAGGGTGCCATGATAAGGTGACTTTAGGGTGACTTTGTGCCAGTGTTTGGAGAAGGTCCTGGCGATGCCTGTATGCTTTACTCAACTTCAACTACTCTTCCTATAATGTCCTTGAAAAGGAGAAAGACAGATGTACAAAGATGCAAAAAAAAACAAAAACAAAAAACAAAAAAACCCCAACATGTGGCAGGAGATTTGTCTCTAAACCCCCAAATCAGAGCTCTGGTAATCCAGGCTGGGCCAGTGAATGGCTTCGCTGACCCAAACTTCGTATGAAATCTCAGAGACACCATTCTCTTCCAAGCAGACGTGAAGCTCTGTTTATTATTATTTAAGCTGAATGGGGTTAAAAAATAACCAGGTGTCTGCCAACATATCAGGCATTTTTCTACTTTCTTTCCCACTGAAAAATGAAAGCACTAACCATACCAATATTCAGAATTCAGATAGTATCTGTATCATTAATATCTACATGTGTATCTATATCTGTATATTCACAGTGAACCATAATGAATTTATTATTTTAATATTAACTCCTTTCCTTAATAAATCAAAGAAATTTCCCTTCTCAAAATCCAAGGTTTATATTTTTCTTTTAAGAGTTTCAAAATATTCTACGGAGAAATATGCCAATATTTTTATTCTGATTTATTTTATTTCCCCAGAGTAATCCCTCTAGAAATATTTTCAAAAAGTGGAGTGAGTGCTGTATTTTCTGAATCCTGATGTGCCTGAACATGTCTTTCTTTTGCCCACATACATGGATAAAACAACCCCATGGTCACAATCCTTTTTATTCAGAATGCTATAACATTGTTTTATTGTTTTCTAGCATTAATCTTGCAGACAAGAAAATAAAGACAGCCTAATTTTCTTTCCTTTGTCGACAATCTATTTTACTTTCCTTTATGCAAGCTTATGGGATTTCTTATGTTACTGCAATTCAGAATTTTCCCTAGGATATGTGTTAAGTGTGCATTTCTATCAATATTCATGCTCTGCACTCAGAGGGGGCCCTTTCTACCTAAAGATCCAAGCTCAGGCATATTTCCTTTTATTATTTTATTTATTATTGCCTTCCTTTGCATACCTGCTTTCTCTTTTGCTTTCCCATTCTGGAAATACTCTCATAGGAACATGGGAGGAATAGTCAGGGCAATCACTCGGGTTTGTTACGGAAGGAGTTTCTATGTCCTCTTAGTGGTTGTTTTAGCCTTGGATGTGTCCTCCCTTCTGAGTTCCCGAGCTTTCAAGCCATTGGAGAGTTGAGGAGAATTTTATTTTATTTTTTAATTTTTATTTTTTAAAAAGATTTATTTATTTATTTGACCGAGAGAGATAGCGATTACAAGTAGGCAGAGAGGCAGGGGGAAGCAGGCACTCTGCTAAGCAGAGAGCCTGAAGTGGGGCTCGATCCCAGGACCGTGAGATCATGACCTGAGCCGAAAGCAGAGTCTTTAACCCACTGAGCCACCCAGGCACCCCGAAGAGAATTTAAAAAATATCTTTATGTTGAGGGCCAAGATTTTCTTAGAAGAATCTTAGTTTACTGTGTTTATCATTAGAGTAGATATGAACTAAAAAGAACCGGTCACTATATGTAACTGATAACTTCCACTCCTTTGGTATAGTCACTTCTCTGATCAGTCAAGTCTAGGACATGGAGCTTCATGAGGAGTCTTTGTGAGAATGGCATATTTATGTGTAGTAAGTTCAGAAAATAAATCCGCTTTGCTGAAAAATGTTTGTATTTCTTATACCCTCTAGTGATCACATTATATCAATCTTCTATAAAAATAGCAATAATTTGTATATATACACCTATTTCAGATAAACAAATTTAATATCTTCTTAGAAAAGTATCTTGTGTCTTCCTTGGATCACTTTTTTTTTTTTTTTTTTTGGGTTTTGCTATTGAAAAGAACACATTTCTAAATAATCGGCGTGGTAGTAATATACAGATTGTTGCTACACACCTTTAGATCAGTACTTCTCAACCCAGACAAGTGTACCTGAGTACTTGGATGCAAGTCCATCACCCAGGTAAAATGGCACATAGGAATTGAACATTACATTTAGTATTTATTCACATGTGAAGAAGCCTTTATCCTTGGAAACACATAAGAAACATAATATGGACTACTACTTCCAAAAGATCTAACTGTAATTATAAACTCCATGTTAAAATCTTTTATCATGCTTTGCTTTATCCTGGGAATTTCTGCACTTAAAAAATTTCAAGTTTTAAACTGAGGACAATATGTAAGATGATTTTCTTTGAGGAATTCTTATATGACCTCATAAGTCACCGATGGGACAATGACTGACTTTAGATTTTAAACCTGTCAGATTGTGTTTAGAAGATCCTTCACATTGGTAAAGGCAATACATTCTATCAGCTCCTCAGAATTAAATACCTTTGCAAATATTGATTTCATGGTATTACATGAGATAGAAGCAACATATATACAAGTCTCCTCTTTAATCTTCTGTCTTTCCCTCTTCCTATTTTCCTTTTCCTGGAGAAATTAGACAATAGGAACAAATGATAGGAACAGGCTGAAATATGCAGACTGGATGTCTCAAGCATCAGAGTGTTGTTTTAGTAGTTAGAAATTTCAAAGGCTTTAAAGATTCATGTGTCTATAATATGTCTAGATAAAATATGACTGGTGCAGCTAAGAATATGGATAGGTAGATATGATACATCCCCAGACATACCAGTCTAACTAAATATTTCAGTTCTTTGATATTTTTAACTACTAATATGATGCCGTGATGCCTGAGACAGACACACATACACATAGTTGCTTACATGGTTCCTACCATTACTACGATCATTACTATTATGACTTCTACTACCATCACCAAAAATAATAATAGCAAACACATACCTAGCATTTGCTACCTGCTAGGCATTATTCTGAGCACTTATATGTGTTAATTACCTTAATCCTCCCACAATCTTATGTGGATGGTACTACTGTTATCCTCACTTTGCAGGTAAGGAAACAGACACAAAGAATGCTTAAATGACTTTGTAAAGGTTGGTTTCAGGAGTTAAAATTGAAACTGTGCTTTTCACCACTATATGCTACATTTAAGTACATAGCTATTGTTAACTGTGTAGTTATATTCTAATTCGAAATATATAAAAAATAAAGAGCTTAGGAAACAGAGCAGAAAAATGTGCTCAGGATAAAGAATCTGAAACAAAAATAAATGAAAAAACTGACTGTCCCAGGATGTATGAATTTGAATGTTAAGAAAATAAGATTACAACTGAATTCAATATTGGGAGCTAGAGAGCTGAACAGTGATACATGTCATTTATTAGACTGTAGAACGTAATAAAATAATTGGCTATTCAAGAGAACCATTTTTTAATTCCAAAGCAATATCTCTGAGCTTCCTACCTATAATTATTATATTAGCAATTAAATTCTGTATAATAATATGATCTTTTATTAAAGTGGAGTAAGTTCAGAGGATGAAAAAGAATTTTTTTTTCAGTCAAAATATTCCCTGTTTCTTTCATAAAATTTTCACATTTCTTCTTTTTTACTCTACTGGCACCCAAGTGGCAGCCATCTATCTATCTTTATTATTAAGTTGATTTTTTTTGTTTTGTTTAAGTAGAATAATTTTCTTTGTATTTTTGCTCTATGTGCATTGACTTAATTTATGAAATATGACCATTATGAAAAAGATTTATAATGTGTTCACTGATTAAGAAAAATGATAAATTAAACACCTGTGTACCCTTTACCAAGTTTCAGTAAAAGAATATTTTCAGTGCACTGTGCCCCTGTGCCCTCCCTGCTTGCCTCCCTCTCCCCAGGGAAAATAATATTCTGAATTTTATGTCTATCATTCCCTTGATTTTCCAAATCTTAATGCATATAGTATAAACATGATGCGAATTTTTGTTGAATTATTGAATCCAAGTAAAGAGTATCACACTACGTGAATGCTTCTCTTGCATGTTGTCTTTTCCAATCTACCATTTTTTTTCAGGCTTTCCATGCTCATATGTATATCACTGGTTTATTAAATTTTGCTCCTCTGTGGTATTTTACTCTGTGAATACATCAAAATAATTTGCTCATTGTCCTTTTCATGATTAATTGGCTTGTTTCCAGCTTTTCTCTGTCACAAATGATGCTATCATGGTCTTTCTTGGACACGTTTTCTGATGCTCGTGTGGAGGAGTTTCTAGGGGTGGAATTAGTGGGTGAATTGGTAGGTGACAGCACAGGCCCATTCTGAAACTTGATAAAGAAGCTCCACATTGCTTAACAGGGTCACTGAAACAGTGACCACTCCCGCAGTGCCTAAAAATTCCCCTAATTCCACATTCTTACCAGTATGTAACATTGTCAGAATTTTAATCATTGCCAGTCTACTCAAAATACAAGTTTATCTCACTTTGATTTAAATTTGGTTCCTCAGCGTATTTATTGATCATTTCTATTCCCCCTTTTGTGAAATAACATTTTTCGTTTGCTTCTTTTTCTGTTGTCTTTTTATTATTCTGTCGGCTTTCTTCATATATTCTAGAGGTATAATATTTGTCTATTATAAGGCCTTAAAATATTTCCCCAGTTTTGTCTTTATTTTAAGGCTTCTTACCTCTTGTCTGTCAAATTTGAATTGTTTTCCTATTCATTTGCTTGAATTATATGGTGGTTTTGATACACAGATATTAGATATTTAAACTTTCAGAGTTCAGAATTCAAATCTATGGGCCACTTTTGCTATTATTGCTTTCTCAAATTTAGAAGACTCTGTGATGTCTCAGGATCAGTTAAATATTGCTTTTTATTCTACACTACACATACCCCCACACACAAACATATACACACATAGACACTTATAATGTAATTGAAAACTTAGTGCATTCTGTTACTTAACTTGAAATTTGGCTCACAAAATACTTACTTGAGTAATCCATAGCATTTCCCAAGATCACTAATTTTCACATAACCAAATATCCATATATACTATGATCTGCTTTAGGTCTACCTGAGTCATGCATGGTCTGGCCTTTTTTCTTTTTTTTTTTTTTAAGATCTTATTTATTTATTTGACAGAGGGAGAGAGATGACAAGCAGGCAGAGAGGCAGGCAGGGAGAGAGAGGGGGAAGCAGGCTCCCCACTGAGCAGAGAGCCTGATGCAGGGTTTGATCCCAGGATCCTGAGATCATGACCTTAGCCGAAGGCAGAGGCTTTAACCCACTGAGCCACCCAGGCGCCCCGACATTTTTGATTCTTAACCAAAGACTATATTCTACTATTTTAATTATTGCATTTCAGAGTATATTTCATATATTTAGAGTCCTTAACCTAACCATAGATTTTCATATGTTTAAGGCCCTTAAAATTTGAAACAAAAACAGCTGAACAAGGAAAAGAGATGTACTTCATTGACTTGCCGTATAAATTGTATTGTTGTTCCTGGAATTCTGCTCCTAATGGTGGTTGCTCAAAACTTATTCATTGCCAGTCAATGCTTAAAGTCCTTCTGAAGTGTATGGAAATACTGAATGCTCTTAGACAAAAAGAAAAGCTGTCTCTAGGAGGAATATCATTAATTTCTCTGGCGTATAAAATGAGAATTATCTTTTGAAATAATTGACACCTGGCATACCTTCCAATATTGCTCAAAAGCTCCTTTCTTCTACCAACTGTGACTCATTTTTTTTTAAAGATTTTATTTATTTATTTGAGAGAGAGAGAGAGAGAGAGAGAGATCACAAGGAGGCAGAGAGGCAGGCAGAGAGAGAGGGGGAAGGAGGCTCCCTGCTAAGCAGAGGGCCTGATGTGGGGCTCGATCCCAGGACCCCCGAGATCATGACCTGAGCCAAAGGCAGAGGCCCAACCCACTGAGCCACCCCGGCGCTCCCCAAATGTGACTTGTTTTTATTCTCACCTTCTCCTTCAGCAAATGAGACTGGAAATTGTCCTCAGTGATAAAAATGTTCTGTCTTTAGGACTTTATTAGGCAGAGTTGTCCAGAGAAAGAAATAGCATGTATGAGAGCCAGAGAGAGGGACGGAGAGAAGGAGAGAGAGACAGAGGGGGAGAGGGGCAAGAGAGAGACTTATTATAAGTAATTGGCTCATGCAGTTATGGGGGCTGAGAAGTTCCCAGATCTCCAGTTGACAGACAGAAGCCTAGGAGAGCTAGTTGTGTAGTTCTGGTCCAAGCCCAAAGGCTAAGAACTAGGAAAGCTGATGGTGCAAATTTCAATCCAAAAGTCAGCAAGCTCAAGATACAAGAAGAGCCAATGTTTCAGTGCGAGTCTAAAGGAAGGAAGAGACTAGTATCCCAGATGGACAGTCAGACCAGAGGAGTTCCCTCTTACTCCAGGAGAGTCAGCTTTCTTCTTCTGTTCAAGCCTTCAGCTATTTGGATGAAGGCCACCCACATTAGGAAGGCAATCTGCTTTACTCGGTCTACTGATTCAAGGGCTAATCTCATAAAACACCCTCACAGACACACCCAGAATAATGTTTGGATAAAAAATATCTGGGGACCTGATGGGCCAGCAAAGTTGACATATAAAATTGATCATTACGAGGATTTGTCATTTCTTCATTTTATACCCACTACAGGAAGGTCTTATAAAAGCTAATGGATGACCAAGTTTCTTCGTTTATTCTGATATTTCAAATTATTATCCCAGTTGGAAATTGTAAGTGGAAGTATATTTATAAGATACTTCAAAACCATTAAATTGGTTTGCTGGAGGAAGTTACTATATCTGAACCACTGTCTGTCCCTGGATTCTTGGATATTGTGAAGCAAAAGGCCTGTGAACTGCAGACTTACAGATCAGCTAGAAGGAATAGGACTGTCAAACCTTTTGAAAAGATATGTTGGGGAACCAGAAGTGTCAAAGAAGAAATGAGAAAACAACCATGTTCCTGCCAGAGTAGTTGACATTTTGAAATCTATATTTCTCTTCAGAGAAGTCCACATAGCTTGTGTAATTAAAATTGTTTTGAGTGGGGGGGGGTGGAAGGGAGATGAGAATAAATGAAGTATTAAAAGCTCTGTCATATTCAATTCCAAATGAAACTCATAGACACAGCTTATATCTACAACTGGAGAATAGATACTTTGAAAGTCTATTACATTTTACATGCTTATGAACTGAATTGTGTATGTTTTCCCCAAGGAAACTTAATTTAAATTCTTGAAATCAAAGTCTTTCAGAAAAAAGCAACCTCAGAATGTTAAAATCCATCTCAGATCTATCAGTCTAATTAAAAAGGAAAGTGAGACCCAAATTTATTTGACTTCATTCATCTAATCAACAAACATTTACTTCCTATCTGAATGAATTCATGTACCTAAAACATATCTATAGGATGAAAGAAAAAGAGGAAAAGAGAGAAAGAGTAAGCAAATAGATTTGAGGTGTATAAGCATAGAATATATAATAAGTTATTTGCATAAAATTGTTATAATGGCGGTTTGTTGGGCAACAAGGGTAGAGAATCAGAGAGGTCATTTTACTTTTTAGTTAAAATATTATTAAGTGAGGTATGTATATTTATTATTACTATGTGTGAGAAACAGTACTGGGTACCAGGAGAGGCAATGGTGAATAAGACAGCCATGTTTTATGACATCATAGGCTGACTTAGTAACTGATTACATTAGGCTATGAGATGATTTTACTGCATACTGTGATCCTAATTGGATGCTATCCATCTTTTGCTTTCAGGATGGTATGAATCTTAAAAAGATTTAGATTTTCTTATAACCATTTAGATATAAACATGTAGAAAAACAGCATTAGTGAGAAATTTAATTTCTAAGAAATATTTTAGGAATAATTTTTCACCATGATTCATAATGTAGTAAATATTCATCTACATTATGAAGCCCAAGCCCCATGATTTCCATTTATCTTTTGTCTGACACATTTTGGATGAGACAGAATATTTTCAAACACTCTCTTTGGAGTATTTCATGCTGATTTTCTTCTAAGTTGTTTAATTCACTCCTCTTATTCATTCAATACAGATTGATTGACTGGTAGATACATGGTTCCTTAACAGGAGCTACAAAAAAGAGGAATCAAACATGTAGAAGACATAAATCCAGGCTTATAAAGTTTATTGACCAGTCATGTAGTAAAAAGAGAAGACATATACTCGAGATATAATTAAGATAAAAAGGATTAGATGCCACGAAAGAAGAATGGGTTGAGTTCTATTTCTGTTCACATAACTTCAGTGAAGGGGACATTTGCTGTAACACCTGAGTACTAATTAATATTTTGGCAAGTGGAATTGAGGAGAGAGTCCTCGAGGTAGAATAGTGAAATGCAAACAAAGGGTGATAAGTGATGTGTGGAATCTTTAATGGCATAAATAATATGGCAACGTTTAGGACAGATTTGAAGGCCAATGTCAAAAGGCTTTTTCATTTGTTTTCGGTGGGAAGCTATTGAAGATTGTTGGACAGCAGTGTCTTTAGCCTAAATGATGAGGAGAGTTCATTGCCAGTACCTGAAATAATGCACACAAGGGATGTACACATTTGAGAAGCTATGTTCATGTTAAGGAGTCAGTGCTGATGAGGCACTCTACACATGCAGGTAGAGAGGCAAACACCATGGCTGTAGGTGTTGGAGTCATTGCCACTAACATGGCTGTTAGTGCTGAAATCATGAAATGCACTGAACTTTCCTAGAACAGTGAGTTTAGGTGGGGAAGATGGGCATGTCCCGGGTGTAACCCCGAAGCGGGAGGGCAATAATGTAACGATCTCCTATTAGAAGATGGGAGGAGGAAGACAACCCCAGGAAACGGAGAAGTAGTTGCACTGTCAGAGAAAGAAACAGAAAAGCAGAGAACTATCATTCCATAAAAGGTTAAGAAAGGACCAAGGTTTGGAACACGAGATAAAGCTGGCAAATACATCAAAGAGAGTAAGGTGAGGAAGTGCTAAGGAAATATTTGTATAGGAACTTAGAGAAGGTGAGCATTTTTACAAATGATGCATGTAGTTCACTGACCTTTCATTGTGAATGACACACTAACTGTTTAAGTCACGGATAGCAAAATATGTTACTTTTTTTTTTAAAGATTTTATTCATTCATTCATTCATTCATCCATCCATTTATTTCTTTATTTATTTGAGAGTGAGAGAGAGAGAACATAAGCAGGAGGAGTGAGATAGGGAGAGGCAGACTTTGTGCTGAGCGGGGAGCCCGATGTGGGGCCCGACCCGATGTGGGATCATGACCTGAGCCGAAGGCAGATGCTTAATGACTGAGCCACCTAGGTGCCACTAAAATATGTTACTCTTAAAGCATTACAGTTCATACTCTACTCGCAGGAAGAACAATGGCTTTGAGGAGGTTGTGATGTTTATTTGCCTCTGCTCTTGCATCATGTTGTGCATTTCAGCCTCCGCCCCAGGAATGTTCCCTGCATGGTGGAATGAAGGACTTGGAATACATTCCCAAAGCTTTGTCAGGACAAGAGAAAGGCCAATGTTTTGTGCATCTTGGACATGAGTGTGGAGTTGGGCCACGAATTTTATTGGCTTGCGTATTCTTCTCTTTCCATTCCTTGCTATGTGTTTTTTCAAGCTAAGAAGCTAACAACTATAACATTTGCAGATGAAAATAGTGAGCTCAGCTGAGGTGATGTTGAAATACTCTTTCTGTTAATAAATTTCACCCTTTACAATAGCTATTTTTTGTAGTTTTCATAGTTCACCATAAACAGTGGCGCAGTTAACAAAATAGATGAGGTTGAAATCAGATACATTTAGCCATGGACAAATTTAATCAAATTCAAGAGTAGAAATAAATTTAATAGATTTTGACCTAAAAGAATAAATTCCATGATTTTTTTTTCAATATTTCTTGTCCCTAGTCATGCTTTTTTTGATTTACAGCTTAAGTAGTTTTCCTTCTGCTTGCCTCTGACATTTCTGAAGCAGAATTCTCTTCTGCTAAGTTTTCAACGCTGGGGATAGAAGGTAAAAGGTCTATATTCTCCCATGTGACCTTCCTGAGTACCCACCTGGTTAGCTTAGATTTATTTGGTTACCAATAACAAGGACTCCTAAAACAATGGTGTAAACAAAGTATAAATAGATTTCTCTATAAGAATATTCCACAGGTAGGGGCCCCTGGGTGGCTCAGTCGGTTAAGCCCCCGACTCTTGATTTCTGCTCGGGTCATGGTCTCAGTGTTGTGAGATGGAGACCCTCGTTGGGCTCTGCCCTCAGTGCAGAGTCTGCTTGAAATTCTCTCTCTCTCTCCTCCTCTGCCCCTCCCTCTGCTCGAGTGCACGAATGTGCTCTCTTTCTCTATCTTAAAAAAAACAAACAAAAAGAATATTTCAAAAGTAGGAAGTGTAGATCAGGTTGTATAAGATCCACAGTGTCAGAAAACTATGAGCTTTCTATTTTATTACCCAGTTCATGTGACTTTCATTCTCAAGGCCACTTCTTAGTCCTCTCTTGTGTGGGAGGGAGTGGCCACCAGACCGTGCAGGAGAACTTCTGTGTGGTGCTCTCTGTGACAGACCTAGATTTAAATCCCTGCTCTACCACTTTGTGAGTTTGAGAAAGTTGCTTAAATCTTTGAGCCCTCAACAATATGTGGCGCTGTATACTGCCTAGCATTATAATAAGTGTAGTTACTAAATATTGGATGCTGCAGATTAAGACAAAAATCTTAACACAGAATCACCTGTGATGTGTTTGGAAGAGCAGAGAGACAGGTTCCAAGGAACTGATGAGGTAGAAGTTGTCTGGTGGATTTAGATCCTATGGGACCTCCAGTCTTTACTATTCATACCCCCAGAATTAGACATAGCCATGGGCAGCGCTGTAGAACAGAAACCCTGTCCGCTGGCAAGAAAGTCTTGGGAAAGACAAGAGAAATGCACAGGCAAGTATACCTAGTTTCTTCTTTCCTTACTTCCCAGTCATGGCAGCGAGAGGAAAGGGACAGCGGGGACCAGGGGTCTCACCACAGGTCCGTCTCCATCTCAGAGGCAGGCAGTCCTCAGCCCCAAGACACCCCTCTCCTCAACTTCATGAGTTCACTTCCTCAGGGCCAACCTCTGCTCCCTTGGATCATTCCTCCTGGGAGCACTGTGGGCATCGGACACCGTCTGCCGTGGTCCTGAGGAATATGTCATCAAACCATCTCCATGATTTAAAGACTGAAATTTTATACCCTATTCTATATCTCAGCCAAAGTATATGCGGCCACCTTTTCTAATGTGTAACGTAAGAAACTCTGCCTTGAGAATGCGTGCTGTAATGAAACACATGGATACCTTCCACCCGGCGCCTGGGTGTGGCAGTCAGTTGAGGGTCCAACTTGGTTTCCGCTCAGGTCGTGATCTCGGGGTCAGGAGATGGAGCCCTGCATCAGCTCCGCGCTCTGTGCGGAGTCTGCTTGGGATTCTCTCTCCTTTGCCGTTTGCCCCTCTGCACTCTCTCAAATAAATAAATACATCTATTTTTTTTAAGATTTTATTTATTTATTTGACAGAGAGAAAGAGATCACAAGTAGGCGGAGAGGCAGGCAGAGAGAGAGGGGAAGCAGGCTCCCTGCTTAGCAGAGAGCCCGACGCGGGCCTTGATCCCAGGACCCTGAGATCATGACCTGAGCCAAAGGCAGAGGCTTAACCCACTGAGCCACCCAGGCGCCCCTACATAAATAAATATTAAAAAAAAAATACCTCCCACCAACAAAATGCCAGTCATATAGTTACCCCAAATTTGTTCTCTGTGTTTATGAAATTCTCTAAAAGAAATTGAAGTTCAAAAATAGAGCTTCCTTACAAATTCAGGTCAAAGATTGTAATTCTGAAATTACCAAATCTGCATAAGTAAAAGCCCAAGGTCCAGAATCCTTAGATTGGATTAAAATCCAGTTATTCTCTCCAGTCTGTTATTCTGCTCTTTCTTCCCTAGAGGTTCTTAGTGCCGGAGTAAATGAATGCCCCGGCAGCTCCAGCCTGAAATATATCTCATTGGACGGGACATGGTCTTAGGGCCTCAGAAGTTGTACTAACACAGTGAGTTCAAGGCTGGATCTATCGCAGATTGTTTCATGGCCTTGAATGAAGTTGATTAGTGTTGTTCTGACAGTCTTGATCAATAACAGTTAAAACTGGAACCGCATTAGTGCCTGATAGAGCAGTGGGGAATGAGTTCTCCGGATTTTCAAAGCAGTGAATATATTATCCCACTCTCTGAGAAACAACAGACCTATAGTCCTCTCTGTAGTTGAATCTTTCTGCAGGGCTGGCCACAGTATCCCATTACCATTTTTGTTCAGAAGTCATCTTTTCAGAGAGAGCTTTCCTGATCGCAACACAAATCTCCCTAATCACATCTCTTTCAAGCTTTTTAGAACCCATTGCTTTCTGAGATTATATGTCTCTCTTTTTGTTTTACTTGGTACTAGAATATAAATGAAGGGAAGGACTCTGTTGTCTCAGACTCAGGGCATCCCCAGGGATGAGAAAAACTCCTTGGATGTTAAGAGTCAACCAGTCATTTTTGTGGAATATGTGAATGGAAAAAAAGCAAAACTCTCCTGTAAGACCTTCTCATTCACCAATGTCTCATCTCTGTTCCTAAGAGAAAACTGCCTTTGATTTTGTTTTTGATTTTTCTGGGTACTGTTCGTATTTCTTGATATGTTGGTGGAGGAAATTATTTTGAGTCCCTGCTCTAAATAATGAGATATTTTAGCTCAAATTTGCTGTGCTTCCACCTCCTGAATTTTGACTTTGAATACTTCAAATTATGTACTAAAAATATTTTCCTTATTGTGGTGGATGTTAAGTGACTCACTCGATACTCACTTTCCCATTAGCTTTGATTCTGCCCCTCTCACTTGTCTAGAATGTGAATGTAAAGTGGGGAGGCCCAGCAGCCATTCTCTGGCCCTGGAATACAAGACAGAGAGAGAGAGAGAAGGAGGGAGAGAGAGGAAGGAAGGAGAAAGGAAAGAAAGAAAGAAAGAGAGAGAGAAAGGAAGGAAGGAAGAAAGGAAGAAGGAAAGAGGGAGGAGAAGAGGGTGGGAGGAAGGGAGGGAGGGAGAGAGGAAAGAAGATAGATTCCAGCTCTTCATGAATTTATTGACAGTAAATTCATGGTTGGTGTACCAGCCCAGAACTGAGGTACACACTCACAGGTATTCTTACTACTCCTTTCCTCTTTAAAGAAATTATTTTTAAATTTAAGTAATCCCTACAGTGTGGGGCTCAAACTCATGACCCCGAGATCAAGAGTCACGTGCTCTTCCGCCTGAGCCAGCCAGGCACCTCATAGTCTCATTACTCTTAATCTTTATTTTCCTGTAACTTACAATTGAACACGTTACCAAATAATATATACAACTTTAAGCCCTAACCCTTGGCTCCACATTAGGCAAAATGAGGGGAAAAGCATTCCTGTGTCAGTCTCCTACATTCTTCTCTGCCAGGTTCACTCTGCTGTATCATTATTTTGCTATCAGAGTTTATAACTTTTACATGCTATTCTATTATGATAATGAATTCTCCGAGGATTTGCCTTCAGAGTTAATCTAAAATTTGATAAATAATGAACAGCAATATCATTATGTAAATATCAGTCACAATTAGAGCTTCATATTATGATTGGACTCTGAGACAAAAAAAATGTAATTATAAGCTACAAAACCTGTGCAGCTCAAAGAGGAATCTTAAATTATAGTCAGCTGTAGTCTTATAGTTTAATTTGGTTTGTTTTATATTTGGAACATTCCTTTCTATTATAGATTTTTTTTTCTGAAATATTTGTCTTTTTCTTATTATCATTTAAAAAAGACCTTTTTAAAAATCACATCACTAATTTTTAACCCAGTTTCTTAACTTCCTTGTTGGATGTGAGTATTTAAAATAGTTCCAAATTTGCACATAGAGATAGACAATTTCATTCTCCTAAAACCAGCATATGACATTGTTTTTTCTCTCCCACCCTAGCACTAGGTAATTTTTTTCCATCTTTGCCTACTTACCTATGTAAAAATATTTAGAATTGAATTGATTCGATTATCAAAAGTTCTAAACATTTTTCCTTATTTTTAAATTTTTTTCTCATACGAATCATATGTTTTCAGCTGTTGGACGTTTTGTTAAGATAACCTTCAACCTTCTATTTTTATAATTCCTTTATTTTGGTTTTGATATGGAAACTCTGCCATTTTATTACAAATCTTTTCTCAGTTTGCTCTTTCTCTTCTGTATTAGTGGTGGATATGTTTTACTGCATATGTTTTTATGCAGTAATTTTAGGTAGAAGTTGGTCAAATCAACAAATATTCCCTGTATGGTTCATGTCTTGGTATCATTCTAGCTGAACTTGAAAGCTAACTCTATCAGGTCATGTACTAATATTAAGTGGTTTATCACACAGATGTCCATTGTGCTTCAGGTACACACTAAGCAATGTTTTAGATACAGAAAACAAGTATAAACCAATGTGGCCATTGCTCTCATGAAGCATATATCCAAAATTAAGATATTTTCACTTATTCAAAAATTTCAAGTTTGTTTATGAACACCTGCCTTTCTAGCTAATTTAAACAGTTCCTTGAGTTGAGGTTTATGATCGTTATACAGATGGACACAATATTATTTTCCAGCTCTCACTTACCCCAGTATCTGTTAGCTCTCTTGATCCACAGTTATGAGTATTAACTAGTCATGTGAACACTTTCTTAGGGCAGCTAGATGTCAAAATTGTAAAAGAAAATAGATATATCTTCTTTTTCCTTCTCCTTAGTTAAAAAAAAATTGTGCAGAAATATATGTGCATATCCTTGTAATATTACAACACTGTTTTATTACATTTTTTCCTAAAATTAAATAATTGTCCAAGTTATGGTATACATGCTCTGTATTCCTTTGGTTTACTCTAAGAAGTTACATTTTTAAAAAAAAATATTTTATTTATTTATTTGACACAGAGAGAGAGAGAGATCACAAGTAGGCAGAGAAGCAGGCAGAGAGAGACGAGGAAGCAGGCTCCCTGCTGAGCCGAGAGCCGGACGTGGGGCTCGATCCCAGGACCCTGAGATCATGACCCGAGCTGAAGACAGAGGCTTAACCCACTGAGCCACCCAGGCGCCCCAGAAGTTACATTTTAATGAAAAAGAATGCCTTATATCTTAATTAGGAAATTTATAGCGAATAACTTTTGCTTTTTATGTTTTTTGGTTTGTTTGAGATTCCGATTCCTTAGATATATCAGGAAATACATTATGTGAGTATTCCAAAAATAGGATTTGCAGATTAACATAGAAAGGGAACAAACGGGTTTCAGAGTCAGATATTTAGGTAGGTTTTGTCTGATGTCTCCACCATTCACTTAGTCAACTGATTTTCTTAAGGTGTTTGCCTGTAAAATAGAGATAATAGTAATAACAAACTCATCAATAGTTTGTGAAGTCTAAATAAGAAAAAACATTAAATATTTAGGCCAAAGCCTGAAAATAGATACCAGAGCATAAATACTTGCAATTCATCATTATTATTAATGAATTGCATTAATATTAATTCATTAATTCAATTAATTCATTAATTCCATGAATATTAATATTAATCCTTACTTTTAATACCTGTATCATTCTGAGGTGGATGACATTATTATACATCTTGGTTAACTCCAAACTCTTCACAAATATAATATCCAGGAAAAAGGCGTTCTATGGCTGTAATATATGATTTCACTAATTTAAAAAACAAATGTTTTCTGGGACAAAAAAAAATGAGAGAGATGCACCAACCAGTTTTTCTACCTATCTGCATATATTATTAAAACTCACAAACCCAAAATAATGTAAATATTTCACCGCTACAAACACATGATTATTTCTTTACCCTATAATGTATTTAATGATATGGTGACTTAGTCTTATTGACTAATAATAAGTTTTCCTTTCAGTGTTTTTCATAGACCTAAACAAAGTACAAATGCTTTCCTTCTTTTAAATATTTTTGATTAGTAAAGTTTAGCAAAGACAAAGAAGTACTGAACCAGTATACAGAGTAATTGTCTTAATTTTCTTATTTATGGTTTCACAGATTACTTAGTGCTTTCTTTGATTACTAATTTTTTATTACATAAAGTGAAAGATAATGCCCCAAATAAAACATTTCAGTGTAACTGGCACTAACCATAGCAAATAAATAGTCTGTGATGATAGCCAGGATCATGTCAAGAGAGATTCTAATTTTATTTTATTTTATTTTATTTTATTTTATTTTATTTTATTTTATTTTATTTTATTTT
>CM052813.1:46490505-46545189 GCA_028533885.1 Nasua narica | reverse complement strand
TCTATGAACTACTATTCACAAAAATGAATGTTTGAAATCAAGATCATTTGTTGATTGAGGAAACATTTTTATGTTGAGCAATAGAGTATGTGTTATACAAACAAGTGAGCTTGACTTGAAATTTAACCTGTACCAAATACCAACAACTTCACCATGGAGGTGATATTCCTGGCCATCCTGTGAACTGAGCAAAACTTTTTTTTGAGAGGACTTTGGAATACTTGAGTTTTGATGATTATTTATTTGAGACTGAATCATAAAAAGTTGAAGAGATCATTTTTGCTCTAGAAATTTTAAGGATATTTGCCTTCAGTCATGTACCTTTCTGGAAGGATTATAGTACTGGGAAGGAAAGAGTATGGGCAGACATATGAATAAATTCCTGTTACATTTGTAACTTTGGCAGAAATAATATTTAAGACTAAAAGGCAATCAAAGAAATGAACAACCAAATGAAACTCAGCATGTTGTGTTAGTTGAGGGGAGAGCATTCTGGTTACTATTTCTGCATAACAAATTACACCGAAAAAGAAGTGATGTATGACAGCCATTGTTTATTTGTCACGGATTCTATGAATCAGGAATTTGGATAGGGTACAATGGGGATAGCTTGTTTCTTCTCTCTGATGCCTGGGGTCTCGAAGGCTAGAGGCTGGAGTCACCTGAAGGCTTATTCACTCAGATGGCCAGTTCCAAGTTTGGGATGATTGGAAGAGTAGAATTCCCAACCTGCAAGTCTACACATGGCCTCTCCATGTGTCTTGGCTTCCTAACAGTGTGGCTTTCTAGGTGGTCATACTTTTTATGTGGCGGCTCGGAGCATCCAGTATGAGTATTGCAGGGAACAAAACAAAAACCACATCACATGTTTTGACACATATTGGAGGTCACACAGTCATTTCCTCTGTGCTTGTAATTGATCAAAGCAGTCACAAGCCTTCCTAGATTCAAGTAGAGGGGGACACAAACAGGACTTTCAATGAGAGAGGTGGAAATGGTATATAGAAAAGGACGAGGGCTGGGAGATATTGTTGGGTATTTATTTATTTGTTTATTCATTCATTTATTTATGATTTTATTTAAATTCAAGTTTTTTTGTGTGTTTTTAAGATTTTATTTAAATTCAAGCTAGTTAACATATAGTGTATTATTAGTTTCAGGGTAGAGTTTAGTGACTCATCAGTTGCATATAACACCTAGTGCTCATTATATCACATGCCCTCCTTAATGCCCATCACCCAGTTACCCAAACCCCACCTCACTTCCCCTCCAGCAACTCTCAGTTTGTTCCCTATAGTTAAGAGTCTCTGCTGGTTTGACTCACTCATTGTTTTTATTTATTTATTTTTCCTTCCTTTTCCCTCTGTTCATCTGTTTTGTTTCTTAAATTCCACATGTGTTGTGAAATCAAATGGTACTTATCTTTCTCTGGTTGACTTATTTCACTCAGCATAATACCTTCAGGTTCCGTCCACGTCATTGCAAATGGCAAGATTTCATTTTTGATGGCTGAAGAGTATTCCACTGTATGAACATACCACATCTTCTTTATCCATTCATCTGTGAATGGACATCTGGGCTCTTTCCGTATTTTGGCTATTATGGACATTGCTGCTGTAAACGATGGGGTGCATGTGCCCCTTTGACTCAGAATTTTTGCATCCTTTGGATGAATACTTAATAGTACAATTGAAGGGTCATAGGATAGTTCTCTTTTTAACTTCTTGAAGACTCTCCAGGCAGACTATTTTCTGGAGTGGCTACAACAGTTTGCATTCACACCAATAGTGCCAGAGGATTCCCTTTTCTCTACATCCTTGCCAACAACTGTTATTTCCTGAGTTGTTAATTTTAGCCATTCTGACAGGTGTGAGGTGGTATCTCATTGTGGTTTTGATTTGTATTTCCCTGATGATGTTGAACATTCTTTGTGTGTGTCTTTTAGCTATTTGTATGTCTTTGGAGAAATGTATATTCATGTCTTCTTGCTCATTTCTTTTTTTTTTTTTTTAAAGATTTTTTATTTATTTATTTGAGATAGAGACAGTGAGAGAGAGCATGAGAGGGGAGAAGGTCAGAGGGAGAAGCAGATTCCCTGTGGGGCTGGGAGCCCGATGCGGGACTCGATCCCAGGACTCCAGGATCATGACCTGGGCCGAAGGCAGTTGCCTAACCAACTGAGCCACCCAGGCGCCCTTCTTGCTCATTTCTTGACTGGATTTTTTTTTTTTTTTTTTGAGTGTTGAGTTTGATAACTTCTTTATAGATTTTAGATATTAGCCCTTTATCTGATACATCATTTGCAAATATCTTCTCCCATTCTGTCATTGGTCTTTTGGTTTTGTTGACAGTTTCCTTTGCTGTGCAGAAGCTTACTGTCTCGATGAAGTTCCAGTAGTTCATTTTTGCTTTTGTTTCTCTTGCCTTTGGAGACATGTCTAGCCAGACGTTGCTACAGCCAAGGTCAAAGCGGTTGCTGCCTGTCTTTGCCTCTAGGATTTTGATGGATTCCTGTCTCACATTTAGGTCTTTTATCAGTTTTGAGTTTATTTTTGTGTATGGTGTAAGAAAGTGGTCCAGTTCATTCTTCTGCATGCTATTATCCAATTTTTATTGTTAGGGCATCTTTAAAATACCTTTATGTTTTAGAAAGCTTTATACATTGAAAACTACTGAATTCCGTTCTTGGTCCTAGAACAAAAGATTTCAATCACATTTAGCTTAAAGAAAACATTATAATAAATGAAATTATATGCACACATATACATTTATTACTATATTGATATATAACTCATGTATTAATATTAAATATGCACTCCAACATATTATATATAATATGTAAAGTTATATATTATTAATATATAATATATATATTAAATATTTTATATACTAAAATATAAATAACAGAAAAGACCTATCATGCTTTCACACATAGTTATGGCAGTGTTCTTTTTTTTTTTTTAAAGATTTATTAATTTATTTATTTGATACAGAGAGAGAGATCACAAGTGGGCAGAGAAGCAGGTGGAGAGAGAGGAGGAAGCAGGCTCCCCGCTGAGCAGAGAGCCCGATGTGGGGCTCGATCCCAGGATCCTGAGATCATGACCTGAGCCATAGGTAGCAGCTTAACCAACTGAGCCACCCAGGCGCCCCAGTGTTTTTAATCTAATTATAAATGAATATACACTGTCACTCTTTATCTATTAGGAGTGAAGATGTTTAGTTCAGTCAAGGTGATGCTGAGTTCATGCTTTGATGCATCCCCTTTGCTACAAGTATATAACAATGATAGATAAAATATAAAAAAGAGATAACAACCATAAATGTACTCATTTGCAAAAGCAAATCATCTTGGGACATCAACTTAAGATTTCAAATACTTACAAACCAAGGGAAGTTTCTCAGCTTTCAGAGAGGAAAAAGTAGAAAAAAAATACTTTCCACTTCATCTTATTAAATTCTTTGTTTTGTTTTGGAGGGGGATGAATAGTAGACATTCATACTTTAACCCTTTTTATCTTTTTAGGAGTTTTTAAGATGTTAATTAAATGGGAATTTACCCTCTCACTAGCAAGTATTTAGGATCCCAGAAACAAAATGAAAGAATAGGCCATAATATTCTGAGGTATTTTCAGAAAATTTCCTTAGCAAAGTTGTGTGGCTTGTTCTCTTTGACAAAGATAAACCCTGCTGTAAATTTTTTTTGCTTTTCCTAAATTGTTTTATTCGGAGCACATAACATAGAGATTAAGACTTTCTTTCTCTATCCCTGAGCCCAAGAGACATTTTAAGTTTAATTGAAACTCTCAAAGCTCAAATTCTATTACATGCTTTTAAATTCATCTGGTGATAAGTTTAACAAATATACAGTTTAATTTCTTCACTCAGACTTTCAAAAATTGAAAATCTGAATAGGGATGAATTTCAATAGAAGAGAAGCAGAGTAGTATTTTTTCATCTAGTAAGAAAATATTTTGGGCAAATTCAGATTATTAGTATTTAATGCTTTTCTGTCTCATTTGTCCCAGTATAATTTTTCTTTTTTTTTCCAGTATAATTTTCTTTTTTTTTTAAAGATTTTATTTATTTATTTGACAGATCACAAGTAGGCAGAGAGGCAAGCAGAGAGAGAGGGGGAAGCAGGCTCCCCACCGAGCAGAGAGCCCCATGCGGGGCTCGATCCCAGGACCCTGAGATCATGACCTGAGCTGAAGGCAGAGGCTTTAACCCACTGAGCCCACCCAGGTGCCCCTCCAGTATAATTTTCTTAATAAGAATATATTTCAACACTTTAAATATAAAACTGTTAACTTTATGGTTTTACTTAAGTTTTTGACATTTTAAAATAGTTTATTTCAGTTAGGACGGTTAAGATGGTTCATGCTGTAAGTTCACGCTTTGATGTATCTTTCTTTGCTACAAAGATGTAACAATGATAGATAAAATACAGGAAAGAAACAACTGTAAATGGAATAATTTGCAAAGCAAATCATCTTGGTATAAACTATTCAAGTCACAGCAATTTGAAATTTTAAGCACTTCAGACTAAGTTTCTCAACTTCCAGGAGGAAAGAAAGTAGGCTACATACAGAGGAACATGAATCAGAATAACTTTGTCCTTCCCAAGAACAAAAACAGATCAGGTGTGTTCAGGGTGGTATGGCCATAGACAAGAAGGTATCTAGGTAATGTAGTTTTCAAAGTTCTGCAGGAAATTTCTCACTACAATTACATACCCAGCCAAAATGTCAATGAAATCAGCAGGTAGAATGAAGCCATGAAGCCTCTAGAAGACAGGATTCACCAAACAAGGGAAAGAGAAATACGTATGGTTTAGGAAACAACATCTACCATGTGGGAAAGAAGCCAGAGACTCCCCAAGATGATCAGAAAGGGTGGGAATAGCATGATAGCCATGTGTTTGGATTAGAGGAACTAATTATAATTGAATCAAGTGTAAAACCTTCTGGAATAGACCCCAGCCAATGAAACCGATAGAATACTTAATGAATTTCAATCTCTTGACAGGAAGATTAGGCACCTGGGTGGCTCAGTTGGTTAAATGACTGCCTTTGGCTCAGGTCATAATCCCGGAGTCCCAGGATCGAGTCCCACATCAGGCTTCCTGCTCTGCAAGGAGTCTGCTTCTCCCTCTGCCACTCCCCCTTCTCGTGCTCTCTTTCTGTCTCTTATTCTGTCTCTCAAATAAATAAATAAAATCTTAAAAAAAAAAAAGGAAAATTAGATAACTAAAAAATACCATAACAAAAGGGGCGGGGTGGGGAGCAGTGATTAATTTTTCTGCAGGAAGGAAAAGTAGCAATAGTTCACTAAGTTATAAAAAGCACTTATATGTCATAATCATATAAACACTCAAAACTGATGAGACTGAAACTCTATTTGGGAAGTTAATAAGGAAAGGAGAACTAATTCTCTATTGCTGTAATAAAGCAGCACAAATGTAGTGGCTTCAAACAACGTCTCGCGTTAATTTATTACCTTGCATTTTCAGCGGGTCAGGAGTGCCAGCAGAGCTGGCTGGATCCTTTGGTTGGGGTCTCACAAGGCTCCTTCAGGGTGCTGGCCAGGCTGCATGGTCGTGTGAGGAAAGACTGGCTTCCAAGCTCCCTCGGGGTTAGAAGAGCTCATTGGCTCATGCCTGTAGAAGTCCTGGCTCTTCCTTCGAAGTCAGTAAGAGAGCATCTCTGACCTGCTCAAGTGCCTCATCCCTCTTTTAAGGGATTTTATCCAATTAAGTCAAGCCTACCCAGGATATTCTTTCCTTTGATAACCTCAAATTCAACAGATTTGGGGCCTTAATCACATCAGTAAAAACGCTTCACCTTTGTATCTCCTATGGGTTAGAAGCAAGTCACAGGTTCTGCCTGCCCTTGGGGGAGAGATTATATAGGGTTATGACTTCTAGGGGGTCAGCACAAAAGGGTATGTGTATGTGTGTGTGTTGAAGGCAAAGGGAGGAATGAAGGCTAAATTCTCACCCTTTGTAGTGACAGGTCAGTATTGGTAATGCTTAAAATTGGAGAAATCAAGGGGCTTTTGGCTGGGCTGAGAAAAAAAGAAAAGGAGAAATCAGCAATATTAAGAGATGTAGAGGTAAATCCTAAAATAATCTGCTAAAAGAGGGGGAAGGTTGCTTTCTTTGAAAAGAAGGGTATGAAAAGAAGGGCAGTGATGGCAACTGCTACTTTTAACAGGAAACTTTGTATAATCATAAGACTCTTTTAAACTAAGTGACTGCATAAATTTGATAAAAATAAAAACATTAAAGAAAGAGAGTAAGAGACTTTTCAAGAATTCAAGAAAGACCCAAGATCTTAGGGGAAAAAGCACATTTTAAGTTATAGGCAGAATAAATAAATACAAATGTTTAACAAGACAGATTTTAATGGAGTTGTAGAATATTTCTAAAAGTACAGAGGTTTCTTCTATGGACTAAGATAAAAAAAATATGAGAAATGCTTGGAACATGAAAGTAGACAATAATACCAAGAATGAAGAAAAACAAAACATTAAAGTTATCACACAGAAAAGGCAGTTATCTACAAAATGACAAAATAGATGTCTTAAATAAATGTTAAAAGAAAACAGGGAGCCATAATATACATGATTAAAAATTGTTAATTTCTCATTTTATACTTAAATAAACTTGAATTCAAGAATTAAGTTAAATTGGGTGCCTGGGTGGCTCTTTTGGCTAAGCGTCTGCCTTCAGCTCAGGTCATGATCTCAAGGTCCTGGATGAAGTCCTCCATCTGGGCTCCCTGCTCAGCAGGGAATCTGCTTCTCCCTATCCCTCTGCCCCTCCCCCAACTCATCTGTGTGCACACACACTCTCTCTCTCTCTAATAAATAAATAAAATATTTTTTTTTTAAAGATTTTATTTATTTATTTATTTATTTATTAGGAAAGTGAGAGAGTGAGAGAGAGCATGAGAAGGGAGAAGGTCAGAGTGAGAAGCGGACTCCCCATGGAGCTGGGAGCCCGATGTGGGACTCGATCCCGGGACTCGATCCCGGGACTCCGGGATCATGACCTGAGCCGAAGGCAGTCGCTCAACCAACTGCGCCACCCAGGCGCCCTAAATAAAATATTTTTAATAAAAGAAGTTAAAATAGAGACATTTTTAGCTATCTGATGATTAAGAGTTTAAAGCAAAGACTTTTCAGTAGCAGAAATAATGGACATAGGAGAAGTATGAGAAATGTGTGAACTCAAAAATTAATTTTAAAAATGTCAGTTACTTACTGTAGCTGTTAATTACAATAACTTAGGGAGCCTAAAAATGGTAGAACTAAAAATCCAGGCCAGAATAAATTATATTGGCCTGAAAGTGCTCAACGAGTAAAGTATGCTAAACCTTGTGTTTTATTTGAGAAAGGGATAGAAATTAGAAACCTACAAATAATTATTTGTATTAAAAATTAATAGTAATTAAATAAAGCTATATACAACTATATTTTAGATCTTCAGTCCTTGTTCATCTTATAATTAAGTTGGAACCCTTGTACCAGTCTCTCTCTATTTCTCTCTATCCCCACACCTGCCAACTCCCAGCCCCTGGCAACTGCTTTACTATTCTGCTTCCATGAGTTCTACT
Organism: Nasua narica; assembly: GCA_028533885.1. NCBI lineage: Eukaryota > Metazoa > Chordata > Mammalia > Carnivora > Procyonidae > Nasua > Nasua narica. Next base: position 46,537,570 of record CM052813.1, on the reverse strand, counting down.
TTTTTTTTTAAAAAGATTCTACATACAAGTGATACCATGCTGTATCTATCTTTCTTTGTCTGGTTTATTTTACTTAGTGTAATGCCCTCCAGGTTCATCAATGTTGTTGCAAATGACAGATTTCCTCCTCTTTAAAGACTGAAAAAAATATAAAATATAATATTTAGGATATATTACAGATACAATATATAATATAATCCAGAATATATGTGTGTGTGTGTGTGTGTGTGTATTATGTAATTTTTTTTTCTGTGCTATTCATCCATCAGTGGACACTCAGATTGTTTCCATCCTTTGGCTATTGTAAATAATGCTACTATGAACTGGGAGAATGGATATCTTTTGAGATACTGGTTTAATTTCCTTTTGATATATAAAAATGGGATTGCTGGATCATATAGTAGTTTTATTCTTAATTGCTAAGAAACTAACAATGTTTTCCATGAACTATTTCAGTAGATTGTGATTTATTTGGTTCTCATAAGGATCTTAAGTTTTATGTGCTCTAATATATTCCAGGGTGTGTGTGTGTGTGTGTGTGTGACCCTGAAATGACTGACACATTTTTTTGCTTTGGTGTTTCTCAGTTAATTAATCTATATGTTCAAATCGGTAGTCTGATCTTGAGTAGGTCTGGATATTTTCTTTCTTTCACATTGCAGATTCATTTAGGGTTTTATATTTCCTTTTGGTGATTCAGAAATGTACAGGGTGTTCTGTTTTTCCACTTTCAGGGCTGAAGGAGCTCTACTTAGAGATCAAAAAGGTGGATTACACTGATAAATAGGTAAAGAGGAGTTAGGAAATCAAGAACTAATATGGATTTATTGGAAACACAAATAAATATAAACCCAATTACTTTTAGGAACCTGTGTTTGATTACTTGATAAGGAGCACTAAATTTATACCTTTTTTCTGTAACCAGAAATCTTCTGGATAGTTTTGTCATAGTAATTAGCAGGTATATTTAACACATGGATTTACTCACAGCATCTAATTTAAGCACATTTTATTTTTGAAGGCAATTATATTTTCAAACAGATATATTTTCAACATGAGGTATTATTCGCTGAAATATTTTACTCTTCTATCCTGATGTTATTTGAGGACATCTAATCTCTCTTTGTGTATTTTTTATTACCGTGCAGATGGGGAAAGCAAAGCAGAAGGGATTTTGCTTTAGCCTAAATACCATGTTTAGGTCATCATCACTCTTACTCGTGTTTTTAAATTGAAGTAACTTTAATTTATTTAAGCAGCATTTATAATACAGCATTTTGAAGATAAACAAATGGCATGATCATCTTCCAAAGGGGAGACTAATCAGTTTGCGATACAGAGACAGACCAACGTGCCAGTCACTGTAACTTGTTTTGTACTTTGCTGCTGATAGAGTGTAAGTCCCCGCGGCATATGATAATGTTTGAAGTGTGAGAACCAGTTTTTCCCATTAATTCTCCTCTATATCACCACCCACATCAGATATGCTTTCCTGCAGTTTACTGTTGGCTATCTGCTCAGAATTTAAATTGCTAAGGGCCTGTTCTCCTTCCCGAGGATATTACAAATCTCACCACTACTAATTGAAATTGTACGGTGAGGGCAAGCTTTCCTTCTCCTGCTACTGTGTGTTTGAATATCTGACTCTTATGGATAAATAGGCTGCAGTGTTTCACGTGTCGCCTGCCTTCCCAGGTCATCACAGATGCGAGGTAGAGGGAAGGATGCATAGGTTGTTTGTTTAAGTGTGGCTATAAAACCAGTTAAAAACGGAACACCCTGCCGCACTCACAAGATGGCAAATATCTTATGATAGGAAAACACTTAGGAAAAGAAGGGTGAGATCTTTTTATGGTTTTATTCATTTGATAAACATATTATTAAGCATCTACTTGCATCAGCCCTTATCCTCTATCCTCACGGAGCTCACATGAAACTAAATATATTAGATGTTGAAGTGACACCTCATGTAAAATATAAAAGAAGGTAGGAAGAGGACAGAAAATAGAATTTTTCTGTGGAGAAAAGTGAGTCAGGACTTGATGTGAGGGCTGGCAAAATGTTAGCCAGATGGCCAGGAATGATGTTGCCGAGAGGATGACGTCCGAGTACATCCTGAAGTGAGTCATACGGAATTACCAGAGGAAGGGAGCTTAAGCCGACATCAGTAAATAGTAATGGCCTGGAAGCAGGTATGTGCTTGGAAGGTTCAAGAATCCACAAGGAGAGTGGTGTCGCTCAAGAAAATTGCATAAAAGAATAAGATGAGTCCATCAAAATGGAAGAGCTTTGGATGGGGATGCCCATAGGCCTTGTAGACTTTTAAGATGCTACAGAAAATCACTGAGAGCTTGGAGCAGGCATCCAACAAGGTCTGGTTTGTTTTCACAAAACTCTTCTGGTTGGGTACTGGGAAAAAAAATAAAAGGGCAGGAAGAAGGGAGAATAGTGCCAGACATCACTCTCTAGCCTTCTCTTGCTGCCCTATGCCCCACAGGGCTAACCTGTATGACCTGTATGAACCGCTAGTTGGTTTCTTTGACTCTGGCTTGCATTGGGTTCAATTAATGAGAGACACTCAGGGGGAGAGTGGGACAAGGGCAAGATTTCTCTATCACCCTCTTCTCCCGCTGTTTTGGATTGGTTGTTTGTGTCCACCCACCAGAGCCACAGTTTCTGCCAGTGCCTCTCTCCATGTAGCTGCTTCTCTGATTTCCTGTAATGACTCCTAGGCCTTTGAAGATAGTTCCTTGACTAAATCCTTCTTAATCATTCATATTTGTCATCAGTTTTCTGCCTGGAATTGCCTCGTGAACGCAATAGGAGGCCATGCCATATTCCAGGAGATATGATGATGGCGTGGTCCAGGTTGATGGCGGTGGAAGTGGTGAAAAGTGTTTGAATTATGGACGTTTTGAAATTGGAGCTAATTCAGTTTACTACTGAATGCAATGTGAAGTGAGGTGTAAAAACTTCTAGAGGATGCCTACATTTGTGGCCTGAGAAACTGGAAAAATGGAATTACCTTCGAGTATCCATACTCTCTTAAAGTTCAGGTGGAGAGAGTTAACTGAGAGATATAAAATTGGACGTTATCTGTGTAGAGATGGGTTTTGCGCCTTGATGTAGGATGAGATCACTAAGGGATTAAGTCTAGACAGAAATGAATTGAGTCTGTTCTCTTTTCTGTCTAGATTCAAAGGCTGAGTCCTAGAGCAGCCTGATACTTAGAGATTGAGTAAATGAGGAATCTGAAAAGGAAAGTGAGAAGGAATCATGCAAGAGGTGAAAAGTATTCCAAAAGACTGTGATATTCCTGAATCCAAGTGAAGAATCTATAGAGTAAGAATGGATAGACTGCTCTGAAAGGTTCTGATAAGCTAATACTGGCTTCTAGTGTAAACTACTGCATTTTGAATAGACACACACACACACACACACACACACACACGGAAGTTTTTGACACATGCATTAAAGATATCTCAAGGAAGCATATTAAAACTCTGCCCCACAAATAATGAAATTTCAATTACATGCATTTCAGCTGTCCTTGGTCACCTGGGACTCACTGCGACCCTCTTACAAGACTACTTGTGTTTAGACACATACACATTTCACAACTTATCCTATCCAGTGTCATCTACACTATTTCCTCCAAAGAATTTAAGCGTCAGGAACAAAAGTTAAACTTATTTAGAAGAAGTAGAGTTTTCTGCAAAGGGAAAAAGTAGAAATTTCTGCAACAGGGAAACGGTAGTCAAAGGAAATCAATTTAGTGACTCCACCAAGAAAAACTTACAGATTTACTGGTATAAAGAGGATAGAGTGCTGTCTATCAGTTCATCCCAAACAATTAAAACATGAGGAATAAGAAAAGCAGCTTGGGGACGCCTAAGTGGCTCAGTCGGTTAAGCAGCTGCCTTCTGCTCAGGTCATGATCACAGGGTCCTGGGATCGAGTTCCACATTGGGCTCCTTGCTCAGAGGGGAGCCTGCTTCTCCCTCTGCCTGCTCTGCCTGCAGCTCCCCCTGCTTCTGCGCTCTCTCTCTCTCTCTCTCTCTTTCTCTCTCTGTCTCTCTCCCCCTGACAAATAAATAAATAAAATCTTAAAAAAAAAAAAAAGCAGCTTGGAGCCCCATGTGAGTTTGGAAACATATTTACAGCTATTGCAATTAACTTAAGAATTTCAGATAAGGATAGCAACCGTAGATTGTTGTTCATGGCTTTAAAATTCTTAACTCTCCATATCATTAAAAATATTTATTTAAAAATAACTAGTGATTAATTTAGCTCATAAAAATATTCAATAAACTTATTTTCTTGAGTTTTAATTGATACATAAATTTTTCAGCTCGTTGGAAATTCACTTTTTATGATGTGATTCATTAATCATTGCCAACATGCTCATGTGTGTCACATCTCTGTAATTAAATTATTTTGCCAAATGAGCTATTGCTGTGTAAAAGATTGGCTTCAAAACCTAATTCAATGCTAGATTAGTGAAGTCTCTTCCTAAGGGACTTAAGTTAGAAAGCTAACAGGGATCATGGAATATATAAAAGGAAATTTATATTTACTGTATGATACTAATTTTAATAATCTACACAAAAGTGCCACAGTGACTAATCAAAAAATTGGTATTCACAGTTGTATGTGAAGGTTTTGATTCTGTTCATTTCAAGTGTTAAGGATGCAATTTTCTAGAATAACACTTTGATTGCATTTAATTTTACTGTGAAATTTGAAAGAAGACCTGAGGTTTTCTGATTATCCTCTTCATAATATTATCTCTGTTTATTATGTTCTAGATAGTATTCTTTTCTGCATAAGATTATAGTTTCTACAAGCACACTGAAGATTTGGAAGATCCCTCTTACCAATTTGCATTGGTTCTTTTCACGTTAATCTTTTGCTAGCTTTTTCCTTTTTAGTCTCTTTCAAAAATGTTTAGTCTGCTTCCGTTTATTTAAAAATTACACGGCTAATACAGATCACAATAACAATAGGTTGCAACACATCATATATGTTAAAATCCATGAGGCCTTCATGATTTATTTAAGAAGCTCACTGTTTTGAATATAGGCAGATAAAGGAAAAGAACCCAGGATTTACCCTGCCTTGTATATGAGAATTGTACTTCTTAGTGACCAAACAATTGATGAGGGGAAGTTTACCTTTAAAAAGATGAGTGAAGTTAGACAGCATTAATAGATCACAGAGCATAGACTGAGTGAAGTTACATATTAAATACATGTTATCCTATAGAATTTGGTCTAGTAGATAAGCAAATTGTTCCTGCCCAGTGGGAAAGATAACCCCAAAGATAAAACACCAACCAGTTTGGCATATAATTTAACAAACTGACTCTAACCTTCCTTTATTAAATTGATAATAAATTCCTAGCGCCTCAAAATGTTCTTTGAACTACTTTTTTTTTTAAAAAGTGTGACGATAGCAGTCTTATATTTGAAGCTCAGGAAGCAAACAACTGCATTCCAAAACAGCTAAATATGCAGGTCTAAAAAGTGAAGGTACTTTTTCAATTGCCGTATTCACTCTGAAGTCCGTTCATCTCCGTCAGCACCCCAAAGATGACACACGTGATCTGCTCAGCTATAGAATAAAATGGCAAACACGCCGCACCACTGACATCACAGGTCAGTTGCCTGTAACCCTGGTCTTCTGACCCTGGGCTCCAGCGGCATTTGCTCACAGGTCATCATGCTCTGCCGGGAGACCAGTGGTCTGAGCAACCTCTTGATGATGCCCATGTTGTGCTCCCAAAGTTGGGTCCGTGACTGCCTCTGGTGGGGCAAGAGCAGCCATGGTGACAAACTCCAAGTTAGGGTCTCCAGTTCGTTTTCTAGTGGCTCACAAGAAGGGCTTTTCAAAGTTGTAGTGACTTTTGGCAGAAATGTCATAGTATTTCTTTTGGTGGAAGACAATCGATTTTGCCTTACCTTTCCCATCCCTAATGTCTACTTTGTTGCCCCATAGTACAATGGGGAGGTTTTCACGTACCTGTACCAGATCGCTTTGCCAGCTAGGCACGTTCTTGTAAGTAATCCTTCATATTACATCAAAAATTATAGTGGCATAGCGAGCTTGGATCTCCTAGCTATCTCTCAGCCCACCAAATTTCCCCTGACCAGCTGGATCCCATACCAGGAACTTCATAGGCTCTTTGTTGGTATGGAACACAAGGGGATGGACCTCAACCCTAAGGTAGCTACATACTTTTCAAATTCAGCAGTCAGAGGATACTTTATGAATGTAGTTTTTCAGTACCATCGCCAACCATTACAAGTTTGAACTGCACTTGGGGTTCTCCTTGGGCAGCCACTGTGCTCTTGCTTCTGCTGGAAGTGTCTCCAGCCCGTCTGACTGAGGCCAAACCTATATATATATATATATATATATATATATATATATATATATATGACTTTTTCTCAGTAATGAGTTGAGTAAAATCCTAGATGTATGTTTGTTAAATTTGCATGAAAGTCATGATTTTACCTTTTTGAAAAATACATTCAGCAGCAATAATAAAACTAATAAATGAAGAAACGATAACAATCAGTATTCTGAGTTTCTTTGCCACTCCTGATGAATTAATGGGTCTAAGCAACAATCATCAATTGCTAATGACATCACCTACACAAAAGAGACAGGTAATGTGTATCTTGTGGTGGGAATATACCATATATTCTATGAAGCAGTCCTACCAAAAGTACTGAACCTGGATCTGAAGGTATTGGCCAATGAATGAATTGGGCTTCTGGAAAACTTGCAATGTGTTATTAATGATAATTAAAAAGAAAAAAAAAAGCCCTTTTATTTTATCCTCTCTCTGGCCCTTTCAGTCTGAGCTAGTAGGGCTCTGCTGGTGAACATTTTCAAGAACCTTTCCTTTCACTCATGTACATCTAGAAATTCACTTCACTAGCAAGAGGCCCCTCCTTCACACATCTCCCTGGATATTCCCATCTCAAATGGGACTTGTGCTCAGCTGGCTGAGGAGATCTGTGTGTGGCATGCTCAGTCTTTGGTATGTCTGAATACTCCGACCTACTGGTTTTTTCTCAGTTATTAGTGAAAACATTCAGTGACACCCTCAACTGTTTCTCTAGAGCACAATTTCCTGGCAGTAGTCTTGTAATTTCAGCATCTCTTGCAATTTGAATAGACTGAGGTTCCCAAGACTGAGGTGTGAAGTCCTGATTCCTTTTAAACAATTCTTCTCTGAATTTCTCCCTTTCCCCTCCCATTTTCTAATGAGCAGCAAGAGAAACAAAACACAACTAGTCTCACCTTCAACACTTGACTTGGAATTTTCGCCACTAAATACCTACGTTTCTCTTTTAAAAGTTTTGCTTTTTATAGAACCACAGGCCACAGTTCTGCTAGGCTGTCTGCCACTCCATTGCAAGGATTCTTTTTCCCAGAGAATTGAGGAAAGTCTACAAAGGAAGGAAAGAACAAGACAAACAGAAAAACTGACCCTTGAGGAAGCAGGATTAATCAAAAAACCTCTCCTTCTCCCCTTCTCCCCTTCTAATGACCTACAAAAATTTAGGAATACATTATATTCTACCCAGAGCATGAAATTCTACACCTGGGGTGGGGGTGGGGGGGAAGGTACTGAAAGTTGCCAACAGTATGTTGCTCATTTTCTTCTGAGTTCTCACCAGCAGCACCTTTAATGTCTATACTGTTTCTACCAGCAGTGTGCTTATAATTTAGGGATTCTTCAAAGTGATACATGTCTTCTCTACAATGCTCCTCACCTCCTTCTGTGTCCTTACTAAAACAGTCATTATGATCCTTGTTTCTACTAAAGGTCTGCTAATGTCACTGTAGGCTTTTTCTATCATGTTGCTCAAAATTTTTCCAGCTTCTGCCACTGCCTAATTTCAAAGCCACTTCCATATATTTAAGTATTGTTACAGTTACACCCTACTCTCAGGACCAAAATCTGTACGAGTTTTCTGTTGGTGTTGTGTCAGATTACCACAAACTTGGTGATTTTTAAATAATGCAAATTCATTATTTTACAGTTTTGTAGCTTTAGACATCCAACATGGATCTCAGAGGGCCAAATCCAGATATCAGCAGGACTGTGTTCCTCTCTGGAGGCTTTAGGGGAGAAGACATTTCCTTATTATTTCCAGTTTATGGAGGCTGCCCACTTTCCTTGGCCCATGGGCCCTTTTCTCCCATCTCTAAAGCCAGCAATATTAGTCAGAATCCTTTTCATACTGTCATCCTCTGGATTTCTCTTTCAATTCCCTCTTCCACTTTCAAGGAGGTTTGTGATTACTCTGGGTCTAGGAGCATAATCCACGATAATCTCCTTGTCTTAATGGTAGCTAATTAGCAACCTTAACACCAATCTACAAACTGAATTCCCCTTTGCCAAGTAACCAAACATATTCACAGGTTCTGAAGATTAGGATGCGGACATCCTTGGGAGACCATTCTTCTACTTACCATATATGTTCACCCTAGAAGGGGTTTCCCAGCAAGCTGCCTATTTATTAGCCACTCATACTCAAGTGAGTCTACTGTTAGCAAATGCCTGTGGATATAGCCACTCTACTTATTTAAAATATGGAGAGACAGTAAACATTCATTAAGTATCCGAGTAAAGTCTCCAAAGTACTGAAAAAATGAGTTAAACTGATAGGGAGGAAAGAAAATTAAACAAACAACCTTGCCTCTTCTCCCCACACACTTTTAATTAATAGCCTACAAAAATTCAAGAATACATTTGTATTCTACCTATATATCAAGAAAATTTAGTAAAAAGGAATAACAGCCAAAAGAACTCTTAGAAATTAGAAATACACATGCAAGCAGATTTTTTTCTTTTTAGAAACCTTGTAATTGTTGAAGATAAGAAATCTCCTTGAAAATATATGAGATGGAAGATCAGTCCAAGAAGTTCTGTTTCAACTGATCAAATTTCCAGGAGAGTGCTGACAAAGTGGAGTGCAAAGTATTGCCCCCAAAATGAAATTTTGAACTAAATTTCCTGAACTGAAGGGAATCATAGGTCTTGAAATAAGAAAGGCTTTTACTTGAGAAATTAGACATCTGTGAGATGACCTTAGACATCTGTAAGAAATTTCGGAAAATCAAGTATAGAGGATTCTAAAAGCTTTTCATAAGGGAAAGTAATATATACAATAAGACACAACTAGTTAGGACATGTCAGAACCAGTACTGCTAGTTCAAAGTAAAAGTAACTTTAAACCAAATTATTAGTCATGAGTGAAGATGAAGTTAAAGACCTTCATATATTAAGGGATTCAGAAAGTTTGTCTCTCATACACTCTTCCTCAGTCGTGGAATCAAAAATAATTAATTGTAGTAAGAAGAAATAGGAGGAGTGAGAGGATTATATAAATCATCTAAATCTTCATATAAATGGCATAAAAGAAATGGAGAAAATCTGTATTTGAAATATAAAGAAAGAGCTTTAAGTTTCCCTTATTTTGTAACATGAAGAAAACAATCTTCAGAACTATACGTAGCCAAGTTTAAAAGTCATTGCCGCTGGTGTGTAGAATTTGGAGTAGAGAAAGACAGCTGGGGCGGGGAGGAGGGGGATGATGGTTAATTCTCCTCATGAAGGCTTCATATCACTTTATGACTTCTGTACTTAGGGTTGAAAAGAAAAGAAGATGGCGTCTGCCAGCTGGAGCCTTGCAGAGGGAGAGTGTGGAGAAGGTGCCTGTCAGCCTCCATCCCAGAGAACACCCCATCTGGCCCCCAGAAGTGTGTCAAATCTGATGTCTGCCCTTCACGTGAACACTCCTAGACCAACCACTTCCTGCTGGGCCCTGCTGAGGTGAGTGTGGGCACTAGAGCTCTTGTCAGATTGTAGCGGCCTTGTGGGGTTTCCCAGATGGGAGCCCTGTTGGGTTTCAAAGCTAGGTGTTTTGGAGGTTCATGTCTCATGGGGGAAATCCTGAAGCTGGAAATTCTTGATGTGGGGTTCAAACCCTTAGCTCTTTTGGGGGAAACTCTGGGTTTTCATTTCCCTCTCAACTGTGGATGGCTGTGCTCGAAGAGGGGCTTTATGGAGAGACTGTGACCCAGCCTCTCCTATTCCTTTTGATGTGGGCCTTCTCTCATTTTTTCAGACCTGTAGAAATCACATGGTTTTTAGGTTTTTTTGCAGGGGAAGTTGTTTCATATGTAGCTGTAGGTCTGGTGTGTTTGTGGGGGAAGGTGAGTTCAGGATCCTGTTTTGGGGCCAGCTTGACCCAGAACCTGACTTTTGTGCTTAGGGATTAAATTGAGAAAAGTGATAAAGCTCAAGGAGAAGAATCAATTTTCCTTATTTAAGTTATCAGTCAACGTATGGGTAATTTTTATATTATGGTGCCTGTAACTTTGAAATATCTGGAATAAGAAGTATAGAATTAGTGTGCTAAGGCTCTTTGTTACTTCAGTTTCTAAGCTAAAAACTAGCTTAAATAGAAATGCTTCAGTGCTGCCTATAAAATGAGTATCCTAGCAACTAAAACATATCCCAATAATTAAAGCCTCCGTGTCAGCAACATTTAGAAAGCAAGAGAAGTAACTGAATTACCAGAACTAAACATCTAGCCATATGTTCATGGTGACCTTATCTGAGTGGTGCACAGTCTGGGTGCACAGTCAGTAAGAGTGGCCCTTCCGAAGTTGTAAAAAAAATAGCGAAGTTGCTGTGTGTCGTTAGATCAACTGGTTGAAACTTCCAAGCACTTTGTTTAAATTTCATGCGTGTGCGCCACGTGATTTAGGTCCAGAGTCAATATCTATATGCATGAGCCCTGGCCTGCTCGGTAATTCCCTCAGATATGCTCATGGACAGCAAAGTAGATTTGTTCTCACAATAGATGTTGCAAGAAATGAGAAAGTTATAAATGGAAAGCCCTCTTACTAAGGGACCTTAGGAGCTTCCAAATCTTTTCTAATTCAGAGATTGTCAGTGACTGTATACATATACCACTCAGCAGACCACTTAACAAAGGAGTTAAACATAGAAAACTGTAAACAGCCGCTGTTTTACCATAAAAAGTGGTATGTTTGGGAATTATACACTGGTAATGAAACACCATCAGCCCAAGATCTATTGATCACAAACTGACAACATGATTTTGATTTTGCTGTGAAAGTGGGATGGTGATGCCTCTAAAAAATTTTTAGTCCGGGAAGAAATAACCCTTGTCATCCTTCTCTGTCCATTTTTTACTATTGAAAGACAATGTGGTCTTACTTGGGCTCTGAAAGATGGGCTTGATTGGGAGTCCCTGCAGCCCCACAGTGAGTTGTATCAACATAAACTATGAATTCAACAACCAGTTCAGAATGGCAACCAGGTAACTGGTTACGTAATACCTGGATATGTTAAGTATATCATTTCTATCAACCGACTCTGAGAGAGTGTAGTCAAGAGGTTCATGTACAAATATGATGTGCTTTTAACAATTTATTTAACACACAATAAGGGAAAATGAAATTTTTATGACTGTGTGATTGAAACTTAATACCTGTTTGCAGACAGGTTAAATGTGGATACAGTAAATTATTCAGTGAATGCATAGGTACTGTTTGGAATTAAAGAATGCATCATGTAATTTGGAGTCACTATCAAAGAGTCAATTATAAGAGGTTACAAAGCTTGCTAAAAAATAAAGCATTATAAAAGAAAAGGATAAAAATTATAATAAAATAGCAACTGAGAGTCTAGAAATCAGTATGGTAGCACATGTAAGAAAAATATTGATAAGAAAAAAAAGAATTAGGTTGAGGGAACTTTAAAACTATCTGGCTGATTCTGATATGGGTAGAGAAAATCTCTAAAAATGTGGTAAGGACAAAAATATTCCTTTCAATTTTCTGTTGACTGATGAATAGATAAAAAAATGTAATACAGGGGTGCCTGGGTGGCTCAGTGGGTTAAAGCCTCTGCCTTCGGCTCAGGTCATGATCTTAGGGTCCTGGGATCGAGCCCCACATCGGGTTCTCTGCTCAGCGGGAAGCCTGCTTCCCCCTCTCTCTCTGCTTGCCTCTCTGCCTACTTGTGATCTCTCTCTCTCTGTCAAATAAATAAATAAAATATTTTTTTTAAAAAGGTAATACATATATATAATGGAATTTATAATATAAGAATTTATAATATGAAAAATATATATACACATACACACAATGGCATATTACTCAGCCATCAAAAAGAATGAAATCTTCCCATTTGCGAGATGTGGATGGAACTAGAGGGTATTATGCTAAGCAAAATAAGTCAGTCAAAGACAAGTATCATATGATTTCACTCATGTGGAACTTAAGAAACAAAACAGATGAACATAGGGGAAGGGAAAGAAAAATAAAATAAGATTGGGGCGCCTGGGTGGCTCAGTTGGTTGGGCGACTGCCTTCGGCTCAGGTCATGGTCCCGGAGTCCCGGGATCGAGTCTCATATCAGACTCCCGGCTCTGCGGGAAGTCTGCTTCTCCCTCTGACCTTCTCTCCTCTCATTCTCAGTCTCTCTCTCTAATAAATAAAAAATTAAAAAAAAAAAACAAACAAACAGATGAACATAGGGGAAGGGAAAGAAAAATAAAATAAGATAAAAACAGAGAGGGAGGCAAGCCATAAAAGACTCCTAAAAGAACAAATTGAAGGTTGCTGGAGGGGAGGTGTTGGTGTGGGCTCAGTGAGTGATGGGCATTCAGGAGGGTACTGGTTGGGCTGATCACTGGGTGTTCTGTGTAAGTGATCAATCACCAAATTCTACTCCTGAAACCAATACTATACTATATGTTAACTAACTTGAATTTAAATTTAAAAAAATTCCTTTCAATTAGACTTATACATTTACACTATTAAAATATCTGTTTATCGTTTATTTTAGAAACTGGCAGGAAGACATGAATGCCAAAAATACTACCAACATAATTTGAAAAATGAATTTAGTTAATATCATATATCCTTTTCAGAAAAACAGCTACCTTGCTAATTCTACTATGATTTCCCATTTTGATCTGTAATACTTGAAACATTGTTAAACTATGATTTTGTTTTCTTTAATATAATAATCTAGGCTACAAAATGAGTTTTTGTTTTTGTGTGTGTGTGTGTTTTTTTTTAGCAGCATCTAAAATGTACACAGTGCACTGTGCGAAGTGACATTCACTGTCAGAGTAAAGTCTAATGTACAATGTTTCTTTATAGTTAATATTTTATGGATTTCCCCCCCTCAGTTAAAACATGGCATGTGAAGTATTGGCAAAAAGAGAATTATTTAAAATTTTTTAAAACATAATTTTCTTTTGCAATGGGTGACTATTACCAGGCATTGCACATAATTAGGCCAGATAATTCATTTTGTAAATATAAATCTGTGTAAAAAAACTGCTAAGACTTTTTTTTTTTACATTTTATATTAGAAAAATTTATATGTAAACAAATCAGACTATTGTACCCACCACCCAGCTTAAATGATTATCTAATATTCTGGTCATTTTTTAATTTTGTCTTTCTTCCCATTTCTACTGGATTTTTTAAATAGGTTTTTTTAGGTAAAATTTACTACATTGAAATGCACAAATGTAACCCACACCCTATCAAGATGTAAAATATGTGTATCATCTAGCAACTTTCCTTATGTCCCTTCCCCGCTAATCAAGGACCCCCATCCCTGCCAGGGATTATTGTTGCCTGCTCTAGAACTTCAGATGAATGTAATTATACAATTTGCGCTATTTGCATTGACTTCTTTTAAACAGCATAATGGTTATGAGATTCATCCATGTTGTTGTATATCTTACTGACTCGTTCCTTTTCACAACTGAATCGTGCTCTGTTGTAAGAATATACCACTATTTGCTTATTTATTACTCTTCTGCTGATGGACATTTGTGTTACTTCCAGTTTCGAGTATTAGGAATAAATCTATTATAACCATTCTTGTATAAATCTTATCATCACCTTATGTTTTCATTTCTTGTTTCATATGTCTAGGAGTAGAATTGCAGAGTCAAAAGTAGGAGTGTGTTTACCATAAGAAACTACCAGGCCTTTTCCCAAAGAGATTGCACCATTTTACATTCCCACCAGAAGCATGTTAGTATTCTGCTAGCTACACACTTTTGCCAATAATTAGTGTGGTCAGTGTATTTAATTTTAGCTGTTCTAGTGTCTATATAGTAGCAGCTTGTTATAGTTTTAATTTGCATTTTCTTCATAACGAATGATGTTGAGAACTTTTTCATTTGTTGATTGGCTATTCAGGTAAGTTCACATGTGAATTCTTGGTTTAGTGTTTTGTCCATTTTAAAAAAGGGAGTTGGTGGCCTCGTTTTTTGGTAGTAGTTACTTATCACTTCTGGACGGAAGTCCCTTGTCTTATTTATGTTTCACAAGAATTTTCTCTGAATCTCTGCCTTGCCTTCATTTACAGACATTTTTTTGATGAGATAATTTTAGTGAAAATATTATAATTTTAAGTTTTTGCTTTCTGTGTTCTAGGAAATGTTTTCCTTTCCAGAGTCACTAAGATATTCTTTTATGATTTCTTCTAAAAACCTCATTGCTTAAGCTCTTGGATTCCAATCTATGATCCTGCTTAGAATAATTATTATGTATGATAGGAGGTCAAGGTTAAGATTGATTTTTTCTTCATGGATATTCAATTGCTCTTCCCCATTTCTGTAAAGACTTTTCTTTCCACATTCAATTGTTTTGTTGCCTTTGTTGAAAAGCAGTTATTCATATAACTTTGTGCTTGCTTTTGAACTCTGCCTGCTCCATTTATTTATCTAGCCATATGCCAATACCACATGATCTTATTTAAGTCTGCTAATACAAATCTTCCAAATTTGATTCTCAATTTCAAGATAGTATGTTATGGTTAAACATAGTTTTGCATGTAGCTAACTTCCTTCTCATATTTATATATTTACATATGTTTTTAAAATAGTTGAAATTAGTAAGTATTCATTTTAGAAACTTGGGATTCCAGATAAACACATAAAGAATTTGTGAAAATCGGGGTGCCTGGGTGGCTCAGTGGGTTAAAGCCTCTGCCTTTGGCTCAGGTCATGATCTCAGGGTCCTGGAATTGAGCCCCACATCGGGCTCTCTGCTCGGCGGAGAGCCTGCTTCCCCCCTCTCTCTGCCTGCCTCTCTGCCTATTTGTGATCTCTCTCTCTCTGTGTCAAATAAATAAATAAAATCTTAAAAAAAAAGAAGAATTTGTGAAAATCACTCCTAATCCTCACTGAACTTGAACATATCTAAAGCACATGCAAAAACATTATGAATAAGGTCTATACCTAGAGTTGGCAGTTGAATGGTGCTATCAATTAGTCTGGTCTTTTAATTGCAGGGCTTTGAACAATGCTGCACTCGGAGATTCAATCAACAAGAGCTAACATTGTCTTGTAATTCAAGAGAGCTTTGAGGGGCACCTGGGTGGCAAGTCAGTTAAGAGCAGGACTCTTGCTTTTAGGTCAGGTTGTGATCTCAGGGTGATGAAATTGAGCCCTGCATTTGGCTCTGCACTCAGCAGGGAGTCTGCTTGAGATTCTCTCTCCCTCTCCCTCTGTCCCCCTCTCTCTCTCTTCTCTTTCTCAAATAACTAACTAAATAAATCTTTTTAATATGATTATTTTTTAAAAGCTTTGATATATCAAACTGGATTATCAGTATTCCTTTCGGTGAGAATTCAGAAAAGAGGAAAACATTAGTGGGATTCTGATTATATCTGCCTTCGCTTAAATTCTTATATTGTACTTGATTGAGAAAAATCAGGATCCACTAGGTTTTAAATGCAATGACTTAAAATGCATTAAATAAATATTGTCTCTGTGCATGTGAGTTTGGAGAAAAATGGGGGAATACACGCGAGGCTGTTAGCATGAAGATGTAGTGGCCTACATTAAGTATCCAAGGAGCAGTCATACCATATGGGAAAGCATCACTGTATTTGAGAAATTTCATTTCTGCATATTTAGGAAAGTCCAGAGTTAGCTGTAGTCCTCTCCATCTGGCACTTCACTATTGTGAGTTTGTTGTCACTACCCTCTTCCCTTTTTATTTAGTATAGTGACCCAAGAGGTAACTGGGGGTAATGAGCAGCCCTGGTGCCAGCAGCCTCTTCATTACCCAAAGGCTTGTTATCTGCTCTTTGCTCCTGTGTCTTTGAGTTTCTAAGTTTGGGGGGGATTCTTCTTGATTCTTTGGTGGACATATTTTCTCTTCCCAAAGGCTAGACCCATGGACTTATACTATCTTCCGAGTTTTTAGCAATGGAAGATGTTTTTTTCACCTGTCTTTGACTATTTCTTTGGTCACCAATGTAGAAATTGGGGTTTGGGTAGGTTGAAAACATTTAATTCATGCCATCAGTGAAAGTCAATTATCCATGTTCTGTAGTGTGTAGGGAAGACTTTCCATGTAGAATTAAAGAAAGAGCACAAGAAATGGTAATTCCCAAACTATTATGCATATTCATACTTAGATCAATGGGGACAAATATACTTTTAAAACTTTTTTCTGTAAACCTATTCTTGTCTTTAATATAGGCAATGATTTTTTTTTAACGAATTGTGCTGTTGACTATAAGTTTTTGATTTAATATCGTAATATACTTTGTTAGGTAGACAAAACTCATTGTCCTTCATAATGCCTGACAGAAATTATATAGTAGTTAGCAATTAGTTAGCTTCTTTGAATTCCTGGGAATTTATCATAGTTAAGAATTAGAACCCCATATCTTAGTTTCTCCTTTATGCAGAAACCAAGTCACATTTTAAGAAACATTACTGTTTTGCTTATAAACAAAGAGGAACAATTTAGCTCATCCCTGGGCTTCAGGGAAACCATCATAATTGTTTTTAATTATAAATGAAGTCAAACTGAGTGATACTTTAAGGAAAGTTCACTTTCCCCCTTGAGCATATACTGGTTTTCTATTTTCTTAATTTCTATAGTGATTATTGGCAGTTCTAATGATTGGTATTTAATTGAAGGCTACCTTAATTTTCACTTTAGTTTCAAGCTGATGTGAGTAGGGTAGTGAAAAAGATGTCTACCCAGCAAAGCCCCAGGTTGATCCGTCTTGTGTGTCTTATACATCACTTACCATAATGTAGCTATGCAATCATGTTCAGGATATATTTTCTGCGATAACAAATAAGGAAAAATGGGGTTATAGAGGGTCTTGGATATTGTGTCAGAATATTTACATTTCGTTGCCTAAGTCATGAAACGTGAGGGTGGTGTTTGAGATAGTAAAGGCCGCATCTGGGACACCTCTTCTTGCAGTGGTCCATAAGACGGATTAGAGATGATAGAACACGGAAATAGCACCAGTGAGGAGGCTGTTACATAAAAATCACTCCTTCCAGGCACACTGTGACCCAGGCTAGCCAAAATTCTCATCGCTTCTCTCTCATACTGTTTCTTTGGGTTTTGTCTTTACTTTTCCTTTGTTCCTTCAATATTTTGTTCTGGTAACTCCTCTTCTCTATACTCGAGAACCTTCCAAGGCATGATTGAACATGGTGTCCTGATGAAGTACCATTTCTTTCACAAAGACTTTTTGGACTCATTTAGTTGGTAGTTTTTGTTCTTATCTTTGAAACCATCACACCTATTTCTAAAGAGAACATGACATATTTCCTGTCTTTGAGCATGTGATTTGCAAAGAGTTAAGTCATTCACATGCCTGTTATTGTGTGTTCTTATCATGATGGTGTGTCAGACCCCTCCTACTGTGTTTGTTTTGGTTTTATTTTATTTTATTATTTTATTATGTTATTTTTTTATTTTATTATTTTTTCCCTTTCACTCTGAGTTCCTCTCTGGATCTTGTTTGTACAATTTGGGAGAAAACTTGTTATCTAGGAGCTAATAAACAGTTTGATCATGGGATGCTGCTGCTCCCCCCCCCATTTTTTAAAGATTTAGTTATTTATTTGAGAGAGGGAGAGAGAGAGAGCACAGCAATAGGACCAGAGGGAGAAGGAGAGAGGGAACACAAGCAGGGGGAGTGGGAGAGGGAGAAGGAAGCTTCCCACTGAGCAGGAAGCCCGATGTGGGGCTCGAAACCAGGATGCTAGGATCATGACCTGAGCCAAAGGCAGACATTTAACGACTGAGCCACCCAGGTGCCCCAAAGATTTTATTTTTAAGTAAAGAAATAAAGAATAATCCTATCACATACACATAAAAAATGGATGCTGCTCTTAAGAAGGACGACTAGGAGTATCAGGGAAATCCATCGCATTTGCTTATTGATTTCACAAACACCCCGAGATCTAGCAGTGGAGCCTGCAGGGCTGCTGGGTCTGTGTAAGGCCTGCCTGTGCTCCTGCGCAGGCATCTCACCAGAGTTCGGACTGGTCTACATAGTCTCTATTTCAGAGTTCTTCACAGAGCACTGATGAGTCCCGCAGGCCACATAAGTTCATGCGTCAGGGAGTAGAGGAGAAAATTCTTTTAAATTCTGTGGAGCTTCAAGTAAGATGAGAACGGAGACCTTACTTATGACCTTGAAGAGTAGTTTTGGGGGACTATGGGGATTGGACTGATGGCACGGCTCTCGAGAAAGTATGGAAGAAGAGAAATTGGATAGAGCAAGTGTATGATAAAGAGGAGGAAAGAATCTTCCCCAAAATGTCTTTCTAAACTGGAGAGAAGCACGACTGAGAGAAAACCTAAATCAATTTCCAGTTTTACATTTTGAATGACAAAGAGATGAAAAAATCGGGAAGAAGTCACGAAAAATACAGTTGATCAATACAGTTGATCATAATAAAATGCTATAAATGCTGTATTTTTATTACTTGCTCACTCATATATACTCCTATTTCTAAGGAGAACAGCTATAATGGGGAGCTTGCATTATATATGGGCTTTGGGTAGGTAGACACTACAGTTAGATCATTCAGAAAAATAATAAAACTTGGGATTTGGGATTTAAGTAAGTTAGATTAACTGACTGGATATTCAAGGAAATAAAAAGTTTCCCCCATCCGTCTGTTTTGTGTACCTGCTGATGTTTAGGGGGTCATGAACATAATGCCAGGTATTATCTTTTTATTTTCATCACTCTGCAGTGAAATGAAGTGAATGGTCAGAATGAGAATGTTAGAATAATCAAGTTTTATTTGAATTATGACTTGGTTAATGCCTTCCATTATTATAAAACATCACCCAATGTTGCATTATTCTAGTCACTCAGTAGTAAATGGAAAACCAATTCATAATTAAATTAGTGAAACCCAGCACCAGGCTGACCTTTCAGTAATTCATTTTATGGCTGAACTGTAAGATAGATATAAAATGCTATATGATCTTTGACATATATTATGGATTTAAATAAATTAAATGGAATTAATGTAACACACATGCAGTTGAAAGAGTGTGGAGATAGGAGTATTTTTATGTGTGACCTTCTTAATTAGGCAGTGAAGTAGGCTATTAACAAAGGATCACAGAGTTGCCATTACTTTGCTTAGGACAGGGACTAGAGCTGGAGGAATGGCTTTAGTAGAAGGTTCTATTAAAATCTATCATGCTTTACTCCTGACCTGTGGTTCAAATTCAAAGTATAAACAGAAAGGGGAATGTCTAGGTTTTACTATTGGCTTAGGTCTTTGAAGAGGTTTCTAAAACTTATATCCTGTTTAGACTATTTCATTAAGAACCCATTATTTTGTATCATAAGAGGCAATTTTCATTAATGACCCACTTTTCTTTCTGTCTACACATTTACTTTGTGTTTATAGGTATGCATACCAGTACTAAATATGAATATGATTTGTATCCAATAACAAAAATTTTTAGAATAATTCCTTTTTTACGACTTGAGACCATGTTATTGTGGATTTCTCTTGATAAATGCTCCAGCTGAGGTTTTCTAAAGCTTGGGCTAAATAAAAACTGATTTCATTTCCCCTCCGCTTTTCGAAATGTCTTTAATGGAACATGGACAGAAATGTCAAAAGGCCCAACACTCGGTGTTTAACTTGCCTATTTGAAAAATAAAATGAGCCCTGATTCTGCCTGGGTCGATGAAGGATTCAGACAAAATTTCTTTGCATCTCTTTCTTTGCATTTCTTTCCAAGGATTTTTCAGCTTGAGCTAGATACTTAGGCTACTCTTTTTTTTTTTTTTTTTAGATTTTATTTATTTATTTGACGGAGAGAGAGTGACCACAAGCAGGGGGAGCAGCAGGCCGAGAGAGAAGCAGGTTCCTCACTGAGCAAGGAGCTTGATGTGGGACTCGATCCCAGAACCCCGGGATCACAACCCGAACTGAAGGCAGACACTTAACCAACTAAGCTCCCCAGGTGTCCCTAAGGCCACTCTTAAAAATATTACATGAGTGCCTCTTCCTCCTGGCTGCACGTTAGCACCACTTGGGAAGCTCTATGAAAAAATAGCCATGGCTTCACTTTGGTTCTTTCTGTGCCCTTTACCTGGCAGGCTCTTCCCCAAGTTATCTTCACACGGATTAGCGCCTCATCTCCTTCAGCTCTTTCCTCAAAAGTCGTTTTCTCCATGAACATTCCCATCACTGCCCCCTTCCCCCACAGCTCTTAGTTCATTCCCTTCCAGTATGTTTTTGTGAAGGGATCTATCTGTATTTTTTTTTTTTTTGCTACTTTTCCAGTATGTAAAACAGTACCTGGAGCATCACAAACACTCAGGAAGATTTACTAAATGAAATGAATGAATGATGAGGAGTATGTGGAAAGTGCTAGCCAAGTAGAGCAGTGTCTAAATGACAAAATATGAGGATGGGCTCCTGGACTTCCGGTTACTAGTTTCGAGAAGTCACTTGAAGCCCTTGTTAAATATAAAGATTTTCTATCTTTTTTCAGCGATGGAATAGAAAGTTAACTTCTTTAAAATGTGATACAGCATTGTTATTTTAATTAGATTTTTAAAGTTATTATTCCAAGTTGAACATGTTTCTTAGCTGTGAATATTTCCAGTGTTCATTTTTTCAACGACTTTGCCAATGTCTCTATTGGGGTTTTAGCATTTTCTATCTTAGGTGAATGACCATTTTTTTACCCTACAGGTATTTTCCCACTTTCTCCTTAGTCTTCTTGGGGTGTTTTTGATATGCTGAAAGGTATCATATTCATATTAGCCATTTTTCAGAATTCTACCATTGTTCTTAAACTTACAGCTTAGTTCCCTTCCAGCTGTAGAGTCTTCCACTATTCTTATGGTTTATTTTCCTACAAATAACTCTTTGTTGAAAGTCTAAATTGTTTTTTTCTTTTGTGGAGGTAGCCAATACTATACTTATTGAATATTATTATCTTCTAAATATTTGGCATGATAATCCTGCCTCCATTCTATGTAAAATTAATAACAGTGGATTATATAAATTTAAGATAGAGATACAAATAGATTCTAGTACGATAGATTGGAGTTCTTTTACTCTCTGCTCATTTGGCCCGTTGCTTTGTTCTTGTTTCCAGACTAAACTATTATACTTATAGCTTTATAGTATATTGATTACCTGACAGAGAAATTAAACTTTTTTCATTTTTTTCAAAATTTTAGCTAATTTCAAATGTTTTCCTCTAGTATTTAAAAATTATTTTTGTTAACTTAAAAAATGTTTACAAGCGGGGCGCCTGGGTGGCTCAGTTGGTTGAGCAACTGCCTTCGGCTCAGGTCATGATCCTTGAGTTCCGGGATCGAGTCCCACATCTGGCTCCCAGCTCCATGGGGAGTCTGCTTCTTCCTCTAACCTTCTCTCCTCTCATGCTTTCTCTCACTTTCTCTGTCTCTCAAATAAATAAATAAAATCTTAAAAAAAAAATGATTACAAGCTTAGTGTTTCACATTAAACTTGAAAATTATTTTGAGATAAATGGACATCTTTACAGTATGTAATCTTTTCATTAAGAATAAGGTTTGCCTTCTCCGTGCATGTACATCTGATTCATACTTGAGAATACTTTTTGTAGTTTTCTTCACCTAAGACCTGAGGGATTTCACATCACTATCAGTCACCCACACATAAATGCATTTGGCTTGTACTCTTAACACGATATATTCCCCTCCATTGCATTTTTTTTTAAAGTCCTTCAAACTTCTCTTCACTGTCCTTACTATTTACTGCTATTTTTTTTTCTCCACTTTTTCCCCTCCCTAATACAGACATTCAAAATGAGTAAGGGAAGCTTATTATGTCCTAACATCACTTAGCTCTGTCATGTCAAAAGTGACAAATAGATCCATTCTTGAATCAATGAAGGATAATCATGGTTCCTTAACTATGATAGAGAAGTCATAGAAAGTGATTTGTCTACTGTTATTAGTCAAATATAGTAAGATTTATTTCACAGATTCTTAATACAATATAAAATATGATAATAAATCATTTAATATTTTGCTTCACTTACCAAGCAAATTACTAGCTATTTTCCCTCAGCTCACTAAGATAGATATTACATTTTACAGTTTGCATTGCTTTTTATTGTAGGTATAAAAATGAAATCCCTGAAGAAGATTTATAATGACAAGATAACTACAGTGTAAAAACAGGAAGGGTTCAAGCTTTATGATACACAACTTAATTCAAGGTTATGAAAATAGAAATATTGAGGCTAAGTAAACATCTTTCATAATCTTAGTCTTTTTCATAATCATAGTCTTTGATGAAAAGAATTTATTTTTACAAACTTAAATCTGAAGTGTTTTCCATTTAAATAATATGCTTGAACTAGTACAAAATTTGGCTAAAAAGAACATTTTTATGGGGTATATACATACAGTTTTATGATAGAAACATTACAGGTTTTCTCTCACAGGAATAGTAATACATCTTTTATATTCTTAAATGTACTCTATAAATAATATAACTTGATCCAACTTTTTATATATTTAAATTCTTTAGTAGAAAATTTCAAACATATAAATGCACTAAGATTTGGGGATGACCCATGAGTGGGGAACAGGAAAACCAGGTTAGCATGAATTGCAGAGAATTCCCTTAAAGGAAAAGTGAGATGATAGTTGAGGAGAGATACTAGGCATTATCCCAGAACCACTTAGTTGCAATTTGAAATTATGGTAAGTGGAAAAATTCGTGTTTAAACATCTCCTTGTGTGAAGAAGCTCATAAGTCAAGTTTATAACAAAGTTATGGCCTGTTTTTAGTTTTAAGGATTCCCAGCACCATCATGTATTAGATGGGAAACTTTTCTTTGGCATCCATAACTCAGATAGTGGTGAGAGACATATCCTACACTGGGTAAATAAAAATGTTTCATTTTAGTAATGATATTCACAATTCTATTATTTTAGCCATAGAAGGGCCACAGAAGTCACACAACCATCTATCAGTTCTTACAGTTGTAGGAATCCCTGGAGAATTAACACAGCTATTCTGATTTGTAAGTTGGAGAATAAACTCATTAATGGTAGTTGGGGTATTTTCTGCATCCAAAGGAGTGACTGCTGTTAGCAGTGGTTTAATAGTTGCAATACATTTAAATAGTCATTTTCCCCTAAAAAGTTCAAGTCACTTCAGCACAATTTGTCATTTATTACTAGAACTTTTTGGTAAAGTCAGAAAGCAACTGAGCCCTAAACATATATTTATAATTTTCTAAAGTTAACACCAAGGCCTTGAGCAGACACAAGTGGAAGGTGGAATGATATGTGGAACAACTGCCCTTGGAGGCTTTTATCTCCCCATTTTTCATTTTGATATAGTGTAAAGCGGATATATTGGTAGAATTTGTTCTCTTTGTCTTGTTCGAAGATAAACTGGTAGACTCTCCAAACTTGTTCATTTATCCCACCAAATAGGTCCTGACTCAACCAGTCAGTCCTCACCCCCCTACTTTCTGTGGTAACCTTCCTCTGCTTTAAGAAATGTCTTAAGTTCATAGGTGATACATGGTAGTAGTGATAGGGTTAATCAACCAGGTACTAGTCTGGAAATACGGATTCCAAAGGGCTTAATACCCACTTGGTCCTCTAGATAAACTGTATCTTCAGTTGTCACTGGTTTCACACAATAGATTCTGGCCCTTGCAGGTCAAATAAGACAAATTTAAATGGCATCCATGATCATTCACTCTCCTTGCCATTTCCTACTGG
The DNA here is from genome assembly GCA_028533885.1 of Nasua narica. Taxonomy (NCBI): domain Eukaryota; kingdom Metazoa; phylum Chordata; class Mammalia; order Carnivora; family Procyonidae; genus Nasua; species Nasua narica. Next base: position 46,513,434 of record CM052813.1, on the reverse strand, counting down.
TTTTAGGTTTTACCTGCCAAAAGGCCCTAGTGTTTTTAAGAGCTCCAAGCCTACATTCAGTCTTGGAAGTGACTGTAAAGTCTGCAGAGTTCTAGATATTTTCCTCAGAGCAGAAAGCAGTTGGCTCTTTACTGGGTTTATGACTCTTAACATAGTTCTGGTATCCTGGACTTAGGGAGCAGTTCCTTTAATTCAGTCCCAAGTTAGGAATTTTTCAGGCGGAGGACATCTGGTAGGGGACTGTCCATCCCTCAAAGTCCCTCAAGTCTATCTGTAAGATTGTAAAGAAGAAAATGTCCACTTTGTGTTTCAGCAATTTTACCATCTTAATTTCTGCTATGAGAGTCGGTTATAACAAGGGGAGTATAAATAAATAACACCTCCTTTTGTGTTTACTCATTCACCAAGCCTTTATTGACACTTGCTATAATCAAAACATTATTCTCTGTACTCTGGGAGAGTAGATCACTAATACTTATTTTCACATCAAGGAGGTATAGTCTCCTATAGGTATAGTCTCTCTCCAGAGGGAGAGAGAGAGAGCGAGAGAGAGAAAGCAGATAGGTAAATATAAATCTTGGAACTGAGAAAGAAGCAGCAAAAAATATAAAGAGAGTTAACTCCAATTTGGGAAATCAGAGAAAACATATGAAATAGGTAATTTTGAGTTCAACCTTGAGAGGTCATTGGTTGAGACAAGGTGAAGAGGATCTCTAAAGCTGAAAGAGAAACTCATGAGCAAAAGTATGGAAGGGTGCAAGCCCATAGAATAGTTAGGATCCAGAAAATTATCAGATAACCTGGAAAGGGAAGAACATGTGACAGATACTGATATTGGAGAAAGCAGATGGAACTTGTGTGTGGTGATTTCCACATGCCATCATGAGGATCTGACACTTGGCCGTAGGCCATAAAGAGCTATGGAAATATTTTGGAGAAAGGAGTGACATCTTCTGACTTGTCTAATGAGAATGACCTAAATATTGGTGTAGCAGAAGCTGAGAGATTGATTAGTCATGAAGCTATCACAGAGTGTAAACAAGAGAGGCCGAGATTCAAAGGGAGTGTAAATAAGTCACCTCTTTTCCCGAAGGTATAAAAAATTGAGCAGTGGATGATCAGTCTACATAAGGAGAAATATGGAGGGTATAGGAACCTTCTTAATAAAGTAGCCAGTGAGGAGATTGGATAAGAGGTTAAGTTTGAAGGTTTTCAGGAGCAGTTTGGGAAAAAAACCCAAAACAACTAATCAAAATGTGACTTGATCCAAGATTGTGCTAAAGAATACAGTGCTATCTCAATTTGATGTAAAAATGGGTAGCCAATCTTCTGAGACTCAGAACGGAGGCTGGTGAGTGGGAAGAAGCAAGGGGACACTGTTAGTACCCTGAATCATCCTGTACACTGTGAGAGAGTGGCCCCATAGAAAACATAAGCCATAGCCATAGATTTCAGGGATAGCTTTTTGAGAAGAGACTCCATTTGTCCATGAGTGGGAACAGCAGGATTTACTCATGGTGAGTAGCAAGACGTTTGTTGAGGAGCACCTTTGGCCTTGAGATCTCTGAACTTTGGCTGTCTGGTACACCCGTCTCTGTGCTTTTTCTTCCTACTTCTTTCCCCTTGTCCTCTTGGGCTCCCTGTTCAGTGTGTTCTAGACTTTAATTATTATTTTTAATTGAGAAGTAGAAAAGATATAGATGGAATGAATGACCATCTGGTGGTAGAAAACACTCATCTTTATATTTATATTAAGGCCTTATCATGAGGAGCAGCAAATGGACAAGGGGGAGTCAGAGGGAAGGTGCTGACGTAGAATGGTGTGTTTGTCCCTGTAAAGTGAAAGGGAACTAACATAATATGGACCTACCATGACTAGTCACTGTGTGTAGCACTTTACATACATTATCTCTTCTAATTCTCAAAACAATTTCACAAGGCAGGCATGAATATTCCTATTTTTACAAATAATAAAATTAGAAACTGAAATTGTCAGAATGCTTCCCCAAGCATATCTGGCTGATTAGTAATAATACTGAGGTTTGGACAAAGTCCATTTGATTCAAAAGACCACGTTCTTTCCACTATACCACACTGACATCCATGTGAAGTGTTAGTGTATTTTTAAAAATCTACTATTCCAAGCTTATCCTAAATTTTTGAGTATTTTTAGTAAAATGATTTATTTATATGTTCTGATACACTCTTATTTTTTAGGGCCCTATTACTGTAAAACTTTGAAAGTGTTTCCAAGAAGATACAAAATGGTGATTATTGTTATAACCATGACTCATGCATTGGGAATTCACTGAGATTTCATTAGTATCCTGTCTATTAACCCCTTTGCCCCTAAAGAGAAAAAAAAAAAATCCAGTGAAGTAATACTCACATTGACTCCTAAGCTGCTTGGGACCACATTGTCAAGTATGGTTTTTAAAAACTTCTGCTAGGAAAATAAACCAGTTAAACTGCTGAGTGCATAGGTATAAGACTTCTCTCTCCTCTGAAGTGCCAGTATTGTAGATTTCTTCTTGGAGAAACCTAACAAATTATCACGCTGTAGCAAGACTTTTCGCTTCCCATAAAAATTTCTTTGTAGCCTCACTCTACTGAATCTTACTCCTTTATTTCCAATAAAACATTTGCAGACAGAAATCATATTCAGATTTCATGACACCATAGTGCCATTTCTCTACAGGGTCCTGAGTCATTTGATGTCTATTAATTGACCATCCATCGGGTGTTTGGTCTAGTAATCCCTCCAAATGCCTTCCTTATACCTTAATATAATCATGGCAAGAAAGCCATGCTTCAAAATGAGGCGTGAAACTTCCTAGCCCAAGCCACTAGAGCTCTAGAAAGGCTTAGGTATTTCCACATGTAAGAAAAAACTACATTGTTCACCGAGGGTACTGTGTACCCTTGGCAATATTGATATTCTAGGAAGGAGTGAGATGTGCCCGAAGCTAAGAGGCTAGATTCACGCAGGGCCAACACTCACCAACCTTGACTAGCATGAAAGAAATATTCGGTGATATTTTATGAGCAACCTTATGAACTTTAGCATCCTTGCAGATGAAACTCCCACGACAGTCTCAGGAATGCTGCTGAGAATATGTGCATGAAATTGCTCAGGACATGTCTCGCAGTTCTGATTTCAAACTGTTCATTCTCTGGTTTCTATTTTCTTTTGGAACAGCCTGCTTTTTAGCCAAGGGGGATGGCATCAGAATATTCTGATCCTTGGTTTTCTTGTGACTTACGGTATCTTGCAGGTTTACAGTTCTTCTGTTCATTCATCTAGTCAGCTCCCCGTAGGGCCTAGGAACTGGGCTATGTGCTGTGCAAAGAGAGAATAAAACAAATTGATTGTAGCCTCATAGACCCATTTTAGGTTTCTGAACTCCAAAAAAGTCTGATGATAATTCTGTGTTGTTGTAAGCAACTAAATGTGTGGAGATGATTTACAGCAGCAATAGGAAACAAATACACCTTCCTTTTCCCTTAAATTTGCCTTTCTGAATATTTCAGCACACTCAGTACATTAAGCCAATCGGTCATTTTTGCTGGAAATTGACACTTTTAATCAGTTTCATCCTAAATTTGATTTGAACATGTGGCAGTTTAATTACCCTCTTGAAAATATGAATCATATCATTGTCATATCTACTAAGATCTGAAGAAAAAGCCATCTAGTACTATTAATTATGTGAGAGGATGACTTTTTTCATTTTTGATTTATGTCCCATTATCTATATTATCTTCCTTGTGTGATCATTAAAGATGAAAAAACATTGCATAGTGTGATATATGTTAATAAAGATGTTTATGGGATACCTCACATTTTATTGAATAACATTTATTACAAGTTAAAGAGTTGTATTACTTTAAATACATATTATAACCTTAAAAATCTGTGTATTTTTCTGTTTATAAAATGGCAGTATTTTAGTTTTCATCATGGGCCAAAATAATTAGATCTGTATCCAAGGATGATAATTTTTCTGATTAACTTTGAGATAAAATGAAATATAGGAAGTATTAAAAGAATATATGTGGATCATATATATATTTGATGTATATATCAATATATTTATATATCATATCAATATATCTCAAGATGCATATGTTTCTCATTTCAATTGAACATTAATAGGTCTACTACTGGATGACAAGCATAAGGGCAGTTTAACATAAGAGTATTTATTCATCCATTTATAATGGATCCCCACCTTATTTTTAATGCTGAGAACTAAGTTCTCTGTTGGTATTTCTTTTAAAGACATTTGGTAAATTTTGGAAATGTTGAAGCTCAGTAGTTTGTTTTTTAAATATTTTATTTATTTATTTGTCAGAGAGAGAGAGCACAAGCGGGGAGAGCTGCAGGCAGAGCCCGCAGAGGGAGAAGCAGGCTCCCTGCTGAGCAGGGAGCCCAATGCAGGACTCGATCCCAGAACACTGGGATCATGACCTGAAGCCGAAGGCAGACACTTAACTGATTGAGTCACCCAGGCATCCCGAGGTTCAGTAGTTAAAAATAGAATTGTTATTATACAATCTAATAACATCTAATATGGAAGAATACAAGTTTTATGAGTTTCTAAGTTTTTAAAGTATAAATTACAAATAATTATATAGTCTATTAATATTAATATTATCAATTAGATTCTGAGTGCCTTTTCATACAAGAAATGATTATAATCTTCATTTTGTGATGATCCATACTTTTGTGAATGATTCTGCTCTGCTTGGAGAATTAGAAAATAAAATATATATGTAAAGATATACTATCTAAAATGCATTAATTTAAAATACCTATCACCCTGCAACCTTATTAATTTATCTCCGTGTAATTGTTCCTTGCTACCGAGCTTTTCAAGATCTTAAGGTTCCATAATATTCTCATTTTAAAATTCTAAATATAGTTAAAATTGTTAAAAATCAGTCTTTTATAGAGAAATGTTTTTGGGAGATGGCATGTGAATAGTTTTATTTAACTAACTGGAGGGAAATGTGAAAAATGTAATTTGCTCAAGTCAACTCCTATTTTGATTAATGAGAACTCTAAAAGTCATATGTAGTGATTATGGTAAAATAACATACATATAGAGTTAGGATTCTAAAAGGATGAAATCCTAAGGGGGAAGATATCCCACAAAGAAACATGAAACTGTGTTCTCCTCAACTTTGTTTCTGGAAGAAGGGGAAAATAATTTCTTCTTATTCTTCATAATCTCAAGCTAGCTGTCACCTAGGAGGGAGTAAAATTCATATGATTATGTTAGCTCAAAGAAAACCTGAAGAAAGTCTGAAAATTTAATTTAAATTAAAATCTGTTTGGTAGGACTGGAGACTTCTGATAAAAACAGATGCTTATCTTCTCTGGAGAGGAAAGCCTTAAATGCAAGCATCAAAGAATTTCCATGGATACAAGTTTTCCAGAGGAAAATGAGCTCACAATCAAACATCTTAAAAAAAAAAAAAAGAGTGAGAGAGAGAGAAAATAAGATCTATGAATAAGAGTCCAAGAGTCATTGGAAGCAACAAATAACCAGTTCATCTGCAGAGACTATAGTTACTAGGTTTATCACATACAGGATATCAAGTTAGTATATCTAATACATTTAAAGAAATAAAAAACAGAAGACTATATGTAAGGAAAGAAGAATATATGTAAGGAACAAAAGATGATTAAAAGTAACCAAGAAGATTTTGGTGAATACAAGTCCATGAGGCTTTTTGACATAAAAAAAAATAATATCTGAGTTTAGAAACTCAAAGCAGGGGCTAAGCATCAAAGTGGAAAAGGGAATTAGTGAATTAAAATTTAAATACGAAAAATGTACTTAAGATGCAGCCCAAAGAAACTTCGAGAAAACATCACTATGAATGATGAAACAATTAAGACTTTACTGTAGAGAGTGAAAACAATCAAGAGTGCCCACCAATGTTACTTCTTTTCAGTGAATTGGACATTCTAACTAGTGCTATACACTGAAAAGGAAGGAAGGAAGGAAAGAGGAAGGAAGGAAGGGAGGGAGGGAGGAAGGGAAGGAGGGAGGGAGGAAGGAAAAAAGGAAGAACAGATAAGTATGTTACAGATTTAAAGATTGGAAAGAAGAATTTAAATTATCACTGTGTATGTAGAAAATACCAAGTAATATCAAATACTTTATTTGAATTAGTAAGGGACTTTGGCAAAATTAATAGACACAAACTAAGTATAAAAAATCAATTTTATTTCTGTATACCAGCAATAAGCAGGTATCTCTTAAGAAGGCATAATTATCTATAGACTAAATAGCATATAAAACATATACATATGTGTACACACACACACAGCGAGAAAAAGCCAGTCTAAAAGATTCACAAAATCCAGCTAGGTGATAAATATATCACAGAGTCAACTTTGTTAACAGTTACAAAAATGCAAATCAAAATTAATGAGAAAACACCATACTCACCAAATAAGTAAAATTTAGAAGTCTGAAAATATAGAATTTGGGTAAGGATATCAAACTTTTTGGAAACAAAAACAGTTTGGTTTTATTGAGTAAAGTTGAAGATACACATTGTCTCCTATCCAGTTCATATAAACCATATAAGAAATAGTTGAACAACTTAAAAGAGAATTATGTCAAATCATACAAATAATAAAAAAATGAAATGTCAGTGGCCAAGAAACTTATATAAACAAATGCTCAGTCTCATTAGTAATTAAATATAAATTAAGATGAGTTATTATTTTCACCTCTAAAATTAGTAAAGATTTAAAATAAAAATAATATCAAGTTTTATCTTATCTCTGTTTATCTCTGTAAAATGGATGTTGCCACAGACTGCATATGAGAACATTAATGGGTGCAACCTTTCTAGACTGTAATTTGGCAATTAATACAAAAGCATCCCTAGCTTTGGGCTTAGTAATTTGAACTTTTAATCTAGGAAATAATAAGCAAGCACAGAGATTGACCTATAGGTATGATTACTGAAATGCATTTTTGAAGAGCAAAAATAAATAAATACAACGTTAAAAATGTATAATAAGTGGGAAGACCTAAAATTTTTTTGCATATCCACACTATGAAGCACACTTTACAATTTAGTGTTTTGGAGAAATTCTCACTATAGATTGTTACACAACACAAACTGGTTAGAGGAAAATGTGTATATAACAGGATCCCAGTGCTATTTAAATATTATATACATACATAGAAATGGTAAAATGTATAAAGCATGGCTTGCTATGTGGCGATTTATCAGGTAGTTAGACAATATATTCTCCTTATTATTTCCTGTATTTTCCAGATTTTCTATAATGTTATGTGTTGATTTTATTCACATGAAAAAATTATTAAAAATACGTAGGAAAATCTATATCAGAAGAGAATCTCCAGTACCATACCTCTGCTTTCTCAAAGTTGAGTGCTTGCAGTTGTTTTCTTGGAGCCTTGGTTTTAGATTGTATACATAATTCCTGATTTCTTTGCATCAAGAGAACAATTTTTTTCTTTAAGATTTTATTTATTTGAGAGAGAGAGAGTGAGTGTAAGGGAGAGGGAGAGAGACTCTGAAGCAGACTCTTAAGCTGAGCTCAAAGCAGTATGTGGGGCTTGATCCCATGACCCTGGGATCGTGACTTGAGCTGAAACCCAGAGTCTGACGCCCAACCTGCTGAGCCACCCAGGCACCCTCAGGAGAACATTTTTCAGTTCTCTCCCAAACATATTTTTATGTAAATCCCACCTCATTTATTAATTCCTATGTATTGAGGAGGATCAACATTTTGGTGAAATATTTTGTGATTCAAGATGCTCACAATTTCCTAAAATATAAGGAGCTCTTTGTGCAACAGGACTAGCTTCATATGTAGCCCCAAATAAGATGGGCCTTTTCTGCATTTGTTCGAGTTGTTCAGCAGTTTAGAAAGTAGCCAGACCAACAAGTGATGTGGAAATTAAAATCAAGGCACAAGTCTCTTAGTTGATATTTGATGTGAAGGAAATGGTAGCATAATATAAAACCCAAGTTTGAGTTGTTATAGCAAATACCTCCTTTATTTCTGCCAACAGTATAGATAAATATATAAATATAAAGCTCAGTTCTTTAATGTGTGCACTAGAAAATGAACATAGATCCTTGTCATTGGAGTAAAGTTGGATTTTTATTAGATAGTTGGAATATATCCCAGCAAATGTATCATCCTAAATCAATTCATTTAAATACCATTTGTAATGGCTAAATGGTGGTCCCAAAGATATCAAGTCTTAATTCTGTAACCTGTAAACCATATTTGGAAAAAGTTTTGTTTTTGTTTTTAAGATGTGATTAAATTAAGGATCTTGAGATGGGAATGTCGTCCTGTATTATCCGCATAGGCCCTGGGGCCCTGGATGCCTGGTGCATAGATTCTCACAGGGGGGAGGCAGGGAGAGATTTGGCACATCCCCGGAGAGGAGGCAATGTGACTACAGACACAGAGATTGGAGGGACACAAACACAAACCGAGGAATGAACACTCTGACCACCAGGAGCTGGAAGGGGCAAGTACCGACAGATTTTCCTCTGGGACCTCTGGAGAGAGCATGACCTTGCTGACACTTTATTTTATTTATTCATTTATTTTTTAAAGAAATTTTATTTATTTGACAGAGGTAGGGAGATCACAAGTAGGCAGAGAGGCAGGCAGAAAGAGAGAAGGGGAAGCAGGCTCCCTGTTAAGCAGAGAGCCCAATGTGGGGCTCGATCCCAGGACCCTGAGACCGTGACCTGAGCCGAAGGCAGAGGCTTTAACACACTGAATCACTCAGGTGCCCCAAACCTGCTGACACTTTAATTTCTTAGGCCCGGGGGACTGGGAGAGAATACATTTTTGTTGTTTTAAGCCATTTTTGTTGTTTTAAGCTGCCTAGTTTATAGTAATTTGTTACTGCTCCCCAGGAAACTGATACATGGTTCATAATGAAAATATGGGGCTATCAATGACCATAAATGGATTTGAATCTTGTTATTAAACCATATATTTGCAAAAGAAAATACAAAACAAAACCAAAACAACAACAAAAAAACCCCACCATATATTTTCAAGAAGAATAGTGAAAACACTATGACGTTTTTTCCTAATAGCAATCATTTTTAGTGTCATTTTTCATAGTTATTCTTTCTCTTCTTAATATTTCTTTTGGCCCTACATTTACAATTGGGTTTTTTCTTGGCAGTCTCTAAGCATTGATGCTTCTCAATTCCAACACCCATTTATCTTCTTGTTTTAACTCTGCGGTCTGAGAAGAAAACAGAAAACTGTCTTATAAGCTTTTCAAAACATGAGATCCTGAGAGGTTACTAATGCTAGAATTCATATTATGTTCATAATTTTCTTCTGTTTTCTTAGAATGTTAGTAAGTGGTCTTAGTCTTCTTGAGTAAAATTGGTGAATTTCTCCTAGTTCCTAGGAAACAAAGTTTGGAATCTGAGCTATAAGTCCTCAGATGTTTGTAAGTTATATTTTTGTTCTTATTTTTATCAAAGTAAAATAAGTGCATCATAAAAACATTATAAAGGGTTATAATAAAAAGGTTTATGTAAGGTTATAATAAAAAGGAACTCCTTTACATACATCTTCTCTACTCCTGGTCTCCTTAGAAATATCTTTTAATGAGCTTAAGTTTTTACATTTCCAGTTGTCTCCGTTATAAAACAATGCAACTATACTATTTCTTTCTTTCTTTTCTTTTCTTTCTTTTCCCTTCCTTCCTTTGTTCCTTCCTTCTTCCTTCCTTCCTTCCTTCCTTCTTTCCTTTCCTTTCCTTTCCTTTCGTTTTCTTTTTCCTTTCCTTTTCCTTCCTGTCTTCCTTCCTTCCTTCCTTCCTTCCATTTCTATTGAATTCCTGCTATAAAAAGCAAGGATTTAACTTAATACACATGTCCTACAATTCCTTTCACCCCTTCATCTTCCCCAGTTTTGATCGTATATTGATCGTAATTTCTATTAAATTGGATATTTTTGTTACTTTCAATAAAAAACTAGTCTTTGTTTCACTAACTTGAGACAACATCTCTTGACTCCCCGTTACGTGAGAAGAGAAATATGAACCCATCTACTCTTCCTTCTGTGTTTCCTCCATCTTTCCTCCCCTAGTTTCTGTCAGATTGATATCATAAATTTTCTATGTTTTAGTTACACATATTGCTCTAGTATGAGGTATGGATTCTGCTCAAGGATTTAAAATGTGCAGCAATATTGGATGCTGGGCTATCCACAGGTGATGGGCTGTGAAGTGGAGAAAACTCATCTGTGAGGACACCACGGTCCTGGGTCCCTTCCTATGCTTCTCATCTGCTTCTTTTGTCACCTTTCTGCTTCCTTTGGTTACTCCATAACTTTCCTTCTCTTCTCCCAGTCCATCTTCTCCAAGGCTCAGCCAAAACATCTCTTGAAAAGTTTGAAGTTTCTTTATGCAGAGATCTGCTTTTTCATCAGTAGGCTTTCTCCTCGCTTGGGGAGATAAAAGCTATTTCCAGGCAGGGCCATGTGTTGTCTGCTCCCTATATTTGAAACAGCATCTCTTGGATTTATAATTTGCTCCTCACTGTTCCACTCACTGTTCTTTATTTTATGTTCTTTTGGTTTCCCTGGAGCTCCTGAATGTGGAGAGAAGCTAGGAGACCGAAAGATTTGGCATCCATTAAAAAAAAATGTAAGAAGCAGAGAAAAAATTAAAGCGTTGCCAAGTCACCTGTACAGGCACCGTAAACAAACTACCCAAAATGGCAAACAGCTATAGATGGTAGGCTAATTGCCATTGCCTTCAATAAATAGTGGCTGCCTTTGGTGCTATGCTAAAAAAAAAAAATTCAACTCTATCTGCGTTTATGGGGTAAGGTATATTATGACTTATTTGACAGATTGATTTCTCTGTCAAGGCTATGTGGCTGTTTTATCCAATTAAAAGTCTTTACTGAGCCAAAACCTTAATTGCTTCCTCCCTCTTTGACAGCTTAATCCATTTAGAGATTTTAACAACAGATATGCTGGCCATATTGTTCATTTGATTCTTGCCTCAAGGCTGAATAGTAATCTGCCTTTGTTACCGATCTGCCTACTCCGTTTTATGGTTTTTTTTTTGCCACTCGGGATGAGAAAGTTTCTGAACTTTCCCCATCTCTTCATTTTGCTTGTAAAACCTTGAATTCTTTTCTAAGGCTTATCTCTCTGTTAAATGTCCTTGTTGGGGCACCTGGATGGCTCAGTTGGTTAAGTGACTGCCTCATGATCCTGGAGTCCTAGGCTCCAGTCCCACATCAGGCTCCCTGCTGGGCAGGAGTCTGCTTCTCCCATTGACCTCTCTCCTCTCATGCTCTCTCTTTCTCTGATCCTCTCTTTCTCAAATAAATAAATAAAATCTTAAAAAAAAATGTCCTTGTCAAAGGCAGCCAGTATTAACCAACACATCCTACTCTTACTCTGTTTTCCAGTCTTCTTTTTTTTTTTTTTCTGGAGCTGCAAGTTCATTAGATACATTATCTTCATTCTAAGTGATAGCAGGTGAAATTTTACCATATAGGGTATGTTTTCTTACCCAAATGGGATAAAAATAGAAGTCCATAACAGAAAGACAACAGGAATATCTACAAACACAAACAGAAATTAAACAACACACTTTAAACAATCCATCAATCAAAGGAATTAAATGCATAGAAATAAATGAAGACAATATATAACCTCTCAAAATTTGTGGGATGCAGCTGAAGCTGTGCTGAGAGGGAAATTTATAGCACTGAAACATTTGTATTAGAAAAGAGGAAAAACATCAAATCAGTAATTAAATTTCTTCTTTAAGAAACTAGGAAAAAAATAAACCTAAAACAGGTAGTAGGAATCAAAGAATAAAAATAATAGTAGAAATCAATAAACTTGATATAGGAAGACAACAGAGAAAATAACTGAAACTAAAAACTGATTCTTTTAAAAAAATCCAATAAATGTCATATACCTCTTGCAAGAGTGACAGAGCTAGGGGCACCTGGGTGGCTTAGTTGGTTAAGCATATGACTTTTGATTTCGGCTCAGGTCATGATCTCAGGGTGGTGAGATTGAGCCCCAAGGTGGGCTCCCCATTGGGCCTGCAGCCTGCTGAAGATTCTCTTTCTCTTTCTGCCTTCCCCCCCCCAAATAGTGAGCAAGAATACAATAAGCAATATTAGGTAGGAGTAAATCAAAAGATATTAGTACAAATTTTGTAAGCCATTAAAGAGATAATGAGGAAAAACTACAAACAAATTTATATTCATAAATTCAATAACTTAATGCCCAATTCCTTCAAATCTCCAAACTATTGCAACTCAATCAAGATGAAATCAATACCTGGAATAATCCTCTAACCATTAATGGAACTGAATTTGTAATTTAAAAACTCATGAAAAAAAATCTTCATGCCGACATGATTTCACTGGAGATTCTTACTAAATATTTAAAGAAGAGTTAACAATAGAGTTCTTTCCACCATCTTGGAACCTGTGGAGGCCTGGCAGGAACTCTCAGAATGACAACTCTGTCCGGAAGGGAACATACAGCTATTCTTACTCTGTGATGAGATGAAACTGAATTCTAGCTAGGCAAGAGATGTGTTTCTGTGTACAAAGCAAAGAACAAAACAGTGACTTTTGGTGGCAGACCCAACAAAACCAGAGTAATCCGGGGAAATGTAACTCATGCTCTTGGAAACAGTGGCATGGTTCGTGCCAAGTTCTGAAGCAACCTTCCTGCTAAAGCCATTGCCCCACAGAATCCGTGTGATGCTGTAACCATCAAGGATTTAAACTTGCTGAATAGCAAATAAGTAAAGATGTAGATTTGTTTTCTTGTTAAAAAAAGAAAAAGAAATAACAATAGAAAATAGAAGAGAAAGGAATATTTTCCACTCATTTTTGAGGCCAGTAATACTCTTATTTGATTCAATGCAAATATTTGCATTGATATTTAATTGGGTCTCTGACACTCACTGTAAGTGGATCCATTACCTTCTAGATGTTTAGGGCCCTGTCTCTGAAGACAGATTGCCTGGTTCCAAATTTCAGCTCAGCTATCTTAGCTGTTTCCTTGGTGAGTTATATAACTGGTCTGAGCTTTGTTAAGCTTAACTGGACAGTAGTGATTGATAGGAATAGCTCCTATACAAGCTTTCTAAAAATTCAGTGGGTTAAACATGTAAACTCGTGGGGGGTGGGGAAGAGAAATGAAACAAGATGGGATGGGGAAGGAGACAAACCATAAGAGACTCCTAAACTCACGAAACAAACTAAGGGTTGCTGGGAGGTGGGGGGGTGGATAGGGATATGGACATTGGGGAGGGTATGTGCTATAGCAAATGCTGTGAAATGTGTAAGCCTGATGATTCACAGACCTGTACCCTGGGGTAAATAATACATTATATGTTAATAAAAAAATTAAAAGTCTAAAAAAAAAAACCAAAAAAAACCATGTAAACTCGTACAAGTCTTTCCCATATAATATGGACAGGTAGTATTATCTTATTTTTTTCCGAATTATTCTATTCATGTTCTCAGTTGATATTCATTATGGTAGAGTTTCATTCTCCTGTTATAATCTCTCTTGCTAATTGCTGTGAACTCCAACGTTTTATTAACATTTTTTTCCTATGGTGTCTCAGAGTTCCACATATAGTTTGACAATTCATGCTTTTTAAAATCTTTATGCTCTCATTGTGTAAACAGTCTAAAAAATAGATGATTCATGTAAATAAGACCTATCTCTTACAGCCAACATGTATAAATTAGCAGGAATGAAATTTATAAGATTAATGAATGCTAGTGATTTTGCTGCCCGAAATGAAAACATGAAAGCTACGCCTAGCAGCATGTTGGGGGAATATATCAAAGCATTTTATATTTTTAGATTATGAATGGTAACTTTTATTCGAAAATTTAACAGAGCCTCCTCTATTATGTTTGAATTTTTAATGTAATTCTACTTCATCTGATATGAATACACTCTTCCTTGCTTCTTGTTCTTTGCAATCGTATTGCATATCTTTGCTCTACTTACTTTTTACTTCTATAAACTATTTTATTTTGATTGAGTCTTTCAGTCTTGTCTTTAACCTCAGTTAGATCCTTGGGGCTAGTCAGCAATCTTTCTGGTTTTCTGTGATTAGAACCTCTTTGATTCTGATTGTGTAAACACTCTAAAAAATATATGATTCATGTATATGTGTGTTTACATGAATTCCAAGCCTCCAGCCTCTCTCCCTCCATCACCCAAACATGGCTGTAATCAAGAAACCCCTTATGTTCTTGTAGCAAATCTTCAAAGTAACTGCCTCTACCTGGGTAGCTCATTTGGCTAAGCATCTGATGCATGAGTTCAAGTCCTCTGTTGGGCCCCACACTGGATGTGGAGCATGCTTAAAAACAAAACAAAAAAATAAAACAGCTGCCTCCATGGATGATTTTTTCCTACTTCTTTCTGCTCTGATGGAGGAAGTGCCTTTCTTCCCACATAACTTACTCCTTTTTTTTTTTTAAGATTTTATTTATTTGAGAGAGAGAGAGTGAGAGCACATGAGCCGGGTAGAGGGAAAAGCAGATACCTAGCTGAGCAAGGAGGCCAATGTGGGGCTCGATCCCAGGTCTCTGAAATCATAACCTCAGCGGAAGGCAAACACTTAACTGACTGAGCCCCCCAGGTGCCCTAAGCTTATTCCCTTTAACTCTATCTTTGGCTCTTCTCAGTGAACCTACATATTTAGTCAACTACCATATCTACTGGATTCTGCTTCCCAGTTTAGTCCAATTATATTTACTGCCACACTTGTCCCAGCTGGTATCACATGGCCGTAGACATGTGGTCACTTATCTGGTCTGCCATTCTATTTTTGTTCCTTTCCAATTTCCCATGAAGCGGCCGAGGTGATTTTTTGTAAATGTAAATCTAATTGTATTAGACCCTTTCTCAGTCTTTTTCTTTTCTTTTTTTTAAAGAGTTTATTTATTTGAGCGAGAGAGAGACCGAGAGCATACAAGTGGAGGTGAGGAGCAGTGGCAGAGGGAGAAGCACACTCCCCGCTGAGCAGGGAGCCCAAAGTAAGGCTCCATCCCAGGACCCTGAGATCATGACCCAAGCCCAAATCAAGTCGGTGCTTACCCAACTGAGCCACCCAGGTGCCTCTCCTCAATATTTTTTTAATGGCCTCCCAGTACCCTCAGGATAAAGTCTAACCAGCTTGGAATATTTTATAAATCTTACTTTTGCTTACCTTTTCATTCTTCCTCCTTGCCAATCATCCATGGCATCTATGCTCTAAGTATAATGATCTCATGATGAATAAAAATTATTTATCTGAGGGGCGCCTGGGTGGCTCGGTTGGTTAAGCGACTGCCTTTGGCTCAGGTCATGATCCCGGAGTTCCAGGATCGAGTCCCATATCAGGCTCCCAGCTCCCTGGGGAGTCTGCTTCTCTCTCTGACCTTCTCTCCTCTCATGCGCTCTCTCAATCTCTCTCTCTCTCTCAAATAAATAAACTAAATCTTAAAAAAACAAAAATTATTTATCTGGACATCCAAATACTCAAAGTTGTGTAAGGGGTAATAAATGGATGGATGGATGGATGGATCGTGGCAGTGGAGCTGTGGAATTGTGTTTATGTATACATAGTTTATAAAATGATTTACTTGTAGAGATGCTTACATCTTTATAATTAAGTTGAGGCAACTCAGAAAGATTAACTGAGTCAGAGAAAAAATATACTTCCAGCAACATGTAAAAATGTCTTTGCTTACCACATTTAGTGAACCAAATGCCGTCAGCTTCAGGGCTTCCGCTGATAAGCCAAATATTAAAATGACTTATTTCACAAGTACTTTTGAAGTTATTTGCAAATATTCCACAATCAGCTTTCCTTTCTCTCCTTTTAGCTGGTTAAAAGCCATAAACGACGGCTTTGTATCTGTCATAATTAATATATCTTAGAAATATGTGTGTATCTCATTTCCAATGCAGTTTACATAAATCTCTGAGTCAGACATGCCACTTTTAATGAAATACCATTCATTTTTTTGTCTATAGAGAAATTTTCATCTAGGGAGATGTTATGTCAAAAGGGCATTTTCATCCAGAAAGCTTGCAATATTAGACTGATAAAACTTATTTTCTTCTTTTTTAAATTCTTTATCTCATGCTATTCTCAGATATTGATGCTCTGGGCACATTTTCTCATGGTTCCATATTAGAAAATTATTAAATTAAATTCTTGAGAGACATTCACCCTCTTGATCCTCTTTTTAATTAGTCAATAGCATGATAAAATTACATTGTTCGTGACCCAAAACCCCTGAAAAAAAATCAGAACAATTTGTTTTGAATTGGTTATATGTAGATATAACTATTGTTATGAAAGTAATCCCAAAGAATAGATGATGTAAGTTAAAATCACCACTGGCTATTTGTGGTATAACAAATTATACCTGTAAACCCACAAATTGTCTTAAGAATACTTCCATGTAATCATGAGTCAATGCAACATAAGGGATCCTCTTTAAAAGTAGACGGTTCATCAAAATTGTGTTATCTAGGCATTTTAGGGTGCATCTCTTTCTAGTTCCAAAAAGGAATCTTTGATAATTAACACAGAGAGACCAAGTTGAAATGTACTTGTTGAGCAATGGGAGGTTATTGACTTCTCTGCTATGGCTGATAACAATGGTGATTTCACACCATAGCACAGCAAAGCAATTTGTATGTATACATGAATGTGTGTTATGGACTGAATTTTGTCCCCTCAACATTCATATGTTAAAGCCCTAACCACGCCCACCTCCCCATTGTGACTGCACACATACAGATTTTTAAGGAGGTAATTAAGTTTAATTAAATCATAAAGGGGAGGCTCTAATCTGATAGTACTTAAAAGAAGCAGAAGAGACACTAGAGACCCAGGAGCACGCAGAGAAAAGGCCATGTGAAGATAGTGAGAAGGCATCACCTATAAGCTGAAATAGAGGTCTCAGTAGTTGGCACCTTGATCTTGGACTTCTAGCCTTCAGAAAACTGTGAGAAGCTTTGCGAAGACTAATTTCTGTTGTTTAGACCACTCAGTCTGTGTTATCTTGTGTATCTTATTGCAGCAGCCTGAGCTAATTCAATGTGTGTGTGTGTGTGTGTGTGTGTACACATACACATATGTGTGTTTGTGTATAAGGGAGAGGGAGGTGGTGGGAGAGAGGGAGAGAAAGCAAGAGTGAGTGCATGGAACATTGAGTAGGCAGGTGTATAGGACTGTGATTTGATTGACAGAAAGATGCCAGTCGATATTGTTAAGAAGTGTAAAGTTTCTATAAAAACATAAGATGTGGAAACTGAGAAAGCATTCTATAAAGTAGAAAACAATATACTTCCAGGATTCTCAGGGCCCATAATTGTTCTCCACCCCATTGTGGCTGCTGCTCTGTGCCCTGCACAAGTGAGGATTCCACCAAATGTGGGAAAATCGCTTTTACCATTCTGAGAGGTTGCCCATATTTATTACCAACCATCCTAGAGATACTTAATAGATGCCTATCTGTGCATCGGGTACATTTAGCTAATGCCACACAGCCCGGTGTATCCCTGAGCATTAAGTTATCATGAATGTGCATGAAGTAAAGATCAATTAAAAAATCATTAAATATGTGAAGGGAAAAGCACAAATATATTAAGAATAAAAATTAATATAATAACATGAAAAGTCTGTTAAAAAGGCAGTAAGTATGTCTTTCCCAATTTCAAGTTTAGTTTCATAAATTGAAAGCCTAAATAACACAAATAACATAAACTATGACATTGACTCAAGAAGTAGAATATCTCAGTAGGTTTGTCACTTGGGAGAAAAATACAAATATTCTATAAAGTCTAATGCCCTTGCCCCCAAATACCTAAAATATGTAGATTGGTAATTTCTCTTAAGCTTTGCAAAGAACCCAAATAATCCCCTGTTCTGTAAGTTTTTCCAGAGAATATGGTTCTGAGAATGCCAGGAGAGTCCAACACAAAGAAATCTGGTACTGTGGAATATCTCAATAGATTTTAAATAAGACATTTTATAACATCTTAGAAAAATTTGTTGAGTGACAGATTGGATGCAGACTTTTGCTAAACAAGGAAGAGAGTATTAAAAAAATGTAATGCATTTTTAAATTACAAATGAAATTTTTTCCATTTAATTCAATAATTAAATTATTTAATTTAAATTTATTTATTATTTAAATATTTAATTATTAAATATTATTTTATTTTTCATTTAATTATTTTAATTTAATTTAATATTTTTATTTAATTATAATTAAATATTATTTAAAATTATAAAAATTATTTAAATTTATTATTTACATAAAATTAAAATTATTAATAATTAAATTAATTAAATTTTCATTTAATTCAATAATGAATTTTTTTCATTACAAAACTCAGGCCTTCCAGATGGGAGGACAGGGACACCAAACATTAAAAAATGACATTATGGTTCAAAATAGTAAATGACTAGGCACCAACATGATTCCTACAGAGCATACATAAAGTAGGAACTCAGAAACAGAGGAGACTGATACAGTTGTAAAGATGATTTGGATTGCACCATTTGACATTTCTCTCTGAGAGTAAAAAAGATCTATATTGCCGACCCTAATAATCCACAGTTGGGGAAGGGTACAGCACTTTATGCCCATAAAGCATTGCTGTGAATACGTATCTGAAGGCCTGTGGCATAATACAGATAATGAGAAAAAGATCGAGCAGAAGATTTTAAGAGGGTGCTCTGGTAAGCACTAACAATATGGTAAATTAAGCAATAAGTACGTCTTTGCTAACTCCAGCCCTGCTATTTGTTCCTTTGCCCATACCAGCCATTTAGTGTCCAGAGGAAGCCTCTCAGACATCCAGTTCTCCCCTGGTTGTTGACATGTTAGTTTCAATGTGGTCACTATGTAAATGCCCCCTGAGGTTTAGCTCTACCTATGAAATGAAAGATTTCATCCCTTACTAAAGCAGTATTAATGTCAGAAATTAGATAGGAGATACATTTTTGGAAGTATTTAGAGGAGGTTTAAGGAGAGATATGTCTATTCTAATGCACACAACACATGGACTTCTTGCCTTCCTGCCTGGGAGCGAGGAGGCAGGGATAAATAGTAGTAACAGCTCTGTCTTTGAGGCCAAAAGGACTCTGTTCAAATTCTGATTCCGTTGTTCATTAGCTGGGTGAACTTGGGCATCCTTAAAATCTTTAGGTTTCATTGTCCTCGTCTGGAAAATGTGGTAAATAATAGTACTGCAATAGCGTTTGTCTTTCAGTCCTGGGATTACCTTCAATGAGGTAATCCATAAGAAATGCTTAGGATAGATCCTGGCCTGCTATAAACATTTAAAAGAACTAAATCATAGTAGTCCTAGTGGTAGCACCAGTAATGCTAATAAAACACTGCTGTGCACACAGAGCCCTAGGAGCGGCAGTAACCCGCGCTCCTTGCACCTTCTCTGCCTCCCTGCCTGGCATCCTGCAAGTCCTTCTGATATGACCCGGTCGAACTCTGACGAAGCTTTCGTGCTTTTCACCCTCACAGCAGCGTCCTAATTGCTCTGCCATCATTGATCCTCCTTAACTCGGCTCTTTGAGAAGCACATGCCTCTGGAGGTGCTTTAGGGGGCCCCTGAGGATTTCATTAACCCATGTGGACGATAGTAACAGCTTCATTACGTCACCTGTTGCCAGGAAACGCCCGGATGTCCTCATCCAGCCCCACAGGACCAGTTGCTCCGGGGAATCGGGGCACCGGAGAAGCATTGATCCCCTTCGAAAGAGCCTTGTTTCTTTACTCGTTGTGATCTGGCCTCAGACCAGAGCGCCCCCAAGCCTGCCGCTTCTGATTTCGTTACCACGTGGCAGGGAAGATGGATCACAAAGGCAGCATAAAATGCCTGAGTTGAGGGCATCCAGCTGTTTATTGCTACATTATCTGCTTCCTAAAAAGACTACAGAGCTGCTGCTCCCCCTTTTCCCCCGCAGATAAAACTTGATGAGATATTAACATTTAAATTACAGTGCTCTTTATTTTTATTCCGTTCTAGAGACTTTGGAATGCACTGGACTGTTTCAAACAGCTTTCTGGGGAAGCTTAATAATACCTCCAGCTTTTCCGTGGGTCTTTTTCAACCAGGAAACCTGCTGTCACTCCGTCAGCCCACCAAAGGGCATTTCAGTGATTGCTGCAGCCCGGGGCTCTTGTTTGTCTAAATATCCCCAGGAGTCTAACATTCCAGGTACCTAAGCCTGACAACTTAAACCAAATAAGAGGTAAAATCTTAGCTCCTCTGTACTGATGAATTCCCCAGGGGTTTAAGCCTTTGCCTGCCTGTTTCCTTCCTGTCCATGTATCTGCAGTATGAACACAAGATGGGCTTTTAGTTAGCAAGTTGGAGGGAATGGAACTGCCCGGTCTTGGGCCTGTTGAGGCCTGTTTTCTGTTAACAGTGGGTGGAGAATAGTGTTTTCCTCCTATGCTTGCTTACCACCACTGTAACCACACCCCGCCCTCCATGCACAGCCTCCTTTAACTCTTCTTTTAGAACCTGGTTCAAATACTGTCTCTTTTTGGTAGCTTTTTCTAATACTTCTTCCCCTCGACCACCCTCTGAACTTCCGCAGGATTGAACTGCCCCTCTCTTCCTTCTCATGGAATTGCAGGTTAGAGGTTATTAGTTTATATCCACGTCTGTCCTATCTGCTAGATGGTTATTTTTTGCACATTTGGACCATCTGGTACCACAGGGCAGACATGGAAGAGATGGCCATTTGAACTGCTTGCTGAATTAAAGTGAACCGAAATAATAGATTTCCTATGGAAAAAAAGGTAGAGTTTTAAAATATTGAAAATATCCTTCTGGTTTAAACCACTTGGATAAAAAAAACTCGAATAAATCACCAAAGCACTAATATAGTTACATCAAAACAGCTACTGTTGTTACTTGTGCCGGGCACTACCATAGGTATTATCATAACCTTATGTAAACTATGTGTAATTATGTCTATCTTATAAAGTAAGGAAACTGAGGCTCAGAAAAGTTAAATAACATCTGTGAGATCATGAAGTTTAGTCAGTGTATCAGTCAGTGTAGTGTTCTCTAGAGAAACAGAACCAATAGGATCTGCCTCCCTATTTATCTCTTGAGACAGAGAAAGAAAAAGACTGACTTAAGGAATTGGCTCATGTGATTTTGGGGGATGGTAAGCATGAAATCTGTAGACAAGCTGACAGGCTGGAAATCCAGGATAAAAGGAGATGTTGAAGTCTTGAATCTGAATTCCACAACGTAGGATGCTGGAAACTCAGGCGGGGTTTCTATGTGGTCTTGAGGTAAATTCCTTCTGTAAATCTCCCACCTTTGCTCTTGAGGTCTTCAACTGATGAAATGAGAGCCATCCACACTATGGAGAGTAATTTGCTTTACTCAAAATCTACTGATCTAAATTTTATCCACATCTAAAAAAATATCTTTACAGCCACATCTGGACTGGTATTTGACTGAACAAGTAGAATTCTGAAGAATTCTCTTTCCACAATGTCATGACCTTCCAGATGTTTGTCCAGTTCTCCATGGACTTTGTTCAGCTCTTTTTGTCTCTGCTAAACCATGTGCCGTGAGAGCTTACCTTTTACATTTTGAAATCTCCCACTTTTTAACCTCCTGGGCATACTTTCTTTGTCTTTGGTTCTCCTCTCAGTGATTCTATTTACTTGACTCTTCTAAAGCTTACCATGCCTCACTCCCCACGCATTTGCTCATCATCCCCAATTCCAGACTATGGGTCACAAAGTGAAGTAGATGACAAAATGTAGATGGAGTGCTCAGAATTCTGAGAACTGAAATGCAAGCTATTGTAAAATTCTTTTGTGTCATTTTCAGTAGTGTTGTTCTCATCTTCCTAGGGAACATGACGCTAAGACGAAGGTGCTGATTATGTTATTTTGTGTTGCAGAAGTAAACTATTTTGTGGCAGTGAATAAATCTTAAGTCCTTTAGGAACTTGTAGAACAGATGTTAAAAAAAAAAGCAAGTAAGTTTCTATATTAGAATAGTGGTTATTTATACTCTTACTTTGGCTCTTCTTTGAGTTCTTCTCCTCTCCTATTAGATAGATTATCTAAACTAAAGGGGAATTATTTGTGGACACAACTGCTTCTTATGTTAAGAGACATGTAGTATAATGTTTGTGTGCTTAGATTTTGAGGGCCAAACTTTTGTGAACTTGAAGACCGGACTACATCTGTTACTTGCCCAGTGTATGACCTTGGATGGGCCACTTATCTTCTGTTTGCTTCATTGTCCTCCTTTTTAAAATGGTCAAAAAATAATAATATAATATACATACTTATATAATATATATATTAATAAATATCTATGTTATAAGGCTGTTGCAAAGAATAAATGAATTACTCTAAGGAAAAGACTTAGAAGATTACCTGGCATGTTCCAAGTACCATTATTATTCTAGTGGTCCCATTCACAAGGACTTGCTCTATCTGTATGAGCACCTAGTCTACATTTTATATTGCTTCCATCTGTAGGTTTTGATTCGATCTGGAAGATTAGTTGAATATGAGATAAGTCAAACACAAGAGTGGGTAGGAATAAAGTAGAATGCAAGTTAGGTACCCAGCCTAGCTGACCTCCTTTTTCATTTGATATTACCTTGTTTGACTCATGGCCAAACACTTTTATCCTTAAGATAGTGACTAAATTGTAACAGGCAGGATTAGGTATTTCAGTCACCAGTCCCAATCCACCTAGATGTAGCTTTAGTCACCTATTTACACTGGCAGCTTATAAGAGATTAATTTTATATGCCAAGTTCTATGTACTTGGAAGCATTAATGTCTCAG
>CM052813.1:46345069-46490005 GCA_028533885.1 Nasua narica | reverse complement strand
TTTTCTTAATTTCTCTCTCTGTTGCTTCATTATTAGTGTATAGAAATGCAATGGATTTCTATACATTGATTTTGTATCCTATTTTACTGAATTCATTTATTAGTTCTACTGTTTTTTGGTGGAATCCTTACAGTTTTCTACATATAGTATCATGTCATTTGCAAATAGTGAAAGTTTTAGTTTTCTTCACCAATTTGGATGCCTTTTATTTCTTTTTGTTGTCTGATTTCTGTGGCTAAGACTTCCAGTACTATGTTGAATAAACATGGTAAGAGTGAACATCCTTGTGTTGTTCCTGACCTTAGGGGAAAAGCTCTTAGTTTTTTCCCATTGAGTATGATGTTCGCTGCGTATTTTTTACATAAAGCTTTTATTATGTTGAGGTGTGTTCCCTCTAGACTGTTTTGTTGAGGGTTTTTTTTTTTTTTATCATGAATGGATGTCGTACTTTTTCAACTGCTTTTTCTGCATCTATTGAAGTGATCATATGATTTTCATTGCCAGCTCTTGATGGACAGCTCACAGATGAGAACAGAGACTCAGGCAAGTCCTGCGTCTTGCATCTCTGGCAGTACAGCATTAGGACTGGCGAATTCTGCAGAAAGATTAGCGGGTGGAGATGATCAGGAGCAGCCTCCAACCGCAGGGGCAGGTCAGGGTTGAGAGCCGGGCAGGTGCTTAGGGAATATTTGTGTCCCCAGCATATCACTGATATTCAGAATCAACTATGCAGAGACTCAGTTTTCTTATCTATAAAATAAGGATAATAATACCTACTCTTTCACCTTTTTTTTTTTTTTTTTTGGTGACAATTAAGTGACATAGTGTTTAAGTCTAAAGTACTCAGCACAATGTGTGGAAAACTGGGACTCAAGACAAGCACCTCCTTTCTTCCACCCTTAGCACCTTGGACAACACAAGTATCTAATCACCATGGAGCAAACTGTACAGTGTTTACAGAGTCTAGTGTACTTCCATAGGTGAATGCATTACAGTGCTTATGACAGTTATTCGACCTAAAGAATATGAGTGACAGTGAGTGTAAACTCCCTATGCTGTCAGCCTGAATCAATACATATCAGAAGTAATGATCCATTGACTTCTGGGTAATGAGAGAAAGTTCTGATGTTGTGACTATATTGCGGCTTCTCAGAATTTTTATTGCTCTCCCCGTGCATTAATATAATAACAAGAAGTATGAATCATTTGCTTCTGGACTGCAAGAAGCTGCAGACTGAGGTGTTGATCATTTTGTGTCAGAAAGTCATTTCTGAAAGAAAAACAACCAGGACAGTGCTATGGCATTTACTGACAAGTACTTTAAATTTGCAGCTGTCTACATTGGGTGATTTGTCTCTGGAATCATTTAGTTCCTGTTTGTGAAAAACACTTGTACAGATTCAGTCAAATGTGAGTGCTGAAAACAAATTCTAAAACAGGAAAAATGTGCATTATTTTCACAAACTTTTTTTGTGCCTAGTATGTGCCAAACTCTGTTCTAGGCATTAGAGTGTAAATATTCATATGGCACATTCCCTGTCATCAAGACATTCATGTTTTAGTGGCAGAGAAAACCAGATAAATGAGTAATTGGAAGGCAGTGGGGTAAATAGTAAGTTTAATGGCAGATGGCTGTTGAGATATGATGGAGGAGAGTAAATCTTTACAGAGACTTGAAGAATCATGGCAGATGATGTCCTTGAATGTTAAAGTTGATCAAGAATTACCTCTACATAAAGGGGAGATGGTATGAGCATCATAGATGAAAAATAGATGGTGTTGGGATGGGGAGAAGAGACAACCAGAAGGAGTTGCTATTGCATATATTGCAAGGCCTGGGGTATTAGGGGACACATATGGAGAAGGAGGAAGAATTTAGGTCACAGTTGGACTTGCATGATATGTTGGGAAATGTGTCCTTTATCTTCTCAATGAACTCTGTTGAAGCCGTGGGTAGTCCTTTGAGAGTATTCAGCAGAGCATACCATTGAGTAGCATTCTGAATTCTCTTTCATTTTAGAGATCTCTAATATTATCTTTGACTGGGGGATAAGTGGGATGTTTATACGATTTACATATCCATAGTCACTTATTGATGTTTTATGTAGTTTTAAGAATATACAAAATTATCTGAAAAGGCTGTTAAAATATTCCTCCCGTTTTATGTATTTTTTAAGCTAGCTTTTTTTATCATCTATTTTAACATAATACATCACGACAGATTTAATGTAGAGTGGATATAACAATTCAGCTATCTTCTCTCAAGTCAGATATTAAAGAGACTTACAAAAAATGCAAAATAATGTCATTCTACTTGAGATTTTTTGTTTTAGAAGATAGATTTTTAATAAAAATTTATTATTTATGTTAGCATGTAGTGGGTCCGTTTTTCAAACAGATGAGTAAATAAGTATTTTCTAAAAATTGTCTTAATTTCTAATGCAAAAAATACAATAGATATAGCTTATATACAAACTGTTCTTTGAGGTCCTCAATATTTTTTAAGAGTGCGAAGGGTTTTTGAGAACAACAACAAAACAATTGAGAACCATGGTGCTCAAACAAATGAGAACCACCACATGATCGAAATCTTATATTTAATTCAGATTTCACTTCTGATACAACTTTTTATTCATGTTGTTCTCCAGTTTCCCTAAGGCAGAAGCAACTACTTTGCCATCGTTGAGTCTCATCACACTGTATTTGTACAATATCACTCACCACAATTTATTATGGTACTTATTAACATTTTTTAAATTTCCTATTGCAATGTAAGCTTCATGAGGCTGGAATCTATGTCTGATTTATCTTTTGTGTTTCCCAATACATCTATCACAGTTGTAGAGTTAAATAAATCCTTTCAGTGAACACAACACATGAAAATGAGCACATGAAAATTTGCATCGTCAGGACCACTCATATTTGGTATTTGAATCCTGCTTCATCACTGTATTTCCATCACAAGATTTGGATTCAGGATGGTGGTTTTATCACACTTTTTCTTGTCCCGTGTTTCTTTTCCGAAAAACAAAAAACAAAAACAAACCCCAATCCAAAACATTCTGAGTAGTTTTAGTATCAGATATTATTACAAATTAATCGGAAGAAAAAGTATCAGTGCCCAAGAGTCTCTGGGAAACCAGCCAATATCTAAGTAATCTATACTTTTAGTTACTGCAGGCCATATATGAGAGAGAAATGCAGAGAGAAAAGGGGAAACAATGTTTTCATTTATTGCAATTACATACAATTTTCCCCTCCCATAATCACATTCTTAATGATAATTTATTAAGTTTTCATTAAGAGTCATTAGTGACTTCTTAATAAGGGATCATGAACATGATTAAATAAAAAATTAGGGGCACCAATGAACACCAAGAAACAATTTAAAGGTGTTAATTTAAGTGTCATCTTACCAAAGAAACTTAATTTTCTCTCTCTTTATTTAAAGCAAATGATGACATTCTTTATATGGCTCTCAATCTGGCTTTTAGATAGAAAACAAAGAACTGAAAGAAATTTCAATTGAGGATCCTAAGGTAATGAGGTTTATGTTTTCCCTTCAGTAAGAACACAAGCGTTCTCATTAATTTGCTCAATCCTATGCAAGCAGTTGGGTAGACCTTAGGATCATGGGACTAGTAGTAAAAGAAAGTAGATGGAAAGTAGTCCATAACTGTAGGAAATTGTTTCTTGGACTCTAACTCATTGCTGTATATTTTTTCGACAGAAAAAAAAAGTTATTTTCTTGGTACAAATTCAATCTTTGAATGTGTGATTTATGTGCTTGCTGCAGTGTTTTATCATAAGAAAGAACATAGCACATCATCACTAGGTCTTTGCTCCCTCAGAGAAACAAATACACCTTTCTTCCAGGAAACACCTCTTCACATCAAAGCGGTGCTTATGGAATTGCCAAGACCTAGGTGTCACTGGCTATAGTTGAATAGTTCTTCCAGATCCTTTCTTGCTAGAAAGAACCGTGTACCACACCTGGAGAAAAAACAAATGTTAAAATATGAAGAAAAGTAAAATACTGACACCAAAAAAGCATCTGAGGAAAAACCTGTTATGATCACCTGAGGCCTGAGGTGACTATTGAATTAAAAACCTAGAATTAAAAACCCAGTCGGCAGCAGCCAATGTGACTTTTTAGGCCAGTTAACGTGATCATGTCGTTTTCTCCCTTAAAATCATTGATCATTTTTCACTGCTCTGAGGAGAAAATACTAAGTATTTTCTAATAAAATACTCTAATAAAATAAAATAATACTAATAAAATACTCCCAAGCCTCCTTGATCTAACCTGGCCCATGGTTCCACTTCCATTTCTCATCTCATTCATTGGACTTTATACAAAATATTCTCAAAACTGCCTCAAAGCCTTCACATAGCTTTTTTCTCCTTTAAACATCTCTCTTTATCTTCCACATCTGGGATGATTCCAGTTTCTTCTTCAAGTCTCAGCTTAAATGTAATTTCTTCAGTGAAGGATTCCCTAACCCCTCAATCTAAATTAAGTTCCCCACGTTTCATCACACCCTTGCATGTTCCTTTATAATTATTTATCAAAATTTCTAATTATGTATTCACTAATGAATTTAGTTCTCCATTGAGTGAGAGTAGCATACAGCCCAGTGGTTCTTATCTAATAAATATTTAACATGTCTTTTTTGATTGAATAAAATTTTAGTTCATAGACTTCCAAATGATCATGCTGCCTATCAGGAGTGTTTAACTTCACCCTCCTCATTGAAGTCCATAAAAAGTTAAAGCCTGGCAAACTTTTAGATTAAAGAGAAGAAAACATTCCAAATTCCAGTGAAATGTTACCAACCACATTGAGGAAGGGGATGAACTAAACACCTTTTTCTCATTAATTTTCCTGGATTTCCCTCAACCTTTGAGGAAGGCAGGAAGATTCTTTGCCTCAAGCGTTATTCTATTCAGGTAACATTATCTGGAAATATAGGAAGCTACTGTGTCCCACCAGACCGTCTTTTTGTACCCATAAAAATAATGTCTCTCCAGCTACAAAGGTTCTTTTCTTTTCAAATCCTTGCAGAGACCACATTTCTAATACCAATATGGTGGGGGTTAGAGATTGCTGACCAGTGCCAATTGTACCATGAGTCTTCTACTGCACTGTGAAGAAAGCCGAAGTCAGGAAGGGCTCTGTGAACACACTGTGCAGGGTGGCCTTTTATAGACAACCCTTGCATAGGAGGAACTGTTTTTCTTAAAGATAATTCCTGATTCTGGATTCCTAATTCCACTTGCAAGGAGCTTCTCTGCACTGTTATGTGTTTTCAGGAAGAGAGAAGGCCCTTCTGAAAATGATGTAACTATCCCTCTTCACTAAATAAATTCTTTGATCTTGCCTCTTTGTCTTGATTTGGACTTTCATGTTGAATTATCTATTTTCCCATGCTTTTTCTAATTAATTTGCTAGGCTAAATTAGTGCCAAATAAATAATGAGTTTCCAAATTAGCTGATACCATAATGGAACAGAGATTTAATTAATTTACTGTCAGGGGCCTTCTACAGACAATTCTAAGTTTATAGCATAAAATGATGGTATTTATAAATGTGAAAAGTTTTCTTATTTTAATAACCAGACTTTAATATGGAGAATTTCTTGTTCTCATCTATGTAAACAACAAGATTCAGGTCAGGCAAAGACCACACTGGTATTTAGTACATTTACTTTTTTATGAAGTCCCTTTTGATTTCACTTTATGTGGCATTAAGAATAGTGTGGCTCAGTTGGTTAAGCCTTTGCCTTCGGCTCAGGTCATGATCTCAGGGTCCTGGGATCGAGCCCTACATTGGGCTCTTTGCTCCGCAGGGAGCCTGCTTCCCCCTCTCCCTGTACCTGTCTCTCTGCCTTCTTGTGATCTCTCTCTCTCTCTGTCAAATAAATAAATAAAATCTTTTAAAAACAAAGAATAGTAGATAATTCTCTCAACCATAATAGGTTAAATATTCACGATAATTTTAGTAATTATTACTCACATATTAGAAGCATAAACCTACACAGAAATCTCTGGTATCTGCCTTTCACTGGATCCCAGGTTGAAAGCTTTCTTTCAAAACTGCCTTCAGGGTAGATAACATGCCCATCTCTTCCACTGTTTCCCTAAATGGAATACTACATGCTATTTCTATAGAACCCTGGATAAGACCTTGGGTTAGTAGAAACTGTATAATATCGGGAACTTCTCCTTGTAAACATACGAATTGGGCAGCTAATATCCACTGAGAACCCTGATTTCTTGCATAAAATGTAGACATTTTTGGGGTGCTTGGGTGGCTCAGTTGTTAAGCGTCTGCTTTCGGCTCGGGTCATGATCCCAGGGTCCTGGGATTGAGCCCCACATCAGGCTCCCTGTTCAGTGGGAAGCCTGCTTCTCCCTTTCCCTCTTGCTGTCTCTCTCTGTCAAGTAAATAAATAAAATCTTTAAAAAAAAATGTAGGCATTTTGGAGGTAAATACCTTCCCTATTAAGTCCACCAGGTTGTTTGGACAATCTTTATCTGTATTGGTAGAAATGGCAGTAATAGTTTCCACTATTTTATTATCATTGAGAGGATTCCACCTTTTAAATCTCAGTTTTCTCAGGGCGCCAGGGTGGTTCAGTGAGTCAAGGGACCCCCTCATGACTGCGGCTCAGGTCATGATCTCAGGGTTGCAGGAGTGAACCCTGCGCTGGGGGCTCAACACTGAGTCTGCTTGAGATTCCTTCTGACCCTTCCCCTAGCTTGCGTAGGTTCTGTCTGTCTCAAGTAAATAAATAAGAATAAAATGAAAAGTTAAAATCCCAGTTTTCTCTTTGGGCCAGCTTTCACCAAACCGTACGGCGGTAAGGATTGTGAAAGGTAGTTCTTAGTATAATGAGGCTGACTTAGCACCACCCACCACAACTAACCCATAAGCTGGATAGAGTGAGGTTTATGGACAAATGAACTAGTAGAAGAATGCATGCATCTTAGTACCAATGTCAAGTGGGTAACTGAAGAGGGAGGATAGGATTTCCTATCTTTTTCCTGTCTTTTAAGTGTGTGGAGCAGAAATGGGTGAGGCTATGAGTAACATTTCAAATCAAGCCCTTGAAAATGTAGATGGCTCTTGTCAGAGAGAGAAGGCAGAATAAAGCTGAATATGTAAATGAAGGCAATGCTCTGTCATGTGATGGTGAGGGTCAGGTACAAATGCTAAATAATATTCTAAAATATTTATAAAATATTTTTATTTAAGAAAAAGTATTTGAATTAGGCTGAGTGTGAAAACCTGTGTAAATTTTATTTGATATTTCTCTGTACATGAAACAATAATAAGCAAGTAAACTGGGGTATAGATGCCATCACAGAATTTCCTGGTGCTTGAGAGAAGAAAGACAGATTTCCATAGGAAATCTGAGAAGATTTCTCCTTCCTGAGAAGAAGGAAAGAGAAGAAAGACAGATTTCCCATTCTGAAATGGGAAGAATGATTTGATATTTTAAAGTGGAAATGTGAAAAGTTAATATGCATTAGTCAGGAGAAACTTTGTGCCTCTGAGTAGATAAACTCCACAAGAAAATTCTTGAAAGATTAGCTGCTTACACACAAGATAGACCTTAAAAATACTATCACTGGGGCACCTGCATGGCTCAGTGGGTTAAGAGTCTGACTTCAGCTCGGGTCATGATCTCAGGGTCCTGGGATCGAGCCTCACATGGGACTCTGGGCTCAGTGGGGAGTCCGAGATTCTCTCTACCTCTCCCTCTTCCCCTTCCCCTGCTCATTCTCTCTTTCTCTCTCAAATAAATAAATAAAAATATTTAAAAAGAAACGAATCACCAGCAACTTCTTGAGGATGTATTTTCTCTCTCTCTGTCCGTCTGTCTCTCCTTCCCTTCTTCCCTCTTTCTCTAGGTAGATAGTCAGATAGCTATGGCCCATCACAGAGCATCCTGCACGTATTTATGTCTGTAGAAAACCTTTTACTGATTTAATCTTTATTTTAAAAAATCTATTGTAGTAGGCATTATTATCCTAATTTTAGAAATGAGGGAACTCAGATTCAGATAGGTTAAAGAAAAGGAACAAGGTCATTCAACTTGTAAGCTGCGGAACTGAGACTGAAACACAGGCTTGATGCTTTTACGTTCCTTGTGCTTCAGCCACAATGTAAGCCTGGCCTCATGAAAATATGTACCTATTTGCGTTTATGTCTCATCGTCAGGCCTGGTTTTAACATTGGTGGGTCTTAGGGCACGTAAATAGATGGAGGTCCATGTACCATAAGTCTAAGTGTTTAAAAGTTATAAATGAAACTAGCAAACTAATAAAAATACATTCTCTTCTTATATCCTGAGAGATCTGTTTTCTCAAGGCCAGTTTTGAATTGAGAACTCTTGGACTCCTTGGATTTGCAACACCAAGATGTGACTCAGATCTTGTCCCCCTTCTCTTTCTACCCTTGGCTCTGTCCTGCACCTTGAAGAGTCTTATGCATTACCACGTCGGCACTCTGGCCCCCATAGCCATACTCCATCCAACCCTTCCCTCCCCACCAATAATTGCCCCTTGGATTCCCTTTGGCTTGGAGGTGTATACCTGAACTGGACAATCTACCTCAAAAAAGAGGCCCACACAGATAATAGAAGTGAGCTTTGGGTGGAAAGTCTAGTTTCTCAGGTATCCAAATTCTGGTCTGGAGGAAGGGGGCTTGTGAATGTCCACTCTGTATGGACTACATCTATTTGTTCCTGTGGATTCCTAATCCTCTGAAGAATGGGCACAATCAAAGGAGGGCCAAGGAGGGGCAGAGACCCTTGTTGTTTGGGTGTATGGGTGATTCGGCTTATACCTGTACTTTCTAGTAGCAGAGAAAAGAATGGCTTCCATACTTTCAAAATAACTAATCATTACCTGCTCATCAGTTAATACCCTCTTCATTCCTATTGGAAAGCGATAGTTGAGAGTGTTTCTGACCTTCTCTCTAACCTTTTGCCCACTACTCTTCTATACCCAGTGATCTGTATTTGAGGTAAAGAGAGAAACAGTAGGTCCAAAAAAGTACTAGTTCAACTCACTAGACATGTTATCAAATTTTCAAAAAAATTCTGGGCTATGTTAGCTACGTGGCAGGTCTGAAATCCTCTTAGCAGATGCTTTAAAATGAGCTAGGGAAGAACAAAACCATTCCATTGTAGGCCAGCCTGCCAATGTAGTCATTGGAATCTGAGCCAACAATTCGCACAGGGTGAAACTGCTTACCCAATTGTTTCATGCTCTTCCCCTCAATTCATCATGAAAAGTATCTCTGGCTCCAGGAAGCTTCACAATTAAAGAATGAAGACTCTAAGGCCTCATTGGCTGAATACTCATCATGTCGTGCCTTGTATCTAGGTAACTTCTGAAAAAGGGTTTTATTCTTTAAATCGGTGTAAATTATACAAGAGAAAAAATTTCTTCCTGATATTTTTCATGTTGAAACGTACCTAATGTTGGCTCTGCCAGGAAGCATGTGGAGAGCAGTAACATTCCTATAGTCAGTACTCACAGTCTGAAGAGATTCTGAGTATAAAATGCAAATACAAAAAATTGGTCAGAGACTTATCTCCAGTTTCCATAGAAATTAGTGTATTTACCTAAAGGGTGATATAGGATAAAATTTCAACATCAGTTTCATCCAATGCAATCACTTGGCTTTTAGAAACATAAGATAGATGTTGAAGTTAAAAGGCTGAAGAGAAGCTAATGTCTCAAGTTTCAAAAAAGATGTCATAAAATCATCATAGTAATAATTATTTTAATAAATGAATTTAAATTTAAGGAAACACCTAGGCATAAATGGCAGACACTGGTTGGTGAAAATGTTAATGTAAGATCCCTTCCTCTTTTTCCTCAACACAGTAGAAGATTAAATCAATTATTTTGAGCAGGAAGTCACTAAGGACTGTCATGAAAACAGAATGTAACCATTTAAGCAAACACACATTTAGGACTTAAAACAAATGAAAGCAAGCTCTTCCTTAATGAATTTACCTGATTCTCTAATATGGGTATTAATTGTTGTTAGAGTTTAGTTTCACATAAAATTATAATGCTGATAGCTGAATGAGGCCTTAGAGAAATTCTACATTGATGGTTCCCATACCCAGCAGATCATGGAATCATCAACACCAATGCCTCCTAAACTTTAATGTGTATTCAAATCACACAGACGGTCTTGTTACAAATGAAAATTCTGATTCAGTATGTCTGGGGTGAGGCCCGATATTCTGTATCTCTAACACACTCCTAGGGGAGACAAATATTGCTGGTCTGTGCACCAGACTTCGGATAGCAAATATGTAAGAGCTATGTAAAAATACAGATTCTGAGGTCTCTAAGAGATTAGTGCAATGGAACTTGAAAAGTTTCTTGTATAGATGAGGAAACTGAAGGTCAAAGAACTGTTGTGACATCACAGGTAACAAGATAGTGATCAAGCCAACAGTATGTCAGAGGCCCCCTAATCCCTGGCCCTTGCTATTTCGCTTAGACGACAACATCTCCCATATAATGGGAACCTTCCACATTTTACAGTTAGGATGCGCCACCTGTGTAATTACATAGGGCTCTATGCTGAGAAGGGCCCCATGTTTAGGGTTTAATGCTCTATGCTTGAAATCTCTAAATTCATAATAATTTCATCTTTGAATTTGTTTATAATTCAAGTTCAGTGGGACTTTGGAGCACACACAGAGGGAGGGCTTGGAATTGTGACTCACGTGTGGTCTTGCCTCCTGCAGTTTCCTGACCTCTCTAAAATAGAATGTTGGCCACCTACTCCCCATGCCTGGTATCCCCGGCTCTACTTGGCCTTCATCCCCACAACTCTGGCCTTACTGCTCTAGTGTCCTTCAGGAGCAGTGGCCAGGTTAAATTGGTGAAGGGAGGTTCTCGTCCCTCTAGCATCTGGATCTCCCTTCTGGAGACCTGGGTGTGCCTGAGGAGAGAATTAGGGTTGAGAGTCTCCCGTGGCGTCCCAGGGAAGGGCACGATGGCGGTGTCCTCACCCCAGGCTAACAGTGCAGTGTTGTGTTTGGCAGGTGGCTTGACAGGGGCCTCTCAACTACCTCCATCCAAGTACCACGCGTGTCTTAGAGCAGAGCTTTTGATTCCTTGGGGTTGCCTACTTGTTGTGAATTGGGAAGATGGCGGATGGGAAGAGGAGATTGATTTCCCTACTTTTGGCTGGGGCCCTGAATTTTCTTTTAGCATTGGGCTTCACCAATTATGTAGCTGGCCCTGTTTACAAGATTATATGGTAGACCAGTTCTCCAAAAGGACTGCAGCCAGAGGGTATCCTGGGAATATCCTTGAGGGTCTGATTTTTCTTCCCTTTTTATAGAAGTGAAGATGGTCACCAGAGTATTGATTTCAACTATAGAAGCCTTTAAACTTACTACTGTACTTAGTCTTTTTACAGTGATGTAACTGTTGGTTTACATTTTGAGTTTGTGCTTAATTGTTTCATGAAGCACAACATGAGCCAGGTGGGCACTTCTGGTGGTTGGTTGCATGAGGAAAGGAAGCACTGCTCTTCCTATTAGGAATGTCTTGTCAGGGCGCTGTCCTGTGGCAGGAATTACAACCTCTTCCCTCATATGAAATGATGAGATGGACTTCAGGGGACCCACCAGCTGCCATGACAGATTTTGCCCATCTTTCACCCTTGTCAGATAAGAAGAAATATTTCTTTTGTACAAGGTTCTTCTAGCTGGACTGAGAATTAAATTTACATGAGACAGATTAACAGGAAAAAATCAAATTTAATTTAGTACTTACAGGGAATCCACACAGACATGAAATTCCAAAGTCAGGTAAAACATGGCTTACATAACATCCTGAGCTAAGGAGAGGGGTGAGGTCTCACAAAGGGGAGGAAGGTCCTTAGCAGGAAGGCAGGAGATGTTGGGAAAACCAAGTTTGTCTTGTTATACTGACACATTTCTTAGGTAAAAACGAATCTGTTAAACAATCTCTTCCTTGTACAGGAAGGGATTTACATCCCCTAAATTTACATCCCCTTTAGAATGTAAATTTAGACAGCTGGGGGGCTAGTAAAGAACAAGAATGCCAGAAACAGCTTTACAATCTGAACCACAATTAGAAGGAATACAAGGGTATAACTACCAGGCTGTTCAACAGAATCCATCCTCGGAGGTGAGGTGATTTTTTTTTTTTCCCTCTCACTAAAATGTGTAATGGTATCCATGTTTCTGCCTAAGGAGAAATTATCAGTGAATTTCTGAATGCAATCAGATAATGTCCCATCACTTCAATGCACATAGAACAGAGAGAAGAATGAAGAAAACAGAAAACAGGAGCTGGCCAGCAACAAGGAGAAACTTCTAGAGTAAATAATGATTAGATAGTGGCATTTGCAGGGCATTTTTGGTGGTGGGGAGATTCTCCTTAAGTATATTGTTAGGAGCACCTGGGTGACTGAGTTGGTTAAGCCTCCAACTCTTGATTTTGGCTTGGTCATTATCTCAGGGTTGTGAGATCAAGCCCTGCGTTAGGCTCCGCTCTCAAGGGGCAGTCTGCTGGAGATTCTTTTACTCTGCCCCTTACCCCCCACCCCCCTACTGCTCCCACACTGGCTTGCACACTCTCTCTCTCAAATAAATAAGTAAAAGACAAAGAATATTATTAGTAGGAGTGCCTGGCTAACTCAGCCAGAGGAGTGTGTGACTCTTAATTTTAGGGTTGTAAATTTGAGCCCCACGTTGAGTGGAGAGATTACTAAAAATAAATAAATTAAAAAAAATAATATTAGTAGTAAAGTCTTTGTTTCTAAAGCAAAGTTCGAGTAATTACCAATTAGTGAGACTGAGAAAATGTCAAACAATGATAAAGGACCCGACACAAAAATGCCCCTCAGGCACAGAACAGTGTGCAACAGGGGTCAGCGGCACTGGGGGACACCAGCCGGGAGTTCAGGCTAAAGCCAAAGATGGCCATTCTCAAAGCCACCCCTGACTCCAAGTCCTAGCTAATCACTTTGAGGGAAGTAATTTGTGTTTCATGTGAGAAATGCTAGAAGTCATTTGCAATTTGTTTTTAATTATCTTATTAACTACATAATAAGCACTATGTGATTCACATTCCACATTGAGTGTTTATCATTTAAAAAAATCCCTCCATGCAGTCTTGTCAAAGACAAATGAACTGGAAGGGTCACACTTGACTACTGTCAGCAACAATTTTGTGCCCAGGGAGGTAAGGAGATTCTCGTGGAATGTACTGATTCTGTGGTATCGTGTTAATAAGCGTTGCACGATGCTTCTCCCTCAGCCGGTCTTTTAATTTATTTTTTGAAATGGGCACCATGGTGTTGGTCTATGCGAGCACAGTTATAGAACTGAGTTGTTGAAAAGTCTACCTCTGGGTCAGTTGGCCTCTGAGAGTACAACAAAAATGGGTGGAGCAATTGCTGCA
This sequence comes from Nasua narica, assembly GCA_028533885.1. Taxonomy (NCBI): domain Eukaryota; kingdom Metazoa; phylum Chordata; class Mammalia; order Carnivora; family Procyonidae; genus Nasua; species Nasua narica. The sequence continues at coordinate 46,476,526 of CM052813.1, read as the reverse complement.
AAGAGTTTAGTGGGGAAAGGAGGACCCCCAGCAACCCCTTGCAAATCTGTGCTCTTCCGTAATTTCCCATCCTCCTTCAAAGCTCAGTGAGGAAGAAGTTTCATTTACACAGCAGTACAGCAGGTTCCAGAAGTGTGGTGTGAAAGTGTAATCTTTTTTTTCTTTTTTTTTTTAAAGGATTTTATTTATTTATTTGACAGAGAGAGATCACAAGTAGGCAGAGAGGCAGGCAGAGAGAAAGGGGGAAGCAGGCTCCCCGCTGAGCAGAGAGCCAGATGTGAGGCTCGATCCCAGGACCCTGAGATCATGACCTGAGCCAAAGGCAGAGGCTTTAACCCACTGAGCCACCCAGGCACCCCTAAAGCTTCTTTTTCAACCAAATTCTTTCATAAATAGATATAAGTAAAACAGATCATTTATGTGCATGTTTATACATATATACACACATATATATGTGAATATACAGACATATTTTATCAGTTATGTATTTTCTCAGTTTCCTTCCCTGATTTTTGACCTTTGACCCTCAAGTAAAATAATTTTATTAACTTTACACTATAATTTTACTTTTATCACTATGTCCTTCCATTTCTAATATTAGGGTGTATATACACCTCTTTTGCTACTAGGGACTACATCCTGGGTTATGATTAATACAATAACATGAATTATGCCTATTATAATTTTAAAACATCCCTCTTTACACTACTAACTGTTTAAATTTTATATCTAAGTTTTTCTAAGGACACATTGACATTCTTACCTTTTCTTATGTTTGCATTTGCCTGTATCTCTTGATTTATCCCATTATTTTCAATTGTTCTCTATCACTTGGTCTGAAGCAAATTTCTTATGACTGGCATGTTGCTCAATTTTGTTTTTTAACCTAATTTGACAGCCTTTGTCTTTTTATGGAAGAATTCAGTCAGAGAATTTGGTTTTTAAAATGAACCAGAGCATAGGAGAGAGACTACCTCTGAATATTTAAGTAGATTGTGTTCCAAAGTTGAAGGAATTGTTGAGGGTGGAGAACTAGCGAGCTTCTTACAGAGAAAGGGGTTTCTATAGGGAATGCCCCAAGAGCTCCGATGAACGGTATCACGATTAAGAGAATCACTGAGATGTTCCCGTAACATTTCTCAACAGAGTGTTCTGTGAGGAAAAAATGAAAAGCTAAACAGGCCAGGAAGCTGAGACAAGAATAAAAAAAAAAAAAGAGTGAGACACCGGAAAATGTAAGTCACCACTGAGCCAATTAAGGATCAGGAGCTGCAGCAGGCTGTCGCAGACAAGACCTATCGGAGGTCAAGTGCAGACAACTAGGGTGAGTTCTTGCACAGCTAATGTATCCCTGGAGCGGGGAGGCAATCTCCTACCACTCACCCGCCCCCGCCCACCCCCGTTAACAGGCAGGAATGTTGCAGGCTGCGAAATAATAACCGATGCCAAAAGCAGGCTTGGATCCAGTTTTTGTGAGGACTGAAGCTTAGGCTATTTGGCAGTGGGGGTCACTCTTCAAGAAAAAAGAATACAAAATTAGGGGGGAAAAAAAGGAATACAGAATTAGGTACAAATCTGAATATTTATAGAGATAAGAAAAGGCATCACAAGAAACAATCCGTGTCCTTAGAGATTCAGATCTTCTTAGATCTTTTTTGGATAAGCGACCAGAAGCCCTCACATCATAATGTTGCCTGATTGTATCCGAGTGTTCCTTCTCCATGCGGAACACTCCATGGCCCTCAGCTCTGGCAGGTACTATGTGAGCGAGAAGCCCTGAAGATTAAGCTCAATTGGCCTCAAGGTAAATCTGCCTCTGGCCTGGAAGCTGGCTTCTGTAGGAGTAGGAAGTATAGGATATATGTGCTCAACTCAGGCTAAGGCTGGCAGCCTGGCCCAAGAACGCAGAAGGCTGTTCTAGAACAAAAGGCTGCTAGCAGGATGCAGCCCAGAAGCAGTAAACTCAGATCGACCAGTCCAAAAGGTCAGGTGATTTGAGGACTCGGGGTATCAATGCCTAATTTCTGCATCTTTACAGTTGGTGAAGGGAATCTGTATTAATTATCAGAGAAACAGAGTGGAGAAATGTAACCCCTGGGTAGCAAGAAATTATGAATGCTGGGCATTTGGGAGCATCACTCACTTTTCCAAAAATGGTGGGACTAAATACCATAAAGAAAGAGGAGTTTAATCAAAGGACAGCTTTGGGGTGCCTGAGTGGCTCAATGGGTTAAAGCCTCTGCCTTCAACTCGGGTCATGATCCCAGGGTCCTGGGATGGAGCCCTGCATAGAGTTCTCTGCTCAGCGGGGATCCCACTTCCCCCTCTCTCTCTGCCTGCCTCTCTGCCTACTTGTAATCTCTCTCTGTCAAATAAATTTAAAAAATTAAATCTTAAAAAAAAAAATAAAGGACAGTTTGGTAGACCGACACTAGACAATCCTAAGCTTAAGCAGCTATGTGTATTTTTAATTTTGTAACTGACTAATTATAAATCGTTTATCAAAGTTCTGAAAGAGCATGCAGTACAAGAGTGCTAACCCTGGGCAGAATGGACTAGATAGCAAGCCACTGACAGTGAGGCCAGTGTAAGAACGCTGGGGATTTTGGGAAATCAGGTCATGTTCTCTGAAGTTCCAATGTCCCAGCACAAGATAATATAAAACCATTTTAAGGAAGTTGATTGATTGAAATCCCTCACTTCAGAAGAGGTGGGGAGGTGAAAACGTTTGATGGGTTTACATTGGATTTAAAGCTACAGAATCAAACTCAGAAATTTCTGGTGAGGCACCTTCCCAAATAGTCAGACTCTGCTAGGCCTTGCTTCTGAGAGTCTATTACTGTCCACACTGTTCTCTGACCAGCTGGAGAGATTAGAGGCCTAGATAGATTAGATAGATGTGGCCTGAATGTGCTGAGGAATTGAGTGAGTTTGAATCTGGTAATATATGGAGAGCTGACCCTCATCTGCTGTGGTGGTAACATGATGTCAGATGTATTGGCAACACCCAGAATTAGGCTCACTGACCTAAGTCTCAGTCTTGTGTATCTGGCATGAATCCTTGGGGAGCTTATGTTTATACATAGTATCTTCTATGTGCGCTTAGTCTGTCTATATAAGGGCTCTCCCTCCATTCCTGATTGGTCTCTACTTCTCTGCTAGGGACCTGAATCGTACTTGGGCCAAGTATTGACAATCCTCTGAACCCGCCACAGGCCCCTTCCTGAAGAATGGACCTCATGTCTCAAGCTTTATCTGTGTCCTGCTTCATACTTAATGGACCCCATTTCCCCAAGAGACCCCTAGACCTATAACCACTTGCAAGAAGAGTTCTGAAATTTGCAGTTGTCTGCTGACCCCTGTTACTGTGTCAGCTATATTGTCTCTCATTGGCAGCCGCATATGAAAACTCCTTATAATCGAAGTCACTTAGTTTTTGGCTCTACGTGTGTAGAACCACTGACTTGCTATCATTTTTCTAAAGGAAGTGTCAGGTGTAGGTAAATTAAGACATTTGAAAGAAATCCTGTTGTGTTTCAGGTTTAATATAATATTCCTGGATAAAATTCTCAACACAGCCTTTTATGTTTCCCACAGAAATGAGAAGGCCAGTGAGAAATGACCTAATATTTAAGAGAATCTGAAATACTGGAGATCATGATGCCCTTGTTTTATTGTTTCTCAAATTCAGCCCGACCTTGCTTTTAGGGATTTTGTCTCCACTGATACTACTTTGGACACATGTAAGAACTCAGTCTGAGGAGTATGAACTGTAGGGACTGAAGGCAGGTTGCCTCAAGGTGAGCCTCTTTGGAATGAAGATTATGCTGAGCTGAAGGCATTCCAGACCTCTGGCCTTAAGAAACACTTTCTCTCCTCCCTCGACTACACAGAAGAATCGAAATTGGGAATCTTTCCCAGAATCAGGGTTATTAGCTGAAATAATTTTTTTTGTTTTAAGGTTTTCAAAATTTATTTATTTGACACAGAGAGACACAGCGAAAGAGGGAACACAAGCAAGGGGAGTGGAAGGAGAGGGAGAAGCAGGCTTCCCACTGAGCAGGGAGCTCGATGCGGGGCTCGATTCCAGGACCCTGGGATCATGACCTGAGCTGAAAGCAGATGCCTAATGACTGAGCCACCCAGGCGCCCCTAACTGAGGTAAATTTAACTGAGTGACCAATCTGTATGGCAGGACAACATCTGATTACCAATTTCTGCTCTTCTACTTATCGCCCTGTGGACTGCATTCCTTTCCTCTGAGTACCCTGCCCTCTTCTGTGTAGTTCAGAATGATATACATTTCTCATCTTGCCTGAATGTCTTTGGACTTTCCATGTCTGTGTAGATTCCCCATAAGTATGAAATTAAATTTGATTTTCTACTGTTAATCTGTCTCATATCAATTTGGTTCTTAGTCCAGCAAGAAGGACCTTTGAGGAGACAGGAATCTTGCTACTTTTGTATTTGTGGGGTTTGGGGAGGATAAAGCATCTAGTCTTTGAATTACTTTTTGTGCTAGTTGATATTTATCCTAAACTTTCTGTATGATAATTTTGCACTAACAAAATTTTCCTTGGATTTAATGGTTACTTTAGTGGAAAATATGAAAAGAAAATGCTAAGGCAAAATTGTAGTATAAAACACTGTTTGCCATACACATTTTCTTGAAATAATATGTCTACTCTTGTGATATAGTTGTGGTGTGTTTGGTGATTTTTCTGTAGGTTTTCATTTGTATTTATGGGACCCAACTACCACACTGTAGTTACAGAAAATATTTGGAAATGATAAGACATTCACTACATTTGTAAAGTTGGAGGAAGTATTTACTGGGATGAAAGATGTTATCCCAGATTTTTATTTATTTAATTTAGTTTTATTATTTTTTAAAGATTTATTCGTTTATTTTAGAGAGAGAGAGAGAGAGTGTGTGTGTGTGTGTGTGTGTGGGAGAGAGCGAGAGAGAGAGAGCAGGGAGCGGGAGGGGCAGAGGAAGAGGGGAAGCAGACTCCTTGCTGAGTGAGGAGCCCCACATGGGGCTTGATCTTAGGAATCTGAGATCATGGCCTGAGCTGAAATCAAGAGTTTGAGCCACCCAGACATCCCATACTTTTAAATGAAGATTAAAGCTTAATTTAAATATAGGAAAGTTGAACGAGTGCCCAAAAGATTCAAAGGTCAAGTATAAAACCATTACTCAACTTTACGGTAACCATCAGGATAACTATAAATCGTATTGTTAATAATATAATAAGTACAGTTTATTGAGTATGTACTATGCTTTAGGCACTGTTTTAAGCATTTTGTACGAACTAAGTAGAATATTATAACAACCCTATATAAAGTAGGTACTATCATTAATGACATTTTTTACTATAATGTATTAAATATAAAATTGATAGACATATTAGGAAGGCAAATTAGCTCCAATTATATTTTGAATCTCAATTGGAAATATTATTTTTTGAGCATTTTATCTGTCAACATTATTTAGGATAAAATAAATCATCAATTTGAACTAATTATTTTTTTATAATCATTGCTATCTAATGGCACCAGACTACAGAAGTAGCATACAGAATTTGAAATATTTTTCTGTGCTTATTTATATTATAATCACTGTAAATTATAAAATTAGATAAAGGGTGTGGACACTTGCAAAACAAATTGAGACTGTAAGTTTGCCATCATGTTTTAAATTGTGTCACTTTTGCCTTGGAATTTATTCCAAGGCAAATATTAAATAAATACAATACAATATTAAATAAAGTCTGGAATATGATGTGCATACAAATGTGATAATCAAAATTCATAAATATTCAGGCACCACTGATGTCATACACACAGCACTATTCTAAAATAACAAGGTGGGTACAGAGTCTCATACTCATTTATGCCCAATGAATGCACAAGACAAAAAAAAAATATCTCCAAGTCAAATTCAAAAACCAATATTCAAACATTTTAAAGAACGGTATATCCAAGCTCTGACTGTAGAAACATTTTTTTAAAGAGCATTTTCTCCTCCATTAATTATGTCAATTCCTTCCCCAGCAATTTACATTCATGAACCTTGGTTTCTAAGGCATTTTATAATGACAACATAAATGAATGAACAGAGCCTTTTCAGCCTTCCCTTTATATGAAAATGGTTAAGGGCACCTTTTAAGTGTTCCCATTGTTCTATCACTGTGTACTTCCTCTGAGAATAATTGCATTACCTTTGCCTTCTCTAGGATATCCTTGAAAATAAAAACCAAGGTTTTATCTCAGAGGTAAATGTTCTGCAAACCTGAGACAGTCATCACTGTACTTCCTAATTCTCTTGCTGAAGCCCATGACCTTCATTGTCATCAATCTTGGAGAATAGCTTTCAAGCAGTTCCATTTTAGTGACTGAAAGTGTAATGTTTTGTTCAAGTCACCACAAACAAGTCACTCCACAACTGTATTTACATGTTAATGGAATAGCAGAACAGAGATGCTTAAGGCAACCAGAGGTTACCATCAAGATCCCTCGTGGGTTTTGCATTACTTCGGGTGGTATGTTACAGTTGGCTCCTCAAATAACGAAATGCATTAATGATGCTCTATTTTAACTTTACCTAAGTCACTTATATATAAGCCACTTATATAAGTGGCTACAGACTATTAAACCTCAGCCCTGCTTTCCGGTACTAAGCCAGAATTCTTTCATGGTGAAGGCATTCTCCCCTTGGAGTGAGGTAGACGATGATAGATGTGATATAAATTACTACTCTCAGACCATAAATTACTTGTGCTGGGTCACTGCCAAGGCTCTTATCCAAGAAACTCCAATGGGTCAGGTTGAGTAGCAAGATACCCTTCAAACAGAAAGGATATGCAAATTTTAGCAATCTTATCTGTAACCATAATTCATTCCTTTCATGCATTCATTCTCACATAATTTTTCAATTAGAACAGAGCCACTTCCCCACAGGACCATCTCACCCAAAATAATGCATTAGATCTAGGGATTTATCTCTCATTGACTGATTCCTTGGACTCCCTCAGAGAACTAGAAGGAGGGTAGTTTCATCATTATTTTCTCATTTGTGTTATCTAGCTTGGAAACATAAAGTTTAATACTAAGGATCAAGGCGTTTGGGGGCTCAGTTCTAAGTTATTTATTTAAATAAAACAATACATTAAACTTCTAGTTAAACATAGCTTCTTTGCTAAGAGCACACTAATTAATGTTACCAGAATGAAAACAAGGTTTTAAGTCCATATAGACAAATATAGAAAGAAATAAAGACAGTAGCATAAAAGACTTTCGTTTAGGGAAAATGTGAAAAGATAGAACTGATTTATCAAGGCAGGGAGAACCAAATCTATATGACTTCAGACAGAAATTCTAATGATAAGTAAATATATTCATTCCTGGACATTATGCCTGGGACTTGGAGGCACAAGGTTCTCTAGTGGGGGGTATCAAACAAAGGAATTGGTTGAAAATAACAGAGGAAGGAGTTAGAACCCCTGGTCTTCTCTTAGTTCTGAAAGCCAGGTGATTACTCTTCTCTATTCATACCCTTATTGACAGGGGGTCAAAGTTTTACTCTCTGGAGACGTTAACATAGACAAGTTCTGGACAACCAACAACAAAAAGGCAGAAATAAAGGCCCACATCTAAAATATAGAGGGGAACATGCGAAAATTTGCAGGGCCATGCTGCATAGTACATGGTGGAATTCCTAATTGAGGAATATTCTCACTGAGCGATAATGTTTTCAGTTCCTCTCGTTCACCCAATTTCCAGAAAACTAACATTTTTTACCACCACTCTACCTCCATACCTGAAAATAAGACTGGGAGACTTAAACGATTTTCACATATTTATATTTGAAAGTTCACTCAAGGTACAGCTAATTTCCTTCCTAAGTATCTTATAATAAAACAGTGTGAGGTAGCGGTTGTGCTTTATTTCCTTGCATTTGAATATCCAGTTGCCCCAGCCCCTTTTACTAAAAAGACACCTACTGCTTTTTGTTTCTCTTTATCCTCCCTCTGCTTGGTTCTGGAGGCCTATTTGGTTATGAAAGTGCATGGCAAAAGGGAAACTAAAGCCCCAGGTTTCTAGCCATTGGACTTAGAAGAGGGGCCCATGTGAAATGGAAAGTCAGAGATATTAAGGAGAGGGTTCATTCTCAAGCTGCATGTATCTGACCATAAACAAATACCAATATTTTGATAACAGAAATACAAAGTGGAACACTACATAGGTCCCAGATTTCGACAGTCAGAACAGGTCTGAATAACACCACAAAGACTGTAAAAACTGAACTGACATTGGAACCACAGACTACAAGACATTGGTTAGAACTTGTGGTCTAAAGTTAACGTAATTGAAGTCCTACAAATGAAAATATTAACATTTTCCATAGGACTTAGATAAGATGCAAGACTCTAATCACATGATATTAAAAATATCCAAGATATAATGCAAAATTACTTAACCTGGAGAATGGAGAAAGTCCCAACAATTCACAAGGGGAAAGACAGGCAATGGACACCAATCCCATGATGACCCAAATGTTGGAATTATGACACAAAGACCATGCTCCAAGAGCTAGGGGCCAACACTTTGGAAACAAATGGAAAGATAGGCCATCTCAACAGGGAAATAAAAAATACAAATCAGAACAAAATAGAAACTTTACAACTGGAAAACACAAAAACCAAAATTTAAAATATACCTGATGGACTCAATAGCAGGACGGAGATGACTGAAGGAAGAGTCAGTGAACCTGGACCTGGATCAATAGGAATTATCCAGTTTGAACAACAGAGAAAAAATACTGGGGGAAAAAAAAAGGACAGTTGCTCTCCTCACTGAATTGCATAAAATGCCAAAAGGTCTAATTTTCATGCCATCAGAATTCAGAAGGAGAAAACAAGGAGGATAGTTTAGAAAAAAATATTTAAAAAGTAATGTCTGAAAATTTTGCATAATACATAAACTTATAGGTTTATAAAACCCTAACATGACAAAGAAGTTCGTGCCCAGATATATCATAATCCAAATGCTGAAAACCAAATTCTGCCACTCTTTCCCCCTTCACAAAAGCAGTCAAAGAAAAACAGCATACTATATGTAAGGAAATCAATAATTTGAAAGGCAATGGACTTCTCAGCAGAAACCAAGGAGGCCAGGGAGTAGTAAGACCACAGTTTTAAGAGCTTAAAGAAAAGAACCGTCAACCCAAAGATTTTGTACCCGGTGAAAATATTATTTAGGAATGAAGGTGAAATAAAGGCATATTTAGATAAAGAAAGGTAAAGAGAATTCTTCATTGGCACATCTCTAAAACAAATACAAAAGAAAGTTGTTAATAAAGAGACAAATCATATTAGAGGGAAGCAACATCAGAAATGAAGAAAGAGCAGAAGAATTGGTAAATATATGACTAAATGTATTTTTTATTCCTAAGTTCTTCAAAATCCAGATAGTGGTTAAAGCTAACTTAAAACATTGCTTGGTGGGTTATTTAAATGTATATGAATTGTAATACACATGACAACATGAAGGGAGGAAATTCAGGCACCTATATTGCAGTACATTTCTACATTCAATTTGAAGCAGTAAAATATTTTAAGTTGACTATGAAAATATAAATAGATTATAATGATTTAGAAAAATTGCTAAAAATAAACTAAAAAATAATACAAAGATAAAAGAAAATTTAAAATTTAAAAAGAAAAAATATACTAAAAATCTTCAAATAATCTAAAAACATCATCAAGGAGAAGTAGACAATTTTAAAATAGGAGGGACAATCCAAGAACAAATAGTCAAATGGTTAGACCTCTGAAAATATGTCAATAACTACATTAAATGCAAGCTGTCTAAGCATGTCAATGAAAAGAGACAATTACTAATAATTAAAAATAAAACATGAGTCAATTATGTGCTACTCTAAGAAATCACTTCAAATATAATACACAAGTATATTAAAACAAAAAAAATGGGGCCCCTGGGTGGCGCAGTTGGTTGAGCGACTGCCTTCGGCTCAGGTCATGATCCCGGAGTCCCGGGATCGAGTCCCACATCGGGCTCCCAGCTCCATGGGGAGTCCGCTTCTCACTCTGACCTTCTCTCTCACTCTCTCTCTTTCCTAATAAATAAATAAATAAATAAATAAAATCTTTAACAAAAAAAAATTTTTTAAAATAAATAAATAAATAAAACAAAAAAAATGGAAAAACATCTCATGCAGCTAGTGATGAAAAGAATATAGTATTACTTCTGATATATTGAAGTATATGATGTAATATATATCATGTCATATATGATTATATAATATCAAATAATATATAGAAGTATATGATATAATCTGATATATTACTTCTGATATAGTAATACCAGAAAAAGGCAGATTTGAGAGCAAAGAAAATTAATGAGGAAAAAAGAAAAAAATTACATAATGATAAGAGGCTTATTAGTTCACCAAAACTGGTAACAACCCTAAATGTGTACACACGTAACAAGAGAGCTTCAAACTGCATGAAGCAAAAGCTGACAAAAATAAAGAGAAATAAGTTAAAAATTATAGTCTGAGGAGTTCTGCTCCAAGACAATGAATGATGTATAGGAAGACCCTGAACTCACACACCAAATCTCCACGTGTTTATAAAGCAATTCCTTCTGAAGAACTGAGGGCTAACTGAACATCAACTCTGTACAAGAAGATAGATCACATAGAGAGCAGCAATACAGACATTCAATTAAAAAACCTGTTTATGTATAAAAAAATTATAGTTCGATATTTCAACATTCCTCTTTCAGCAAGAGATGAAACTAGTAGACAGAAAATCAGTAAGAATATGAAAGAACTAACACTGTCAACTGAGTCTAAAAGAGTGAGACAAAGAGGCAGTTTCAAGGAAATTAGAAAGTATTCTGAACTGAATAAAAATGAAAGTAAAACATATCAAAATTTGTGGGATGCAGCTAAAGACATTCTTAGAGTGAAATATATAGCTTTAATTCCTTATCTTAGAAAATAAGAAAGATATCAAATCAATAATCTAAGCTTTCACTTAAAGAAATTGAGAAAAAGAAGAGCAAAATAATCCTAAAGCAAGCAGGAGGAAGAAGATAATAAAATAGGAGCACATCGATGATATTGGACACAGAAAAAATTAGGAAAAATATCAATGAACATAAAAGCTTTTTTAAAAAAAGATCAATTATATTGATAAATGTCTAATAAAACTGACAGGAAAAAAGAAATACAAATTACCAATATGAGAAACAAAACAGAAGATGTCACTACAAAGCACATTAAAAAGACAGTAAAGGAATAGTACAAACAACTCTATATACATTTGCAACAGCATAGATGGACCTGGAGGGTTATTTATCATGCGAAGTGACATAAGTCAGTCAGAGAAAGATAAATACCATATGATTTCACTCATACGTGGAATTTAAGGAATAAAAGAAATGAGCAAAGAGAAAGGAGACAAATAAAAAAAACCCAGACACTTCTATTTAAATATAGAGAACAGATTGGTGCTTGCTAGAAAGGGTGGGAGGAATGGGTGAAGTAAAGGGGATTAAGACTTGATAAGCACTGAGAAATGTAAAGAATTGCTGCATCATTATATTGTATGCTAATATAATTAGCTGAAACTAATATAACACAGTATGCTAATTATACTTGAATAAAAAACAATAGAGTAAGGGGAACATCTTTTTTCAGCATGGTTTTAACAGAACCAGAATTCTCAAATGTTATTCTCTGGTTTCATTTTATTTAGCTTTTGCAACTTCATAGCTGGAGATTTTCACTCAACTCTTGTTCTTAACTGATACCGAGATATGAAAAATGAAGTCCTAACAACTCATATTCAAGTTATTCATAGTACTTGGGTTTGCAAGTGAAAGGTGAAGCCTGAGTGACTGGAGTGCCACTGGCTGAATAGTAATTGGTCTCAAGTCAAGAGATGAAAATGTAACCAATTATGTTGAGCTGAGGTTGATTAACTTTCCTGTCAATCATGTCATAATTCTAAGATTGTTATGATTCTATACACTGAGTAAATAGACTCATCGGTTGAAGCAATTTTTCAACCATTAAGCTTAGGGAAGACGTGCATGCCCATATATAGTTTTGTTTATATGTGTTCAGTAAATAAATATGTAGGGAAATAATATTTAATTCAAGAGAGGTACTCATTCTTGAGTAACCACTATAGGAAGTGGAATAATATTCTTTGAGTAAAATGGGGTTTGAGGTAATGCAAATATGGGTTTGAAAATTAACTCTGCCGTCTTACAACCTGTGAGAACTGAGATAACTATTTAACCTCTTGGAACTTCTGTTTTATGATTTGTAAAATCTCAAGGGTAATTGCAAAGATGAACAACTCTAATTGAGAAAGTACATATAAAGCATGTGTTGATACCATTCTCTCGGGCTCCTCTGAGTCACGGAAAAGATGGCTACCAGTGGTTCTGACCTCCCACATTCTGGGCTCCTTTGTCAGATCTGGAAGAGTCTTACCCACTTTGTTGACTTCTCATAGTTACTTGAGCGCATTTTAATTTGATCTCCTGGAGGCAAGTGGGGTCCAGATTACCATGCCTAATTCCATGAAGTTTTATATCTGACAATGTTCATTGATCCTTTAACCAATCTTAAAGCACTCCTTACTTGAGCAAGAATTTCGTCTATGAATAGCAATAATCAGGGTACAGTTTGTAGGGAGCATCTATGTTGTTTTGAGTGATCTTTTCTGCATTTTACGTTTTGCTCATGTAGACCACGCTCGTGCGATCATTAGCTCTCAGCTCAGGAGTGTGGATTTTTCAGTGTTTCTGGTGTTACTCTGCGAATATCCCTTATGGAATTAACAGATCCATCAGGTGATCCTGCAGCCTGGAGTTCTGGAATGCCAGCTCAGGTTTCTCAGATCTGCCGGGACAGTGTGGACAGTGGATATTTTTGTGGATATTAAGATGGAAAATCAGCACAATGCTCTGCTCCTCTCGGAAATTGCAGGGGAGGACAAAGAAACAAATGTTTATTGAGGGTGGAGTAGGCAGAGTTCTAAAATATTCCACTAAGATTTCTTAATTTAATACCTAGGACTGTGAATGTGATGTGAAATCGAAATTGTTATTATGTTACCTTATGCAGCAAAGGAATTTTGCAAAGGTAATTACGAATCAGCTGACTTTGAGTTAACCGAAAGCTAGATTATCAGGGCAGGCCTCCACTAATCACACAAGCTATTTAATATTTTCCCTAGACCTAGACCTGGAAAGGAAAGTCAGAACCAAAGTACTGAGAAGGGGACCCCATGCAAGGGCTTCTGGGAACTGAGAGTGACCGCCAGCCAAAGGTAAGCGGGATAACTGCAAGGAACTGCATTTCGGCTGTAACAGGAATGAGCTCAGAAGAGGACTCAGAGCTCCAGATGAACATATGGCTGGCTGACACTTTGGTTTTAGTCTTGGGAGACCCTAAGCAGAGAACCCAGCTAAGCCCCCCTGGACTTCTGATCTAAAGAAAGAACTGTGTGCTAATTAATGTATGAGTGTTGTTTTAAGCCACCTAATTTGTCCCATAACAATAGAAAACTACTACAGATGCCTCTCTGTAGCCAGGTATTATTCTCTTTTTTATGTGGCATTTAATTTAATTATTACAGTTGTCTATAAAAGATAAACTTGTGACTATTTTACAGATGGAAAACAGATTCAGGGAATTTATATGACATGTCTAAGGTTTCATAAGTTGTAAGTGGCAGAGCCCAGATTGGGAGTCATGGCTGACTGTAGGGACAAGCAGCTTTCATTACACTAGTCTTGAAAGTCTCATGGACTAAGTCCAGGGATACCATCCATCCAGTGAAAATCACTCCAGAGGAGTGTTCCAAAGAGTCACACTTTCCCTGTGAACTGCCCTGTAGTTGTAGACTGAAGACAGATCAGCCCCAAAGGCTAAGATCATTCATTGTCTGCAATTCCTCTCTGTCTCCTTTAGTGTAACATGACCTCTTCGTAATTAGTGTTCCATTTCTGAATACTGAGTGCTGCCTTTTCACGTAGGGTTCTGTTTTTGTTTTCTGCAAGGATTGTCCTGAAGTGTTTCAGATTTTGCTTTACCTATATGGAATAGCACTGATTTCAGCTGACAGTTTAACTATTTATAGTTAAATGCACCTCTCCCCACCCATCACTAGCCGAAGGGAAATAAGTTCCAACTTCTTACACCGCATAAAATACACATCATTTTTAAACTGTCATCTGTCAGAAGAAAGCTTAATCTAGTTTACTTAAGACTAAATCTTCCATTTGCTCACTTGGGCCATAGGCATAATCTCCCAAAGTCATTATCTAAGTCCAATGAATATTCAGCAGTTATTTTTATAGATTTTCATGTAGTAATATTGTTTTATTTTCTAGTATTCCATTTGTTATAAAATACAGTTGCTCTGTGAATCCTATTTTGATCTCAAATATAGGTAGCATGAATTCCTATGCTATTCTTTTAAGAATATAAGAATGCAGTTATTTAAAGAATTGAACATTTAGTATAAATTGCGACAACTCACAGGGTGTTTGCATGAGCCACATGGCCCGAGTTAATCTTTCTTTGTAAATGGAATATTTTCTGAGTTTAATTATTTTTTTCACACCAAAAGAGCTCTAGTTGAGGCCCTGGAAAGAAGTACTTAATTGAATTCCACAGTATAAGATGTTTACCACTGCATCAGACAGAATACTGAAAATTCATTCTGAATTATCAACTATAAAGAATAAATCAAGTAGTATGTGCTTCTTAAAAATATATAATATAAATAATTAAAGGAAAGATATTCTTAGTCCTGAGCAAAAGAAAATAAGTAAATATATTAACCTATTTTTTTATTTCTTGGATATATATTATTTATTTATAGAATTATAATCATAGCATCTAAACAATTAATTATGATTTTTTCCTTAATATTTAAACACAAGTATTTTCTCATGTTATCTTGGCCTCTGTAAGCATCACTCTTTGGCTAATTTCTAAGATGTGCCTATAACTGAATTCATTAATCACGCCATTATTTTTTAGATATTTAGATGTGGTCAGTTTTCCTATAGTACTTTAATGAGTTTTTATTTTTGTATAAATCTTTTTGACATTCCTCTATTTTGAGAAAAGGCCACTTTACATCAGTTGTGACTGATACTTTTCAGCTTAAAGTCTCCACTTATACAAATAAACACAGTTCATTATACATTTCATCCTCCAGGATCTGATGCATGTAGTCCCTTAATTTTCACTTTCTCCTAAGCCAAATTTCTCATCCGCTGATATAGATACCTCAGCATCCAGTGATTAAACCCTGGCATTCCCTTCACTGTCCCTCTCCATCACAACGTTTCCTGCTCTGCAGTATAACTAGTGATTAACTTTAATTACAGTCATGACCACCTCATATAGCAGAGGCCAAAGGATGATTACAAATCATGTTTCATAATATTATTCAGAAGGATGAAGCTTCAACACAGCTACCAGGCTCAAATAACTAATTTGCATACCATTACATAGAATTTAAATGGACTTATTTCATCCACTCTCACCCTGTAGTCATCTTATTACAGTTTAGAAAATTTATTGAGTCTGTACCATGAGTATGCAGGTGAAAGGGAAGGGTGGCATTCCATCACTAACACCGTTATAATGGAGAGAAAAAATTTCCCCAGGTTATTTTGTATTCTGCCTGATTTAATTGATTATATCTCTCATAGGTCATCGATACACCATTAGAAAGTTTTATAATATTTAATTAGGTGGGGACAGTAACAATTATTATAATTTATTGGTGGTGTGCTATAAAACTGTTACTGTGCCAAGTTTCACACATTATCTCATTTAATCCTACAAAAACACTCAGGTCTTTATTTTAAATATGTGAGCATTGAGTCCTAGAGAAGATAGGCAACTAAGGTCATTTTGTTGGTAAGTAGCAGAGCCCAGGTTCAGTCTGTGGTTTACATCACTCCTTGGGCCAAAGCTTCAAACCTGCTGTGTTCTGTAAAAATTTCCTCAAAGGGTGCTGTGCATGGATAGTTGTAGCTTATATATGGTGTGCAAAGCTAATTGTCTTAATGTATTTACCCACTAATTTTTATTTTTATTTTTTTTAAAGATTTTATTTATTGATTTATTTGTCAGAGAGAGAACACAAGCAGGTGGAGGGCAGGCAGAGGGTGAAGCAGGCTCCCTGGGATGCGGGACTAGATCCCAGAACCCGGAGATCGTGACCAGAGCTGAAGGTAGACGCTTAACCGAGTGAGCCACCCAAGTGCCCCTCACTGATTTTTTTTTTTAAAGATTTTATTTATTTATTTGACAGAGAGGATAGAGATCACAAGTAGGCAGAGAGGCAGGCAGAGAGAGAGGGGGAAGCAGGCTCCCCACTGAGCAGAGAGCCCAATGCGGTGCTCGATCCCAGGACCCTGAGACCATGACCCAAGCGGAAAGCAGAGGCTTTAACCCACTGAGCCACCCAGATGCCCCCCCCCCCCCACTGATTTTTAAAGCACTATTTATGGAGGGGTCACCGAGTAACAAGTCCTGAGCATCACTTGTGATGCCATTCAGTATTGACATTCTTGCTTTATTGTTAAGTAAGGAAGCGGGTACAATTACCTGAAAAGGGAGCATGCATACTCTCTTATAGACATGTCTCTGAGTCTTCTGAACAAAGATTTCAAAGTGAAAGGCTGTTTTAGCTGGGGGAGAAGTTGAACAGATCTATGAATTTAGACTAAGACTTTTTTTTTAAGATTTTGTTCATTTATTTGACAGAGAGAGACACATTGAGAGAGGGGACACAAGCAGGGGGAGTGGGAGAGGGAGAAGCAGGCCTCTTGCTGAGCAGCCTTTGAGCAGGGAGCCCAATGTGGGGCTCGATCCCAGAACCCTGGGATCATGACCTGAGCTGAAGGCAGCCGCTTAACCGACTGAGCCACCCAGGCGCCCCTAGACTAAGACTTTTATTAAAAGTGTGGAATATGTTAAAGCTTGAGCCCTACTAACCGAAAGTTCTCTTCCTGGAAGGCTGGAGTCTTTGTGTTTCTGGTGACTCAGAAAAAGCAACACCCACACGATAATTCCAGAAATGTGGATGTGGCAATTTAAGACATTGTAGAAGTGATAGCGGTTCACGGTTCAGTCCCCTCTTAGATCAAATGCTACATGCACTGAGTCAGGAAAAGTGATAAAATTGGTAAGACAGAAGGTGAAACAAAAACCTGAGACCAGACTGCCTGTCCAGATTCACACTCCAGATCTCTAGTCTCTAGTCATGTCCTTCACAGAAAGGAGAACGGTCATATATTTACTGTTACAATTAGAAGAAGAAAAACAGAAAAGGTTATAAATCACCTTTTTTTTCCCAGAAAAACTCAACCTTCCATGGATTTTATGGACTCTTTATCGAGGTTTTAGCCATGTGATTATCCAAGAACTATAAGGAAATAAAAGTGAAAAGGTAAAAGAAAGTAAAAAATTAGAGAAAATGATGGGTTCAGGGTTGGGACAGAAGAGAAAGAAGGGGAAAGTACACATAAGCGCTTTAGAACTGTATGACCGTATCTACTGCTTCACTGATACAGAGTGTCCACACCTTTAAACTCATAAATCGAAATGGATAGGTCCAAATATTTGTAACTCTGTAAAGGCTCAATGCCAGTATCATTTAAAGTTATCTCAAAAATAACTTCATTTATATGAAAAAGATTATATATGTCCAGTGTGGTGAAATTAGGGTCATGGACAAATTTTAAAGAGACAAGATTTTTTTTTCTACATTCTAGCCCATACTTATTCAAAGAAACCCCCAAACATTTCTTCAATGGATGGGCGATAATTAAATTTGTCATCTGCCCTTAAGGTTGAATCTTTTCATTTATTTATATTCTTGTATTTCTTATATGTAGATAACCAAGAGTATCAAGTGTCTCAGGACCTATGTTAGAGATGAATAAACTGAAATCAACACCGTATATAGAAAGAGTATTGGGTTGAATCATGAATGTCTGCTATTTAACCTTTTTTGACTCCATATACAGCAGTTTCATCTGACACAAACTTATAACAATACAAACACAGGGGTTGCATACACAGTCTGTAGAAGAATTCTAAATATAGTTTCAACTCAGAGAGGTGGCAGATGGTTACCTTCCCAAGTAAGATGGGCACACTGAAATATTTTCCCCTTTGGGGGATGGCAGTGAGTTGATCACTACTCTATCTTGGAAATATATTCAGATTTCACCTAAGGCTGAAAACATGAAGAACCTCAACTTCCCAGGATGGCAAGAATTTAAAATACAATTAGATAGTGGACTGGTGTGTTTATACACAGACCACACACTGAGTACTTTGGTACTATTAGTACCAAAGTATATAGTACCAAATATATATAGTACCAGTACCAATAGTACCAAATAGTACCAGTACCAATAGTACCAAGTATATATATTATATATACATATATATGTATATATAATAGTACCAAAGTAAAAAAAAATAGTACCAAAGTAATACATACTTTTTTAAGTATTTATATACTTAGAATATAGTAGTAAACCAAGTGGATTGTCTTTGAACAAAAACTGTGTTCAAGACATGACAGAGGCAGATAAAATATCAGTGCATTTCCATTTTGACTTAAGTAACCATATGCTTTTCAAAGTTTTTCTTTTGAAGCTGATAGTTGGGTAAAACTATTATCCAAGTCATCAACCTGGGATATGAATATTAGGGCATCTCTTATAATTTACAGTCATTTTAAAACTTATAGCTATTTTTGTGGTTACTTGCTAAATAATACTGCTTGTTATTTTACCATTGTTTGCTCAATACTTGCCCTCTGCCCTAATTTTTGAGATAGTCACCATGTCCTTCTTAAGACTACATCAACCTCTACCCTGAATCCCATCAAGAATCATCTAAGAATTGGGGGCTGCCTCATTTTGAACAGGATTGGTCCTATTTGCAGTGACAGTAGGTGGAGAACTGGGAAGTCTGGTTAGAACCCAACACCAGGGTTCCCAGCACATCTAGCAGGTAAACGCTGCTAAACAGTCGAAAGACAGGACAGAGTACGTGTCCACTGATGCGGTGATGTCCACATGCATGCCAGCAGCCCCTTAGCAACCTTATGATCAGCCATTGTCCCAGAGGCATGACCCAGTGCCCCAACAACTTATTCCAGAGGCTCTTCATTCTTAGCCATGCAGATACTAGGTCATTGTGTGGAATATACATTTTTAGCCACGAGACCGCAAATGCATGAGAAAAATATTCGAAAGGCTGAGCAGTTAGATAATATGACAAATGTCTACTAATGAATAATATGACAAATGTCTACTCATGTATAATTAATATCTCACATTTAACTTGGTCAAAACTGAACCATTAACATTCTCGTTTTTTTTAAGATTTTTTTTTTTTTTTGAATTTGAGAGAGAGAGAGAACACAAGAAGGGGGAGCAGTTGAGGGAGAGGGAGAAGCCGAAGGCAGACGCTTAACTGATAAGTGACGGAGCCGCCCAGGTGACCCCGAACCATCAACTTTGTTTTAAAAAATCCCCTCACTACCTTCTTTCTTTTCCATGCATTCCCGTATTCATTCTATCAGTAAATCCTCTTAGTTCTTGGAACAAAATCTATGCCAAACCTGACCGGGTCTCCTATATCCGTTACTTAAAGCACAGCTCAAACACACCATCATCTTTTGCTTGTACAATTACCAAAGCCTCCCAACAGATCTTTCTGGCTCACTCTTGTCCATTTGCTGATGGACCAACCATCAAAGGGCCATGATAGATCTCACAAGAGAAATGATCCCAATCTTTACCCCAGTGGGTTTTTTTTTTCCTGGTCCCTATGCAGATGTACTGACTTTTAAAAGCCTTGCCCATCCAGGGAACTAGAGAGAAAGTGGAGGTGCTCATAAGAGATCCTCCCACGCCCTTTCAGCAGGTAGCGCATCTGTGTAAGCTCTTCATCTATGTGAAAAAGGCCTGGTCCAGTGACTCTTCCCCAGGCAATTCTGTCCCAGACTGAAGGACTCCTTTAACTCATACAGGAGAGTGCTGGCCACATTTCTCACACAAACATTCATCCTCTTTAGGTTACACTAGAAAACATGTTTTACAGTGATAATCATTTACCAGGAGACCACAGGTGTTCCCATCAATGATCAATAACACCAATTAAAATACTTTTGTCCTTTCACATGAAATATAATGATTTATATCTCAATAAAGTAAGAATACTCAATTCCCAGGGACCCTTCCAGTGAGGATATTTCAAAAATCTTTCCTGCTTAACCCCCTTGTTCTGTTCACCAATCTTTCAGACTTGTTTTTGTTTCCAACTTATTCAGAGAAGTTGATACTCAAAAAAGCTTCATCTCAAAGAACCTACTTTGTGTTTTTCTAACTCACCAAGGTGTTACTTTGTGGTTTGCTTATATGAGTCCTGTAGGGTCAGAATGACTGCTGTGCTAAAAATTAAGGCATTTAAACTGATCTTTAATGCAACAATTCACAAATAAATAGAAGGTGGCCCGTTATATGTATCATTGAGGTCACTAGGTCAGCCTCCCACCTTCCTAAGCATTCCCTTCCTGAATGCACGTGATTACAGATAATTTCGTATATTCTACTCATTCTTACTTCCTATTCTAACATTTCTTTTCTGCAGGTGCTGGGCTTTAGATCTTGCATCTTTTCTACTCTGGCATCTTAAATAGAAAATGCCTTTCTTTTTGGTGTCTGCACAATTTTCGAATAGTCTGCATAACTAAGAATTCAAAAGGTCTCACCCTCCAGAAGGTTAAGTAAAATTCAAAAAAAGTAAAATTCACAGTCTGGAACTTAAAATGGCTTATCTCTCAGCTTTTCACAGCATAGTCCATTGAGATAGAATCTCTTCACATGATGTTGCAAAATTCCTATTTGCTCAAAATGAAGCAGCTCCCAGGAGTTGTTACAAAGATTCAGTTTGTGCTTATTAGCATGTGCTCTGGTTGAAAATAGGGTGGCTGGACTTGAATAGACAGGGTTAAACCGAGTTGAATACAAATAATGTTACAGGACTCATTACATTTTGCTCTTTAGGGTGAGGAAAAATTTCTAAGTTGGGTAGCTAGGCAGCCAAGTAAACTTCACTGATGGTAATCATCGTACTCTGTATTAAGCACTGGAGACTTAAGGTCTAGTTTCACAAATTTGGAGGGCTGGCATTTTTTTAGAGAAGCCTGTGAACATATCAATGCTTGTGTGACAGTGAGTCATCAGAGATCTACTGGTCATTTAAGAGCAAAGTTATTTTTTGTTTGCATAGCTGTCCAGGTGTGCCGCTCCAATGACACGGGCCAGCTAATTGCATTTACAGACGTGTTAGAGTGTCAAGGTAACGTATGAGAGAAAAAGCCCAGGCTGGTTTTTTGTTTTTCTTTTTTAGATGGGGGAGGGGCAGCGGAAGAGAGAGAATCCTAAGCAGGCACCATGCCCAGCACGGAGCTGGTGCAGGGCTCCATCCCAGGACCCCCTAGATCATGACCTGAGCCGAAATCAAGAATTGGATGCATAATCAACTGAGCCACTGAGGCAGCCCAAGCCCTGGCTGTTTTTCAACCTAATAGACTCTGGGAACCTGAAATAGAATTTGAAGCTCAAACTCCTAGGGATGGGAGTTCTGCTTTGGCCACTTGCAGAAAATTTCTTACAGCATAAATCTTTTGCAAGAATAGCTGCAGCCCACATATCGGCTTGTTGGAAATTCAAAGACTTTGTCAAGAAGTGATTTCAGGGGATGCCTAGGTGGCTCAGTCATTAAGCGTCTGCCTTCGGCTCAGGTCATGATCCCACGGTCTTGGGGTTGAGCCCCACATCTAGCTCCCTGCTTGGTGGGAAGCCTGCTTCTCCCTTCCCCACTCCCCCTGCTTGTGTTCCTTCTCACTGTGTCTCTCTCTGTCAAATAAATAAATAAAATCTTTAAAAAAAAAAGTGATTTCAAGGCAGCAAAATATAAAGGTTAAGTGTGAGGCTTGGAATTAGGACACGGTGGATTTTCTTTTCTTTTTTTCCAATTTTTAAATTTTTTATTTTTAATAAGATTTTATTTATTTGAGAAAGAGTACAAGCTGGAAGGGGGGCAGTGAGGAGTGGGGCAGAGACAGGGGGAACGGGAGAAGGAGAAGCAGACTTCTTGCTAAACAGGGAGCCTAAAGCAGGGCTAGAACCCAGGACCCTGAGGTCATGACCTGAGCCAGAGGTTTAACAGACTGAGTTGCCAGGCGCCCCTAGAATTGATTTCTAATCTGAGATCTATTGCTTATCAGCTGAGCACATTTTTAACCTTGCTGAGTCTCAGCGTTCTTATATATAAAATGAGAATGATAGTGCCAATCTCATAATGTTTGGGAATTAAAGCAGCTAATACAAGCATAGCACAGAGTGTTGTGCTCAGTAAATGTTTCTGCAGCCATCAGTTATTGCTGTGGTTGAAGTGACCTGGGTTCTCTTCAAGGTTACGCATCAAAAAACTATCTCCTGAGGTATCTGAGGGGAATTTTTCTCTATGCTGAAAATCTAAATTTGTGGCAGAGTTTTACCTGCCAGGAGGAAGCACTGTCCCTAGGGTCAGGGTCATACTCAAAGCCATAGATTAGGAACCGAACTCAGTCTTTCTCTTCTACAAGGACTAGTGCACACTCCTGTTCTTTAACACAGGAGCCATTAAAATTCCATTCCAAGATGGCTGGCTTTCTGGAGTTAAAGCTGAAGTCACTCATACAGCCCCTTCTTCAAAGGGCAAGTCTGTTCCAGGAAAGCTGGACTGGGTGGCTTTCCCTTTTCTCCCTCCTTCCAGTACTCCACCTCCTCTCCGATTTAGTGCCTGAGTGAGTCTGCAGCCTTTCTTTCTCAATGCCAATGTCATTTTTGTTCAGGGCCTCCTTTCCCCTCACCTGCCACTGAGCACCGATCAGCATCATTCTGGCCTATGCCAACACACTCCCCTAACTTGGAATCACGGTTTCTTAGTTTCTTCCCTTCCACGAGGCCCCTGGGCTCGGAGAGCTCTGCAGTTTGGGAGTAATGGGAGAGCTGTTTTGCTAAGCACAGAAGATGACTCCAAGTTGACATTCTGATTCGACCTCTATACACAGAAACTTCCAGCATCCTTTTCATGCTCTAGTTCATCAATCACCCTTTTACACGATTTTGCCTAATTTCCAAATCAATATTATGTGAGGGAAATACGATTATCTCTGTTTTATACTTGAGGGAGTTGGGGCCCAGTTCCGTCACATGCCCAAGGTCATCCAGCTAATAACTGAGGGAGTTGGGACTGAACTCTGTTGTAATAAATCCAGCAATTATGCTTGAGAAATACGGAAGCCCATTTTTTAGTCATATTTAAAGTCATATTTTATATGTAAGAAGTATAGTTGTCCACTTTTCTATTTTTATGACATCATTTTAAGATAACTAAAAAAAAACAGACTCTCTGGCTGAAACAGCTAAGTATCAACATTAATTGAGTATAAAATATAGTGATTTGTATTAACAGAGACAAATTGAAGAAATATCAGGATACTCTGGTTAAGCACTATTTAATGTAAGTCTAGTGTTCTTTCCTCTGCTTGGGTAAAAATTACTGGCTCTAAATCCCTTCCTGGAGCTTCTTACTCCAGAGTGTAGGACTTGCTTTACTTAGATGTTGGACAGTCTTCTAAATGCTTGCTCTGTCCGGCCTCAGATTCCTCCATCTCAGTCATAAACTTGTAAATGGCAGATTTATGGCTTTAGAACTAATAAGAAAATGTCATTTTTAGCTCTTCTATTTTTCCAGTTAGTATAACATATGGGAGAGAGTATGGATATGAAGCCTATCAGCTATGGATTCATAATTTACTCTTTGCAAACTTTGGCAAAATTACTTAAATTCTTTGAGTCTAGTTTTCTCATTTATATAACAAAAATGATTAAGATAAGTCACTCAATCCGTAAGTCACTCTTCTAGAAACTGAATTCTTGCCTATTTGACACCTACGCCAATGCTGGGTTCATGAGACCATGCTGCCTCTTGGGATCTCTGTCTGGCCCATGTGAGCTAATTGTCACACATCAGGTCAGAAGGTGACAGCTCAAAGTCTGCCACAGCATTGTTCTAGGAATCATGCCCCTTCAATATCTTTGATGAGGAATTATATTATTTGATATACAGTGTACATTCTCGAATATTATACTGTCTTTATTAAAGGCGTCCTAAATATGCTTAGATTTTCAAAGGAGTCCTTCCTTGTCTAAAAATGTTAAAAATGAATTCCTTATAATCTAAAATGTCTTCCTATCTCAGATGGTGAATGACTGATGGCTGAACGAGATGAGCAGATCCAATAATTTTTTTGTAGTGCCTGGTTTTGGGGCTAGTACCTGAGGGTTCTGAAATTCCGAGCACCTGCCCTAAATCAACAGATAACGCAGGGGTCTGGAGGCTTCCCCAGATCCTCGGCCCAACACTCCTGGCCCGATCGATGTCATTCCAGCCACATCCCTTTTCAAAGGCACATATATGTAAATGAACTATTAAGGATTTAAAAAAAAAATGGAGAGAAAGGATGTGTGGCATAAAGAGAAAGCTCTGCAGAGTTAGGAATATAAGGACAGATCCTCTTCTGTTTCATTTTTGTGATGTAGAGTGATTGCCTTTGGAACAGAAAGGGGGACGCTGGGGGGGGGCAGGGCGGAAGGAGTGATTGTGGATGTTGCTGAAGGAAGATAACCATGGGTGGTGCCTCTCCCCTGCCCAGGGCTGGGGATAGCTATATCTTCCTCAAGCTCAGGAGATGTGTACCCAACTGCTTATTATGTTTGGCCCTGACAATAATCTTGTATCTGCAAATTGTTTGTTTTTGGGGAAATTTGCCTCTTTTTCTTGGGCAAAGGGAACAGTTTATTCCTCCTACAGGGTGAAGGGATGGGTCTGTCAATGCTGGCTATATCATAGAATTTCTGGAACAAATAAGCATATAGTCTATATCACTAGAAGACCATAAAGCAGGCTGAAGTTTTGTAAATGGAGTAAGTACATTTTTTGGTACTTAAAGGACTGAATAATGGCTTTCTATAATAGTTTTTTTTTTTTTAATGTAAGTAGTCCATCGCTGTTTACTTTTATAGAGCATTACCTTTTACATAGTTTAACACAGGTCAATTTATTCAAGCCTCATTAAGAAAAATAAAGTCCAAAAGTGTTCTTTACTTGCACTGAGAAAGGGAATTTCTGTTATGTCTTATGAGTGCCTGTGATAGGATATACTCTAGAAGAATTCATTCTCACCAGAGTGAATTCTCACAACAGTCATGTTGTTTGATAATGCGCAGGGGAGAAATGACGATGCAGACACAGAGAGGTAAGTCAAGTTCTCCTACAACACACGGCCTGATGAAGATAGAGTGAGAATCAAACCAGTCCCCTAACTGGTTCAGAAATAACTGTAGGTTATTATGATTCATCTCTTCACTCAATACCTGTTTATTGATAGACTGTATCAGCTCTGTAGTAGGTGCTGGGGAAACTACTGTGGGAAAAGCAGATTTAGTCAAATGTGTGTTATTTAATGGAAAAACACATATTCATTTGAATTTTTCAAGTTTCTGATAATATAAATCATTACTGATGATTTCAGAGTTTTGAAGATGTGGTCCTAACCTCACGTAGGCACCAAAAATAGCAGCGTGATGCTATATTAAGTCCAAAGACCAGAGTAAATGTTAAGGTAAGAATATCATTATCTGTTCACTATTTGGCCTTATTTCTCACAATACGAACCAGAGCTGTAGGGATGTGAGTATGGCAGACTTCAAATCAGCAATTCGAATAAACAGAATGGGTTCTGAACTCAGTACCCCATATAAAAGGTAGTGCCCTGTATAAAAAGACGATAGGTTAATCTTTAATGACTTGAACCCATGTTACTAAAAAATGTTAAGGGGAAGAGATTATGACTTCTCTTTCCAATAATCACATACTACAACTAAGAATAATTAGCGAAGTTTGATAGGATATTTTGTATAATTGATAACTTTAAAAACAAAGTATATGCATTAACTTGAAACTGATATTCACCTGTTTTTCCTTTTATAGTATCTGACAGTTTATAAGTGGCAAATCTAGACACCAAGATGCTAAGCAGAGCTTTGGAACGTCTCACAGAACAGGGGAGGCAAAAATTGGAATTTGAGGAAGGCCAAGTATGAAGGGACCATGGAAAACAGTATAGTCTTTCAGCTGGCAGACAAAGGGCGGTATATAAGAGTGCAGTTAAACTAGAAATAGACTAGCTCTCACCAAGAATGAAACCAACTAACTTTGAGTCAGCTAAATCTCAGGCTAGATTAAGATTTTCTGCAATTTGCCTGCCTGAAACAAAATAAATTCTCTACAGGCAAAGATGATAATATTTAGAAACTTAAATTATCTCTGTAGTTTTTTTTAAATGTATTAAGTCCAGTATTTACTGGAAAATCACCTGGCATGCCAGAGGAAAAGAACAATTGACCAAAATGAGAGAACAAAAGACAATAAAATATATATGCAGAAGATCCTGACTGATTTTTAAAGAGCTTTGATTCACATCTCTAAGAAATTATATGACACAGTTCAGAATCAGCAGAGAACTGAATCATATGAAAAAGAATCTAATGGATGTTGTAAAAGTGAAAAATACAATAACAACTTGAGTTCACTATATTTCTTTTGAGATGAAATGGCCCATACCTCAGGGTACCATGCTCTTTTCATGTCCAACTTTTCCATAGGATTAAGAAAAGACGATCATAAAGAAGTGTCTCAGAATCCTGAAGTAAGACCTTGCAGATCTGCCTGCCCCACATGTCCTTCCCCATGCTCTTACCTCACTCAGCTTCACTACGCTCACTCATCAGGTCAGAAGTTCTCTGTGAAATCGCTTCTGCCATCACAAATCTGAGTCCATGTTCCTCTTCTATGCTCCCATGGCCCTGGAAAGCTCCACTTATCACTTCGACTGCATTTATTAGTTGTTTATATTTCCCACAAGACTCTGATGCTCAATGAGAACAGAGAGCAATTTATTTTTAGAATCTACTACAGTGTCTGGCATAGATTCTCCCCTTGACTCAAGTAAAGCATTTCTGCCCACAGGCTGATACTTCATGATTTAGTCTGGTGGTCCGTCCACGTTACTACAAAGAAAGACATATCCATTTCTAAAGGAAATCCTGGGACAATGTTTTCACTGTTCCCAAATCATCTTTCTCTTAAACATAAGGTTGATGGAATGATTTGAGGAGGTTTGTTTTCTAAGAATGTGTGTTGGATAATGACACAGATTTTTGAGGAGAAAATCTATCAAAATCACTTTAACATGCTCTAATTGGCAGTGGGCTAAAGAGAAAGATGATTCCTGAGTCATGTGAGCCTCTGGAATACTACCGAAGAGTTCTTTCCCTGTTCCAAGGCATCTCTAGTTGCTCTCCCATGGCAAGAATTGTCGCATCAAGAAAATGCACGTAGGCATCTGAAGGCCAGCCTGACACAGAAGATTAGCGACACGAAGGAGGGTAAACCCAGCCCCAACTTGTCCCTTTGGCTGTGACTGGATTGGCAGAAAACAGGTAGTAAAAACCCTCTCTTGGACTGTGGCTTCATTACAACCAGAGCAGAATGTCTAAAATAACCAAGTTATTTTATTCATCCATCCACATGTACCCCCAGCTTCCTGCAGGGCGCTTGACCCATCCTGTGGTTAGTTTACCTGATAGGAGCAAACTCTCACATGTAAGATCCAAGAAAATCCTGGCAGTATCTGGGAGGAGAGTGAGCATGGCTGAGGAGAATCCCCCTGCATCGTTTTCCCATCAATACAAAGCCTGGCCAGACTTCTTGTGCAAGAATGATTGAAAGAAGTATATATAGCATGTGGTTTATTGCCTCTTGAAAATTGCTGTAATAAAAAAGAAAAGAAAATTGCTGTAATAGAAAAGAAAGGAGAGAGCTGCGTTTTGCATAAATGTTCTGGAAAAGTTTTATAGTAAACAAAACAAAACACACCTAAAATGAATCGATTCTGCTCTGTGCAATCAATAAAATTGTAAAACTACATATGTATTATTAACTCAAAGAAGATTGAAAAAATTCACAGCAATGGCAATGGAGTGAAGAGCAACTTGAGGTTCAGAAGGAAGAGAAATTAATCACTAACTTAATAATAGAATGGTACATGACATAGAAAACAGTAAAGAAAAAGCTACACCAAAATTCAAAAGTGATGTGGAATCTAAATTTGAGACATTTCCTAACATATAACAGAATAGGCCAGGGAGGTGAAAGTAATCAGCGAAAAGATAACACAAGGGAGCAGCAAGATATCTGACATGAGGAATCATGAAGAAGAAATAAGAGCAAAAGGGAAGTAATAAAATGATCTGGATGTATTAGAAGACAAATTTTCTGATGTAAAGATAAAATTCACAGAATCACAATGATTATAGTGGGTCCAGCAAAATTAAAGAAACAAGGCCAATATCTACATATATGCTGGGGAAAATTATAATAATTATTCTTATTTTATTTTAAAAACCCAGTTTATGTGGGAGAATTCAGCCCCCTGCACTACCGCCCTCCTCACATACCTAGTGGTTTTATTACAAAGAAATACTAGCCTTTTTTTGGTCAATTTATTATGCTAACTGCATAAAAACCTATTATTTCCTTTGTAAAATGAAAATCCTGATTTATAAGTAAATATTATTAAAAGGCACACAAAACTGGAAAAATAATGGTAGATTATATGATGGACTAAAAGTTGGGTCTATCTATATTAGGAATTTTTACAAAGTATTGAGGAAATAACAAATATCTTACTAAAAATCTTAGAAGTAAAATGTTGGAAATCACAACAGGAAAATACAAATGGCAATTATTTATCAAGCCCTCAATAAATTCTCTTAAATAGGCGAATCAACAAAATACTGGCAATAAGCTTGGCACAAAATAGGTATTCAATATATACTTTAAGGACAAAACATGTGAATGAAATACTGACAGTAGATCTAAAAACTGCAAAATAAAGCAGCAAATTAAGTTTTGCCTTTTTAAATGTTGAGACAAAAAATGTTTATATGTTAATAGCCAATGCTAGTAGAAGTGAGAAAAAAATGACATCCTCATACTTTACTGTTAAGAATATAATCTAATAAATATATATATAGAAAAAATACATATGGAGATAAATTTGTATTTATGAAAACTTTGTACTATCTTAAAACTTATTAATTCCATTTATTTTATAGAGATGTGTATGAAAGCACATTCAGTGGGAGACACTTTATAATCAATTAAAATTAGGAAGAATTTAAATGTCAAACAATGGGAAACTGTTTAAACAAACTCTTGTGTAGTTGGAGTTTGAGAAGGATACATAAAGATATTGAAAAATCTTGGTGTGCCTGGGTGGTGCAGTTGATTAAGCTTCCCACTCTTGGTTTTGGCTCAAGTCGTCATCTTAGGGTTGTGAGATCAAGCCCTGTGTTGGACTCCTCACTCAGTGTGGACTCTGCACCCCCCTCCCATGCTCTCTCTCTCTCAAATAAATAAATCTTTAAAAAAAGAGATATTGAAAAATCTTCACAGAGTAATATTAAATGAAAAACAAAAGTAGAAGGGTAAGTACCTTCATGTTTACCTGTATTTACATCTGGATCATGGGATTACTGTTGGTTGTGTGCATGCTTAAGGTTCTTTGTGTCTTCCAGTAATGAAAATAGGTTACTCGGATAATAAAAAGAGATATCTTTATACATGTCATAAACATATAGTAAAACTGAGAATGGTGAGGTGAACAGAATTTGAATGCACATTTGTATTCTCCCCAGATTGCCTGGGGCTCTGCTGGCATGTAGACACATTGTGTTTTATGCCTAAGTGGTGACGGCTTTGCCTGTGAAATAACTTCTTCAAATGACCATTGAGGTTCTTATTCCCACTTGCCACAAGGTGAAGAAGTCTTCTTTGGAATAGTCAGAGCTGATATTATTGAGCCTACTCTGGGACCAGGCAACGTGCTAGGAACTTTGCATGGGTTTTCTCATTTCGTTCACATCACAGATCAAAGAGGTAGACAGTATTCTCATGCCCGTTTTTCACACGAAGACTCTTGGACCGAAAGAACTAAAGTGCATGGTTTAAATTAACTAGTAACTAGTTACTATGACAGAAAGTCATAGTAACATGACAGAAAATTGTAATGCATTTCTGGTGGGACATATTTCAAACTTCTGCCTTATATTGTACAATGCAGCTAGAGAATTATAGTTCACTGTGACCATTCTCTACATAAACAATAGTAAAACGAAATATTCCTCATACGCCTTTCATCCTTAGTTTGGTAATTAGCCGATATGCAATTTGGAGTTGAGGAAATGTCATTTATATTTGGGATCTCCACCACCACATTATTATGTTGGTCGTCCTAGCGAAACGTTCTGCTAGGACTCTGTGCTAGGGACTAGGGAGTAACTAGTCCCTAGAAAAGGTTGGATTTGGATTCAAGTAACCTGATGGTCCCATGAAGAATGCTTATGAAAATCCCTCCCCCTTTTTTTTTTGAAATCTGATAAAGTAAATTCACTTCCTCTGCGCCGTAAAACTTGAGGCTAATCGGACAGCATGTCTGCAGAGAGCTGACAGAGAACCTGTGTTGTCTCCGGAGGCTGGGGGAGAATAATGTAAACTGACGTGGTGCCTCAAATCGCTCTGACTTGGAATTCCATGAAGGGAGATTCTGAAGCCAATTTACTCAGGAACTGCACGAATGAGACGTTGTCCTGTCAAAAGGCTGTCAAATCATGCCAGGCCTCTCGACTGTTCATTCCAAGAGACACCTGCCAAAATAATGGACCGGCAATCTGGCATTCTCAGGACCACAGGAGGAAGAAAAGTGTTTATCTTGCATACACAGCTACTGACGCTTTATTTTTAACCTTTTGTGTGATGACTAATTTTATCCTCTAAGTCAGAGGGGCTAGGGATGTGAGTTTCAATCCTGTATACATTTCTTATAAATGGGTGCTTGTTTGGGGAAAACATTCTTTGTTTCTCCTTTCTGTTTGGATTAGACAATTAGCAGTCCTTGCCTTACTAGTAGCTCTGATAGTACTACGATATTGAGGGCATCCAACTTTAGAACCTTGAAACTATTTTCCTTCTTTTGAAATTAATATGCTCAGGTCTATTAAAATCTCCGAAAACTCCAAAAGAAAAGGGAAAAGAAAAAAATGATGTAATAGCTGAAAACAAGCAAATAAAAGCAGTCATTTATTTCCTCTTGAATTCGTTGAACAAGTATTTACTGAAAATTGACAGTGTTCAGTGCTGGGAATACAAAGATAAACAATCCAGAGACCTTGCCAGGCAGGAACTCAGAATCCAGGTAAAGATGCAAAAATGCAAATTAATAATTAAATACACCATGTGGCTTCAAACCTTGCACAGAATGAGGGGGATTAGAAACACAATGAGAAAAAAAGTTACAATGCAGAAAAGCAGAAGCAGGCTCACCTAACCTTTTTATAAAGGTTATAACGAAGGATTGTAAGAGGAGACAAGGCTGGAACCATGTGGCAATGAAATGAAAAGTGGAAGTAGAAGGAAAGGAAGGAGGAAGCCAAAGAAGAGTGGGAGGATAGGACAAGGCTGTTCTGTAGGACACTTAATCCTGAAGCAGTCAAAGCCTTTATAAGGACATGCACATCCTTTGACCCAGAAACCCTGCCTTCAGGAGTTTACATTAAATATTCACAAAGATTTAGCTACATAGCACTGTTTGTTTGAAGTAGCAAAGAATTATAAGCAACTAATATGACCCAGATAATGTTTTTAATATGGCATAGCCATCAAATGAATATTACTCTTTTATTAAAAATGAAAAGAACAGATGGAAAAACACTCCCAGTAAATAGCCTTAAAATGTGAAAACACATCCTATTATATCACTTTCGTAAAAAAAAAAAAATATGAAGTGTACGTAAATGATCTTTCTGAATGTTCTCCATTCAAAGATGCATGTTTTATCCAATTTTGAAATCATGCTGTATCTTACAATTAACATCAAAAGATCTTTGGCAGCCACCAAGTGAGGGAGTGAGCTGAGACATAGTTATTATCTGCCCATGTGGTAACCTCATGGGGTCCAAGGGGATCGTATTAAGTTCAGTTATGCTCATTGGTAGCACCTCAAGGATTTAAAAGTTAAAAATGGGTTCTTAACTGTTGCTAAAAAATATCTTCCAAATTAGTGGATGAAACATTGAAATTAGAAGTTATTAATCACGCGGCAGACGTTGTGTCACCCAGGCGGTAATATAATTCAGGACAGTAGAAACCGTCACCTCAGAAAGCACCCTAAAATTTGCTGAGAGTAGATCTTAAGTTCTCACCACAAGTGTGCACAAGACATCCTCCCCCGAAAGGGAACTATGTGAAGTGATGGATATGCTAATTAACCTGACTGAGGTAATCATCACACAAAGTATATGTATATCCAATTGTCACTTTGTAGACTTTAATTTAGACAATTATATTTGTCAGTTATACCTCAGTAAAGTGAGGGGGAAAGAAGGGATCCTGGAATTTTCAAAGATGTCACTCAGGTGCCAAACATAATCCGTCAAAATTTTCCATCAGACTTGCAAGGAAAGCTTTTTAATATTCTACACTGTTATTCCATTAAAATTAAAAAAAAAAAAAACTAGGCCTTTAACGAATTTGAGATGGAATTTGAACTCCAGTATTCTTTGATTTTCCTTGAAATTAGGTTAGTAATCATAAAGGACCTCAAATTTCAAGCGCCTGATTAGGAACTAGAAAAAACTACTTTTTTGATACTTTTACCGCAGTCTGTGGTCAAAGTGATACACACGATTTTTAGTCTCTGAGTGTGAAGGAGGTTTCAATTCAGACTTGGTCACACACACACACAAAAATATCACAGATATGTATTAATGTATTCAATATTTTCTCAGCAAAAATTTTTTGTGCATTGAATGTTTGCTTTTTCCCCAAAAGCTGTTATTGAATCGTTAAGTGGTTTTATGTAAAATGGAATATTAGAATATGTATGTGAGAATCAAGAGAATATGTTTTTTTATATAACTATATATACAGTCCTACCTTCTTCAGACCTACAGAGCAAAAATATTGTAATACCATATATAAGAAATGTGTTTACATCTCATAAATGAAATTTAAATTAATTCATTTTCTCCTTTTTCTTCAGTGTTCTAAATTATTATCATTTTTAAAAATATTTTATTTATTTATTTGACAGAGAGGAGAGCGATCACAAGTAGGCAGAGAGGCAGGCAGAGAGAGAGGGGGAAGCGGGCTCCCTGCTGAGCAGAGAACCCAAAGCGGGGCTCGATCCCAGGACCCTGAGATCATGACCTGAGCCCAAGCCAGAGGCTTTAACCCACTGAGCCACCCAGGCGCCCCTATTATTATCATTTTGAAAATTTCATTTATTTATTTGACAGAGCACAAGCTAAGGGAGAAGCATGGGAGCCCGATGCGCGGCTTGATCCCAGGACCCTGAGATCATGACCTGAGCCAAAGGCAGGAGCTTAACCTACTGAGCCACCTAGGTACCCCAGTGTTCTAAATTATTTTTACAACCTGAAGTTATTTATATTAATTGTTACTAATGTAATCTTTTTTTTTTAAGATTTTTTATTTATTTATTAGAGAGAGAGTGAGAATGAGAGGGGAGAAGGTCAGAGGGAGAAGCAGACTTCCCGCAGAGCCGGGAGTCCAATATGGGACTCGATCCCAGGACTCCGGGATCATGACCTGAGCTGAAGGCAGCCGCTCAACCAACTGAGCCACCCAGGCACCCCACTAATGTAATCTTTTAAAAGGTTTCTATTCTCCTGTAAGCCAGCCTTCATTTTTATCCTACACTTTTACCTTATAACATCACTTTTCATTCTTTATTTCCTAGAGTTCGTATTTTTTTAATTAAAAAATTATGATTTTCTTCCCTCACTTGATGCTGCATTTGTCTCCTTTATCTCGCAGAGAATAGTGTTTTTGTATTTTGTATTTTCTTTTTACTCATTCTTAAATAAAAAGAAATAAGTTAGATATAGTATTTACCTTAAGCTATTCTCCTTGGGTTCCCTCTCTGTTCTTACAAATGCCAATCTTATCAGTGCTGGAAGCCAACACTTGCGGAAAAAGTGGAGAGGAGACTGGGCCAAGGGCAACCCAGCATGGAACTTGGTCTTGGTGAGCTCCTGGCTATTTCGTGACCCCCCTGGGAGGGCTGGCTTGCTGTTCATCATTCAGTAGCCCTGGTGTAGACTCCAAATTTGGCAGATCTGGCCTCCTTTCTCATCTCCTTATTTATTACGTTATTACATTTTCCTAATTATCAGCAAACCTAAAAATATTTTTCACATGCTTATTGTCCATTTTCACTATTTATATTTTCCTTCACGTGAATTTACTTTCTATTGTCTTTGTCCATTTTTTTTCTTGATGTTTATCCTTTTACTATGAATTTGCAGTTTGGTGATTAGGAATATTAAGTTTTGTGTATATGCATGTTACAAAAATTTTTCCCCACACATCAGCTTTTTTTTTTAACTGTCATGTTCAATATCTTTCATCATGGAAGACTTCATTTTTACATAATAACATATTTCTGTTTTTTCATTAAAGACTTTTGGATTTTCTTCCTTTCTTAAGAAGTCTCACTCATTTCAAAGCATGCAAAGTTGGGCGCCTGGGTGGCTTAGTGGGTTAAAGACTCTGCCTTTGGCTCAGGTCATGATCTCAAGGTCATGGGATTGAGCCCCACATCGGGCTCTCTGCTCGGTGGAGAGCCTGCTTCCCCTTCTCTCTCTGCCTGCTTCTCTGCCTACTTGTGATCTCTCTCTGTGTCAAATAAATAAATAAAATCCTTTAAAAACAACCCACAAAGCATACAAAGTTTATTTTTTATAATATCTATGAAATTTATATCTATATGTGATGGAAGTTATCTTCTTTTAATCACTAACTATTTTTCTTTTTTTTTTTTAAGATTTTTTATTTGTTTATTTGACGGGGAGAGAGAGAGAGCACAAGTAGGTAGAGGGAGAGGGAGAAGCAGGCTCCCTGATGAGCAGAGAGCCTTATGAGGGGCTCAATCCCAGGACCCTGGGCCGAAGGCAGTCACTTACTGACTGAGCCACCTAGGCGCCCCACTAAATATTTTTCTTTATTCAGTTTTTTCAAGAGTGTTTTTGTATACATGCTTCCATTCTTATGCTGATTGTGCTGAAGTGTAATAAAACATTTAAAAGGATGATCTTTGAAGTCATTTTGGCCCTGCTACTTGTTAGGAATGGGCATGGGAGAAAATCAACTATATTAATTTTCTGTTTTCAATTCATCAACCTTATGTTATCTTTAATAATGCTTTATTTCTCCTCAAATTTTTAAATTGAGTATCTAATTTTGTCAATAATTAATGCATTTAAGGATCTGTTTTTTCCACTAATTTTTGCCTTTATTGGAATCATGGTTCTTGATAGGTAGTATTATCCTTATCTTGTTTCCAAGAATTTTATGATTGCCCTTTTGATTTCTTTTAACAAAGAGTTATATAGGAGAGTATTTTTATACAGATGGTTGAGTATTTCTTAATTATAAATAAATGTTGATTCATTGCATTGACCTCAGTGTTTTGTACCTGCTTTGGTGCAATCAATGATGGGGGTTGTCTCTTGCCTAATATATGATTGATTTTTATAAATGCTCTATAGGCATTAGAAAAAAAGTTACTTTCCAAATCTTATGATTTATATTATTTAATGAGTTTATCAGCTAGGTTATATTTTTGTCTTTGTCATCTGCATCCTCCATAGCCTTTTTATTTATTTTATTTTATCCCTCAAAGTGTTAGAAAGGTGTTTTAAATGGTCTGATTACTATTGTTGAAAATTAATATATATATAATATAATATATATTGTATATATTATACATATATATGTATATACATATATATAATATTGTATATTATAATATATATTATATAGTCCTTATCATTATAATATATAGATATGTTATAGCCAGGAGAATATTTCTTTCTGGTTATGAGAATTCTTTTTTTTTTTTAAAGATTTTATTCATTTATTTATTAGGAAAGAGAGAGAGTAAGAGAGAGCATGAGAAGGGAGGTCAGAGTGAGAAGCAGACTCCCCATGGAGCTGGGAGCCCGATGTGGGACTCGATCTCAGAACTCCGGGATCATGACCTGAGCCGAAGGCAGTCACTCAACCAACTGAGCCACCCAGGTGCCCGGTTATGAGAATTCTAAACCCTGGGCTTCCAAATGCTGTTTTATGCCATGGTAGAACAATAATAAAATGGTTAAAATTTTAAACATGTTTAATCTTTGGCCCCATAAAGAAGTCGACTATTACAAATTACAAACTACACAAGGCTGCACTTCCAAGAAATGCATAAGTCCGTGAAATTAAATTATGCATTTAGAAAGTGGTCTGTCTAATACTGGCAGATATTAATTAAAGAAATAATTGTCTGGATTTTAAAAAAAGACTCTATCTCTTTTGTTCAACAGGCTGGTTCAAATTTCCTAAAATGGCCTCTACTATGACCAAGAATACCTTTATTTTCTCTCTCAAATGAAGACTAGCATGCAAACAACAAGAACCATGTTCATTTCAATTACACTTGGAATTCTATAAAGATTCAATTATATATTTCAATATGATGGCCTTGAATTAGGGAACTGTCATATTGAAATTAAATTAGAGCTGTGTTTCTCAAATTATGATTTTCATTCCCTAGGGAATCTTGATACTATACTATGGAGTAGGTTATTCCACAGTATAATTGTAAAATATCTTCTTGAAGCATCATCATATTCAGAAATATAGTGGAAATGAGTGGAGAGTGGTAGGCAATAATAGTAGGAATTAAGTAATTCATTTAGCTAATATAAAATATTTTTATGTTAAATGTGTGTGAATAGAAAACAAAAGTTCAATGAAAATGTTTTCATTATTTATACATATAAATATTCAAATAATAGAAAGTGTGAAATGTAACATCCTTCCTGCCCTAAATAATTGTTATCCAGCTCCTTTCCCCAGTGCAATAGGTTTTTAATTCTTCTGCTCACTCCTACCTCAGGGTTTGCTATAATTCCCAGTGCGGTACTCCTGGCAAAGCTTGCGTGGAAAAAGCACATAGCGCCATATGTAACAGAGCTATTTGTATGTATCTTTTGGACCAGGTATGTATAAAAGATTCTCTTTAATTCTAATAGTTTTTTCTGTTTGTAGTGCTTTCTTTTGGGTTTTCTAAGAAATCATGTCTGCAAATAAATATAATAACTTATTTTCTTTCCAAATTTATCCCTTTCTTTTTTTTTGTTCATTTAGGCAATGATCAGATCTGTATTTATTAATATTATCAGGTGTTATTATTATCAGATCTGTATTTATTAATAATTTTGGTTATGTTTTTTGCTTCATTTTCTAAATTTAGTTAAAATGCCTTAAGAATTTCTTCATTACATATAATGCCAGATAACATTTATGGTGTTAAGAAAATATTCTTTTATTTCCATTCCAGAGTGGGAATCACATTTTACAGAATGATCTTGGCTTTGCCTTAGATAAAATAATTTTATTTTTTGACCTTTTAAACTGATTAGTTCTGTTTTGTGTGATAGAATTTGCCCTTCAACTTTTTTTTTAAAAGATTTATTTTTAGAGAGAGAGAGAGAGTGCGTGAGCAGCGGGGGAGGGGCAGAGACAGAGGGAGAGAATCCTCAAGCAGACTCCCCACTGTGCACGGAGCTGGACACTAGGCTCAATGCCAGGACCCTAAGATAGTAACCTGAGTTGAAATCAAGAGTCAGATGCTCAGACTGAGCCATGCAGGCTCCCGGCCTCAACCTTTTGATGTAACTATCACAGAATGTAACCATTGTGAATAAGGAGATACTTTTCCTCATTTTACTATTCCTTTGTTCATTTCCATCATTTGTAGGGGTTACAGTCTTTTCTCCTAATGCCATTTTCCACAAGTTAACATATATGCATTTTAATAATAAAAGAAAAGCTCAGTGAACAATATGTATTTCAGTGGTTTTTATAATTAGGATATAGATGCAGAAGGTTATTTTCCTGATACACTCTTCTAGGATCTCACAATGCTCACTAAAATGCAGGACTTTTTGGTGGAACATTCAAGTATCAATGTTAAATATTTGATTATGCAAATGGAATTCATAGGACAAACAACACTTTCCATCCCTAGAGACAATGGCTGTGTCTTCTAAGGCTGTGACAAAACTTTTTCCCTCGTTTGAAACATTTTATTACTTTTACCATTAGCAACACAGTAAAATGCTACCCTGATTTCTTATGCATTTTTTAACGAAAAAAATAGCAATCTTTAAGTCCATGTTATAATACCTTCTTTGAGGTTCACTTCAACATCAACAATGCTATAATCTGTCCATGGACTTTAAGTAGTTGTCTGTGAAGTAACAACTCCATTGAGTTCCATTCTCTTGCTGAGTCAGTAAAACTAGCTTTCAGGTTATTTTTCCCCCTACTGCCACTTTGGTTTTACATAGTATCCTTCTAAAGAGATTCTTTTCCTCCTTCGAGACCAAGTGTGTCTTTTCTTAAGAGTGGCTTTTTGGGGATCTATTTATTAATAATATTAATTATTAATATGTTTAAATATTAATGTGCAAAAAGGATTAGGCTTTACTGCCCTTGAATCTCCTAGTAATATTTTAAAATGAAATTACCTTATGCAGAAGATGTTCAGGACCCACAGTGGTTTTGAGTATGCTACAATAAGCCTCTTGAGGCCCTCCTTGCCATAGGATGAGCTGTCTGCGGTTAGACCTCTAAAGGAAGTGAATGACACCAGCAGTCTATTTGGCAAGAATTCTTAAAATAAAGTGGCCCTTTTCCACTGCTAAGTGAGGGGACTGTTGCTGAAGAAGAAACCCTTGGTTTGCCACACTTGACCTAAAAAAGGCAACTCATCCCTGAGGAAAAGAGACAATGATTATTTGAGTGAATTTTTATGAAAACCATGCACTTTAAAGCAAAACTAGAAAAAATTCTTGGCTAAGCTAAGGATTTATTATGTGGAAAAGAACTATCAATGAACCCAGTAGAGACTAAAAAATCAGATTTTAGAAGTAAAGATTGACCTTTTACAAAAGAAGTTGGACAGAAACAGCATCCTTTCTTCTGTGGCACCATGTAATTAACATACAACACTGACCTCCCAAAAGTAACGCATTGTACC
Source organism: Nasua narica (assembly GCA_028533885.1). NCBI lineage: Eukaryota > Metazoa > Chordata > Mammalia > Carnivora > Procyonidae > Nasua > Nasua narica. The sequence continues at coordinate 46,437,080 of CM052813.1, read as the reverse complement.
CCTTACCACTTAGCCAGAGGGTCTACCCTGAGATTTCTGGCAAGCCAGCTGAGCTCTTCCATTCAATGAACAGTCAGTGATTATATTGCATACCCAGGATTATTCACCTTAATATTTAAAAGAGCTCATTCTCTTCACATTGAAAAAGAAACCATTACTGTGAAGAAACTATAATTACTCGGAATGGATCAGCTCCAAAGCGCAACGTAGTGATTTTAATTTTTGGAGTGTACACAGCTTGGTGAAATGGAAAGAAGTAGTTCACCACAAATATTCATGAGTGCCACTGAGCCCTTCACCCCCCACACATTTGCTGGACTACTCATGACGTCTGGTTTCAAGTCAGAGTTATGCTGTGTATTGTTTATGTGATTTTTACCTGGTCGCTTCTCTCCTGTCCCACCCATTTTCTTTATAACTAAAAGAAGGGCGCTCAAATTGCACAGAGGTTAAAAAATAGAAAGTGTCTGACAGAAATGATTTCATTCACTGCCACCAAAAAAAAAAAAAAGAAAGAAAAAGAAAAAAGAAATGGTTTCACTTACTCTTGCCATGCCCATGGCAAAAAATAATGTTCAAATATGACATCTCATACTGAGTCCAGATGAGGCTTCTCAGAATCCTTCATGCTTCCATAACCTTTGTCAATAGGTTGAAGTGTGAAAGCCGAATTGACCCCTTGGCAGATCTCCATTATAGGTAAAATTTACATCACATCCTACAATTAGGATAACAAAAACAAAGCAACAAAACATTGCACCCTGACACAAACCAAAATGGGACTAGTTTTAGTCTCGAAATAAACAAAATCATGAATGTTCACATAAGTTACTGACTCGCTAACAAAAGCATCTTTTTTTTAAAAAAGATATTTATTTATTTATTTTACAGAGAGACGGCATGAGCTGGAGGGGCAGAAGGAGAGGGAGAGAGAATCTCAAGCGGACTCCATGCTGAGCGCAGAGCTCGACATGGGGCTCCATCACAGGACCCGAAGACCATGTCCTGAGCTGAAACCAAGAGTCAGATGCTCAACCGACTGCACCACCCAGGTGCACCTCTAACAAAAGCATCTTTATCCCTGATTTTTATAACGCTGATACCTGAGATTTTGTCAGAATTTTCTTGGATACGGTAACTGTAAGAACATTGCTCTTTTTTCCTACTGTGAACAGATAACTGCAAATTTGATAAACTGGTAATTTTGCTGATTTTTTTCTTTAAATATTTGTTGTGTTTTTATTTGATGAGCCTGTTTTTCTGAAATCTGGCTCTCTTGCAAACTGTCTTTGTGAACAAATGACTCTTCCCTAAATGTTTTGCCTCTGCATCTTCCTTCCAGAGGAGTTAAAACATAGAATGATTTCTAGCTTTATATTTTGACTAGAAATTTCTGTTCAAAAGCCTAGGGTCAATGCTCTTATCCAGTAGGAAAATGAGATGATCCAGATTTTTCTCCCTTGGTTTCATCCATCTCATTACTACTATAGGGTCAAGGATAGACAAAGTTTTATTGGTGGAATCTTGAATATTTGGGTTTCATAAATTACACAGTTTTATAGAATCAATACTTATAATAGAAACCTGTTCTTCAAAGTCTGAATACAAGCAAGATAATGATAGCTATCGCTAATGGCTAAAATACTGTAAAATAATATCCCCTGTATGCAGAACTAGTATATTCTCCTGTATTCAGAAGTGATATCCTCTGATAAACTCATAAGAACGAAAGCCAATTATATGGTATTTCCCCCTCTTTTTTATTATTAGATATGAATAATAGGCAAAACTATTTCTCAAAACATAACAGAACATTGCCTCTTCCTCAAAGCTCTAACTCAAATTAAATTTTATGTTCATGAGAGCTTACTTGAATCATTAATTGCATGCCCATATGAGAGATCCCTTATGATACATAAGTATTTCCTTGTTGAATATGAGAATAAAATATTTACACCTTTGTTTGCTTTAGATAGAATGGTGGTCCCTGGTATAGCAGAGGAACAGATAAGGAATCCCGGGATGTGAGGTCTATGAGGAGTTAAGATTTAAATTTGTTTTAAGGTTTTTAGTCTGGCAGAGCCAGTCCGAAGAGGAAGAGCTAGAGGAACCTATTTCGAATTGGAAGAGAAAAACTCAGGGTATCATGGTATGGATGCATTTAATGCACAAATCCTGAGTCAGACTAAGTGAGGATGCCAAGGAAGAATGGCTGAAGTTTAATGGAGTTTCTCACATGAAAGCTAGTGGAATGAGGAAGTTCTGGAAGAGAGAAACCCACAGCAATATGTTGCCTGTGCCTGTTGTTCTTAATATTTAAATTGAAAATGGAAGTCTGTTTCCAGTTGCTATAGACACAAAATAGTTTGGACAACAAGGGTTGGGGTACGTATGGGTCTCAATTACTACTCAGCGATGAACCTCAGGAAAGAAGGCCCATGAACCTCTCCAGTGAGGATATGGGGCAAGACTTCCGGTGTGGGTCAAAGAGAGAGAGAGAATACTTGGTGGAAATGGGAATCATCATAGCAATCCAGACTTGGAATTCAACCTCAGGATGGAAGGAAAGACAATTGCCCCTGGAATCTGGCTGAGATCATGGAAGTACTGGGTGTCAGCTCTGGAGCATCGAAGGTTTTTCCCAAATCAAGTTTTTGGTTTCCTCCACACAGAGCATCCCATGCCATGATGGTCCTTTGGAGAAGCTTCACCGGAAGTTTAACAAAATGTAGGGTGGGGGTGAGGTGAGTGAAGCACAAAATGTTGCCGGGCTCAGCACTGGCGGTCTGTACAGAGTGGGTGCATTTCCAGGCCTCAGATACCTAACTCATGTAATACGTAGTGGTGGGATTCAGGGTTGCCTCTTTCTCTTAGCTATATTAGTCTCAGATAAGAGAGTTCTAAAAATTGAAGCAGATGCTATTTTCATGCATTCTTTAGAGTTTGATGCCTATACTTACTCGCCAAAGTCACAAACTCAAATCTTTTTGATGTAAGCTTGTCAGTGACCCCTTGTGCCCTTTGAATGTCTAAGAGGGCAGATCAGTTATCTAAGTTGGACATCTACACAGAACGCTGCTCCTCCAAATTGTCACCAGATTCTGTGGGTATTAAAGGCACTTCAAGATTCAGTTTGCTTGTGGTTTGGGCCGGGAGGTGAGAGGGCGATGGTTGCGGGATTAAGTCGTGTTTCTAGTGTGCAGGATGAGTGCGAGAACTTGCAGGCCGACTGGGGCCCTGTGCACCATTGGCTAAATACATTTTGGAAGCAGGCAAAGCTTAGATTTGGCCTTTTCAACCTCTCCCTAACAATCAAGTCCTGGCTAGTCCTTTATTACTCTTCTGCTCTATCCCAGTCTATCATCTTGCTTCCACTACTAAACTGCAAACAAATATAGCATTAGATACATAGTTAGATAGAAATAAGGCTTAAGCTGCACGTCTTTACAGAAATGTCCATAGGGCACTCGTGGAGATCCCTCTGAGAAGATTTCCAGATGGAAGAAGTGGGTATTGAAAGTGAATGACCCAACCACAATGGATGCCTTGGAGAATGGTCTGTACTCACTTCTCCCGGCCCACCCACTCGCTCCTGATGGCTACCCAAACTTGTGACTGATGACCGGGAGTCATGGCTCGGTTGTTATTATCTAGCTCTCAGTCCAATCTTCCCCTCATTCCCTCAGGCGACCCGTTTCATGGGAATATGTGGTCTGGCTGTGTGCTTTTCCTGGTATGCTAATGGAGGATTCTTGGAGAACTGAGAAACCAACAGTGATGTGTTACTTTTGAAAATAATAGTTTTGGGAGCAAGTTTTTAAAATAACTGCTCTGCATATGTGATGAGAGAAAAATCCATAAACGGAAAAAGTTTTCCAAAAGGTCTATACTTAGCTTAAAACTCTCCGAACGAAATTTAGAAATGGTCACATAATCCCAGATCTCCTTGAAATCATCAGGCTTTCTGCTCAGATATAAGCATCCACAGAGCTGCCGAGTCCCTGATTTCTAGAAGAGGCATCTAGCATCTCATCCTCCCAAAGAAGCCAGGAATGTGGGGCTCCTTCCTGGCTATGCGCACGAAGAGGTGGATGATGTCCACAATGACCATATCATTACTCACAGTCCACACTGGGAGAGTCTTGAAAGTGAAAGTGATTGCTAGTCATCATTGCACTGGAACAGCAGGAATCAATTAAGACTGTGGCCCAGAAAATTTAAACATACGATCTCCCTAGCACTGCACCTTATCCAGGTGGGCAGCCTGATTTTTAGTGCTTCCTGGGTCCGCTGGCTTCAGCAGGGGGCAGGTTAAATGGCCGCAAAGAGCAGTGCACAGGAAATGGCCTCTCCCACGGCAGAGGTTCTGGCGGAATCACTGATCCCCCCTGCTATCAGACGTTCTGATGCTACTTGCGGTGAAATAGGCTGGAACAATTTATGAGTGTATCCAAAGGGAGGAGTGGTCCAAGTAATGACGAGATGTGGAGCCTGGCCTTGAGTCTTTCAGAATTCACGGATTTTCTCAAAAGTCTTCTAAAGTTCATCTGGGGAAGCAACTCATCTTTTGGTAGCCTCCCACCAGCTCCTAACATGTACCTAGGATAGCAGTTGGGAAATTTGATATTGGCAAGCGATTTATACAGCATTTGCTGCTAGCATGTAGGTGGGGACATCCTGCCTTCGCAATTTGGGACAAGTGTCCTAAGAGTTCCAAGCATGGCCTTTGGAGTCAGACTGCGTGGGTGTTAATCCCAGCTCCGTGCCTTGCTGTCTGTGAGGGCAAGTCACTAAATTGCTCTGTGCTTCAGTTTTCTCAACTGTGAGATGACTATAGTAATACTTACAGCATAGCCTGTTTAAAAGATTTTAGATTTATAACAGTGCCTGGCAATGGATGTTAGCAATCACTGATAAATGATGCCCATGGTACTGAAAGCCTCAGATCATTACAAGGAGTGGAGCTGGAAGAGCTGTAGCCCTTTGAATATTTGTGTTTTTACCATCCCCTGGTACAATTTATCTTAACCATTTTTCTGCCCCATTACCAGAGGTTTTGTTCCCGGCTAGGAATTGGGGATAGGGGACACATACTCCTAGCAGACTCATTAGGAGTTTGCTGAAGTCACAGATAAATCCCTTGTGTTGACTAGGTTTAATGTTTGTTCTTTTGAGATCAGCAACGGGACAGACATTTTAAGACATCAAGAGGTCTAGGAGCCATTCAAAGCATTATTCTACTGCCTTTTCTTTCTTTATTTTTTAACTTACATTTTTAAAATTATTTATTTATTTATTTATTTATTTATTTATTTATTTGACGGGGAGAGAGAGAGAGAGAGGAGGAGAGAGAGAGAGAGAGAGAATACAAGCAGGCTCCCTGCTCACAGGGAGCCCAAGGCGGGGATCGATCCCAGGACCCTGGGATCCTGACCTGAGCTGAAGACAGATGCTTGACGGACTGAGCCACCCAGGCGTACCTTCTGCTGCCTTTTCATTCTCTATTCAAAACAGAATTACCCGACACTCAAATATCATCACGAGGGTTTTAGCCTACTGCATGTGGAGTCAATTCTTCCAAAAGTGCTAGCAGGCTTTCCTCCCCACATTTGTGGGGGGGTATACCCAAGACAAAATTGTCTAAAGGATAATTCTAAGTACACTGCTCTCTGGCTCCTTCTATTATCCCCGAGGACGGAAATAAGTTGAGTTCAATAAGCAGCTCCACTTCTTGAGACTGACATTAAGAAGGAAGCTGGCAAGATTTTTGAGCTAAGATTCTCAGAGGAACCTAGCAAAGATCTATTCCATATGCTCCCATGGCAGATTTATCTTTCTGAGAACAGGTATCTACAAATCTTGGTGTGATTTTCTTGAGGAAAAAAAGCTGTCACAATTGATTGTTTCCTTAAGAAAAGAAAAATAATTTTAGGTGTATGGTGAGAGTTAAGAGGATGTTATAGCTTCTAAAATGGAATTTAACTACGATTTTAGTGAAACTTTGTTGTCCAGAATGTCTGTGAATATGCATAAGATGGAGGCAATTTAAAGTTGATTTCTTTTCCTTTTCCTTTCTCATAACATTGATACCCCAGGGATCAGCAAAAGGGACCCCATTTGGTAAATGCCCAAAGCAGAATACATCTTAGCACCAGCCCCAGGGACCTTCCACCAGGATGCTCTGACCACAGAGTGACAGTCTCCGTGAGATCCAGGTTAACCCAGGGGCTGCCTTGGAGGTGTGGGATCCTGGGAAGTCTGACCAAGGAAGGTGACATGACCATAGATATAACGTGGGAAGCCCCTCACCTAACTGCACTGTGCACCGTGATACCACTCTGGCTATTCCCTGATTTTATCCTAAAGAGAAGGTGGAGCTGCGGATCAGCACCCATACTCCTGGAGGCTTAGTCTTAGCCCTGTCCTTCACCTGTGCTCTGCCCTCAAGTCCCTATATTGGACGTTCGTGTCTTCATTCCCAGGTCCATCCTTCCTTCCTTCTTCGCCATAGTCTTTGATATTGGCTTCTCGTTAGCATTCCTGCTTTCTTCTACGTCTCTCTAGTATTGCAAAGCCTAGAAGCCTGGAAACTACTTTTCTTTTTTTTTTTATTTTTAAATATTTTAATTTTTTTTAGATTGTATTTATTTATTTGAGATAGAGACAGTGAGAGAGAGCATGAGAGGGGAGAAGGTCAGAGGGAGAAGCAGACTCCCCGTGGAGCCAGGAGCCCGATGTGGGACTCGATCCCAGGACTCTGGGATCATGACCTGAGCCGAAGGCAGTTGCTTAACCAACTGAGCCTCCCAGGCGCCCCGGAAACTACTTTTCTTAAACTTCCTTTCTAGGAGGGCTATGGTTTACATTCTAGTCCGTGCGAAGGTCTCACACGGTGTTTGAAAGATGGAAGAAAAGACATCACTTCTTCAACAGTGGTGAGAAGGCACACGGGCTTCAGCAGACAGCAGCTGTGGGGTTTTGATAGTAGTTTTGGGATGTCCACCTGTGATTCAGTGATGGTGTTTCCTTGTAACTCTTAAACATCCATCTGAGCAAAAGCTTTGTGAAAGCTAGCAGAAGCTATCCTTACATAGCATTAAATTATCTTTGCATAAAATACTTAGAGTGGCTTCTGTTTTCCAAACCAAACTCTGATAAAGTAGCCAAGTATAAGAGAACCTATGTCGAGATTAAATAGGGAACCTCTTTGGAGATTAACTTTAGCAATTATCCCCACATGCTATAGTTGATGCTGATAAAAGAACTCTTCTCAGTCTCCAGCCTTGGGACCCAGAATTCCACCAGGCTTCCTCAGCCTCTTCTCTACATGGAGATGAAGGAAACCAATTTTTCTGCTTTTCCTAATGGCTTCCCTCTGAGAAGTATTATTTTTCCCTCATTCAACAGAAAAGGAAACTGACGGTCAAGGAGTTTCAGTAGCAAAAATGTTGAGAGGCAGAAGTCTGATTCAAACTAGGTTTTTGATGCTATTTCTGCTCCCCCTCTTAATTTTCATCTAGAATAGACCTCCTAGGAGTTCCTTCAATATAATTATAATCCTCTGTTTCCCTTTGGTATTTTTATTTTTTTTTAAAGGTTTATTTATTTATTTAACAGAGAGAACAGAAGCAGGCAGAGAGGCAGGCAGAGGCAGAGAGAGAGGAGCAGGCTCCCTGCTGAGCAAGGAGCCCGATGTGGGACTCGATCCCAGGACACTGGGATCATGACCTGAGCCGAAGGCAGCTGCTTAACCAACTGAGCCACCCAGGCGTCCCCCCTTTGGTATTTTTACTGTGTTTATTGTGGTCAGATTTTAAAATATGCCTTCTAGAAGACTTTCTAACTATGAAAGGAAAAAAAAAACAATCTGGAGTGGTAGTAGTAATAGTTAAAAGTATCACTCATTAGGCAGTTACAAAAGTCATATACTGTGCTGAGATTTTTAAGTGCTCATTTAATCATTAGAAGAATCCAGGTAGTCATTCATTTTTATTATCTATGTTTTACAAGAATAAAAACTAAGACCCACAGAGGTTAAGTCCAAGATCATAGAGTTGGTTTAGAATAAGGCCAGATGGAAATTAAGGTTTCTCCAACCCCAATGGTTCTGTTGATTCATTTAATAAATATTTTCAAGCACTCACTTTTAGGTGCATGAGAGAAAAAAAAACAAAAACAGGTACCACCCAAAAATCAATGTGTAACAAGAAATGAGGAGGTAAGCGATGGAGTCCAATTTGAAAAAAATTGTGCCGAATAACAGGTACACACATCCCATCAATAAGATGTTATGGATATTTGAGAATGAAATAAAAATATTTTTCTTTGAATCTACAGGTATCAGCTTTTTAAAAAGCTACAAATTTGCCAGGTTATACAAATATGTTAGGTAGTTTGAAACTACTTAATAAATAGAAATGTTTGCGCTAGGGATGCTATGAAAAAAATGGATGGAAAGAATGCCGTGAACTGAGAAAGTTTGGGAACCTCGGGGCCAGAAGATAGAAGTGAGGTAAATTTCAACTTTAAATTTACTGATGTGGTCTTAAAACTTAATCAGTTGCTCTCAATTTTAGGTTTTTCTCCTTTCCTCAAAGCACATCTCAGTCCTCATTAAATGCATGTGCCCTGTGCTTTGCTTAAAATTTTCCTAGAAGCAATTTCCTAGAAGTAATATGGAGAAACACAGGCAACACAGGCAGGGTTTTCTTTTTTCTTTCTTTCTTTTTTTTTTAAAGATTTTATTTATTTATTCATGAGAGACAGAGAGAGGCAGAGGGATGTCGGACTCGATCCCAGTACCCCGGGATCATGACCTGAGCTGAAGGCAGCTGCTTAACCAACTGAGCCACCCAGGCATCCCTATCTGGCTGTATCTTAGGAATGATGCATACAAGGCAAGTTACTGGGCTCAAGAGTGTGCCATTTAAAAATCTCTCCATTCATGTTGCAAATTGCTTTCTAGGCAGGTTATAACAAGTTTACATTCCCATTTGGGAGTCCATTAGAATGCCTACCTTGCTGTACCCACAGCACTGTAGAACGTTAGCTTTAAAATATGATCGTTTCTTAGGTGAAATTAATAATGTAATGCTTTTTTTTTTTAATGTAGTTAAGCATCTTAAAATGCTACATGTTCTAGGCCCATTTTATGTGGGGCATCTCTGAGTGAATGTGAGTTGAGAGAACGTGTCAGGGGACCAAGAGGTCAGGGAGCCAAAAAAAGACAATTATCAGATTTGGTTTAGTTCCCAAGACAGTTTTACATTGCTGGGGATTACCAGCCCCTTTTATGATCCACATAGACCTATGAATCCTGAAATTAACTGCAGAGAGTGGCAGTGACAGTGTGCCCCTCACCTTTTGTAGTGGCTTCTGACATACTATGGTCCCGAGAGAGTTTAGGAAGGTGTTACTCATTATATCCTCACTCATAATGCAGTGAGTAGAGAAGTTTTGCAGGCCTTCCCAATATTCAGTGCACAGGGCTACTGTCATTATCTGTGATTTTATACACTCTCATAAAAGCTGGGACTAGGCATACCAAGCACATTTAGTCTCCTGCCATGCAAACCTGGAAAGAATTCTTAAAGTCCTTCAATTTACTTCAGAAATATTACTAACACAAGTATTTTTAGGAAAGATACCATCTTCTCGCAGAAGGATTTACAAAGATAAATAAGACTCATACTCTGCTTTCAAGGAGCCCATTTAACCAAGGAAAACGGTAAGACAGATGTTAAAGGGACTAAAGCATGCACATGACTATATACCAAGTACCATTAGGTTAGGTACAAACGAAGAGCACGAATGGAAATGAAAGAATCATCAGGAAGAAAAATTCATCCTCAGACAGAAATGGGCAAAGTTTCACAAATAAGGTGGCATTTGCTACCAATGTAAAAGGAAGGATAAGATTTTTGGAAGTGGAACAGAGGTTTGATTTGGGGGAAGGAAGCAGCATTTCAAATTGAAGAAATTTCACAGGGGACAGGGTTCTGTATGGATGAGTTCAGTTTCTCCAAGACTGGCAGGTTCATCTTCAAATTGTGGATGTTAAATGTCAAGATGATGAGATTGTTTTACATTCAGTAGCCACTGGGATTCACTGAGAGACTAAATATGGAGAAGATTGGGTCTTGAGTTTCATTGAGAAGTGGTGTTGTGACCGCGGTTTGAAGTCCGGATTAGAATAAAGAATGGGAGTATGATGCTCAATTACAGGACCATTATTCCATGAGTCCAGGAAGAGGGTAAAGTACTCTTGAATTAGGGAGGCAGGAATGAAAAGATAAATGAGGTAGGAGATACAAAAAGACCTGGTGGAAACAAAAGCTAATGACTTAGCACCTAATTAAATATGAGACAAGGGGACAGATTTCAAGTCCGGGTGCCCAGGGGACTATTAAAAGTTATGGTGTTATTAACAGATAATGAATGCAGAAGGAGGAAATAATGTAGGAAGAGAAATGGGTTTGAATTTGAACATACTGCTTTTAATCTATTCATTTTTATTCATTTACTTGCTAAGTAGGCAATTGAAAATGAAGGTTTGGGAATGAGGAGAGAAAAAACAATTAGAAATATTTAGGGCCAATTAGCATGATTAATCTTGAGATGAGCACATGACCCAAGATGGGTGAAACGGATTCCCTTCTTATGGACAAAAGAAAGGGGAGGATGGCAAGCCTGCTTTACTCACAGGCAGCTGCTCCGCAATGGGAAGCAAGCTAGTCTGAGACACGAAGCCAACAAAGAAGGAGATAGGGAGATGAGAGAGGGAGAGTGTTGGTGGAACCTGAGTCCCTAAGAAATGACTGCCTTCTTTTCTACGTTATTTGAGACTTACAATAAATTTATCCCTTTGCCTAAACCAGTTTGAAGAGGATCGCTGGAATTTGGATCAAAGGACTCCTGACTATTAACATTATTAAAAGATCAGACCTAGTCTTGAGATATTTCATTTCAATTTTAAATGTGCTGTAGGATTTATGGTCTCATACGTTGAACATTTATTAACTGCTTTGTTCTGGGCATCATTATGGTCTCTGAGGATAAATTGAATATTGAATTGCAGAAAGGACTGAATGCAGCAGGAAGGTTTTGAAGTAAGTCTGGTCTCTTGGTTAAGGCAAACCCCAATATGAATGGGCAAAATTCCAAATACTCTTTCATAAATTGTTTGATTGGAAGAGATTACTCCACAGAGAGCTCATTGTGAATGGTGGTGATGTGCTTAGAAAAGCTTGGGAAAGTCCATTCCATACTAAATGCTACAAAATTAGACATAAAAAACAATAGTGTGACCACATGTAGCATGTTTTTCTGAAAAGCTCATCCTGGGTAACAGCCCAGGACCAGGTATGGATCGGACTTGGACAGATTCTCCTGGGTTGGATGAAGTCCTTGTTCCTACCTCTTGAAACGAATGAAAACTATAGTGCATGAAATGGGATTTAAAAAATTCTTCATGTGTAAGAAAGGTCAACGGCATCATAGTGGTAGACAGAGAGCTTCCTGGATATCGCAATTATGGTGAGAAAGGGGGATCTCTCAGCCTTGATATACAGTCAAGTTCCCAGTTACAGTTCTGTACAGGATATTTGCAAGTCAGGCATTTCAGAGGGAGCTGTATACATCAAATAGGTGAATTTACATTTCTACTGTCTGTGCGATGATAATGTAATTGCAAGGGTTTTTTTTTTCTGAAATATAAATGACAAAGATTACACATATTCGCTCAGTTATTTATCAAATGCATGCATGCATCTATACATTTTACAAGTCTTTATTAAGTACCCCTATACCTTTCATGTGTTCAGCAAAACGGCATGCCCTGGGATAGGGAAATAAGTAAATATAGGAACTTATAATCTAAAAATAGGACAAAATAATTCATCAGAAAAACCAAAGAACATAGCATAATTGGAGCACAGAAGCCCTTAACAGAGTTGTGATTCTTCCAAGAAGACCTTATTTTTCTCCATAGTATTTATTATCCCCACATATAAAGTATATATTTACCTCTTGTTTATTTATCTTTTCTCACTTGAATATAAGTCCTGTGGGGGCAGCAGGGGAAAAATGAATTCAGCCCTTCCCAGACATTTACAGGAAAATGTAGGAAGAATGAGTGCTGTTTGCCAGTCTGTCGAGGAGAGCAGCCTGGCAAAGGCAGGGCTGAAAGAGGACCATATCAAGAAGTTTGACTCACAGAATCCTGTGGGAGATGATAATAAAATAATAATAAAGGCCAATAACAATAGCAAATACCACTATAGGGCCAATGATGTGCAAGGCACTGTTATGAGCTGTTTGGATATATCGACACAGGTAATATTCACAAGTCTGTGGATTGGTTCTATTATGGTTTCTGTGTTACAGGGAAGGATGCTGAAGCACGGGGAGACCCTACACAACTTGCCAAAGACCATATGGCTGGTAGGGACAGAAGCCGTGATGTGAAGCTGGTAGTCTGGTAGGAGAAGGTAGGGAAAGTCAGACAGTGACCAGATTAGAAAGACCTTGAAGGTCATGCTAAGGAAACTGGCTTTTGCTTGGAGACAGTGGGGGAACCTCTGAACAGGTTTCTGCAGGGAATCTACCTGATCAGATCTGGATTTTAGAAAGAGTACTCTGGGTTAACATACAGGATAGACTTGAGGAAGGAGGGGGCTGGAAGAGGGAGAGTAGAGAAGAGGCAATGGCAGTCTTTCATGGGAGAAGTAATGACTGAATTAGAACACTGGCAAAGGGGGCCAAAAGGAAAGGGAAGAGTCAAAATTACTGAGGAGATATACACCACAAAGAAGCGGAACTATTTTCCCTACGTTCCTGGTAGCAAAGTTTGAACCTGTCCATTTCACTGCCACAAATAATTTTAAATTATTCTACAACTTTAAATTATTTCTAGTTCAATAGACAAATATAGCAGTGTTGTTTCTATTTTCATTTCTTCACTTGTCGAAGATACTATTTTTTTCATGTTTAGAGACCGTTTGTATCTCTCCATATGTACAATGTTCTTAGCTTACGTTTTCCAGTATAATGTATTTTCTTCTCGATCCCTAAACTTCCTGATATTCTTTGATATGAGTCTCCACACCACTCTGGTAGAGGCATTCTGCCCCCTCTCTGTGTCTGAGCCCTGTGAGGACAATGAATCTGATCAGCACCGAATCAGATTAGAACTCCTCGTAATAATTAGAACTCCTCTAATAATTAGAACTCCTCCTAAAGCAGACCCTTCCTAACTGAGACAGGAGGTTGGATCTGCCCGCATGGTAACTTCTACAGTTACCACATTTGACTAAATTCATGTGAATTCTGATGGTGGTACATCAACACCCAAGTATTTTGATTTGGAAATTAGTGAAATCTTATTTAGGTACCACATTTCTAACGTGAAATTAAGGAAATAAAGAGGCTCCTTGAAACATTTTAACTGATAATTCTTGCTTTGATTTAATAGGCATCCTGGGGCACCTGGGTGGCTCAGTTGTTAAGCATCTGCCTTGAGCTCAGGTCAGGATCCCAGGGTCGTGGGATCGAGCCCCCCATGGGGCACCCTGCTCAACCGAAAGCCTGTTTCTCCTTTTCCCGCTCCTCTGCTTGTGTTCCCTTACACTGTCTCTCTCTCTGTCAAATAAATAAACAAAGTCTTAAAAAAAAAAGCATCTTAACACAGGTGTGGGTTGTTTAAAAAAATATTTTTTTAACAAAATAGATGAAAGGCAAACACCTGGGAACTTTTTGGCTCAACACATTTGCAGCCTTAAAACAGCCAACATTCTTTACTGTGATGAGTCCTCCAGGGATTATTTTCTTTTCTCCCCCTTCCACTCATAAATATTAACTAACTCTTAAATACAGCCCATTTATTACTATTATTGGTGAAAATTTTTTTAATGCCAAGATAGTGTGAGACAAACTTGAATCTAAATAATTGTTACATTGTGCTCTTTGTTCTCTACCCTGGTGGTTCTCCAGCAGTTCTTGATAGAGGGGAAACTGAGCAAGCTTGCCTTGTATGATAATTACAACATGCTGGAAGGAGAGTCTTGCATTTTTCACGAGGTTTTAATGACTCCCAGGACACTGGGTTAGTAGCAGGGATCTTGTTGAGAGAATATAAACCCCGTGTTACAAAAAATGATTGTCTGGTTAGAATGTGGTGAGAGGATAGATACTAAATATTCCATTTGAATTGTTGGGACAGTCAACGGGGAATTTAATTTTATAAAAAAATTTTTTTTTCATCTTTTCAGCTTGACACAATGGTAACTAAAAGGGTGGAGAAGAAATGAAGGTGAGGAATTATATGATTGAAATTATATTTATAAAGACCACTGACTCCTTTCTCTGAGGGAAAAAAAAAAGCATAGAAATAATGCCCTAAAGGCATCTGAGATCGGTTGGAATAAATTAAGTATTGAAGACAATAAGAATACAACAGAAAAATATAATCTGCATTATTTAAATTATTCAAAGAATGTTAAAAAATTTGTTGCTAATGGCATTGATGTGCAATGATAATATGTGAAATGTGAAACCTCTGTAGTCTTTAAAACACAAATTCTCTGTTATCAAAGTAATAAAAAATAGTATGTAAACTTCAGGAAAGATATAAAAACATAAAGACCAAAATAAGAGCTAGAATTGAGAAAATTGTTGTTTCCCAATATTTTCCTTTTTAACTATTGACTACTTATAAAAGCAATGAGAATTGCTCATAGAGCATTTGTAAGATTTCAAAATATATAGTCTAAATATCATCAATGTTAGATCTATCCACTTCCTGAAATACTCCATTTTTCAAGGTTCAAAAATTTCATTTTACATTCTTTTTGAATAACATTCAAATTAACAAAGTTGAGTCAGTAATTAGAGGTGCTTGTGCAAATCAGGGAAAAGCGTAAAGAGACTAGCCTGACTTTTGTACATCAAAAAGATCATCATCTTTAAAACAATGTTTGAATTATTTGGCATGGTATTGCAGAGTTTTAAGGAATTGAATTTTCACAAAACGTGAAAAAAGAACAATGTTATGTGGATATAAATATTCATGACTTGTATTTTTATTGAGTATATATTATTTTTCTGTTTAATGCTTTTTAAATCAGATTGTTTTCTCTGATATCAACGCAACAATCATTGCAAGAGAGAAAGCAAAGAAACTTCTCTTTTTTTTCTCTTCTTAATCTATCGAGTGTATTTTTCGCTTATCATTCCCCATTTGACATTTTTGGGTCATAGCGATAGGTTTCTTAGATTCGTCGTTTGTCATTTTGAGGCATAGGAATGCATTTCATTTAAAAAGGAGGAAACAACTTAGCTACTTCATTTATGGCGATCACTCCTATATTTCATCTTATTTCTGTTATCTCGTATAATATTTTATGATTCCATGTATTCTTTTTTTTTCATGTTTTTCACATTTTCTTTGAACTCTTGTTTTTGTATTCTGTCAATGTTCCATGTAGAAAGGAAGTTGGCATTTGATACAAAATAGAATTTCTAGAGAAGCAAACCCTAGCCTGGGATGCCAGAAATGATTTTTTGAACTCTGAAGAACTGACCTATTAAATGAAATGCTGTGTTTGAAATCACTTGCAAATACTAAGTTTAAGAATATTGTGCATAAGGTGGTATCTAAAGTGTGGGAAGCTAGAGTCTAGAGCCCACCTCTTCCCTCGTTGTGACAATCACTATGTGAGGAGCGGAGACCAGGTGGGAAGGCTGAGGCAGGAAAGCCTTATGTCTCCACAACCCTGTTTGTTAATAGCAGTAATAATAACAGATAATAGAAAAATAGATAATAATAGTAATAATAGTAATAATAGAAAAAGAGGCCAGAGATAACCTCGGTTTCACTTCCACTTTCCAGAAGTTCTGTGCTTTCACTTGACTGGAGAGAACTAATTTTTGCCCCAAACCGTAGCTGTGAAGGAGTCTGGGAAATGCATGGCTTTGCTCCAAAAAGCTGTATAGGAAGGTCCCCCAGGAGGACAGTAGGACAGCAATGAAGGTGGCCAACCCGCAGTCTCCATCCTAATATGGTTATGTTTCACTTTTTTTTTTTTAAGATTTTATTTATTTATTTGACAGAGAGAGACCACAAGTTGGCAGAGAGGCAGGCAGAGAGAGAGGGGGAAGCAGGCTCCCTGCTGAGCAGAGAGCCCAATGCGGGGCTCGATCCCAGGAACCCGAGATCACGACCTGACCCGAAGGCAGAGGCTTTAACCCACTGAGTCACCCAGGCACCCCGGTTATGTTTGATTTTTAATCCTCCTTGAATTATTTGAATCTTCTCTGAATTCTTTAAATTTTTATTTTTTTATTTTTTATTTTTTTTATTTTATTAACATATATTGTATTATTTGCTTCAGGGGTACAGGTCTCTGAATCATCAGTCCTACACAATTCATAGTACTCACCATAGCACTTATGTCCATAACCACATGTGTCCATAACCCAGCCACCCCATCCCTCCCACCGGCCTCCCCTCCAGCAACGCTCGGCCGATTTCCTGAGATTAAGAGTCTCTTATGGTTTGTCTCCCTCCTCAGTCCCATCTTGTTTCAGTTTTTCCCTCCCTTCCCCCCACAACCCCTGCCCTGTCTCTCAAATTCCTCATATCGGAGAGATCAGATAATTGTCTTTCTCTGATTGAATTATTTCACTTAGCAAAATACCCTCTAGTTCCATCTATGTCTTTGGAAATGGCAAGATTTTGGGGTTTTTGATGACTGCATAGTATTCCACTGTATATATATACCACATCTTCTTTATCCATTCATCTATTGATGGACATTTAGGTTCTTTTCATAGTTTGACTATTGTGGACATTGTTGCTATAAACATTCAGGTACAAGTGCCCCTTCAGATCACTACATTTGTATCTTTAGGGTAAATACCCAGCAGTGAAATTGCTGGGTTGTGGGGTAGCTCTATTTTCAACTTTTTGAGGAACCTCCATACTGTTTTCCAGAGTGGCAGCACCAGCTTGCATTCCCACCAACAGTGTAGGAGGGTTCCCCTTGCTCTGCATCCTGACCAACATTTGTCATTTCCTGACTTGTTAATTTTAGCCATTCTGGCTGATGTGAGGTGGTATCTCACTGTGGTTTTGATTCGTATTTCCTGATGCTGAGTGATGTTGCGCACTTTTTCACGTGTCTGTTGGCCATTTGGATGTCTTTGCAGAAATGTCTGTTCATGTCTTCTGCCCATTTCTTGACTGGATTATTTGTTCTTTGGGTGTTAAGATTGATAAGTTCTTTATAGATTTTGGATACTAGCTCTTTATCTGGTATTTCCTTTGCAAGTATCTTTCTCCCATTCTGTTGGTTGTCTTTTGGTTTTGTTGACTGTTTCCTTTTCTGTGCAAAAGCTTTTGATCTTGATAAAGTCCCAATAGTTCATCTTTGTTCTTGCTTCCCTTGCCCTTGGTGATGTCTCCAAGAAGACATTGCTGTAGCTGAGGTCGAAGAGGTTGCTGCCTGTGTTCTCCTCAAGGATTTTGATGGATTCCTGTCCACATTGAGATCTCTCATCCATTTTGAGTCTATTTGTGTGTGTGGTGTAAGGAAATGGTTCAGTGTCATTCTTCTTCATGTGGCTGTCCAATTTTCCTAATACCATTTGTTGAAGAGACTGTCTTTTTTTCCATTGGAGATTCTTTCCTGCTTTATCAAAGATTAGTTGACCATACAGTTGAGGGTACATTTCTGGGCTCTCTATTCTGTCCCATTGATCTATGTGTCTGTTTTTGTGCCAGTACCATACTGTCTTGATGATCACAGCTTTGTAATAGAACTTAAAATCTGGAATTGGTGATTTGAAAGTTGGAGATGCTACCAACTTTGGTTTTCTTTTTCAACATTTCTCTGGCTATTTGGGGTCTTTTCTGGTTCCATATAAATTTTAGGAGTATTTGTTCCATTTCTTTGAAAAAAGTTGATTGTATTTTGATAGAATTTGCATTAAATGTATAGATTGCTTTAGGTAGCGTAGACATTTTCACAATATTTGTTCTTCCAATCCATGAGTATGGAACATTTTTCCATTTCTTTGTGTCTTCCTCAATTTTCATGAGTACTTTATAGTTTTCCGAGTACAGATTCTTTGCCTCTTTGGTTAGGTTTACTCCTAGGTATTTTATGGTTTTGGTGTAATGGTGTATGTAACTGGTGTAAATGGGATTGACTCCTTAATTTCTCTTTTTTCTGTCCTATTGTTGGTGTATAGAAGTGCAACTGGTTTACGTGCATTGGTTTTATATCCTGACACTTTACTAAATTCCTGTATGAATTCTAGAAGTCTTGGAGTGGAGTCTTTTGGATTTTGCATGTAAAGTATCATATCATCTGCAGAGTGAGAGTTTGACTTCTTCTTTGCCTATTCAGATGCCTTTTATTTCTTTTTGTTGTCTGATTGCTGAGGCTAGGACTTCTAGTACTATGTTGAATAGCAGTGGGGATAGTGGACATCCCTGCCATGTTCCTGACCTTAGGGGAAAAGCTCTCAGTTTTTCCCCGTTGAGACTGATATTTGCTGTGGCTTTTTCATAGAAGGCTTTTATGATATTGAGGCATATACCCTCTATGTGTACACTGTGAAGAGTTTTGATCAAGAAAGGGTGCTATACATTGTCATAAGCTTTTTGAGCATCTATTGAGAGTATCATATGGTTCTTGTTCTTTCTTTTTTAAATATATTGTATCACATTGATTGATTTGCAGATGTTGAACCAACCTTGCAGCCCAGGAATAAATCCCATTTGGTCATGGTGAATAATTCTTTTAATTTACTGTTGGGTCTTATTGGCTAGTATTTTGGGGAGAATTTTTGCATCCGTGTTTATCAGGGATATTGTTCTGTAATTCTCCTTTTTGATGGGGTCTTTCTTTGGTTTTTGGATGAAGGTAATACTGGCCTCATAAAATGAGCTTGGAAGTTTTCCTTCCATTTCTATTTTTTGGAACAATTTCAGAAGAATAGGTATTAATTTTTCTTTAAATGTTTGGTAGATTCCCCTGGGAAGTTATCTGGCCCTGGAGGTGTCTTTGGGTCTCAAATGAGTTTCTTACAGACAACATATTGATGGGTCTTGTTTTTTTATCCATTATAATAACCTTTGTCTTTTGATCGGGGTATTTAGCCACTTACATTCAAGGTAACTATTGAAAGATATGAATTTAGTGAAAGATATGAATTTAGTGTATTGCCTGTAAGGTGACTGTTTCTGTATATTGTCTCTGTTTCTTTCTGGTTTGTGTTCCTTTTAAGCTCTCTCGTTGCTTAGAAGGCTGCTTTCAATAGTCTCTGTAGGGCTGGTTTGGTGTTAGCAAATTCTTTTAGTTTTTGTTTGTCCTGGAAACTTTTTATCTCTCCATCTATTTTCAATGACAGCCTAGCTAGATATAGTATTCTTGGCTGCATATTTTTCTCGTTTCATGCTCTGAATATATCATGCCAATCCTTTCTGGCCTGCCAGGTCTCTGTGGATAGGTCTGCTGCCAAACTAATATTTCTACTGTTGTGTGTTACGGACCTCTTGTTCTGAGGTGCTTTCAGGATTTTCTCTTTGTCATTGAGACTTGTAAGTTTTACCATTAGATGATGCGGTGTGGACCTATTTTTATTGATTTTGACGGGGTTCTCTGTGCCTCCTGGATTTTGATGCTTGTTCCCTAATTTCCAATTAGGGAAATTTTCTGCTATAATTTGCTCCAATATACCTTCTACCCCCCTCTCTCTCTTTCTTCTTCTTCTGGGATCCCAATTATTCTAATATTGTTTCATCTTATGGTGTCATTTATCTCTGGAATTCTTCCCTCGTGGTCTAGTAGTTGTTTATCTCTCTTTTTCAAAGCTTCTTTATTCTCCATCATTTGGTCTTCTATATCACTAATTCTCTCTTCTGTTTCATTTATCCTAGCAGTAAGAGTCTCCATTTTTTACTGCACCTCATTAATAGCTTTTTTTATTTCAACTTGGTTAGATTTTATTTCTTTTATGCCTCCAGAAATAGATTCTCCAGTACTTCTATGCTTTTTTTGAGCCCAGCTAGCACTTTGATAATTGTCATTCTGAACTCTAGTTCTGACATCTTACTAATGTCCATATTGATTAGGTCCCTAGCCATTGGTGCTCCCCCTTGTTCTTTTTTTTGAGGTGACTTTTTATGCCTTGTCATTTTATCCAGATAAGAATAGATGAATAAGATAACAAAATATTAAAAGGGTAGCAACAACCCCAGAAAAATATACATTGACCAAATCTGAAGAGACTGGGGGAAGGAGGTGGGGGAAGGAGGGAAAAAAATACATTATGCATATATTAGACTGGTTAGAACATAGCCACACATTTGACTTTCAGTGTATTTTGGTCTGTTAGAAAAGACTGCCTCCCAAAATTTTAAAGAAAGAAAAACATAGGGGTGCCTGGGTGGCTCTGTGGGTTAAAGCCTCTGCCTTTGGCTCAGGTCATGATCTCAGGGTCCTGGGATCAAGTCCCACATTGGGCTCTCTCCTCAGGAGGGAACCTGCTTCCTCCTCTCTCTCTGCCTGCCTCTCTGCCTACTTGTGATATCTCTCTTTCTGTCAAATAAATAAATAAAATCTTTATATATATATATATATATGTGTGTGTGTGTGTGTGTGTGTGTGTGTGTGTGCATACATACACACACACACAGAAAAATAAGGGTAAACATGATGAAGGGATGGAATATGACTGTAATGATGAAGACTAAAAAAGATTCTAAAAAAGGAATTGATAAGATAAGGAGTTGGTTGAAAAAAGAAAGAAAAATAAGAGGAAAGAAGGTGGTCAGGCTGGCGACTAGAACAAAACCATGCACTAGATTTAGGGTATATTTTTATTTGTTAGGAGAAATTGTATCTCAAAAATTTTTTTTTTAAAGATTTTTTATTTATTTATTTGACAGAGAGAGAGAGATCATAGGTAGGCAGAGAGCCAGGCAGAGAGGCAGGCAGAGAGAAAGGTGGAAGCAGGCTCCCCGCTGAGGAGAGAGCCTAATGTGGGGCTCGATCCCAGGACCCTGAGATCATGACCTGAGCTGAAGGCAGAGACTTTAGCCCACTGAGCCACCCAGGTGCCCCCCAAAATTTTAAATAAAGAAAAACCTGTGTGCATATAAAAAATAAGGTTAAACACAATGAAGAGATAGAATATGACTATGACAATGAAAATTTAAAAAGATTTTTTTAAAGATTTATTTATTTATTAGAGAGAGAGAGATCACAAGTAGGCAGAAAGGCAGGCAGAGAGAGAGGGGCAAGCAGGCTCCCTGATGAGCAGAGAGCCCGATGTGAACCTTGATCCCAGGACCCTGATATCATGACCTGAGCCAAAGGCAGAGGCTTTAACCTACCGAGCCACCTAGGCACCCCTAAAAAAGATTTTTAAAAAAAGTATTGATGCAATAAAATAGTTTAAAAAGGTTAAAATAGGAAAGAGGGAAGATTAAAAAATAGAATAAGAAAAAAATAAAATTAAAAAAAATTTAACTATGAAAGAATAAAGAATCATGGGAAAAAAGCCATGAATTCTGTGTTGGTTTCTCCTAGCCCGTGAGTTCCTTAGTTCTCATTGATTGGTGAACTTAGTGTTGACTTGATGTTTTTCTAATTTTCTGGGGGAGCAGCTTTTTGCTGTGATTCTCAATTGTCTTTGCCCGACAATTGCACCGCCCTTGCCAGGGGCCGGGCTAAGTAACCTGGTTAGTTTTGCTCTCTGTAGCTTTTGTTCCCTGAACGCTTTCCGTACAGCTTTGGAGGCGGGGAATGAAGATGGCAGCCTCTAGGCCCGGAGGAACTGAGAGCTTAGGGCCTCACTCCTCAGTGTGCCCTCAGAGAAAAGCAGTCAATCCCTCCTGTCTCCCTGGTCTCCTGCCGGCCGCACTCTGCGCTCAACCAGTCTGTGACAGAGCGTTTCTGTCTCTGGTGCACCACCCCGTTTGGAGTCGCCAAACCTAGCCGATTCCTGCAGCGCACTCCCCTGCCTCTCCTCCCGGAGGAGGAAAGAGGGGGTCTCCCCGGATCCACCCCTTGTGGGATCGCTGCTGGAAGAGCAGCAGCCCAACTCTGCCTAGGGTCACGGTTTAAGGTAAGCCCAAGATGAGAGCCCGTCTTCTCAGCTGGCTTCCCTGTTCTGATAGCTGGGAGCTCTGCCACACTCAAACACTCCTGGTCTTTTTGTATCCCTGTGGGTCCTGAGACCACACTGTCCCTGCGAGGGCGCCACACCTCTGCTTAGCCTCTGGAGTGACATCCTTTAGTGGAGCCGACTTCTAAAAGTTCCGATTTTGTTCTCTGCTGTTCTGAGGCTTGCCGGGAGCCGGCCCCTCCCCCCACAGTGTTTCTCCCGTATATCACCTCGGATTCACTTCGCTGCAGGTCCTACCTTCCAGAAAGTGGTTGCTTTTCTGTTCCTAGAATTGCTGCTTTTCTGCTCTTCGATCACCTGTTGAGTTTGTAGGTGTTCAGAATGGTTTGATAAATATCTGGCTGAACTCTTGGGACCTGATGATATTAGGTCTCCTACTGCTCCTCCATCTTGCTCCTCCCCCCTTCTCTGAATTCTTTAAAATTTCCATTTTAGAAAATCAGTCTTAAACTCTAATTTGATAATTGTGAGCGGAAAGTGGGAATGTTCAGGTTTTGTTTATATGTAAGTTGTTTTCGAACATACTCTTTATATTTTGTGCACATATAGGAAACAAGGTAATATTACATGTACAAATTATATAAAATTATAAATATTTTTAAAATATTTTTTTTACATTTTCCTATAAGTTAATGGCCTATTTCCAGAACCCCCTGATATTCTGAATATTTTCCCTAGGTGTTTCAATGAAGAGTTTTAAAGGAATGTATATGAGACATTCTATGAGTATCCAAAATTGACTTAAGGATGTGTAATGCACTATAACAGTATATTCTTTCATTAGCATATTATTCTTATATCTCAATGCTATTTCTTAATTTTAGAAGTTTTAAAAAGATTTTGTTACTGAAGTATATAGTTGGCATACAATATGATATTAACTTCAGTTGTACAGCATAGTGATTAGATGGTTCCATACATTCTACAACACTCACGATGATAAGTTTAGTTACCATTTGTCTCCATAAAGTGTTATTCCAATATTATTGACTGTATTCCCTATGCTATGCTTTTCATACTTTAGGAGCTTTTTTCTTGGTAGGCTTTTATTGTAAGTTGTTAAAATATGGACAATTTCCCCAAAGTAGTTTAAAGCAGAGTGATGTAGCCTTCATGGATTTTTTTCTCAAAATCATCATCGTCTGGAATCATCCCTCACAGTCTCTTATGTTAGTGAATATGCTCTATAAACATTCCAATTGTTTGATATTTAAATCAACTCAGTAAAGATTAATTGTGCACTTAATATATTCCAGGACTCTAAAAGATCATGAAGCTTTAAGAATGAATGCCTCATCCCATCTCCATGGGGTGATGGTCTAACATAAATATAAGACAATAAACACACTGACTAAAATATAAACGAAATATCCTAAAAGAGTGTCATTAATTCTGAGGGTTAAAAATCAGGGCAGATTTCACAGAGAAGATTAATAGTTTACCACATCTCTCAATTTGCTAGTTAAAAAATGAAAAAAATAAAACAGAGGATGGCCAGTAGAACTGTCACTGTCATTTTAAAAAATCAGAATATAAAGCATTTTACACGTGTGATTTTTATTTGTGTTAAGACCTGTCAAAAAACAAAGGTGATTATGTTAATGGCTATAATTCGTTGCCTATCCAGGAGCTGGCTGGGTACTTATTCCCTTTCAAAACTAACACCTTAATTTTCCTTCTGATGTCTACCCCTTTTCTAATTTGTAGCAATGGTGAGGGTTTAGAGGTTGGCCCCAACTCAGCTGTGAGCTCTAATTAATCAATGTCTATTAACAAAATTCCCTTTCCCAGCCAGTGATTGGTTTAAGGACACAAAACTGTGAGAAAAAGAGTAGGGCATTCCTTGGCCAGAGATAGGTTCATGAAAGTGCACAAGACTCAGTTTCGGCCAATGCAATGTAAGGAGAATTTTGAAAACGGGATTCTGGGAAACTTCTCTTTATTCTTAAGGGAAAACCTCAAGCTAGTTCTCTCCTGCTGGCTATTGGTAGATATATTAGAAACACTGTAGCCCTCTGATTACCAGCCTAAAGATGAAGCTAGTACAGAGAGGTTTCCTACTTCCTCCTGCTTCTCCAAGAATCACAGGGGAATGGAGTCAAAGCCACTGAATTAAGTAAAGCCTACAACCTACGTGACCTATGGACTTCCAGGTACGAGAGTCTATAAATGTTTTTATTGTTTAAGCCAGTTTGACTTGACTTTTCCATTGCTTGCTATCAAAGACATTCCGATTAATTTAATAACTAGCAGCAGAGAATAAAAAGAGCCCAAGAATTAAGATAAATAAAATACAACAATATTTTAAAATCATATAAATAAAAATAATAAAAGTGGGTAAGGGTGAAACCTTAGTATTAGGGAGAACCCGAAGTATTAGAAAGGTAAAATAAATGGGTATACAAAAGTAGAAAATATTTTAAAGTTACAGATCAATTTGACAAAAAAAGTTGCTAAAATTGGGGACAAGTGATATACTAGACCATTGAAAAACTAC
Source organism: Nasua narica (assembly GCA_028533885.1). Taxonomy (NCBI): domain Eukaryota; kingdom Metazoa; phylum Chordata; class Mammalia; order Carnivora; family Procyonidae; genus Nasua; species Nasua narica. The sequence goes on along the minus strand of CM052813.1, from coordinate 46,412,389 downwards.
AGAAAATTTTTAGTGTACTGGTAAGGCTCTTTCAGTTAAAAAAAACAAGGAATGGTTGATAAATACATTATTTTATGATTGATGAAAATTTAATACGAGATGTTTCTTGCCAAAAGTATGTAATAGAAATATTTGTGTGGTTTAAAAAAAAAAAAAACCAAAAAACAGCTTATTCCTGGTTTTAGCCCTGGCAATTCCGATAAGACTGGCATGACCGAGGCCCTGGCAAGCATAGTTTTATGGACTGTTGAGAACAACGCAAGTTTGGATTTTGGTGGGACTCCCCCTTCATGTATCTCCTCCTCTTGGATCTTCCCATCCATCTCTCTGCCTGTGCTGCCTGGATCTCTCTCTGTGCAGATCTGTCTCTGCACATTCCTCATCCTGTGTCTGTTTCTCTTTTAGACTGTGTATCTCTTCCTCATCTCTCTTTGTAGGTGTAGTGTATCTGTATTTCTATGGCTGTGTTTATGTTTATGCTTGTTTATGTTTATGCCTGTGCGTGTATCTCTCCTTTTCTGCCTCTCTGTAACTCTGTACTTGTTCGTTCTTTGGGTCTCTACATCTCTGTAGAAATTTTGCTTTATCTTCATGTGTATATGAATGCCTCTTGATGTATATTTCTTTTTTTTTTTTTTGTCTATCTCTTCCTGACACTGTAAATTGAGAGCAGAAATAAACTCTGTATGTAGAGACAAACAAGAACATTTAAAAGCCACATCCAAGTTCCAGAAACCTGAAGTGACCGATACTCCTTAAGAAGCTTGGCCTGCCAGTAGAAATCCTGGCTCTCCACCCGCCACCTCTGCTGTACCTCAAAGGCAGTAAAATCACTAGACATCAGGAGAACCTGGTGTTGGAGTGCTTTTTGCTAATCTCACGTCATCAGACACACCTGCTCAGCCCTTGTCTCAGACTCACACAGTGCAGGGCAGAAAACTCCCAACACCGAGAACACATTCGTTGTTCATGTGTATCATAAAATAATCGTAAAATATTGATTTTATAAAAAAAAACCTATAATCTAAAAAACCTAATCATAAAAAATCATAAAAAACCTAAACATAAAAATAATCCTGCTTGCATGTAAATATGATCACATAATCCTGTTACTTCTAACTCCGTAGTGACTCTTGTAATCACACAACTTTCTGGGGCCTGGCCATCAAGCACAAGCACCCCACACCACACATCCGTGAAGGGACACCTGTGGCTTCCTTCCACTGCAAAGCACTTTTGTGTGAGACTCTGTGCTTTGGTGGGCAGTACTGTCGTCTGCCCTATTCCGCCTTGCTTCTGAAGATGAATTCCTGACTTTTAAACTTGTCATGTACTGATCTGGATGCCATGTAGTTCTTCCTCTTCATTTTCTCACAGGACTGCTCTCAGCTTGGCCTTCCCTTAATTACCTTCTGCTTTTCCATCCAAGTACTAAGCAGGCCTCACACTGCTTAGCTTCCGAGGTCAGACGAGGTCGTGTGCGTTCAGAGTAGTATGGCCGGAGACTCTTCTGCTTTTCCAGATCAGAACTTTAATATTCCCCTACCACTGTCCCCTCCTCCCCACCCCCTAGTCTATGTAGGTTCCAACACTGACGGCCTGTGCCCATTTCTTTACGAATAGTCCCCACAGGTTTTCTGATAAATTACAATTCCAACATTTTCAAAGTTAGTTTTAAAATATATTAGCCCAGAATATGATTGATGAGCCACATAATAAGGGATGACAAAGATCTGTAGATCTCTGGAAAGAAAAGGACTGTATGCTAACACCCAGGTTCCAGTCCCTGTGCTGGCTGTTGGGCCTCAGAGCAGATCAGCTCTCCAGGCTGCTATTATCCAGGTGGAAAATGAGGAATTAGACCTTAAGATTATTAAGATACGGTTGTACCCTAAAACTTTCTAGTCATCATAGGCACAGATTTTTACTGAAATAAAAACATGTCTTACCGTTCAATTTATGACACTTAAGGAATTAAAAATGACAATCCTCTATGCTCATGTTCCCAATCAATTCAATATTAGTTTACTTTCTCAAAGTAAATTTGCATTCATATTTTGCACATGATTTCTAATTTGGTTTTGTTTGTGTTTTCTAATTTAGACTTTTGTAAAACTTTTACTGAAAAATAATCCAATTGACTAGAACTCATTTCACTGCTAAGAGGCAGAATAAGTCCTTAATTTCATCTCTCATTATAAATTCCAACAACTTAGTTTATATTCATTCATTTACAGTACATTAGTTGCCTTTTTTTCCACGCATGAGGAGTTTGAATCTAACAGACTTAAACTAGAGCAAATTTGCTGAGCTAAAATGCAGTCTGGCTTTTAGTTCACAAAACAACAATGCTATTTAAGATAGTAGAGCATCAAGTGCATTAATGCCCTTTGGCTCTCTAACTAGTTACCCTGAAAATGAACTTGTAATCTTCTTGGAAGTAAGAGAATGCTACATCTTTTATGCTTTTAGATCTTTTCTAAGACATCAGTTCAGTCCAGCATCATAACAACCAAATAATGTAGTAAACAAGTTGTAAAAATCAGAAAGAATAATGAATAGGAGATCTTGGTTAATTAACACATGAATAGGGAGAACAGTATAATGTTGAATAAACAACACTGAAATCATTTCAGTGGGCATATTGAGGAGCATACATTTGGATTTTGAGATTCTTTTACTTTTTTAAAGATTTAGTTATTTTACAGTGGAGGAGTGTGCCCTAGTAGGGGGAGAGGCAAGGGGAGACAATCTTGAGCAGACTCCCCGCTGAGCAAGGAGCCAGACACAGGGCTTGATCTCATGATCCATGATATCATGACCTGAGCCAAAATCAAGAGCAGGATGCTTGATTGACTAAGCCACCCAGACACCTCTTTGAGATAATTTTTTAAAAGATTTTTGGCTTTAGAGATTTCTGCCCTATGTGAAAGGGTGCTGATACCCTTAGCGGCCAAGTCTTAAATGGTGACTTAGTGGTGACATGTACCACTCAATGGTGCATGAGAAAGCTCTGTTTCAGCACAAAACATTCAATGAACTTAAGCTCGTTAGCTGAAGCGAAGAAAAATAATAAAAGAGAAAACATACAACTGGAATCAAATCCCATAATTTATATATTTCTCATTTCTTGTCTTTGCTTTTTATCTATTTTTAACCGTCGTAGAACAATAACAAGTTAAAACATCATGATGTTTTAATGATGTTTCTCTTTTATTCCTAGTATTTATAACACATTTTTTCCTTTATGTACTGGAATGCCTTGCTGTTTGTTGGATGTAAATAGATTGAGTATTGTCACATCTGCCCATGCCTTTCATTATCATTTAAGTTGGCCTTTTTGTTTCACTTGATAATATTTCCCATACATTTTACTGATTTAAATAGGAGAAGAACAATGGTGGCTATATATCAGATAGTTTTTTCCACTGATGTATTCTAACCTTTAAATTTTATGCATGTCTGTTGTAGATAGAAAAATACATATTTATTTTTGAAAATCCTAACATTTGATCTACATCCTGCCTTTCAACTCTATAACTCACCTTTTATCTAAACAAATAAGATGTACTTTAAATTGCTAGTATTACCAAGAATTGTACTAAGCATAATTGTATTAAAGGTACTGGCACCAGGTTTTACTCCTCTCCTTAACTTTTACTGAATTAAGCGTGATTTCAAAAAGTTAGAAACTAAATCAATTTAGGAACTGAATCATTAATGCTGTGTGTGTGTGTGTGTGTGTGTGTGTGTGTTACTGATTATTTTAAAACTTCTGTAGCTATTATGATTTCTTTACATACTTCGAATTGTCCATGATAACTGTGGATTCAATTATATGGGAAAGAGAAGTGCTGTATTTTGTGGTTTTATCTTTTCAGTCTTCCACCAACCTAGTAATCTAATTAGAGCTCTGGAAACATGGCTGTGGTTTTGTTATATACTGTGTATTTGTTGTTAACGTAGTATGTTTCAATGCTCAGATAATTCTAACCAGCTGCAGTTATTGCTTTCCATGATTTTATTCACCCACCTCTTTGATAAATGGATCTGTCGGTATTCATTTTTATCAACAACATCCCTGTTCAAAAATTCTTTCTGAAAATCAGCCTTCAGTACCTGGAGGTATTTCCTGAAGAAAATTTTGGTGAAAGGGCATATTTCGTAATTATCCAAAGACCACCGGGTGATTCTTTCTTTCGCTTCCATATATAGAGATCAATATGATTACATGGGCGATTCTTCAAGTATGCCCTTCTCCTCCAGAATTTCTCATTTAATTCTATTTTTTAAATTTACAAGCACTATGATTTTTCTCCCTAGTAGTTTGTACATCTATTTATTTTATATTTGTAATTTTGTGACATCATATGGCAGGCAAGAGGGCCCTCACAAATACCCTGCTTTGCCTTTTTTTCTAGTCAGGAGGATTGTACTTCTCCGCCCGTTTTTAATTTAGACATGGTCATGTAATTTGTTTTGGCCAACATAAATTGAGTGGAAATGACACACAATAAAGGCATGTGCAAATCACCTAATGGTTGATGGAAGCTCTGTCAGCCAGTATGCCTGAAGAACGAAACAGGCAGAACCATCCCTCCCCCCCCCCCCCCAAATAGTCTTCACTGGACTTGTAGCATGATCAAGAACTTACTTTTTCTATGTTCAGATTTGGGAGTTGTTAGTTTACTTCAGCGTAACTGGTCTATCTTCACTGACAGGAACTATATCTTTGTGATACTCTCATTTGTTAATTGTCGATATAGCTCAGTGAGTCCTACCTATTTGGGGATTTTTTTTCCTCTGCAATCAAGAGGAACCATCCTCAGCTATATGTGTGATTATCAGTCTTGTGCTAAGTAGTCTTCTCTGATAATATCTGGTATTCAAAGATCGGATCTTTGATGTTGGTTCTTCAGCTCCATCATCTCTTCTGTGGGGAGCTAAATAATACTCTCAATTGCCCACATTTTGGTGATGTACAAAGAGACCTGGTTTAGATAGAGAGATAGAGTGGGTGTTCCCCTCAACTCTTTACTTTTTAAGGTTCTAGGTAACTTTACATTTCTTTCCATCTTTCTTTCTTTCTTTGGTTCTCTGCAATGTAGATTCCATCTTTTAAAGATTTCAACAGAGTCTTTAGCCTATTTCATGGAATATTCATTATGCCACAGTATTTTAAAAATCTGCTGTCTTGTATCACCTAAGGGACACAGTCATTTCAAGCAACAATTACATGCATTGAAGGTACTTAAGAAAACCTTTGGAAGAATCCATAAAGAATATCAGGGTCAAGGAAATAAAGCTAAATGTAAAGAAAGAAGGTAGGGGATTGGTGTTTCAAACTCATAAAGATTGTCAGAAAACACTGGAGAATGAGTAAAGATTGATAATCAGTTTTCCAGGGATAGAACATGTTAGCTATTTTTTATATCTTATTATCTTCAGAAAAGTCTTCCCATACACAAGTTCTTAGATGAGAAAACAGAGTTCAGAGTTATTGAAGAATATGATGGAGATCTCACATAGCAAGTAACCTGCAGAGTTTATAAATTAAAGTCATCATTTCTATATCATTTTGTCTTCTGGGAAAAAGGAGGTTTTATACTTGAGACTAATGAAGGTGGCCTCTAGGAACTCTAGTAATACTTTTGTCTAGTTTGTGTCTGTATAATTCCTCTGTGTTTATTTCCTTATACCATCAGAAAGGGGATAGAGCGCACACAGGGGACAGCATTTCCAGGTCCAGGCTTAAGACCTGAGATTACTTTGCTGTTTCCATAGTTTCATTGGGTAATGTATTCATGGTCCCTGCTTCCACTCAGCCTTTCTTACAGAGGCAGAACCCCGTCAACGACTGTTTAGGATACCTGACTCCTTTAGTTGGAAGGTGACTTCTCCCCAGGTACTGATCAAGTTCTCCAATGCCTTTTACCTCATAAAGTATTTTAGTACCAAGGTTAATTCTCATTATTTTTTATGAAAGGGATTATTTTGGAAGAACTTAAAATAGGGGAGAGGCAGTTGATAGAGGGTGTAAAAATATTACACAGGAAGGTAGATATAGGAAAGCAAAGGAAGCTCTGAAGGTAATTGCCTAGAGAATAGCAAAAGCTCCTAGAAGAAATTTAGGCCTTCAAAGATTGTGAAATTACTGGATCCAAGCCAAAATCAGAGGGTAGAGGGGCAGCCATAGGGCAATCTGCTCAAGGCAGTCTGTTGTGGGATTCCCTTAGAAAATTTGGGCAGATATGTCCCTTGTAGAATTCCTTACATCCTCAGTTCCCTCACAGGTACAGTTTACAGATCCCAACAATACCCATTCCTTTCTTATTATTTTCTTATAAAACTAAGCAGAAATAGTAAGTGCCTTTCACAGAGCTGTTGTGAGGTTTGGGAAGATACATAAATACCTATATATGACCTATTCTTGGTGAATAAGAAAGAACTGCTTATTTTTATTCTTCTAAGTATAATTATTAGAGAGGAGAAAAAAACCATAACAGAAGAATGAAAGAAAAATAGCTTACCTCTGGGGATCTTTGGTTTGAAAGCAAAGACAGTAGAGGTTGATGGGAGCTATAGCATTAAGTAGTGTTAGCATATTTATAACCATTGCCTGAACTACTTTCAAAATGAATTGACTCAATTTACATTAGAAGACACTTTCCTAATTTAAAAATGAAGGGCAATAAGAAAAAGACAAATCATGAAACGCGAGGGGAAAGAAACTCAGAACATAGAATTACAGTTACTGCTAATAGTCCTTCCCTTTAGCCTGGAAGACCCGTATTTCTTTCTTTTTTTTTTTTTTTTAAGAGATTTTATTTATTTATTTGACAGAGAGAGATCACAAGTAGGCAGAGAGGCAGGCAGAGAGAGGGGCAAGGAGGCTCCATGCTGAGCAGAGAGCCCGATGCGGGGCTCGATCCCAGGACCCTGAGATCATGACCTGAGCCGAAGGCAGAGGCCCTAACCCACTGAGCCACCCAGGGGCCCCAAGACCCGTATTTCCATATTATATTTAGAAACCTGGAAGCTGTGTATTGTTGGAAAGTCTTGGTGTTTTCAACTCCTCATCCCCAAACCACCGCCCCCCATCTCCCCCATAGAAGTCAAGCTCCTTTTTCATCAACAAGATTCCTTGTTTTCCTGTCTAGCTACTTCTCTGCATCCAGCATTTCTTGTGAGACCACACTGGAAACAAATAAATGAGCTCTCTTCAGACATCAAAAGGGAGACCAAAAGGGAGGAAGAATGAAATTGGGGCCAAAAGGTTAAGAGAGGAAAGATGGAGTTGCTCTTTTTCTGGGCTAGGACATGGTGGTTTCTGTCTGAGTGAGCAATTAGAGACCTCTGGGGAGCCAGGTTGCTGTATTTCTGCCCCAAAACTTGGTAATTTGGTCCTGGGTGCAGTTGTCCCTGAATTTTTATATATACTTTTTCCCCTGTTACTCCGGGTCAAAATGTCTCTCAGGTAAAAACTTCCCGTTCTCCATAATGAATTCCCAATTTCAACCTGCTGCTGTGACAGTGCTAAAATCTTGCTGACACACATGTGCCCCAATCCTACAATCTCAGAGCCTGACAAGGTGAATGTGAGAAATCATAGGTCAAAAGAGTACAGACTCCGTGGACTGTATATATACACATGGGGGTGCACAAATAGAAATAGGCTCTTCCCACTTCTGTTTGCATAGCGATGATAGATCTACTTTGCAGGCACTTCTAACCTCTCCTTCTGTCTGCACCCTTCTCTGCCCATTGTAAACACACGTGGGTACATCCAGCCAAAAGATACACATGTGCACAAATGCATATGTATATAGGTATGCATACACACAATATGTATATCTGTGTATATTTCATGATATCCACATAACTGTTTTGGTTTTATAATTACAATCTTAACTGTTCTTCGTGGAGAATAATTTAGACTGCAATTTGCCAAGAAATAAAGTAGGATAGATTTTTTAAAGGATTTCCAATCAATCTTGTAACACTGAAAAATTAAAATAAACAAATTTGGGGAGAAAAAAAAAAGGATTTCCTAATCAATGAGAGAAATGAGAAATTTCCATTTAAAATTGAGATAGATTGTTCTGACCAAACCATTTGGTGTCTACATCTATAGAATTAATAGAAATCTATGCATTGACAAAGATGTGTGTCATGGTTCCTTGTTGACTGGGATAACGTTCCACATATAATTATTTTAGCATTATTTATATAAAAATAATAAATAATTATTAATTATATTATCAATTAACAATTATTAATTATAATAATTTATTAAAATAATAAAATAAAAATATAAAAATCAAAACACTATAGGTAGCAGATGGGAAGCATGGAAAGCTTATGTAGGGTAGGGGGTGGATGGCCACGGGAGCCTGGTGGGACAAAAGCCTGTTGCTTTTATGCTGTAGTGAAATCCATGAGCTTGTGCATGTGATCCAATATGTACAGTGTTGTTCAATTTCAGTTTCCTCATTTGGAAAAACATGATAGCATTCTTGATAGTATTTCCAGAAATACACTGAGAGGAAGTTATTGCTTCCCATAGTAGGCAGAGCAAAGGCCCCCAAAGATGTCCGCATCCTAACTCCAGGACTCTGCGAAGGTATTACTTTACATGACACAAGTGACTTTTCAGATGTGATAATGTGAGGGATTTCGAGATGGGAAGACCATGCTCAGTTGTTGAGGTGGGCCTGGCATAATCACACGAGTGTTTATGGAAAGGGGAAGGAATGTCAAGGTTAGAGAAAGCTGTGATGATGGAAGCTGACATTGGAGTGAGAAAAGGACCATGAGCGAAGGAATGTGGGAAACCTCTCACCCACATGGAAAAGGCAAGGAAATCTTCTCCCCTAGAGCTGACAGAAAGAATGCAGCCCTGCTGAGCCATCGTAGATGTTGGTCTCCAGAACTGTGACAGCAAATTTGTGTTGTTTTACGTCACTGAGTTTGTGGTATTTGTTAGACAGCATATGGAAACTAATACCTACCTTACTGTGATGTTTAAATTATGGATATAAATAGGTTGTGGGCTCTCTATTTGATTATTCTATATGGTTGAACATCTCATTACCCCACGTTATCATCATGAAAGTAAACTAATTGGAGACACAGATCAAATCTCTGCATCCAGAATTGCATGGGTCAGTAGGCTTCTGATAATAGAGAAATTCAGATAAATAAATCTCACATAAAGATAGATGTTTAGATCCTCTGCTAATGACACTGTTAAGGATAAACTGCTGGGGCTGTGTATTAAGCTAACTGTGACTAGAGAAAGAGGAGAAGAACTTGTGGCTCAAGGATGCAAGATTCAGTGATGATGTGGATGATATTGGTCACCTGCAGAGACATCCTTGACGAGCCATAGGAACATTCACAATGTCTTCCTGTGCGTCACTTTTCTCATGATATGTTTTCATCTAGAAAGCCTTGTGCGTTAAAATAGGGACTTAAACATGGTCATTTAGTTTCTGATGGCCCCAGGCCACAGTGATTGGCTTCTTCATGACATAAAAACACAGCTAAGTTCTGGACTGATTAAGTACAAGACTGAAAATAAGGCCTAACGATTTCAGCAATAGAAGCAGCACATGATACCTCCAAGTCCTTTATTGGGGGCTTGATGGATCCAGAAGAAAGCCATGCCCATATCCTTTCCCCTCAATACTAGATCCCAGGAAACAGTACTCATTGAGCACAGGAATCCTTCAAGATGGGTGTGGATATGAAGGTGATGGTTTGCCTTGGATCTGGGTTTGGCCAGATGAAGTTTGCACCGAAAACAAGCCAAGGAACAACTGCAGCCCTGTTCTAGGAGCACGATTCTGTCTTTTATAGTAATTCTCTCAGCATTATTCATAGTGTGCGGTAACAAGGCCAATTGCTTACTAACCTATCTCTTCTCTCAAGGGAATGTAAAAGTGCTAATTAAAAGCAGGGAACAGGGGTGCCTGAGTGGCTCAGTTGTTAAGGGTCTGCCTTCGGCTCAGGTCATGATCTCAGGGTCCTGGGATTGAGCCCCGCATCGGGCTCTCTGCTCAGCGGGAGGCCTGCTTCTCCCTCTCCCCCTGCTTGTGTTCCCTCTCTCACTGTCTCTCTCTCGCTCTCTCTATCAAATAAATAAATAAAATCTTAAAAAAAAATAAGCAAGGAACAATTCCTAATTCCTGGTTTAGAGTTTAGACTCCTATTCCTCTGGCATTCAGGAATTATGAAAAAAGAGAATAGTCTGGAATTTGAGGGAACCTGTCTAAGCATATATGTTAATATTTTTTTTCAGGTAACATCAGCTAACTTACTTGAAAGTTCTAACCTGTGTAGGGGCATGCTGAAGCTGGCCATGTGTACTCACTGAAAAAGTTTAAAATCATTCTTTTTGAAATTGAACATCTCTTGTTAGAGATAAGTGGTGATACGAGTCATAAAATTCTAGCTGAAATCTCAATTTGCATATTTTGAAACACAACATTTGGGGCACAACACTATCTGAAGGGAGATTTAAAAACAACTCAATATCGTTTTAATTACACAAACTCAATCTTCTGTAAAAGTTTAATACTAAATTTTTGTCAAAGGACAAATGAGTTTCATTAATTCGTAGGTCTTAAATACATGAGAGTAAATGTCATTCTGCACTAGTTTTAATATGTGAGTACAAGGAGGAAAAGAACTGTGCTTCTCGGGTGCCTGGGTGGCTCAGTTGGTTAAGCAACTGCCTTCAGCTCAGGTCATGATCCTGGAGTCTCAGGATCAAGTCCCACATTGGGCTCCCTCCTCAGCAGGGAGTCGGTTTCTGCCTCTAACCTCTCCCCTCTCATGCTCTTTCTTTTTCTCTCTCAAATAAATAAATAAAATCTTAAAAAAAAAAAAAAAAGAACAAACTGTGCTTCTCAGGCCAAATTAGAAAAAACTATCTAAGAAAAATACTCCTAGTTTTTAAAAACTTACTGTAAATAAGTGGTATACAGAGTTACGTAAGTTATGTAAAGCTTCTGTCCTGCACATCTCAGAGATTCAAATGATAGTGAAGGCTGCTGCTAGCCCATCACAGGTATTGACTACTGTCACTAATAGCGGGAGCTGGCGCCAAGTAACAATGCAAAATTTGAAAGTAGTTTTCTCCCTGGTCTAATATCTAATTGATGAGATTCCCATCTCTCAGGTATGTAGTTATAATTCATGGAATGTAAAGTCATACTTTACTCTTTATCAGAACTTACAGCAGACGTTTGATGAATTATTATAATTAGTGATGAATAATGACTAAAATTTTTTTTTGAATTGCTCTTACACATGTAAGCAACGATCCAATCAGCACCTAATGGGCTTGTATATTTATAATTAATATATCACCGGGTGACAGTATCAGAGCTTCCTAAAGAATTGTCACCAGTTAATAGAGACGCTTGCAATCTCACTGAAGTCCCATCTTCCAGACAATTGGAAACATGATTTGGTTAGACTCATTTTTTGTTTGTTTATTCATTGGAGACAGAAAGGGAGGGAGAATATGAGTAGGGGAGAGAGGCAGAGGGAGAGGGCGAAGCAGACTCCTCACTGAGCGAAGAGCCCAAAGCAGGGTTTGATCCCAGGACCCTGAGATCATGACCTGAGCTGAAGGCAGATACTTAACCATCTGAACCACTCAGGTGCCCCCATAATTTGGTTAACATTGTGAGTATGTGCTGGACACAAACCTATTATGGAATCCCTTCTTTGTGGTTCTGGTTTCAGTGGATGGTAGTATTTTTGAAAGCTGGAATAGGCTGCTATTTTTCTGTTCTTTCATGGTCTATTTAAAAATCCGTAGGAATTTACAGATGTGTCACTTCTCAGTGATCACTGTATCATAAGCCCACCTGCTCTAATAGAAAAATCTGTAAAAGTAAAGAAAGATTAAATGTGATTTGTAATTGACACATAATTAAATTGAATGAAAAGGATAATTATATAAGAAACAGTAAAGAGCTTGGCTAAAATTCAAAAAGCATCCCTAAGAAACATATTCTAACTTAGTCAAAGCTGTAGGACACCTGAGTGGCCCAGTTAGTTAAGTGTCTGACTCCAGAGTTCAGCTCAAGTCAGGATCTCAGGATCATGAGAACCAGCCCTTCCCCCCCACCCCCCACAACCCAGTGCTCAGCATGGAGCCTGTTTGAGATTCTCTCCCTCCATGTGCCCCTCCCCCCACCACTGCTTGCACTTTCTCTCTAAAAAAAAACAAATAAAATAAAAATAAAAAAAATAACAAAATAGACAAAGCAGGGAAAAGGTTTTTATTCTAAACTATTAGTTACTATTAAACTCAATAATAGAATATTCAATACACTGCTTTAAATTAAAAAGTGAAATAGCGGGATGCCTGGGTGGCTCAGTTGGTTGAGCGGCTGCCTTCGGCTCAGGTCATGATCCCAGGGTCCTGGGATCAAGTCTCATATCGGGCTCCTTGCTCAGCAGGGAGCCTGATTCTCCCTCTGCCTCTGCCTTCCTCTCTGCTTGCTTGTGCTCTCTCTCTCTCTCTCTGAAAAATAAATAAAATTTTAAAAAATAAAAAATGAAATAGCAATGACTAATAGCATTACATTATAACTGTTATTTTTTGTGATTGTAGAAATTTTTGTTGATGTAATAATAATGAAGGTAATATTATTAAATATAAAAAGTAATTATTCATAGATTTCATCACCCAAAACTATTAGATGTAACGGAAAAGATTACTTAAGGATCTGAGTAAGGAAAAATGATTAAAATATAAGTGGCTGTGAGGTCTGGCAACAACCAGACAACAACAACTAAATTATATAATTGACAGATAAATACCCTTCACAATATACAGAAAGAAAAATATTCTGGGAAACAGGCACTAAGCAATCTGAACTATATGAAGAAAACTACAAAATAATATGCACAAAGACACATTTTATACCTCAATTGACGTGGATGTCCATGGAGAAAGGTAGAGGAGACGTTTGTTATGAATGGAATGGAAATGAGCTAGGAACAGAGGCTTCACCAGACCCATGACAATGGCACATCATAAACAGAGGGGTATGTTTAATTTGTCTTCTTTTCCCTGAGGTTTTAGAAAAGAGTAAGGGGTAACTGGAGAGCTGGGTCGTGTTCCCGTTTCCATTAAATGTTGTGAAAATGGCTATGCTGCCCAAGTCAATCTACAGTTTGAGTATTTTACCAATCAGGATCCAAATAGAAGTTTTACTTGTCATTTTTTGGAGAGGTTACCTAGTACAACGGAGCAAGCATATAAAAAATGAAATATTTATCAATGACAAAAAAGTTTTGATAACTGGATCATATGAAGATCTCATACAAAGGGAACTGGGGAACAGTCCATATGAAGAAAAAAGGGCAAACAAAGGAAAAAACCTATAGTTGTAATAATCCATAAGAAAATAAAGGGTGAAGGTAAACAGAATAGCTTGAGGTCCTTTCTATGTTACCTTTTAGCTTCCTTACTGTTGCTAACTTGATTTTCCAGAAAAGTAAAACAAAGAAATTAGGCTAAGTGCCCAGAGGACACAGCTCAAATCAACAAACTTGTATCAACTCCCTAAATGTGACAGATAGTGGACTAAATGCTAGACATTTCAAAAATAGGTAAGATAATAGTCTTCTTTTGGATTTAGATACAGTTTAGGAGAGGAGTCAGGAAAATAGAAAATAGGCAAAATAGATTTCAAGGCCAGATCATTTTGACATCAACATGCACATTAATTCCATTGCCATGCTATGTTCTATATTAAAATACAAGGAATACATAGAGAGAAAGAATAGTGCATTTTATTAGTTATCAAAGAAAATGCAAATAACCCTTTAATCTTTAATTAGCAAATGTGAAAGCGCTATTCATAACACTCAGAGTTCCTGAGGTTGGGAAAAAAAACTGGCAGAATTGTTCATCTCTATCATTTGTGGCTACATTCCAAAGAATTATTCCTATTTACGCAATTCGGCAATGGATTTCAAGAGTCATAAACACATTTATATAATTTAACTAAATAATGCCATTATTCATGATCTAATCTTTGAAATCACTTACAATGAGGGAAATGGGTATATTAATGAAAATATTTATGGGGCGCCTGGATGGCTCAGTGGGTTAAAGCCTCTGCTTTCGGCTCGGGTCGTGATCTCAGGGTCCTGGGATCGAGCCCTGCATCAGGTTTTCTGCTCGGCCGGGAGCCTGCTTCCCCTCCTCTCTCTGCCTGCCTCTCTGCTTACTTGTGGTCTCTCTCTGTCAAATAAATAAAAAATAAAATCTTTAAAAAATATTTAATAAATACTTTTTTGTAGCTTCTATCTGCCACCATATAACGTTATTACAATATCAACTCTGTTTCCTATGTGGTACTTTTCATCTCCATATTTATTTTGTAACTGGAAGTTCTTATCTCTTAATCCCATTCACCTATTTTGCCTCCCCCCACCCAACCCCATCCCTCTGGCAACTACCAGTTTTCTGTATTTGTGATTCTGTTCCTATTTTGTTGTTTCTTTTTTCCTTTTTGTTTTTTGAGTCTACATATAAGTGAAATCATATGGTATTTGTCTTTCTCTGACTTACTTCACTTTGTACAATATTCTCTAGGTCCATCTATTGTTATCACAAATAGCAAGATCTCATTTTTTTTTATGGCTGGGTAATATTCCATCACCTATGGATGGACACTTGGGTTGTTTCCATATCTTGACTACTATACGTAATGTCACAATAACTGTAGGGGTGCATATGTCTTTTTGACTTGGCGTTTTAATTGTTTTTGGGTAAATACACTGTAGTGGAATTATTAGATCATGTGGTATTTCTCTTTTTAATTTTTTAAGAAAACTCTATACTGTTTTCCACAATGGCTGCATCAATTTGTGTTCTCACCAACACTGTGCAAGGGCTCCCATTCTTCTACATCCTAATGTCCTCACCAACACTTACCTTTGTTCATTTGTTTTTTTTTCTTTTTGTCTTTCTGATACTATTCATTCTGCCAGGTTATTAGATAATACCTCATTGTGGTTGTGATGTGCATTTCTCTGATGATTAGCGGTGTTGAGCATCTTTTCTTTTTTCTTTTTTTTTTTTTTAAAGATTTTATTTATTTATTTGACAGAGAGAGAGACAGAGAGAGAGAGATTACAGGTAGGCAGAGAGGCAGGCAGAGAGAGAGGGGGAAGCAGGCTCCCCGCCGAGCAGAGAGCCTGATTCGGGGCTCGATCCCAGGACCCTGAGATCATGACCTGAGCTGAAGGCAGAGGCTTTAACCTGCTGAGCCACCTAGGTGCCCCGAGCGTCTTTTATTTAATATTTCTTTTGGCCATCTATATGTTGTCTTTGGAAAAATGTCCATTCAGGTCCCCTGCCCATTTTTAGATCAGATTATTATTTTCTTTTTATTGTTTTTTATTTGTTTTTGTGTGTGTTTTTTGACATGTAAGTTCTTTATATATTTTGGATATGGACCCTTTATTGGCTATGTCATTAACAAATACCTTCTCCCATTCGGTAGATTGTCTTTTCATTTTGTTGATTATTCTTTCGCTGTTCAAAAGCTTTTTATTTTGGCGTTGTCCCAACAGTTACTGTGCCTCAGGAGACTTATCTAGAAAAATGTTGCCAAGGCTAATGTCTAAGATTACTGCTTAGGTTTTCTTCTAGGAATTTTGTGGTTTTAGGTCTCACATTTAGGTCTTTAATCCATTTTGAATTTATGTTTGTTTGTCAAGTAAGAAAATGGTCTGGTTTCATTCTTCTGCATATAGCTGTCCAGTTTGCCCAACACCATTTATTGAAGAGACTGTCTTTTCCCCACTGTATATTCTTGTCGTCTTTGGTCACTTTTGGCCACATGCCTGCCTCTGGAAAGTAAATTAAAACTTCACACCAGGGGCATCTGTATGACTCAGTCAGTTAAGCTTCCAGCTCTTGATTTTGGCTCAGGTGATTATCTCAGGATCGTGAGATTGAGCCCCATCAGGTTTTGTACTCCATGTAGAGTTTCTTTGTCCTTCCCCTCTGCTCCTCGTCCTCCTCTCTTTCTCTCTTTCTCTCTCATGCACACATGCGCAAATAAATACATACATAAAATCTTAAAAAAACAACACCACCAAATTCTCATTTGCAAACCTGAGGCTGCTATTTAATTTATTTGCTCTTATTATGTTTTCTAACCATACATCTGTACACTTGTACATGTATACATGTGCCAGGCTCCAGGTTGAATCAATCCTTCTGATAGCCTCTGTCTTCTATTAGCGATCCACCAATCAAATGATTTCAACACTTACAGAGGCCCCATATTCTTGTCCTCATTCTGTTTTTTCCTTCCCTTCTGTTGTGGCCATCCCTTGCAGATGTCATCATTAATTTTTTCCAAGTGCCTTCTGGAAACTCAATTCACCAGTAATGGCTTTTTTATAACCTCAAACTTTCCCTTGACTATTAGATTTACCTCTGGACCTTAATGATCTTTCCTGTTTTCATGTTAGCTTCTGAGCCATTTAGAGACATTCATTTACACACACACACACACACACACACACACACACACACACACACTCATACCTATTTGCTTGGAAGCATCATGTATAGTCAGCATTTCTCGGGCTCCTGTCCCAGTCCGGAAAGGTTTCAGCTTTATTCAGAAATGCTCCTCACCTTCAGGCACGTGGATTTAGTTCACCTCACAAAGTCTTTGGCACCTGAGCCCCTGGGTTAGTTCATAATTAATAAGTTTATATGTTCTCAACATAGCAGCATTGCTCTGGGATTCTAGCTAGTTCAATGACTTCCAACAACCCACTCAGCTAACTGCATTTCAGATCTTTTTACCACACAGAGGTGTTCTCCCTAAACTGCCAATCTCTAAAATTCTCAGCTCACATTTTCTATCCTACTTCCCTCTTCCGCTTGCTCCCTTCACTCCCACTTAACATATTGCTGGGTAAGATATGGAAAAGTCAATACAGAGGGGGTTTGGGTGAAGTCATCGCCTCCCTGGCTTTGCTGCCCTTCACTGTTCGCTCAGCCTATAGCTCATGGTGAATTATTTTAGTGACATTCTCACCAGCACCATCGATTGCTTTGTCCGCATTTAATTTATTTGTTTAATTTTGTTCTTGATGCATCAATGGGGAAAAAAAGGAATGAATCCAGGGCACTTGACGTAAAAGATTTAAAATTGTGATGAAATTATATATGCAAGTGGGCCCTTGAGAAAATGATGACATTGTGACCCTATTCAGTTATGTATTGGAGCACTCAATCAATAATTAAAAGGTAATGCAGTAATTTTGTTTGTATTTTTAAAGCAATGACTTTATATCCTTTAAATAAATAAAATAACACCAAAAAATACTGAGAAGAACCACACCAATTTACACATTCCCCCCATCAGATTTTTTAATGGTGTTACCCTCTGGCGACACCATTCTTACGATCTTTTGATGCATAAAAAAAATAGCAATAATGATATAAAAATGTAACCTAACAGTAAAATGTGCTAAATGTTGTTCTAACGGAATTTAACATGAAAGCGTGAGGTGAAGCTAAAGGAATTACTAAACTTGAGTATTTTTTGTATTAGATAAGAGATTAGGGAAGAGATACTAGAACCCTTTGTTTCTACTTTTTCTGTGTTTAAAAGTTAAAACCTTGGAATTTCAACTACAGTTCAATAATGGAGAAGGTTAATTTACTCACTGCTATGAAAGGTGAGAATTGTAGCTCTGTGGGAATTTTCCTATTTCCTGACTTTTGTTTCTTACGTTTTGTTTGTTTGTTTGTTTGCTTAGGCAGATGATGATGGGCACTATGTTCTGTAAATGTAATTCTCATCGTGTACCATCAGTGGTGAATCTCATCACCATCAGTGGTGATTTTTGGGCAGTCTTCACCACCTACAATTTTATTAGCCTTTGTCTATTTTTTTCATTTGTATTAGTATCAAATCTTCTACTTGCTTTGTGGTCTTGGGCTTGTTGCTTACTAAGGCTTTCTTCGATCTGTAATAACCTTGGTCATGGGGTTATTTGTCCCAGGCAAATAGCTAGAGATGCAAAAGTCACTTGAATTCTGTTTTATTCAGGCTTTGTTTTCTCTTGTTCATTGCGATTCCACTCTGGTTGGTTTGTTTGCATAGTTTCTATGCCATTTCTTTTACAATTGATTCATGCTTCATATCCAGAGTTTGTAATTATTAGGGTCTGGTAGGGGTTAATTTTCTTTGACTTTTCCTGGGGATTGACCTATCATTTGAGTGATCAGTACTGCTTTTTATTAACCTTTAACCTAGGAAATCAGAGTTTTGTGAAGGACATAGCTCTGATGGAGCTGCATGCAATCCTTGCTTGTGGGCTTATACTCTGACATTGCTTTTGAGATCCCTTCATTTTATTTTTTTTAAGACTATGTATTTAAGAGAGAAAGAAGAGGAGAAGGGCAGAGGGAGAGAGGGAGAAAGAATCTTAAGCAGACTGCACTGAGCATAGAGCCCGATGCGGGGCTCAATTCCATGACCCTGAGATCATGACCTGAGCCAAAAGCGAGTCAGAAGCTCAACCAACTGTGCCATCCAGATACCCGTTTTGAGATCCCTTTAAATGTCTTGTGTTGGGATTATTTTACCCAACCAGAAATACAGTCTATACCCATAGGCTATGCTGTGTTCCCCAATTTGTCCCAGGACCCTGGGAAAGAATGTGCCCCAGGAGCCCCTATTGTATCTTGAGATTTTTTTTTTAAAGATTTTATTTATTTATTTGATAGAGAGAGAGATCACAAGTAGGCAGAGAAGCAGGCAGAGAGAGAGAGGGAGAAGCAGGCTCCGCTGAGCAGAGAGCCCGATGTGGGGCTCAATCCCGGGACCCCGAGATCATGACCTGAGCCGAAGGCAGAGGCTTTAACCCACAGAGCCACCAAGGTGCCCTTGTATCTTGAGATCTTTTTTTTTTTTTAAAGATTTTTATTTATTTATTTATTAGGAGAGAGAGAGAGAGTGAGAGAGAGCATGAAGGTCAGAGTGAGAAGCAGACTCCCCTGGAGCCGGGAGCCCGATGTGGGACTCGATCCCGGGACTCCGGGATCACGACCTGAGTCGAAGGCAGCCGCTCAACCAACTGTGCCACCCAGGCGCCCGTATCTTGAGATCTTGAAAGACTTATACTGAAACTGCTCTCTTAGCCTGTGCTTTTATAATTCAGGGGTATTTGTTAACATTCTCAGGATCTTTTAGATTCACTATGTTTCTTTTGAACTGCCTCTCTAAGATGAAATTGGGATATAAGTCTTTTTCTATGGCACAAGAATATTCTTTTTCATTCTTTAACAGTCATTTTTTGAGTTGTTGCTATAAGGGTAAAACTCGTCTGCATTAAGAGGCTAGAGTCAACTAGAAGCTGTTTAGTTCTCTAAGAATAGTGTATCTAGATCTTTCTATTGTTCATTAGAGTCCATATATCCTGAGGCCTTTGGATCCTATCTTAGGTTGAATTCCCCCACATCAGACTCTGGGATGAGGACTCCTCAGTGAATCACTAAAGAAATGGTCTTGGGAAACTGTAAGGGAGACAAGGAAACAGGATAGATAAGGGGCACATTTCATGTGAAATCCCATAGAAGGTAGCTTCAGTCTGATCTCATAGAGGAACTCGAGGCAAGGGCACTGGGCTTGCATACTCCAAGATGTACCTCTCTCCTCAGTTGAGAATGGATACTAAAACCATTCTGACCTAAGAAGGTTAGTAGACCTTGTATATAAACCTTAGGTGTTGGCCTTTGGAAATAGGGCAAAGGTGGGAATGAATACAAAGAAGAGTGGAATCTGAGTGGATCCCAAACAATCTCCAACATTCACTACTGCAGATTTCCCAATGGGCACAGTTGGACTCTCACCCTGGGATTCTGCAATTTCCAACTATGCTTCCAATCCTTCTCACAGTCAATTTTCTATGAGATTTAAATAGCAGTAAGCCTACCTATAGATAATATTGTGCATATTCAATGTAGGCACAATAATGATGGCTAACCCCCTGGTCCATGAAGTTAACTTGCTGATTATTTGTATAAAACACTCTTTTAAAAAAATGTTACCATAGTGAAGCTTACTGGTGACTGTGATTCCTGTAGGTCCCATTGTCTCATAACCATCCTTCTATGTTAAGTGTAACTGCAGATGCCCATAAGAAGCAAAAATTCTTTATTCAAGGCACTTGTGTCCCCAAATAAAAATCTCTCACTTGACGGACATTAGATTTAAAATTGGTGTTAATATGTGACAATACTCCTTGGGATTATGGAAACTGATCATTTTCACACTGGTTAATCCCTTAAAAAAAAACAATAACTGCTGCTTTCAGTTTTGAATGTCCTCCTAAATGAATCCATCAAGCAAGAGAATCTTTGCAAAATGCAGTTCACGGATTTCATTTGACCAAGGTCCACAGTCTGTATCCGCGTACGATGAAGTACAGATTTAAGCAGTCATATTTGGTTTTAGAGGAAAGGAAAATGATGGGAAAGGCAGTCTCGTGTGCACAGTCTTTCAGTCAATGCCCAGTGGTCTGAATAAGAATGGGCCTTGGGCCTGGGACCCTTCCTTACTAAGAGCCAGATCCTCACAGTTTGTGTGGGACTTGGCACTTTGTGCAGAAATACCTTTTCATGTTTCAGGCTCAGTGTGTCCTCTTTGTTCTGTGTAAGCATGTGTGTTGTATGGATCCTGGTCATGTCCACTACTAAATTTGCCCCCTGTAGAAGAGGAACAGGTATCTTGTTCTTTGGCATAAAAGGGGGTACATGTAGACCAAACACTATCCTGATAGATTAGGTTTCCCATATTTAGATTTAATATCATTAGAATCATACAATTCGGGGTGCCTGGGTGGCTCAGTGGGTTGAAGCCTCTGCCTTCAGCTCAGGTCATGATCTCAGGGTCCTGGGATTGAGCCCCACATCGGGCTCTCTGCTCTGCAGGGAGCCTGCTTCCCCCCCTCTCTCTGCCTGCCTCTCTGCCTACTTGTAATCTCTCTCTCTGTCAAATAAATGGGTAAAATCTTAAAAAAAAAAAAAAAAAGAATCATACAATTCGAACTTTTATTCTGACTACTTTTCCGTTACCTAATGTTTTGGGGAATTTGCTTATGTTGCATGAGTCAATAGTAATTCTTTGTATTGCTAATAACTATTTAATTGTATGGATGTATGGATATACTGTTTTATTCACATCCTTTTTTGATGGATATTTGTGGTGTTTTCAGTTCTTGGCTATTATGAATAAGGATGTAAATTGATATACAAGTATTTTGTGGGCACACATTTCCATTTCCCTTGGATTATAAATCCTCCAACATTTTCCTCATTTAAAAGTGTACCTGGGTGGCTTAGTCCTTTGGGCGTCGAGCTCTTGATTTCCACTCAGGTTAAGATCTTGGGGTCCTAGGATCAAGCCCCACATCAGGCTCTGTGCTCCATGCAGACTCTGCTTATCCCTCTCCAACCCCCTGCTTGCCCTTATCAATCAATCAATCAATAAAATCTTTTTTAAAAAGTGTATTTTGGCTATTTACATTTTTCCATTTTCATGTACATTTTTTTTGTCTATTCCTTTAAATAGCCTGCTCAAGTTTTGATAGTGAATTGCATTTAGTCTGTATGTTGAGGAGATGAAGATCTCAATGATTCTTAGTCTTTAAATCAAGGAACGTAGCATATCTTATCTAGTTTTTCTGATTTCTTTCATTCATGTTTTGTAATTTTTTGTATAGAGGTCTTCAAAATCTTTCGTTAGATTTATTCCCAGATGTCTGATTTCTTCTGATAGTATTGTAAATAATATTATTTAAAATTTTCTATGTTTTTATTGCTTAGGTGTATAAATAACAATAGTTTTGACTTTGTATTTTGTGGCTTTGCTAAATTCCTTTTTATTATAATTGTTACAGATTCCTTTGGATTTCCTGGGTGCAAAATAAAGTTGGAACAAGGCAAAGATATTTATTTCAAACATTTCTATTCATTTTTTTACTGTGGTTACTAGCCAGTGCAGTAATGACAGAAAAAGAAATAAATATCTTCAAGGGAATACATAAAAGAGGACAGGAAGCTGTCACTATTTTCAAATGACCTGATTATGTTCATATAATTTTTGCTACATGTTTATGGAAAGGAATTTACTTTTCATATTTTTCTTAACCTCTGTACAAGTTAGATCTCAAATTTTTACAGAGCTATATATTCTCCCTCATAAAATATGAGAGGTTGTAATTATTACATAAAATAGACAGTTCAAAGCAACAGTAGAATTCTGTGATTCTGGGATTGTACTATAAATGGAATAGATGAACAATCTTGAAAGCAAACAGCTTTTCTGCTCTTTTAACTTGTAGAAAACAACAACAACATATGTAAGTCACTTAGGCCATTTATACCATTTCGGTAATCCAATAAATTCAGAGCTTGGTTTTGAAATTTTGAAAAGTCTTGTGTATTGTGATGATCATTGTAATTTGGGTCCTTGGACAACTTTGTGTAATTATTATCTTCTTTTTGATATGGAAATTAACTCACAAAGAAGATTATTAACATGCCCAGTGCCAATAATTAGAAAGTAGAACTAGGACTCAAATTCTGGTCTCTATTCTCTCCTTTCCGAAATGCCAACAAAATGGACAAAAGAGTTTGTTAAAAGTATTGAGATGAGGCTATGGGTTGGGCTTATTAAATTCATTTCATGCTCAGTATTACATAAAGCTCTATTCCCTTAAGTAGAACAACATACAAGAAGTATTAGAAACGGACTTAAATGTTCATTTGTGGTGCCAATCGCTAAAATTGTTTATGAATAATATATTTATGTGTGTCAAATCAGAGATAGGAAACTTGACCTACTTTCTAAATGTCAAATGTTATTTTGAGGGTTTAAGCATTTGAAGCTTCAGAGTTGCCTATTTTATAGGTTTTAGAGGAAACTGGAAGAGGGATTTCATGATTGAACACACTGAAACTGTTACTTAAGGCATATTAATAAAAATACCAAAGGAGAAATTGCCTTAGACTCACTAGGCAAGAAAAAGAAATAGAGTAAATGCTTAAAGATGACATTTAGATTGTAAAAGGGAATTAATTTTCACACACATGCCAATACACACATATCCCCATAATAAAGCCACCCTGATTTCTCTTCTGGAGTACTTTAGCTTCTATGGTGATATTCATATTATGGATACATAATTTCTATTATACATGAAAGAAAATTCTGATGTTATTAAATTAGTAGAGGTGTTCGTTGAATATAGAAGCACTGGATTTTTTTTGACACTGAATTTTTTTTCATTGTGTTATATTAGTCACTCATTAGTTTTTGATGTAGTGTTCCATGATTCATTGTTTGCATATAACACCCAGTGCTCCATGTAATCCATGCCCTCCTTAATACTCATCACCAAGCTCACCCATTCCCTTGACCCACTCCCTTCTAAAACCCTCAGTTTGCTTCCCAGAGTCCATAGTTTCTCATGGTTCTTCTCCCACTCCGATTTCTCCCCCTTCATTTTTCCCTTCTCCTAACGTCCTCTATGCTATTCCTTATGTTCCACAAATAAGTGAAACCATATGATAATGGGCTTTCTCTTTTAGGGCAACTCTGCCCAAGGAGAAACATTGAAAATTAAAAAGGGGATTTTAATTACATTTATTTGCCATAAAAAACAAGATACCATTTTAGAATAAAGGAAAGAAAGTTGTATTGTAAATCAATAGGACTAAATGTAAGTCCTATGAATTTATATAAACTAATACAAATATATAATTTATTTTAAGATGGGTCTTGACTAATGGTAACAATTCTAGATCATATTTTTAAGGAAAATAAGTTTATCCAAGGTATTATATACTTCTGGTGGTAGACAATGATACTTATTCACAAAATACTTTGTGTGTGTGTGTGTGTGTGTGTGTGTGTGTGTGTGATTTATTTAGAGAAAAAGAGTGGTGGGAGAGGGAGAGGGGAAGAATCTCAGCTAGACTCCCCACTGAGTCTAGCTGAGACTCCCCATTAAGCATAGAGCTTAATGCAGGGCTTTATCCTGTGACCCTGAGATCATGACCTGAGCTAAAACCAAGAATCAGACATTCAATAGACCGAGCCACCCAGCACCCCCACAAAATATTTCTTAATGTTACTGTCAGAGGAGAACTGAGCAGAGTGAACTATTGGTCTCATCTAAGAAAGACATTTATTTACCCTCAGTTTTCTCATCTGTCAAATGGGAATACTATTATTTACTATATAATTTTCTTTTTGGGGAGGAAGTAGAGAATTAAATAAGATAAACTATATGAACACCATTTTTGAACTCTTCAGTTTTCATTTCATTTATAAATTCTACTCATAAGTTTTATTTATACATTTAATTCATAGAGTTACTAAGTTCGCTGTGCTGGGAAGTAAGAATACAGTAACGACCAAGGTGAAGTCCCAGCATCTGTGGAACTGACATTTTTTTGGAGGAAACAGACACTAACACCAAATTGTGCAATCCGTTATTGAAAATTATGGTACTGCCGAGGACAAAGTTCTGATCTGGATTAGGCAGGCAGTGACAGTTATCTTGAGGAAGTGACACTTGAGATGAACTCTGAAAGTTGAGTTAGAATTAATTTGATGCAGAGGGAAGCAGCTCCAAGCAGAGGAAAGGGGAAAATAAACATGTATTATCGGGAAAAAATAAGAATATGCGGCTGGTTGTCAGAAAATACAAACCAAGTGGCTTAAAATCAAGTTGGTGAGGTAGGCTGGGGTGTCCGATTCAAGTCCTTGCCAGATCCATGTACTGGAACAGTGAGGATCTTCTGAAGGCTTTGAAGCAGAAATGTGGAGTGATCAGGTGTGTATTCTTAAAGGCTCTCCCTGGCTACACGTTGGAAAGTGAACTGGAAGACGGTAGGAATGGATTCAGTTAAGTCAATTTAGGGGCTCCTTGAGTTGACCACATAAGAAAAGATGGTAGCCAGGTGGTGACCGTCAAGATACACACGAAAACATCCCGTAAGGGGTCACTGCAATTGTCATTGCTACTGATAGAAATGCAACTCTGTGTTAAGGATGACTGGATTTCAAAGCGTCCCTTAAGCCTACATGTCCTTTTGTCTACAATGCTTTAATTACTGAGGTCAAAATGAGCTGAGTGACGGTCCTTTTTGCTATCTGTTACTCATAAATATGTAAGCATGGATAGAAAAAAAGTGTGGGCATAAATGAAAGTCACATTATTTAATATGAACAGCCCCTATAGCATGGCATTAAAGAGTAGGGAGCTTTCCTTCTTTTATCAGCTACTGGATGATGAATAGTTTGCCTGGAATTTCTGAAATTTAGTTTGGTCCTCTGGTTTAGAGAGCATGATCTAAGTTGAGAGGCTTTCTCTTTCTAAATTTTATGTGGAGGGAAGTGATCTTGTGAGGTAAGCATAAAAAGTCTTTCTGAGAATTGTTTGTTTACATAAAAATGACTTATTGGCAGACATTTCCTACTACTATACCTCTCTCTAAGGCCTTTCCTGATATAGTTGAATCTTTACTAAGGAGTCTAATTGAGAGGTCAAAACATAAGGGGAAATGGAGATAGCTTGGATAAATATAAGCCTTGCCTAAGAAAGTAGGCCAGCTTAAGCTAAGTAAAGGAAAAAAAAAAAAAACCCAGATCCTTGGGATAAATTTAAAGACAAAATATATTAAATGATATATCATGGTTTTTAGCTTCTACAGAAGCCAAAGAAATACTATTTTTATGTTCCCCATATAATAAAATAAAATCTGCATTTATATTTAAGAGCATTGAGTACCATTAGCTGTGCAGCAGAGATCAAATGGTCTTGGCTCAAATTCCTTTAGAGACGCTCCAAGATGGCGCAAGTTGGAGTGAAATCAAGTGGAAGATGAATAAGAAGAGAAAAATCTCAGTAGTCTTTTAGGGAGAAGGATTCAATAGCATCCACGTGGCTGCCCGAACTTGAGAGTCCCTCTAAGTGCTGAACCCTAGGCCCACATGGTCTCTTGAGGAGATGAAAGGGCACCTTCATCAAATGATTCTGAGCCTGTCTACAGGCATAGGGAATTTCCCAGAGGAATACACTCCATTATCCAGGCTGCAACACACTTGTGGTTCAAGGCTTATCAAAACCTTGAGAAGTGAGTGCCATCGTGACAGTGGCAGTCTAAGAACTTCTAAAAATTCACCCTTCCACAAAAGTAATGAATAGAAAAAAAGGCAAGTAGTGAATTTTTTTTCAGAACTCTGGTAATTAACCAAAGACTTGTAGCAACCTGGGAATATTTATTCAAGAAAAATGGCTGAATCTCAGAACAGCAAGCAAATCTTGATGTTAGGGATGAAGATTTCTCTTTGGTATTTTAATTCGGATAGACAGAAACATCATAGGTAAGCTTTTGTCACGTATTGTACTGATTTTTATTTAACCATGTAAGACTCAATTGTTATACTTTGCTGGTAAAGTTATTTTAGGTTTAGCAAAGGAAAGAAAAACCGCAGAAAGGCTATGAAAGCTACGTGAACATAAAAAAGCAAAATCAGATTAGAAAAAGTCACAAAGCAAACCAAAGACAGAGGAAGCTCTGTCAGCTCTTGAAAGCATTCGAAAACATTGCTCAAACAAAACCAGATAAAACAAAGAAGGAAGCTTTTCGAGGCTACCTCATATTACTAAGTTACTGAGAACATGAATTAAATAAAACAAGGACTTCAAGATTGTATGTGTATAGGGGGTTGGGTAGGTGCATGGACAGAATTAACTGAACTGGAGATGACAGAGTTATGGAAAAAATTCAGACGATACGTACAGGACTAATTAAAAACTTACACAGATCAGGGGACAGAACAGAAAGAGTTGAACACTAAACCACAAAGGGAAAATCTAGAAATAATTGCAGTGAATTAAGAGAGGGAAAACAAAGAATAAGGTACAATAGATATTAGATGCAAAGAGAAGATAATAATTCTGGAGACAAAAAAATCATTTCAAGAATTTTTAATATTCCTGAAGTTAAAAAGAAAAGACCATAAACCAGGACAAAAAGAGGATAAAAGATATTTTAGAAAGTCCTATTATAATAGAGAACTAAGTATACTTTTACAAAAAGTACTCTCCATTCCAGGAAAAAAATCACCACTCAAAATTTGTCATTGAGATACTGTTTTTCTTAAAGTTACGAAGGTCTGATTTTTTAATATTTATGACAAGTTCAAAAATCATTTGGAAAAGAAACATAAATTATTAGAAAAGTGGGCAAAGAATGGAAAACAATACTGAGAGAAGTAAAAAAGGCTAAAAATATACAAAAAGATGTGAAAACATAAATCTTGGTAATTGAAATTTTATGGCAAACTACGAAATACTGTTATCAGGTTTGCAAAAATTTTAAAAGTTTGAATTAGTTCTGCAATATATAGAAAATCATACACTCTCATAAACTGTTGGCGGGAGAATAAATTTAAGTAACTGAGTGGAAGATTTGAAAATGGCTATCAGACTTGATCATGCCATTGAGGGAGACCTATTGATTAGAGAAATTCATTATGTAAGGGGGGAAGTGTAAGGTTAGCTAAGATGAATGAATTAAACTAATTCATTAGGAAACTATGCACATGAGACAGACTTGGAGAGAGGAAAAAACAAGACAAAAAATAAAGTGAGAGAAAACAAAACTGGAATATTTGCCTAATTTTAAGCACAAGAGAGAAGGTGGCTAAGCATCTCCCCAGGAGAATATAGTCAGGTAGATAAAAGGGCTCAACCCAAGCTTCGTTGTGAAAGCTATAAGCACTTGCTTTGCTGAGTGGAGTAGCTTCATAATTAGAGCATTAGAGGAAAACAAATGAGCAAACAAAAGGAAAACAGACATGGAAACGAGTTTTCCAGTAATGAGGGGCAGAGCATCTTAATTAGCTCTACCCTGAGGTCAGCTTTAGGAATAGGGGTTATGGGAGTAGATTGGAAAGGATTTCTAACGGACACCAAGAGTGAGGGTAAGAATGAAGAGTGTGGTTAAGCATACAGAGATTAACTGCAACTGCATGCATCAGGAAGCAAGGCTGTTTGCTGTAGACTGGCCTATTGCTTCTTCCTCAGATTGCTATACTCATTATATATGAGTTGAAGTGATATTTAGATATTGGTAGTTCTTTTTCTATATCTGTCCATATGAATATTTATCTACATATATTTTGTTATTCCCTAATTAGCTGTATTACCTAAAGAAGCTTTACCCTTGCAGAAAATTAAAAGATGCCGTTTTTGGATGTTATATGTAAGTGATGAATCATTAAATTCTACACCTGAAACCAGTTTAACCATATATGTGAACAGGAATTTAAATAAAAACTTGAAATGGAAAAAAAAAACACGGAGTGCTTTTTCAGTCTTAAAGGTCCTAATAGGGGTTGCCTCGGTGGCTCAGTTGGTTAAGCAACTGCCTTCAGCTCAGGTCATGATCCCAGAGTCCTGGGATCGAGTCCCACATCAGGCTCCCAGCTCCATGGGGAGTCTGCTTCTCCCTCTGACCTTCTCCCCTCTCATGCTCTCTCTCACTGTCTCTATCTCAAATAAGTAAAATCTTAAAAAAAATATTTTAAAAAGTCCTAATAGGATTTATTAATCCTTATTATATATAATATAACATATATTATATATATATATTTTATAATCCTAATAGGATTTAAAAAACAAAGACAGAGAACAAATATTTAGGAGTCTTAGAGAAGGCATTTTCCTTTTGAAAATGTGTATTTTAGAAATTCAAGATATGTTTAATAAAGGAATTGGAATTTTAATGATAATTAGAGGTGCTTTTTGATTGTCACTATTAATTTAAAAGCTATCAGAAAGAACTTCACTCTCACATGTTCCTTATTCTTAGAGAATACAGAAAGATGACCAAAATCAATATGGTACGTGTATTAACCTCTGAGACCATGAAAAGATCTGAATCTGAATATTCGTTTGAATAGACGTAACACTAGTGAACTGTACATTTAAAAGTGGATACACTGCTAAAAACCACGATGTACTAGTAATATAAAATTGACGGAAACAATAAAACTGTAATTGAACTTTTTAAGATGGCATTAATCATGGTCTTCTCTTAACTGTTACAAAATAGAACAGGGGCACTAATATAAAATTACAACATTAATAGGAACATGTTTAAAAATTGATGGATTTGATTTAGAAGGTAAGATGACATCTGTATAATCACTCCTGAAAATATACCAGATTTGTTTCTTTGGGATAGTAAGCTTTTGTATTTAGTTTGCTCGCATTTTTAAGATAGTTTTTATTACCTGTCCCATGGATATAGGCAATCAGCTGTACAGAGGTTATTGTTGAGGTGCAAGTGTTAGCAGTAGTGAGTTAGAAAGTCACTGAGAATGCAGTAAGACCAAAGCTCTGAATAATAACTGTGAGGGCAAATCTGCCAGGACTGGAAGTACCCCCAGATACTGCTAGGTCATCATGGCATAGAAAGTGGGTTCATGTTTCTTGACTCCTGGTGTGTATCAGACACACATGATCTATTCTCATGTTCACAACAACCTATGGAAAATCCCTCTTCTAATAGTTGATGATATTAGGATCGGAAAAGTTGTGATAAACTTTTCTATCCTCAATAATGGTAAAGTCAAGACTTACATACAGGGCTTAATGACCCCACAGCCCATTCTCTCTTCCTCACCTCACTCATGTTTTCCAAAGCTGAGTGGGATAACAGTCTAGAGCAAGAGAGCTCACAGCTGTCGAAAATGAAGACATAGCCAGAAACCAGCGTTCAGAACACTTGTCTGTGTGCCTCTCTCCCTTCAAATAATGAGAGATTACTGTCGGAGTTAAGAAACTAGACAAACCCACTCCGGAAAGTCTTTTAAAATTATCTCAAGGACAGGCCTCCTTTTAGGGGAAGAGCCAACCAGTTCCCCAAATGTGGTTGGTTGGAGTAGTGGAGGTAGAAGTGGGGAAGAAAGTTGTTGGGGGATATGTCTCCATGTAGATAGATCCCTGAGGACAGGATGATCATGATACATTCAGATGTTTTGTAAACTTCTGGCACTTTCCATATGAGCTTTTTAGCCCAAGAACTACCATGGTGGTCAAGAACATTTCAACTTTTCACCTTTCTCTCTTAACTAATTATTACACACTTAATTATAGACATTAATGGTGTAGTGATAATCTATATGAATGTGACCCCTGCCTTGGTAGAGTTTATAATCTAATCAGGGCTGGAGAGTGAAGACTGGTAAATGGATGATTATAATATGGTGGGAAAGTGCATTGAGAAGAGGGTATCTTGTATAATAATGAGACCAATGAGAAGGGGGAACATGCTATCTTGTCTGGGGATAGATAAAATGAAAAACTAAACAGATTAATTATTAAGAGTGTATTAAAGCAATGTTATTTACTATATGTGATAGAGATAAGATGATATGAGTATTTTGAAGTACTTCTAGAAGATTAAATAAAATGACAAATTGGTAGTAATTCAGAGACTTATCAGTTTGTACATAATCTTAAATATTATAGTAGACAAAAGAAAATATGGTACAGTGTCCTTGTTTTCAAGAAGCTTCCTCCTAATTTCAGGAAGGTGTTTTTAGTTTTGGTCATT
The DNA here is from genome assembly GCA_028533885.1 of Nasua narica. Taxonomy (NCBI): domain Eukaryota; kingdom Metazoa; phylum Chordata; class Mammalia; order Carnivora; family Procyonidae; genus Nasua; species Nasua narica. Next base: position 46,381,677 of record CM052813.1, on the reverse strand, counting down.
ATTGATATTTAACCTTGAAACAATGCCTATAGATACAGCCATTCCTTGTGGCCGGTACATTGTGAAAGGGGTGTACTAACATAAGATCCTGAATATTTGGATAACTGTTAACATTATTTAATGACACATGAAAGTATTTACCACATACACTTTCAAGCTTAAATAACAGAACACAACACGATCCCAGTTTCGTGAAAAGTTACTTGTTAAATGTATATTTATTTAAGGAAGAAATCCAGAAGGCCATCAAGTAGAGCACATAATAGGCCTTTAGTAATATTTGTTGAAATTATAAATGAATGACCAAATGAGTAGGAATGTGTCATTATTGATTTTCTTTGAGTATTGAAATTAGTATTTAAAAAAATTTCCTCTTTATAGTCTGAAATTTTCATAACAAATATGTTATAATTTTTAAAAATGTGAATTAAAATATATTTAAGAGGAGCAGTTACAGAAGAGAAGTTAAGAGGTATCTCCAGAACAAGCGAGGGTGGGATAATCTGCTTTCTTCATGACTGAGAAGGCAGGAAAAATAAGAGTGCAATTTTATGGGTCAATTATTATGTGTCACAGCCTCAAATCCTTTGCAGGACTAGCTGTGATGGGTAGATGGTTACTATACACTCACTATTACTTCTACCCCTCAATAAATGCCAAGAAAGATGAAAATCTTGCTTTACCCTACCCTAGGAAGCCCTTGAACCATTAATTTAATGGCCTTCCACTCTTTGTATATCAAATAAACCCTACTGACACGCCGTCAGGATAGCCTATGACTGGGAACTCTTTGAGGTTAAGTATTGTGCCTTATTCATCTTTCTATTGCCAGCACCCAACACAGCATCCGGTAAATACTGGGTATTTTAAAAAGGCCTGTTGGATTCCACTTACACTGCTTTCCCAGTACTGGCCCTAAATTATTATAAATCTTTCTTTCAAGTCTAGATTCCTAGGCTATGAAGAATAAATCTATAGGATAGCTGGCTTTGGTGGAAGTGCCAAATGGTGACCATGGAACAAAAGAGCCAACGTTTTGGACGTCAGGTTGACACAGTTTCATATCAGTAAAAATGTTGCATTACAGAAGTAGACAAGACAAAGAGAAATTGGTACCCATTTGTGCTCATTTGTTTCTGCCTGCACCCATGCACTCACTTGTGCCCACGCACAGATTTTGCAAGGAGGAATATAAATTGTCAGACTCCATCAGAAAACAGTGGTCTTGATACAAATAAAATCAGAAAACTCTAGATGGCAAGTCAAAACACTTGTGGAAGTCTAACACCAGAAAACAAATTGTCTCAAGTGATTTAGCTGACTTAGTGTTTTTTCTAAACCCCCTTCTGGGCTGCACCATTACCTCCCTGAATCAGATATCACATGTAATTCTGCATCTTCTCTGTTTGAATTGTCTTTCTGTATCTTGAAGTAATGAAGCTACCGAACAGGGGCTATTAACATTGTTTAACCTCCCCTGGGGTTTATCTCCACATCTCCTTAACAATAAATTTATTTCTCAAATTAAATCAGTGTTGGATCAAGTGCAGACATACACCCGATTCTTCAATTAACCAAGTTCAGAAACTTTGATACATTGATACTGATAATCCTTTTTTCTTCTTTGTTCCCGAGTCGATACAATTTATTTTTCTTTTTAATTATTTTAGAGTTAGACTTGTTCTAAGAGGCTCACCTATCCCACACCTTTGAAAGCACGCTTCAGAATCTATTTTTTTCCCCTGATGGAGGAATCATAAATTTAAGCTCATATGGAATTCTTTTATAGCCTCTTTCTCTAGAAACATCAAGAGTTAGATTTGAAGTAAGATTTACATATTCTTTAATGAGAAGGTTAGTTAAAACTAAAAAGATGATGAGATTCTTGGACTTTTAATTAAAACATTAGAAGATATTTTAACATTTTCTAGCTTTTGCTTTTTTGTATTCAGTAATACAGAAAATATGGATTTGTTGGTTAACTGTGAGTTTACTTCCCAAATGTGTAAAATTCTTCTTTTTTTAAAACCATTACTCTGTTGTAAAGGCTCTAAATTAAGGGGCGCCGGGTTGGGCATCTGCCTTCAGCTCAGGTCATGATTCCGTGGTCCTGGGATCAAGTCCCGCATCCAGGGATCAGGCCTGCTTGGTGGGGAGCCGGTTTCTCCCTCTCTTTCTACTGTTCCCCCCACTGTGCTCTCTCACTCTGTCAAATAAATAAAATCTTTTTTTTAAAAAAGGAGGCTATGAATTAAGACTAAGTCTCCATAAAGCAGTAGTTAGTAAAGTCATGGAAATGACTTTAAGGCCACAGGATATATAGAGAGGCCTCCTGCTTAGAGTATTGGACTAGGAGTAAGGAGGAGATTTCTAGTTTGAATTTTGCTGCTAGATAAACTTGTCACCATGGAATAACTATTTAACCTTTGAGTTCTCAATATCTCACTTGTTAAATAAGCGTGACAGATGAAATTATCTTTTGGGGCTGTACCATGAGACTAGGATTCTAAATCAGGTGCTTGTATAACTGTACTGACTTTGGTTAATTTTAATATTTGACTTTTATAGAAATTTTCACTTAAGTAGTATGTGGTATAGGAGTTATGTATTGTTCGCCATAAAACTGAACAGGTAAATTGGGGATGTTCGAGGGATATTTTGAGGAGAGAAGGCAAATACCTGGCAGATGATCCACTTTTTTCTTTCAACCATGTAGTAATGGAAAATATCATTAATTGATCATGCCCTATGACCCTACTGAATATCCCGAGGTTGCACTTGAGGCCAAATATTCATGTATCAACTGCATTTGAATGATAAAACTGAAGTTCAGCATGGTAAACTATCACTTAAAGTCACAACGTCTTGTGGATGATAGACTCTGGAGCTGAGGCTTCAAACAAGGTCATTGGATTTCTCAACAAGAATCTCAACAAGTTACAAGTATTTCTGTAACAAGAAAAATGCATTGACTAATAGCTTAATGTTTATTAATATTTCAACCCTTTTGAGCTGGCAGTGGGTGAGATATAACCAGACAACAGAATTTAACAGCATACGAATTTAGGAACACACACACACACACACACACACACACACACACACACACAGTACAAGCATCAGTTAGCTATTGCGGCAATAATGCTGTGTAACAAAGACACTAAGACATTTTCAGGAAAAAAAAAGACTCAAAAAATTTCAGTAATATTTAACAATTTATTCACTCCCATGGAGGATAACAAAAGGATCTTACTTAGCTAGGGACTGGTATGTCTCTGCTAATTTCATCTGGGCTCTGTTACATGTCTCTCTGGTTCTGGGGCCACAACAGCTAAAGAGGCTTTCTTTCATACTCCAGTTCTTTGAGTCTTTTGTATGTGTTTCCCATTCATCTTGGATCAGCATATTATTCAGGAATATTCTTCCAGTGGCAATGACAGAATCCCAAGAATGCCTGTCAAAATGGATAAAAACCTATTAAGGCCTAGACTCTAAACTGGAACACTTTATATCTGTCAGTCAATGGGCCAAAGCAATTACACATGGCTGCACCCAAAGTCAAGGGGGAAGAACTGTAAAGTACATAACCAAAGGGTGAATGCAGGAAAAGATGAGGAAGTGTGGTTGATGACGGAAATGACCATGCTTACATAGTACTGGCTACATTCAAAAAAATGATAGGTAATTCTTTAGAGATAATCAAGAATTTGAAGTAATGATAGCGAGAGATTTTGCAATGGAGATAAGGAAAGAGTGTAAGTAGAAAACTAAAATGAAGGTGACAGTCCTATATGATATGCCCATATGATTCTCTGCAGCCGTTGAAAGGGGGTTGTATGTTTGGCCTTTGTGTTTCATAGTGTCAAAAATAATGAAATGTGCTCAAACTTTAAAAATTAACTGTAGCAGGGGAAATAAGACTATAGCATATAATATGTCAAGTAAAAAACTTTATTCTTAAGAGAGTATATCTTTTATTTAGAAGAAGCTTTATAAGAAATGTGATGGGTATTAAGGAGGGCACAGATTGCATGGAGAACTGGGTGTTATATGCAAACAATGAATCAGGGAACACTACATCAAAAACTAATGATGTACTGTATGGCAACTAACATAACACAGTAAAAAAAAATGGGAAAAACAATAATGCATTTCTGTATGTGTTTAATGGGAAAATAACTTGAGGAATTCTTAATCCTATTTCTTCTTGGTTTATATTCATTACTAATTATCCTTTAAGATATATTTAATGAAGATTAACTCAAGTAAAAATGAAGATTAACTCAAGTAAAAGGTGAAAGAACATAAAGATAATTAATTTATCTTGGTATACAGAGTAGCAAATATCAGAAATGTTTGACTGTATTGCCTTATAGACAAAGTTAGGTTGAAATTCACTGCATTTGAGCAAATTCCCCTTGTAATTAATATTTTCCTTTCCATACATAATTAGATAGTGCTTTCAAAGTGCGATTTCTGCTCCACTGCACCCTGCTTGGAGGACACCTGAAATTTTTTTTTTAAGATTTTATTTATTTATTTGGCAGAGAGAGATCACAAGTAGGCAGAGAGGCGGGGCAAGGGTGGGGGGAAGCAGGCTCCCTGCTGAGCAGAGAGCCCGATCCGGGGCTCGGTCCCAGGACCCTGAGATCATGACCTGAGCCAAAGGCAGAGGCTTTAACCCACTGAGCCACCAGGCGCCCCATGGACATCTGAAATTTTTAAGCTGACAGTTCATCTGGGAGTGTTAGGCATCAAGCATAAATGAAGCTTGGTCACTTAAAGTTAAATATAGATACTGCCTAGGTGATAGTAATATGGCATTCCAATTCATTAGTTGAATTACTTAGACTGACTTTCTCTCTTTTTTTCTTATTTCGAAGTAGGTTAACATTAGTAATAAAAACAGACTTATTTAGAAATCAAATTTAGTCTTAGAAGGAATGTTAGCTTTATCCATTTGTCTCCTGAGATGCATAGCTCTATATAAAGTTCAAGTCCCTAAAATGTATTTTAAAATGAGATAAAGACATGATATGCGACCATAATCTTTACTACATTATTTATCATTTAGAGATTTAGGGAGCCACTAATAGGCTAAAAATAATGTGATTGTATCTGTTCCATTTGAGTGAGGAATGTGTCCTTGAACACAGTTTTTTTACTTCTCAGTATGGCTCTGAAATTTAAAATAGTAAATTTAAAAAAACCTATTTGTATGAATGGGACTAGTCAAAATATGATCATGCCATACCATGGAATATCTTACAGCAATTAAGGATAATGAGAGAATATGTGCATACTTATGTGGTGAGATTCTCAAAGTATTGTACAATATCATTAATTGTAAATATATACATATTACTGAATACTAATCTATATAAATTGATGTGTATGTATAGATCTGTTTACACACATACAGTAATATAGGGAAATATTTTGAAAAGTGTCCGGGAGCATATGTATCTGATAATAGTATCTAATTCTGTGGAAGGAAGTAAAACTTGAGAGTGGTAGTCAAGGAAGATTTTAGCCTTATCTGCAATATCTGTATTTTATTAGTACAAATAACAAATATTTCCACAGGGACATCAAATTGTAATTCATCTTTTCAAATGAGGAAGCAGTCCCAGAAAGGACTGGATAAGAAGTGAATTAACTTTATAAAGATTGTGTTTAAGTGTTAGGATCAAACTTGAAAACATGTAACCTTTGAGAAATTGTTAAATCTCTGCAAGCTTCCATTTAGTCATTGTTAAAAATAGGTCTTTTTTTTTTTAAGATTTTATTCATTTATTTGATACAGAGAGAGAGAGATCACAAGGAGGCAGAGAGGCAGGCAGAGAGAGAGGGGGAAGCAGGCTCCCCTCCCCTGCAGAGAGCCCGATGCGGGGCTCCATCCCAGGACCCTGAGGTCATGACCTGAAGGCAGCGGCTTAACCAACTGAGCCACCCAGGCGCCCCCAAAATGGGTCTTAATAGTACTTATTTTCTAAGGATGTGTGTCTGGCATCTTCTGTGCCATGTCTTACCTCTCAGCTCATCTTTTTGCTTTTAGCCATTGACTCAACAAGGTTAGCTTGATAGGACTCTTGATTCAGCTTCTTCAGCTATGTTGTGAGTTATGTAACCTCGTGGGAGGCCCATGCAAGCCAGGTTAACTGGTGTGGCACATATGCATACCAGAACGGTCAGGGTGACAAATTAGAGGCCCTTAGGGATCTCCAGAATGAGATCATAGCAGCTACCCTTGGATTGCCTTTCCCTCTTTTCCTGTTGGACTTTTCTAGTATCCCTTGCAACTCTCTCTTAAATACAACATATACGATGTTATATTAATTTCAAGTGTACACATAGAGATTTGACAATTGTATCCATTAAGCTGTGCTCACCATGCTGAGAGTAGGTCCCATCTGTCACCATACAACATCGTTACCGTGTTATTGACCATATTCCCCATCCTGTAATTTGCATCCTCAAGACTTATTTTATAACTGGAGGTTTGTAACTCTTAATCCCTTTAACCTATTTTATGCATCCATTCCTTGCAATTCTTGTTCCCTTCAACCACTTCCAAAAACACATAAACTCAAACTCTTCATGTCAAGCACTGTTTTAGGGGGGGGAACATGGGCCGAAGCAGGATGTGAAGACAATTTGCCCTGGGAAGAGCATAGAACTTTCCTAGCAAAAGTTAGTATACTGAATGGTAGATATTACCTTTCTTACCTTGTCATAGTTACTGAACACAAGGTTGAAGCCACTCTTCCAGGATTATAGAGGTACAATTGACGCCCGGGAGATGCACATAGTTAGTGTACCATTTGATGAGTTCTGACTTCTATGTACACACAAGAAACTATCACCACAAAAAAGATAGCAAACATTTCCATCTCTCCCCCAAATTTCCTTGCACCCATTAGCATTTCATCCCTTCCTCCACTGTGCATTGACAATCACTACTCTGCTCATTGCAGATTCATTTTAATTTCCTACAATTTTTTTTAAGATTTTATTTATTTATTTGACAGAGAGAGAGAGAGAGAGATCACAAGTAGGCAGAGAGGAAGGCAGAGAGAGAGAGAGAGGAGGAAGCAGGCTCCCTGCTGAGCAGATAGCCTGATGTGGGGCTCGATCCCAGGACTCTGAGATCATGACCTGAGCTGAAGGCAGAGGCTTTAACCCACTGAGCCACCCAGGCGCCCCAATTTCCTACAAATTTATATAGATGGAGTAGAGGCACTTTTCTGTCTGGCTTCCTTCAGCATCATGATTTTGAGATAGAATCACACTGAATGTATCACTAGTTCATTCCTTCTTACTTCCTTTTATGGTATACTGTAGTTTAGCTGTTGATGGGACATTTGGGTTGTTTTCACTTTGGAGTTTTACTAATAAAGTGGATATGGATATTTGTGTACAAGACTTTGAATATGTGCTTTTATTTTTTAGGAATAAAACCTAGAAGTGGCGTGAGGTCATATGAAAGATACATGTTTAACTTTTTAAAGAAATGCCACAATGCTTTCTAAAGTCATTGTATCATTTCATATTTCTTCTACCAGAATGAGAGTTGCATTTCTTCCACAACCTAAAACCCTTGGTCCCTTGGTCTTTTTTTCCTTTTTGCTCCCCCAGCCATCCTAGTGGTCTGTTTGTGGTATCTGGTTGTGAATTTAACTTGCCTTTCTGTGATGACTAGGAATGTTGAACATCTTTGCACGTGTGTATTTGCCATTCATATACCATTTGTGATTTATCAGTATCTTTTGCCTTCTTTATTGATTGCCTTCTTTTATGGATTTCAATGTATATACATTATTATAGTTTCCAAATTTTACTTATTTAATTCAGATTTGATTTGTTCTCTGTACCAGTTTTGCAATGATTAAAGCAGACAAACTTTCCAGCCTCTTTGAACTTAAACACTATTTTGTCCATTGCTTGTTTAGTATTTACTGAAGACCTACTGGTGTTATTTGTGAATTTTCCAGATTCTGGTGAATACAACAGACCTTGTTCTTGCTTTTGTGGACTTTACATTCTGGTAAGGAAAACAAGACAAAGACTGTATTTTTTGTAAGACTTTAATTGAAAGAGAATGTGTTGAGATGTTGACTAGCTGCGGGATATGAAGAAGGGATAATCTGAATATATGAACAAAAGATGAGAACTGTCAAGCAAAGAGGCCAATGGTTTTGGTAGATAGTGGATGCAAGACCTGTGTTCTTATGCTGACAACCAGAGTGACTGGACAAGAAATACAGCTTTGATTACAGATTACAAGAGAAACCTGCTTTTTCTTTTCTTCTTCTTCTTCTTTTTTTTTTTTTTTAGATTTTATTTATTTATTAGAGAGAGAGAGAGCATGAGAGGGGGGAGGGTCAGAAGGAAAAGCAGACTGCCTGCTGAGCAGGGAGCCCAATGCGGGACTTGATCCTGAGACTCCAGGATCATGACCTGAGCGGAAGGCAGTTGCTTAACCAGCTGAGCCACCCACGTGCTCCAAATCTGCTTTTTCCAATGATAACAGGGAAGCCTAGTATGACCATGACAATAGTAATACCTAAACTTCATTGAATATTTACTAAATGATAAATACAGTTCTAAAAACCATCAGAATATTTCTCATTTAATTCACATGGCAGTCCACTAAAGTGCATATCATTTTTATCACCGTATTATAGTTAAAGAAACTGACACTTGATGAGGTTTGATTTCATAGATGGAGGAAAATACAGAAACTCTACTCAAATACAGGTTTTCTGACTCCATAACCCGCAATCTTGATCACTAGAACTAAGTTTAGTGTTAGGAAATTAATTCAGAAGTGTAACAAATTTTAGGAGAGAAAGATTCTGGTTGGAGTTGCATGAATGGAAACTCTTGGAACTGAGAGGCTATAAAATTGGAAAGTGGCTCTGTCATTTCGTTTTGTTTTGGTGGAAGTGGGAGTTGTGTTGGGAAAAGGTTGAGAATGAGAAAATGTCTTAAAATATCTAAAGACCAGATAAATTAAAGAAAGATGTATCTTGTGCAAAATAGTAAGATTTAGAGCCCTTATGAATTAACAATTACATACTGAGTTAAAATAGGCTTTGACATAGAATTGTGGCTGTCTGGCCAATTAGATAGTTAACTTTGGGTCAGATCACCATTTCTCAAAACTTTTATCTCTACTATGACATGCTGTTATAATAGACACTTGAAAAAAACAATAGACACTTTATATTTGAATGGTTTTACTTTTGCTTCAATGTAACACACTTATACATATATACCATATACATAGATATGTATACATATACACATATATGTATGTATAAATGCCCATGTATATGTGTATATGGTGAACCTGTCAGAGCAGAATGGGCAAATGTGATGATGAAACGTTGGGCCAGCAATTGAGAAAAATTATAGGTTTAATGAAAACATCTAAGAGCTTTTGAGTATGTAAGCTAGTGCCAATAGAGTACTCACTAAATCTACTTAAACAATGGTAAATGGCCATAAAGTATAATAAAGTATAAAGTGTTAACTATGAATTCCATTACCTTTGCCAGTCAAAGTCCCAGTATTCGTTAATCTCAGAAACACAAATGGTTGAGAACTGCACAGTCCATTTGGATTTTAATAATGTTGTATCCAAGATAGATAATTAGGAAAGGAAAAAATTATGAAAAATAGACATTCAACTACCCTCTACTGAGGTTTCTAAGTTTGAATAAATGAAAGATTGGATTTGGGACTACTCTTGGTAAGTCGGAGCGCACAGAAATGAGCCCACAGCTCTTCTTTCAAGCTGTTTTCTGACTGTATGTGAAAAGAGAGTAAGAATGAGAGAGAGAGAGAGAAAGAGAGAACCTGAATGAATGAAAGAACAAATGAATGAATAAACATATTTCACACAGAATGAAAAGTACTCTTCCATTTAATGATAAATGTGCAGATGTGCCTGGGAGTAGGTTTAACATAAGAGACCTAACTTTGCCAACCTCCCAGTGGACTCTAGGTTTTAGTGTTTCTCTCATATTCTGGGCATCTAATTATGCTCAATATGATTTTAGTTTTACGTATATAGTAATATTGCACTACATGATCCTTAAATACAAACTGAATACTTCATTTTCTGTGCATCTTAAGCAATAGGTATTATCCCTTTTAAGAATGGATGACAATTTTGCTGCATTGGATGTTTTTAAGAAAAAATTTCAACATACATATAAGCATAACACCCATTTAAACAATTATGGCTATTGGATGTGAACATTTTTCACTCTCACTCTCCTTTCTTCCATTTCGAAAGAAATCTGATCCTCAATTTAGTGTGCCATATGCTTAAGAATATTTTAACACTTTTAAGTTACCCTGTGAAGTCATCTCTGAAGCAACATAAATAATGTCATTGTTTCCCATAGTATTAGTTTTATGTAGATGGTAGCATATTGCACATATCGTTTACAACTTGATTTTTTATTCAGTATTTTCTTTCTGATATTTATCCATGTTGAACATTTAGCTCCAATCCATTGATTTGCTTTTTGTATCGTATAAATATACTGCAATTATATTTCCATCCTTCTGTGGATGGAAACTAAGTTTTAATTTTCAGTCCTTTACCATTGTAAGCAAGGCTACACTGCATAGTCTTATGCAGGCTTTTCTGTTCAAATGAGTATGCCTCTCTAGGTAAGTGATCCTCTGTCTCTAGATAAACCTTTGATGCAGAGAAGTTATCTAAATAGTCAAGTTTATCAACCGTTTACTTAATGTTTGTGCTCTTTGTACTGTCTTTAAGAGGTCTCCGGTGGAATAAACATATTCTACAATTTTTGAAGGATTTTAATCTCTATAAATTTGGCTCCTTAAAGAAGCAAGAATCCAACTTTATCTTTTTTCTTGCTAGATATACAGTTGTCTTAGCAGGATGATTTATTGTGCCGTCCATTCTTTCTTTATTAAGTAACACCACCTTTGTCATACTTCATTCTATTTTCTGGCGTTGGTCCATTTATCTACCCCTGTGTAGATAGCATGCTATGTCAGTCATTATATGAAGCCTTGAGATCTTGTGGGGGTAGCACCACCACTTCCTCTTGTTCTTTAAGAATGCATTGGTTTTTGACTTTTTGGATTTCCATATAGACTGTAGAATTGATGGGCAATTCCAAAAGAAAACAGTGTTTGGATTTGGATTCTTATATGTCAATTACTGGATAATTGACATTTATAAGATTTTAATTTTTGTTACTCAAGAACATGGAAACTTCATTTTTTTCAGAAATTTATTTAATGTTCTCTAAAATTTTATTCATATGGGTTTTGCATAATTGGTTTAATGTATATCTAAATGCCTTTTTCTCTTATCAGTACTATTTATTTTAATCTAATTTAATTATAAGTTCTAATCAATTGTTGCTTGTGTACAGAAAAATGGCTTTTGCATATTGCTCTTTTATAATAACATTGCTGAACTTGTGTTGATTATAAATATATAACTATAGACGCTCTTGGATTTTTATAGCTATCATAAACTTAGTAAATAAGGTTGTCAATTTTTTTTTCTTTTCAGTGCTGTTCTCTTTCTCTTGTTTTGATACAAAACAGTGTTGAGGAGTGCCTGAGTGGCTCGGTGGGGTAAAGCCTCTGCCTTTGGCTCAGGTCATGATCTCAGGGTCCTGGGATGTAGCCCCGCATTGGGCTCTCTGCTCAGTGGGGAGCCTGCTTCCCTCTCTCTCTCTGCCTGCCTCTCTGCCTACTTATGATCTCTCTCTCTCTCTGACAAATAAATGAATAAAATCTTTAAAACAAAAGCAAAAACAAAGAAACAGTCTCGAACTAGAGCGCTGAGACATCCTCGTCATGATTCTAAATTTAATTCCACCGTACTATAAAACCATTAAGTTCTAAGGTAAATGTTTGAATTATATATATACTTAGTATATTTTTAAAAACTCTGCTTTAAAAATTGTGTTAATATTTTGGATAAGTTAAACTACTTTTTCTTTATATTGAATGTGGTTATTCATAAATAAAATCAAAGGGCACAATTCTTATAAAATAAAGTTTGTCTATTAAAAATAATTAGGTATTAAAATAGATCTCAGTTTCTAAGGTATCATAAAATTTTAGGAAGTTTCTGAAAGAATCATGCAGGGTCAGAATGACTTATGTGTGAAAGTAATTCTGAGTATGCCTATTGATGCTTGCATAAGCATTAAAAAAAGGTGTGAAATGATATATGCCCAACTACTAATAATAGCTGCTCCAAAGGATTGCTATTGTAAGAAGGTGTGAATTTATGCAGATTATTAACTTTATACTTTGAATTATTTGAGTTGGTAAAATAAGCAAGAATTACCACTACACTTTAAAACATCAAACACGGGGCGCTTGGGTGGCTCAGTTGGTTAAGCGTCTGCCTTAGGCTCTGGTCATGATTCCAGAGTCCTGGGATGGATCTCTACTCGTTGGATCCTTGCTCATTGAGGGGTTTACTTCTCCCTCTCCTTCTGCCTCTGCCCCTCCCCTCCCAACTCATGCTTTCTCTGTCTCAAATAAATAAAAAAAAAATCTTTAAAAAATATAAAACATCAAATGAAGTTTAAAAAAAAGAAATTACAAACCATACCATTCAATGGAAAGCTGTTAGAGTGCGCCTTTGGGCCTTCTATGAGTGATTAGAATAAACTGAGTGTACATTTCTTTTCAACTCGGATCATATAATTCTACATAGAATGATACAAACTTATTTGCTGTACCCATACCTGTATTTAATTTCCATACCTAGAGTGAGGTTTGTTGAGCTCCAGCATCTGGGTTTCTACTGATGTCTTGCTTTCTGAGGTGTCCATGGCACAAGAGAAAGGTCACATCCAAAGAAATAAAGAAAAAATCATAGGGAGATCATCTAACGCCTCAGATGGGAATCTCAAGAGCAGGAAGTCCAGAGAGAAGTCACAAAAACACAGGAGTTAGGTACCATTCGACATGCAAAAATTGTGCCTTATCCTTCCTTAAGACCACAAAAATAAACAAAAGTTGCCTTCTAAGTGATGCATTTTGGGAATAATGTCTATGTTAACTGTACAACTAAGCTATCAATGATTTTTTAATAATAATGAAAAGAGCCTGACCCTAACATAGACATTTTGAAATTTTACTGTGACTTTCAAAATGTTTTACATAAACCTAGAAGTAAATTATCATGATTATTTATTCATTAATGAGTAGGACACTTTTGGACATGTTCTAAATGCCAAATATTAATTGCTCGAGGTATAAGAAAGCAAGGATGAAAATGTATTTTCTTCCCTGAGGGGCTTTTTATAAATGTATTACCTGCCTTTTTTTCCTGGTAATTTTTTTCACGGGAATCATTCAATACTATATTTTTCTTCCTTGAAAGCATCTCAAATGCACTTTTTTTTCTACCGATAATAAACTTATTTCATTCTCTGTGAAGTTGTCCTCAGGTCAAACACTGTTGTTGTGTGATCTTGTCTATCATTTTGGCTTTCTGATTGACTTAAGTATTTATTTTAAGTGTTACTGTCTTATGATGTTTAGAGATGAATATAAAAAGAACAGGGATATTTTGTAAAAATACAGTGGAAGATTCAGCGATCTGGGACTTAACAATTGCTGGATGTACTTTTTTAGGGATTATCATATCAGTACTTTTATTTAAATTCCCTGATCTCTGTGGTTTTTGTTTCATCCTTAAAATAGAATACTAAGGATACTTACCCCAAAGGATGTGGGTGAAAATCAATTGAAGTAAAATATGAAAACGCGTTGTTCACTTTAAAGAGTAATAAAATCTTAATTAAACCATGGAAGGACTTTTAAAGCCCTTGTAGACTACAAGATGAATAAGTTCTGGTGATGTACGGCATAGCGATTGGAGTAAGCAGTACTGTATTATACACTTGAAAGTTGCTAAGAGAGCAGGTCTTCAATAGTATCACCACAGAAAAGAAATGGTAATTATATAAAGATGTAGGTATTGACTAACACCAGGGTGGTAATCATTTCACAATATATATATGTACCAAATTAACATGCTGGACATCTTAAATTTGTACAATGTGATGCGTCAATTATGTCTCATTAAAGCTGGAAAAATGCACGAAGGGTAGGATTACAGCATTCCTAAGAGCACTTTCAAAGACAGCTTCCTATAAAATTAGTATTTTCTAAAGATATAACCATATAACCCCTGTAATGTTTCAAAACAAATTCAAACAAAAATAATCAAATATTTATTGAGCATCTTCCATGTACCAAGCTCTGTGCTAGGAAGACCCTAGAGATAGAACAGACGCTGTCTTTGCCTTCACAGAGCCTACAGGTTTTATATCAAAGTAATTGCTCCCAAACATCAAATTCTAAATATATCATGGAAGCATTGCAGAAAATTTACCATGTAAACACAGACGAATATATCATGGAGCTCCTAACCAGGACAAAATAGAGGCAGCGAAACGGCTCCTCTTGGGGGGACAGAAATCCATGCTGTTGATCACCCAGAAATAAAACTGTATCACAAGCAAACGCGCCATAATAGTGATAGGCATTCTGGGGGAGAGGGAGCTGGGCCAGGGCCGGGTTTCCCAAAGGAATTATTCTCCGTGAGGCAAAATGAAAGAATCTAGAATGCCACACATCAAAGGACATGCGAAGTTTATTGGCCGTCTCGTTCTGTTAGACTTGTATCTTCAGGTAGTAATACTTCTCAACACAGTAATTTGAGAACAGCTCCAGATTTAATTGCTTGCCTTTCATATTATAAAATATACTGTGCATCTTCTAAGCACTAATACAAAGAAAAGAATCTGTCACTCTAAGAAGGGGCCAAGGCAGAAAAGCCACACAATTAATTCCAGAGGTATAAAAATGACATGCGATAAAAATTCAACTCCCATTCTTGGTTGACAAAGGACATGTCACAATAAAATACCCCCTTTTTTTGTGACTGTAAGAATATATCTATTGCTTCATAATTAAGTATAATGCTGAATATTTATAAAACAGTATTCAGCATCCTTCATCATTAAGCACCAGAAGCAGCCTCATAAAAGTCAGAAATAAAGGGAGGCACTTGTCATTGATTATTTAACATTGCTCCAGCTGTACTAGCCATTTCAATTAGAGAAGAGAAAGAAATAGGAGAGATACCTATGAGAAAGGAGGCAACAAGACTATTATCTTTATTTGCAGGTGATCAGGGATGCCTACCTAGCCTGAAGATGACATTGAAGGATATTAGAAAATATAAAATAGGTTAATAAAGTAACTGGTCAGAAGATTAATACATAAAAATAGATTTCCAAAACAGAAAACAAATAGCCATTTTTAAAATGTGCACACACACCATACGCATGAATTACTGCCCTTTTGGGGGGCAAAGGGTTCCTGGAAGACAGGGTGTGTCTATCCTGTCCTCAGTTCATGGCGCATGATGGTGTAGAGTCTATGCAAGGCCCCTCTCTGGTTGCTTTAGTGACTTGTTTGTTCCTTGGTATCTCCACACCCACTTCTCATTCCCCTAGCATCCTAACAGATAACTGTTCTAATGTGTTTAATGTGTTCTTGCAAAATACTGTGATGATGTTGACGGCTGTACAGTATTCCTTGATGTTCATGTAGACATTTTACTTAGATACTCTTCCAGTGACTGCGATGGATAATTTTTTCAATGAAAAAGTTATTTGCAATCTATGTGCTCTGAAAAATGTCCATTCCTAACTCTCCAGTGTGGGCTCCGGTTCCGATGGCCTCCTACTCACCCCATTGGTGAGGGCGGGATACGTGAGCTAAATAGTAGCAGGTGGCCAAACACAGGACACTTGGCACAGGTCGCAGTGCTCGCATTCTAGGAGCGGAGGACACTGTGTGCTTTGCAGGGACACATGGAGGCTGCACTCCACAGTGGAGTGAACCACTAGGGGCCATATGGGGCAGGCTTTGTAGTAAGGAGGAAGTGAGGTGCTCCCTGGTTTACGCAGGAGCGTGTGATTGGCTTATCTGAGTAATTCTGTGGGCTGTCAAGGCGGCTAAGGCCATTAGGTTGATGATGACGTCGCTGGCAACTGTCCAGCCGGGAGAGGGAATGAGCCCTACGGAGAGACTTAGGCCTGAGGTGTGGAGTGTTTGTGGCTACAGCAGGGGACCACGTGTTAGGCCTTCAGAGCCCCAAGAAGCTAAAGACGGCAAGGCAGCACATGGAATTTTAGACTTCACAATACAACTTAGAATTGGTGCCTTATTTCTTCTGTCACGGTCTCTCAGAGGCACCAGAAAAGTGCTTCTTTTTGTCTCTTCCCTAATCAGCATTTGAACAACACCCTATAAGCCCCCAAAATAAGGCAACCCAACCTCCGGCCTCATTGCATTCTCCCCAAATGCAGCATGGGTCAGCTCTGACATTTCTATTTTTCAAATACAGGGGCGCCTGGGTGGCTCAGTGGGTTAGGGCCTCTGCCTTTGGCCCCGGTTATGATCTCAGGGTCCTGGGCTCCAGCCTGGCATTGGGCTCTCTGCTCGGTAGGGAGTCAGCTTCCTCCTTTCTGCCTACCTGTGGTCTCTCTCCTCTTTGTCAAATAAATTAAAAAAAAAAATCTATTTTTCAAATACATAAAACATTCATCTATGCTGATTTTCTTGCTAGGTCTCCTACAAATCTTATTATATTCAAAAGAAGAGAAGTCGTACATAAAGGGTTTGATTTCTTACAGCCTCCACTAGAATGGGCTGAAAAAGGTGAAGTGGTTTTATGGACTTCTCTTCCATCTTTGAAAAAAATAATTCACAGGCCGGAGAAGAAGTCTTGTGATCAGCAGACAATGCGGGGCGGAAGGTACTGTGTGACAATGGGAAGTTTACAGTTTCATGCTGAGGAAAAAAAAACCAGGTCTTTTAAAAATGAGAATGACTGAAATGCAGAGAGAGAGGATTACCTCACTAAGATGATTCACTAGAGAAGAAAAATAGGTGCTTTCCTTGGTGGTGTGGAAAACGTGTCTCCTGGCTGCTCTTATCAGAGTGACATAGGCCATGATATCTGCCAAGAAGGGACTTTCTGGGACAACATGGCAGGCTGTGTCTGAGCAGCAGCTCCGTGGGGGGAATGGAGAGCAGGGTGGGAGGCCAAGGTCACATGAGGTCACCCAGGAAAAGCCGAGAGAAGAGGAGGGGTGGGAGTGAGCTTTGATCATCAGGCTTCCTGAGTACCAGTGGGGAGCCACATTAGCTTTAGCCTACAAGGAACTACCCTGTAACCTAACGTTGGTGAGACTTCTGCAGTCCTGTGGCAGGAAATGTGTGGTTCCACATTCGTGTCCTCCCCTTGAGGAAGTGAACCAAGATGGCGTGCTCGCAGACCAGTTCCTGAGCACCTCTCCTTGGCTGTTCCAGTGTGGACGTGCACCACATACCAGGTTTAAGGCAGTTCCGCAGATGTAAATAGAGGCAGCACCTACCTCACAGCTTTTCATCCACACTCGTTTATACCAGTCTCCTTACTATTGCACTTCTATATATGTCCTCTCTTACTTATCTAATGTATAAAGATGCTTTATGAATCAGGAGGTATGATACGTATATTTAGCATTTTCTTAAATCAGGGTGGTTTCTATGGAGGAGCAGGTGGGGAAGAAAGGAAATGACCTGATGTTCACTGAAGAATGGAAAGTACCTTACCTTGTTTTAGATGTTTTATTAAATTAATCAGAAATCCTGAGTTCAAACATGTGTGTCACATACTAGTTGAGGAACCAGTGTCAAATTTCTTAGCATTTCTGAAACTCAGTTTCTTCATTGGTGAGTGACTGTCAGGGAACTGAATTTAGAAACAGATGAGGAGAAAGATAAGTTGATCTGTTGGAGCATTTGGCTCAGTGCCTCATATAATGGGTGATGTATGCTCATGGAAGTCAAAGGAAGAAAGAATATTTAGTAGAATGGAATATTGTATATTCAATCTGAGTATTTCTATTTAAAAAATATCTAAATGGTACATTTAGGAAAGACTAGCCCAGAACCTAGTACAGAGGACAAAATTTCTGGTCGCCCAGACCAAAATCTTTTTTTTAAGATTTTTATTTTATTTATTTGACAGAGATTACAAGCAGGCAGAGAGGCAGGCAGAGAGAGAGAGCCCAATGTGGGGTTCGATCCCAGCAGGCTGAGATCATGACCTGAGCCACAGGCAGAGGCTTTAACCCACTGAGCCACCCAGGCACCCAAAATTTCTGGGTTTTATCATGCTGTATTTTCATAAAATAAAATATGAATTTATTTAGAAATATGTGAAACTTGGGGCACCTGGATGGCTCAGTCAGTTAAGCATCCAACTTTTGATTTTGGCTCAGGTCATAATCTCAGGGTTGTGAGATTGAACCCCACATCAGGCTTTGTATCCAGCACGCTTTGTGTCTGTTTGAGATTCTCTCTCCCTCTGCCCCTCCTGCCACTCGAGTCCTCTCTTGCCCTCTAAATACATACATACATACATACATACATAAAATCTTTTTTTTAAAGATTTTATTTACTTATTTGACAGAGAGAGAGACCACAAGTAGGCAGAGAGGCAGGCAGAGAGGGAGGGGGAAGCAGGCTCCCTGCTGAGCAGAGATCCGATGCAGGCTTCGATCCCAGGACCCTGAGATCATGACCTGAGCCGAAGGCAGAGGCTTTAACCCACTGAGCCACCCAGGTACCCCAAATAAATGAAATCTTAAAAAGAAGAAGAAGAAGAAGAAGAAGTATGTGAAACTCCATTAAAAGTCTAACACAGACATTACTATTGAGCAAGTAGCATCTGACATAAAAGGTGGCCCTAGAGTTTTGGGAAAACATTGAAGGGCTTATATTTTTCTAAAATTAGTCTGGGTCATGGAAAGAAGACTCTCCTGAGAGTTGCACAGTGTGGCTTGATTCCAGGCCCTGTCATTAACTTGCTCTGGTTTGTCCACTCATTCTGTTAGGAGATTTTGTTTTTGCTTTTGTTCTTTGAGTAGTTTCCCTGCCCAATGTGGACCCCAACATGGGTCTTGAACTCACGACCAAAAGATCAAGACCTGAACTAAGGTCAACAGTTGGACACGTAACCAACTAAGCCTCCTGGGCACCCCTGTTAATATTTTATGATTTGAATTTTTTTTAAAGATTTTATTTATTTGAGAGAAAGAGAGCATCAGATGGGGGAGGGTCAGAGGAAGAAGCAGACTCCCCATTGAGCAGGGAGCCCCAAGTGGGGCTTGTTCCCAGGACTCTGGGATCATGACTTGAGCTGAAGGCAGAAGCTTAACAGACTGAACCACCCAGGTACCCCTGTTTTGAATTTTTAAAAAGTAATTGAGACCTGTTCTATTGCCCAGAAACAAATAAATTTATATTAGGCCAATTAATTAGCACTTCTAGTGCTCTTCATTCTTCTGTGTAGATAGAACTCCATTTATTATCATTTTCTTTTTGCCCAAAGGACTTTTCTCAACTGAATTGATACAACAGATGGATCTGTTTCCTCAACTACAAAAGGCAAAAAAACAGCAACTTTTTTTTTTTTAGCAGCAACATCTACCAATCCTGCTTCACTCAGTCTCCCAAAATGACTTGTCTAATCTTTACTTGCCCTAGACTAGTATTTCCCAGATACTTATGTTCCATAGGGAAAAAAAAAAACCACCTTATTTCCAGTTATCTTTCCTGAATAAGAACTAGGGGCTTATATACTACCATTCTATGTATTGCCATAATTTTATAAATATATCAGAGTAGGAGGACTTTTTTTGTTATCAGAATAATTGAATAATTGTCTTTTTTTTTTTTTTTTTTTGAGAGAGTGAGTGACTGTGCAGGGGCAGAATGAGAGGGAGAATCCTAAGCAGACTCCACACCCAGTGTGGAGCCTGACATGGGGCTCGATCTCATGACCCTGAGATCATAACCTGAGCTGAAATCAACAGTTGGATGCTCAACCAAGTGAGCCACCCACACACCCCAGAATAATTGTAACTTTTGGAAATTCGTGTTTTTTCTCCTTACTTCCCAAGAAATAGTAGAAGTTTTGCCTAGGTCCAGGACTTATCTGGGAAACACATTTGAAAGTCACTATCACAGAGTATGCACAAAAGAATCATTAGGTAGGAAAGGAAACTTCTGGCATAAATAAAAAACTCTTCACATGTCTGACTCCCCAAGTTCCTTCAGCCCTTACCTTAATAGGACTGACCTTGCTTATTTAGAAAAATGAATAAACTCACAAGTGTTTTGGTATCTGAACAAGAATTTTTCAGACCTAATTTTATTAGACATACCCAGGGAAGTTTTCCTAGCCATCCAGGTTTCCTACATCTTCCTCATGAGAAAGGAGGGCCACTTCAAGCCATCAGTTTTTAAATATTACAATTGCTTTGATTTTCCTAGATACGTTGACCTTTTTACTTCCTGAAATGAGAATGGGTACTTATTTTCAAGGATCATTTTTTTTTTTTTTGGAGCTGAGCGAATTGCAGTGATTTAAAGACCACTTATTATTTCTACTCCCTTAGTTCAGGGTAAAGTACATACTTTTATGGTGAAGCAGAGAATGGCCAAATTAAGCTAATCAGGTTTTTTTTTTCTTTTACTTGAATATTCATTTGTGTTTGCCATGTAAATTGGAGGGAGGAAAATGATTTTCACTGCTGGAGCATAAAGCAAATTAGATATAATGGTACATAGAAGGCAAACCAAAATCATTCTCTTGAAAATTAATGCCTTTTACAGGATATGAAGCCGTTAAGAAAAAACTGTCACAACATTTTTAACCTGTTCTCGTTTCCATATTCCAGCAACACGTCCATTTTCTATTGACCACATTCTGGGAAGCCAGTACCAGTAATTAAATAAATTGCCCTGTACAAAACTTACAGTCATCTAACATGGCAGAAAGCCAACTCTTTCTCTTTCACTTGAAAAAAAAAAAAAGAATTTCAATTACTATTCTATTTTCCAACTCTAGAAATTTCTTTTTAACAAAATGGTTTTATTACCAAATTCATTTTTTTCCAGTGGAATATGTAACCTCTCCTCTGTGAAAACTAGCTTATGTTCACAGAATTTGAGCATAAAGGAGTGTGCTTGTAGTCACGTGTTTTCAGTAAGGCTAAAATACGTTAGGCCTCAAGTATCCATATAGACTGACATGTAAACAGAGTCTCATGTGATTGTATTAGAGATTTCAGGGTAGATTTCCTAGAATTTCAGGTGAGGTACTCCTGTAAATCTAAGCCATGTTAACACTGTGGCGGCTGTCTGTGACAGACAGCAGATAGGTACAGTCTCATTGTAACATGTATATTACCTGCAGATTTTAAATATAGCTGGAATTTATTTTTTTATGTGTGGGGGGGAGATATGAATCTATTTGCACTTATTCTCCAAATGCATGGGAATTATTCCAGAAATATAATCATCTCTCTATTAATATAATATGTATATTATATAAGTATAAGAAAAGTATAAGACAAAATATGGAGATATCTATAAATAGATATAGATATTAATATTATTGGGGCATACATAAATTAAACCAAAAGCAAAGATAATAAAGATACTGAAAAATTGACTATACCAATTGTATTCTTTATGACAAAAAGTCACCATGTAAATGACTATTTGGATAAAGAAGAAGAACCACAAACATACAATAGAGGTGACCTCTGTTGAGAACACCAGCAAACAGTTGACTCCATTTGTATTACTTAACTTTTTAACTATGTGAAAGACTAACCCATTATTCATCTAACTAAAAATAAATACTTATTTAAAAAATAAGTCTAATCTACATTAGGAGCCAATACTATTAAGCTAGTGAATTAGTTTTTTAGATTGGAGAGTTGAAAAGTGGGACCAGAGTGGGGTTTGGAACAAGCAAAATGACAGTCCAAAAAATTAACCCATGAGTGTATGAAGATCTCAATTACCAATCTCTTCTGCATGACCTCATACAGCAGAACAGGTACCTTAGATTGAGGAACCTGAGATTAAAATCTCCATTTATGCTAGTTAGGGTCAGATCCTTGTGTTAATGAAACTACATCTGTGAAGAGTATAAACATTTGTAGTGGGTTTAAATCTTAAATCTCTTTATTCCAGAAGTTGGCAGTCTTTGGAATGCTACTCTTCTTTGGCTAAAAATGCAGTTTATCATATTTGAAATGAAGTGGAACAAATTTAAATATACAGTGAGAGAGCAAAGATTTCATACGAATTTATCAAATGCAGTATCCAAATATCTGACTACTCTGTCCACTTCCTCCATCCTTCTGTTTGAAGTTGAGTGTGTAGGGATTGATTTGGCTACAAATAACTCCAGACACACCAAAAATCTTAAGTTGTAAGGATATTTAATATAGTAAAAGAAGACTAGAGGTCAGTATGTCCAGATTTATTTCTGAGGTTCAATGACGTCAAAGATTCAGAATTTCCACACTTCTGCTCTACAGTACTCAGAGTGTTGGCTTTTCATTCTTGTGTTTTATTGCCTTATGGTGGCAACATAGTTGTCACAGCTCCAGGCATCACATTTTCATCCCTACATTTTAAGCTAAAAAGAGAGATCTAGGAAAAATATCTTTTCTTTATGAAAGTTGTGTGTGTTTATCTGTAGAGATGATCCTTCCCCAGATTTCCCCTGCAGAACTCCTTCTCATACATATCATTTTATCTGAAACCTATGTTTCAGATATGTGTGCTATCAAGAGAGGCCAGGAAAATACACGGAAAAGGAGACTGTAATTCTCTTGGTTGGTTTAGACTAATCATGATTTATTTACTAGAACCAGCAAAAGGACAATTTTCCCCGAATCTGAAGGATCTACACCTGCCTACCTGAGTGAATCAGTTCTTTAGGGAAGGAGAAAGTGGTGGTGGTGGGGAGGTGGGTTGGTATAGGATACTATTACTATTACATAGGTTGTGAACAATGGGAATCGTTGGTGGTTCATATAATCATGGTTCCCAAAGTGGCCTTTCTCCCTCAGTGCTAAAAATTAAAGACCAATTGTTTGGTGTTTTGGCTCATTCTCTACCCTTGACCTGCAGACCTAGTTTTAGACAGAATGGAGTAAAGACCTTCCAACCTTCCAACCTTCCAACCTTCCAATATAATTCACAGGGCAGAATTATAAAGCTGGATAAGATCCCGTTTTGTCTTCCTTTGACCTTCTTTGGGATAGAATTCAGTTGTCTTGCTGCCAGGTTAAATAATTTTTGGCTTAAGGGATTCCTAATTCTAGCAGTGAGTGCCAGAAACTGAGGAGAGGGTGTTTTCTTGACTAAATTGTGTACTCCTAACAAGAAACGCACAAGGTGGCAGCTCCCTGGGAGATGTTTGGGGGCATTCCTGGAGTCAGGGCTCTGAGATGAGAAGATTATAGTAAGCAGAGAATCGGAACAGTTTCCAAGGGTCTTTTTTTTTCTATGGCTCATGAAAAAAAAAAAGAAAAAGAAAAACCTCGATGGACTTTTTTTTTCTGTCTTCCCCCTGACCTGAGGTATTCAAGGATCAGAACCCTGCTGTTCTCCAGTTCCACTGTTATGTGGATTGTGCCCCATAAGTGTCAGTACTTGATTCTTTGGACCCTCCTCACTCAGTTCACTCAGTCCTACATTCTGTCTCCATTTCCTAACAATCGATAGTAACAGTTACTTATTTTTTTCAAATGGCTTAGATTGAATCATCGGAAGCAAACTCAATGGAAAACTTAAATAGGGAAGAATTACATGTCTGCATCCTTTGCAGACAGAGGTAGGACAGAAAGGGGCTGGGGCTGCCTTTCAATCTGATCCCTTCCAAACAAAGACATCCTGAGTGTCCCTGGCAGTCCTGCTCAGGCAAGAGGGACCTTCTATTGGCTCTGTGTTGAGGTTGCCTTGCCCACCACTCAGTCCTGACCAGCATCAGGCACCCCGCCTCGCAGGCTCTGGTCATCACCCTCCTCTTTGTGGCCTGAGATGATGTCATCAGTCCACAGGAGCAGAACTGCTGTCTTCATTGCTGTCTTGTATGGTTATAGTTTACAGCCCGTGGCTCCCAGATGCCCAAGGCTTATATGTACCCCAGGGTACCCGTCTCACCACATATGCCCCAGGTCTCACTGTTCTCCTGTGCATGCTTGGCCTGAAGGCAAGAAGTAAAGGGATGGTGCTGGTCCCACGGTTCTGGATCAGGGTACGAGGGATGACGTGTGAGACCGGGGCAACAGCCCTGTCTGGCCGTTGTTCCATATTGGTCATGGCCTTGGAGTTTTCTGTCAAGGTGTGGGCCATGGCCATTTCAGAGGCTCTACCCCAGAAATGAGCTGGGGGTTCAGGTGGACATTGTGGCACACTTGCATGGCATCCTGGACCCTGTGTTCCACTTCCAAGGGCCCAAAGGATACACCCTTTACCAAGCATAAGGATAAGTATCAGGAAATACAACAATGTCCTTCAATTTCTCCCATTCCGTAGGTTGCCTTTTCACTCTGTAGATTTTTTTGCTTTGCTACGTAGAGGTTTTTCAGTTTGGTACCAGCCCAGTTGTCTATTTTTGCTCTTGTGGCCTGTGCTTTTGGTGTCCTATTCCAGAAATGACCGCCTAGACCAATGTCATAAAGCTTTCCCCCCTATGTTTTCAACCAAGTTTTAGTTTCAGGTCTTACGTTTAAGGCTTTAATCCATTTTGAGTAGATTTTTTTTGCATAGGGTATAAAATGAAGGTCCAATTTCATTCTTTTGCGGGTACACATCTAGTTTCCCTAACAGGAACACCGTTTGTTGAAAAACTTGTCCTTTCCCCGTCGTGTCTTCCTGGCACTTTGTGAAAGATGAGTTGACGGTGTATGCATGGGTTTCTGGGCTTTCTCTTCTGTTCCGCTGGTCTATAGATCTGTCTTTAGGCCAGTACCATACTGTTTTACTTACTGCAAATAAACTGATTCTTATCTTGTTCCCTGCATATAATCTGGCTTTTCTCTCTACTTTTAAGATTTTCTCTTCATTATAGGTCTTAAGCAATTTTTTTATCATGTACCTTTGTGTAGTTTTTTGTTTGTTTTGCTTTTGCCTTTTTTAAAAGCTGGTATCTGCAGATTTATAGTTTTCATCAAGTTTATAAAAATTTGACACTTCAAGTTGTTTTTTTTTAATTCTCCCTTTTTCTTCTTGAAACTACAGTTGTACACATATTAGGGTACTTGTAGCTTTTCCATAACATAACTGTGCATTTCTCCACTTTTTCTCTGTCCTACATTTTAGATTCTTTTGTTGTTATAATTTAATTTCACTACAGCGTCTCTTAATATGCCATGAAACCCACCTAGTGCATATTTTTATCTCAGGTATTATTTTTCATCTCTTAAAGTTTGATGTGTGTTTTTGTTATATCTTCTGTTCCTGACAGTCAATTTTTTCTCCATCTTTTGTATATATGAAATAAAGTTCCCACACCGAAAAAAATAGCCTTGTCTAATAATTCTCTCACCTGTGTCGTTTTTGTAATGGTTTCTATTAATCATCTCCCCTTTATTGGTTGTATTTTCCTGCTTCCTTACATGCTTTTTAATTTTTTATTAAAATACAGATGTCAGGGGCGCCTAGGTGGCTCAGTGGGTTAAAGCCTCTGCCTTTGGTTCAGGTCATGATCCCAGGGTCCTGGGATCAAGCCCCGTATCAGGCTCTCTGCTCAGCAGGGAGCCTGCTTCCCCCTCTCTCTCTGCCTGCCTCTCTGCCTACTTGTGATCTCTCTCTCTGTCAAATAAATAAAATCTTTAAAAAAAAAAAGACAAAATACAGATGTCACTCATTTTAACTTTTTGGCGTTACACACACACACACACAGAGCCTCCTCTCTGTGCAATATCCTCCTTTCTAGTTATCTGGAATTACATATTACGCATTACATATTACATATTCTAGCCATATTGGTCGCCCTGGGCTCCTCTGGGCTCCCTTTCCTGGCACCCACCCACCCACCATGGCCTGGAAACTCGTTCCTCTCAGTGAGCCATGGTAGCGCCAGGATTGATTTTGTTAGTTTCCCCTTTCTCAGATGGCCCTGTCCTCTGCTACTTGATGTCCAACATCTCTAATACTGATTTCATACATTTGTCACTTTATTTCATGTATTTATGGGATAGGGTAACTCTAATTCCTGTTATCTACTTGGTCAAGGTACAATTACACCTTTTAGGGTTTTGATTGTACGGAGTGACAGTGAAATAAAGGACGATCCATAGGG
Organism: Nasua narica; assembly: GCA_028533885.1. NCBI lineage: Eukaryota > Metazoa > Chordata > Mammalia > Carnivora > Procyonidae > Nasua > Nasua narica. The sequence goes on along the minus strand of CM052813.1, from coordinate 46,355,408 downwards.
TAAGTTACAATTATTTTTCACAGGGAAGTGACATGTTATTTTAGGAAATATATTTTATAAGATTATTTATAAGTAAAACACCAAATACACCCTCCACGTCCCGTGTGGGTCAGTTAAGTAAAATAAATCCAACTGAGGCCTCTCTCTCGCTCACTTAAGTATAGAGGATTGCTCTTTATACTTAGATTTGAGAGACATAAATCATAGGTGACTCTGACAGCCCCATTTTCTCTCCATCCACTTTGTCACCCCTCAGTGAGCTGGAGATGTCTGTGTACTTGTTTAAAATATACACAAGCAGGTTGCACTGAAATAATTGTAGCGGCTGTACTTTCCTTAATGTGCTTTCTCTCTCATTAAGCTCTACATAGAGCTGACCTTTTGTTTATAAATCCTCATTGTATGCTTATTGTTTTCTGAGATTCAAAGGTTTTAAATTGTGACTAATAAGAACATCTGGTCTCTCTCGACCAGGAAATCAATTGTTTAATCCCGAAGGCGTTGTACAGGGTTTTGTTTGGTTTTGTTTCATTTTAAATCACCAAAGACATACAGGGAATCAAGTAAAGGCAAAAGCATTATGTTGTATTGAGGGCTTGTGTTTTATTTTATTCGAGCTCCACAGCCAACTCACCTACCCCAGACAGCACATCCTTCTTGCTGTAACTTGATATTCTCTCCCTATCAAACTGCAAATTTAAAAATATTTCCTTGATCTTTAAAAAGTAGTATTTGGAGCGGAGGAGGCTCGGAGGGATGGGGTGGGTAGGGGAAGGTAAGTGCCATGATGAGCGCTGTGAATTGTGTAAGAATGATGAATCACAGACCTGTATCCCTGAAACAAATAATACGTTACAGGTTAATTAAAAAAAAAAAAAAAAACTAAAAAAAAAAAAGTGGTATTTGGGAAACCTAATTCTCAATATCCTTTTTGTTGATTGAGAAAATATATTTAAAAATTAAATATTCACTTAAACAAACCTCCCCCAATCTAGATACCTACATCTTTTCTACCTTTTGCCCTTATCCCAATCTGTTAGCCTTGTTCATTCACAGGGGAAAAAAAAAAATCTCTCTGAATAGTATTTCCTCCTGGAAGTCTTCTAATGACATTGTTATTAATTCAATATACCAATCATCTCCTAGCGCTGGAGGCTGGAAGTCCAATATCAAGGTGTCTGCATATTCAGTGTCTGGGGAAGGCCTTCTTTGGTTTGCAGATGGCCACCTTCATGTTGTATAGCAGAGACATAGCAGAGACAAAGATCATCTCTCATGTCTCTCTCTCTCTCTCTGTCTTTAAAGATTTATTTATTTATTTGAGAGAGAGAGAGTGAGTGCTGGGAGGCAGGGGCAAAGGGAGAGAGAATCTCAAGCAGACTCCATGCTGAGTGTGGAGTCTGAGGCAGGGCTCGATCTCACAACCTGAGATCACCACTCACAATCACAAAACCAAGAGTCAGATACTTAAATGACGGTGCCCCCCAGGCACCTCATCTCTCTCATGTTTCTTATGTGGACACTAATACCCACCTTCATGATCTCGTTACCACCCAAAGGCCATCACAGTGGGGATTAGGGCTCCGGCATGTGTGGTTGGTGGCAGGGCACAGACATTCAGTCCACACCATAAGACAACTGTTTTCATATGGAGAAAACCAGCCCCTCCACTTTCTCCCTCCTCACACTGGACTTGTTTCATGGAGCTGGAAAACTTAAAAGATTAGGATGGCCATGATGTATTATGACCCGCAGTGCAAACTGTGGAGTGGCTGAGAACTTCTGTGACTTTCTGTAGTGCACTTCAATTCTCAACTCTTATGCTAGATGGAATTTCTAATAGGTAGAAGACATTTTCTAGAAAATTCCTCTTTCTCTTAGAGAAAGTACAGTTTTGAAAATGTAGAAATACTGATTAACATGCTTGCTAAACTCTGTTCATTCATTCTTGGTAAAATGCGACAATAGTTATAGAAGTCAAAACCTTTTTTCCCCCTGGGAAATAGTTATGGTTTTACTAGAAATATTAAAAAAAAAAAGTCCTGGGGCCTGGATTCTAGTCCCAGTACTGAGTCTAACTACCATTGTGTGTGTGTGTGTTTTTTTTTTTAAGATTTTAGTTATTTGAAAGAGAGAGTCTGAGAGAGCACAAGCAAGGGGGAAAGACAGAGGGAGACGGAGAAGCAGACTCTCCCCACTCAGCAGAGAGCCCAACTCGGGACTCAATCCTAGGACCCCGGGATCATGACCTGAGCTGAAGGCAGACACTTAACTGATTAAGCCACCCAGGCGCCCCAACTAGCATTATGATCTTAGGCAATTATTTAACCACCCTGTAACTCACTTCCCCCTTTAGTAAAATACAGGGATAACGCTACATTATCTATAAGGCCCTTTTAGAGCCTAAATTCCTTGGTGAAAAGAGGAGGGAAAGGAAATTATATTGTATTTGGCATATGAGATAGAGATCCATTATGACATGGGAGATGAGGTGTGGAAGGCTATATGAATCCACCACCTAAGGGCCAAATTAACAATGCTAGACTATTCACCATGAGGTCTTGGTGAGCCATATGATATTATTTTACTTTTAAGATGTAACATATGATGGGTGAATTGGTCAGAAATTTTTCTGGAGGTATTTGCCTTTTCTGGGTTGATTCTGGCAGCTTCATTGATTTTGCTAAGTGATGGATTTATTTATTTATACTAGTATAAAGTCTTTGCTCAAAACTCAGGAATTTAAATTCTTAATTCATGAGAAATTGGTGATAGTTTTGCAGGCATCTTTGACTACAGAGAATGAATTTTTAATTAAAGGGAATGATGGAAACATAATGAAGTAATTACTTGCTCGTTGCAAGTTTATAATTCATATGTCACAAGCCACCATCCTCTTTCTGAGATGACTGCTTGGGTATGTATTTATACGTGTATTTATTTTATAGAAGGGATGTAAGGCAGCTAGCAAGTAATGCATAAACTATCGCAAGATACCACAGTGAAGGGTGTATGAGAAATGAAAAACAAAACGGGAAGTCAGGCCAATAAATAAATAATTAGCACAGAAATTTGAAATTAAAAGTTTAGGTAAGCAAGCTTCATCCCAATCATGAGTTCAAATGAAATCCTGGTACATCTCACAGACCCTGATGTCCATCAAATACAAGTAGTCATTGTTCAGGACAAGGATACTAGTTTCTGATTCTTAGACCAGGAGGAAGAGCAGCTGGAAAATCATATTACTTTTGTTCAATTCATAGATTTGCCCATATACTAGCCATGCAGCCTTGGGAAAGTTATTTTACTGCTCTGTGCCTAATAGCTTCATCCACCAAATGGGAATGAAAATAATATCCATCTCAGAGCATTGTTTTGATTAAATGAAATAATTCATGCAGAGTTAGCATAGTTCTGAGATTTAAGGGACTCAACGTAGGTAAGATTTAGCTATTTTCACTTTCTTTTATAGAAGATGTAAATTGATCCAAAATCTACTTCAAAAAACAATACTGCAATGTTAGGAGAATACCAACATCCAGACTGTTGTCAGAGACACTTCATAAACAACTTGTCTACACTTGTTTCCAGAATACTGTAAGCGCTAAGAGAGCCCGTTAGCCACAGCCCTCTGAAGAGATAAAATGTATCTTCATCTGTCTCCATGATAAATCCTTGCAACCTACAGCACAGGAATCAAAAGTAACCAAACGATGACCTAGATCCACAAAACTTGAGGTATATACTTCTTTCAGTGACAAGTCAGCATCGTATAATAAAATAACATCCAGTATAATAGAACTGTATGTGATATGTGACATTGGTTTAAATCTTTTCACCCTCTCCTCCTCTTTGTTCTTCCTTTCTTGTCATAGAACTCTTGCTTTATAAAGTTGGAAAGATCAGTGCATCACTAATCACCGAGGAAATATGTGATGGGTATTTCAGAAGTCGGGCATTGCAGCAACTCAAGTCTTTCTGTGGTTCTGTGGTTGATTACTCTTGTCCTGTTCGAGGTCAAGAGGGGGAAAAAGATAATATGGTTCTAAAGAAAGAAAAAATGGTATCAGGAGACCTTGGATCTAGTCACTTGTTCTATAAACTCGATCTACTTTCCAGGCCCCTCAGGTTTTTGTTTATCTTGTTTCATGTACAAGGAATGAGATCTGTTTTTTCTCTTGTGAATCATAAAGTGGATTTGAACTCTTATCTGTGTGTTACATATCAGGAAAGAGGAATATAAAGAGAATATATTTTATAAGCTATAAGATACTACAACTTTGTTCTATGCAAAGGTTCTATTTCTATTCCCATCGCCTGCTCAATGAGCTGCATAAGCATGGATGAATCCCTTAAATTCTCAGAGCTCTTTTTCCTCCTTGAGTGTGTGTGTGTGTGTGTGTTGTATAAAGTCTAAATATAATTCATTATTAAATACATGTGAATACATACTTATTCAGACTTCACTTGTCAGAGTTTTGAGTAAGCTGTTGGGGCTCAGGTAGAACTTGATAATGGAAGGCACAGTCAATAATGGGAACGCATTGTGTGGTTCTTTAGAATGAGGAAGATGACAAATTGTTTCCAAGGACCCTCTCCTACTATTGAATCACTACCTATCTGAAACAATGTTTGTGCTTCTCTAAACATTGAGCTCCCATTGAACTGAGTTGGTGAGTCAGTCCAGTGTGAGCAGAGAAATGGGAATAAAATGAATCAACCTGCAAGCATTTGTAGTTACTTGTAACTTACGAATGTTAACCAAATCCAAATCAGACAGTGCTCTTTACAACCAGCCATGAATTTTTTTTTGTCTGTTTTTTAAGATTTTATTTATTTATTTGAGAGAGAGAATGCCTGTGAGCAGGGGAGGAGCAGAGGTAGAGGGAGACCGTCTCCAGCAGACTCCTTGCTGAGTGCAGGGCCCAACGTGGGTCTCGATGCCAGGACCCCAAGATCATGACCTGAGCCAAAACCAAGAGTGAGACGCTTAACCAACTAAGCCACCAGGTGCCCCTACAACCAGCCGTGTTTAACCAAACCTATGCAAATAATATCTAAAACATACTGCATGTTTACCATAGTGGCAGGTTCTGTTCTAAGTGCTCATTTAATACTCATAATGATCCTGTAAGATGACACTATCATTATCTGTGTTACACTTTTAAGGAAATGGAGACAGTTTAACGAAGTTGCCCCAAATCACATGGTTAGTACAAGCTATCTGAATCTAGAGCTTGACTAGTTTTTTGAGTTTTTTTTTTTAAAGCTATATGGAATAAAGTTTATTTTGTCAGGAGCTTGATTGATTTTTAAATTAGTATGATACATTCCTGGGGCTCTTAAAGAATATGTTTAAATAGGGAAGATATTTGCATATTTCAAAAAGAAAATATCAAGATCATATTTAAGAAACAATTTGCCTTCACTCTCATCTTCTAGCCACCCATGTCACCTTGCAGTTGCTAATATTTTTACTTTCTCATGTATACTTCACAGATATGGCAAGTATTCCCTGTCTATCCTTTTTTTTAAATGAAGTGTAGTTGACACACTATATTAGATTAGTTTCACGTGTCCAACAATGATATGAAGTCTTTCCTTTCTTCTTATATCAAAAACAAAAACAGAAAATATAAACTGGTCTGCGTTTTGTTTTTATTCTTTTTTTTAAGATTTTATTTATTTGAGAGAGAGGATGAGAAGGGTGAAGGTCAGAGGGAGAAGCAGACTCCCTGCTGAGCAAGGAGCCTGACATGGGACTCGATCCCAGGACTCCAGGATCATGACCTGAGCTGAAGGCAGTCACTCAACCAACTGAGCCACTCAGATGCCGCAATTCTTGAGGGGTGTGTGTGTGTGTGCGTGTGTGTTCATAAGAGTATATCATGGAGATTGTTTCATAGTGGTGCATAAAGATATTCTCCTTTCTCTCTTAGATCAGCGTAACTTAACAAGTCTCTTGTTTCTAGACATTAGGTGGCATTGAATTTATTGCTTTTGTACCTTACATGGGATAACCTTGTGCCCATGCCATTTGTCGTTTGATTTTTCAGTCTAGTTTTTTGGTAACAGCTTTACTGAAAAATAACACACCCTAATCTGAACATATTTAGTGTATGTTATGATGGGTTGCGACATATGTATGTGACCATGAAACCATCCCTGTGATGAAAACAATGAACATATTCATCACTCTCAAAGATTTCCTCATGCCTCTTTGTAATCCTTCTCTCTCTCTCTCTTCCCTCCCTAACCACCCGTCCTCACCCCGTTTTAGCCAATGATCTGCTTTCTGTCATTAGGGACTGTTTTTTCTTGTTTGTTTTTATTTGTTTGTTTGTTTTTAAGTAGGTTCCATGCCCAGCATGGAGCCCAATGCAAGGTTTGAACTTAGCATTGTGAGATCAAGACCTGAGCCAAGATTAAGAGTTGGACTCTGGACCTACCGAGCCACCCAGGCGCCCCACTAGGGATTGTTTTTCATTTCCCACAATTCTGTGTAAACAGAACCACAGAGTTTGCATTCTTTTTGTTTAGGCCAGTTTCTTTACTCAGCATAATTATTTTGAGATTCATTCATATTGCATTTATTGACAATAGTTCACTGCTTTTTTTCATTACATTGATATTTTCTATTCCATTATTTCTGTCTTAATTTTTAATGTTTCTTTTCTTCTGATTACATTGCATTTAATTTTCTCCCGTTTTCCTAGTTCCTTAAGGTCAAAGCTGAGACCATTAACTTGAGAAATTTCTTATTTTTTAATGAAAGGGTTCAGTGCTATAAATTTACTCTTGAATACTGCCTAGCAGCATCTTATACCATTTAATATTTTAATATTTTTATTCAGTTCAAAATTATTTTTAAGATCTTTTTTGATTTACTCTCGACCCATGGTTTATTTATAAATATGTTATTTAGTTTCTAAATATTGGGGAATTTTCCTGAGACACTTTCATTATTGATTTCTCATTTAATTTTTCTGTGGTTAGGGAATATACCATGTGTGGTTCGTATCTCTCAAACATTTGTTGAGATTTGTTTTATGGTCTGGGGTAGAGTCTATCTAGTTACACGTTTCTTGTGCACCTAGAAGTAATGTGTGTTCTGTTGTTTGGGATGAATGTTACATGAATACCAATTGGATCAAGTTGACTAATTGTATAGCTTACATTTACTACATTTTTACGGACCTTGTGTCTATTTTTTCTGTCGATTATTAAGAGAGGGTTATTGAAATCTCCCAACTATAATTGCGAATGTGCTAATTTCCCTTGGAGTTCTATTGTGTATCTTAAAGCTTTTTTTGAGATCAGAAACATCTAGGATTGTTATGCCCTCTTGAAAAAGTGATCCATTTACATTATTAAATTACCTTTAAAAAAATCTTGTTAATACTCATTTCTCTGAAATACTTTTTCTGACATTAATATGTTCATTCCAGCTTTCTTTGGGTTAGTGTGAGCATGGTATATACATTTTTCATTCTTCAATTCTTTAACTTATTTGTAGCTTGCATTTAGAGTTCTTTTCACATAGGCAGGATGTATTTGCACCTTACTTTGCCATTAATCTGACAACCTCTGCTTTTTAGCTGTGACATTTAGGCCTTTTAAATTTAATGTGATTATTGATATGATCTGCTTTCCATCTATTCTATACATATTTTTTTATTTGACCCATCCCTTCTTACATTCATTTTTCATATTTATGCCTTATTGCATATTGAGTATTTTTTATATTTTTTATCTCCTTTATCAACTTATTAGTGATAAATCTTCTTAAGTGACTGCTTTAAGGTTTATGTTTATATAATTTGTGTCTACTTTCAGATGATATTATGCCATCTTGACATATAGTAAAAGAAACTTGCACCAGTGAACTTCCATTTCTTTCCACCCAGACTGTGTGCTATTTTTGCATACATTTCACTTTTATAGGTTAAAAAGTCACATTACACTATTACTGTTTAAACAGTCAATTATATTTTAAGTAAATTTTAAAGATGAGAACACTTCTAAAAAAGTTTTTTAGAGGGCAGAGAGAGAGAGAGAGAATCCAAGCAGTCTTCATGCCCAATGCAGAGCCCTTTGTGGGGCTGGATCCCATGACCTTGAGATCATAACCTGAGCTGAAATCAAGAGTCAGATGCTTAATCCACTGAGCCACCCAGGCATCCCAAGATGAGAAAAATTTTATGTATTTATGCATGTAGTTGCCCTTTGATGATCTTCATTTCTTGTTATTGATCTGTGTTTACATTAGTAATCAATTTCCTTCTGCCTAAAGCACTTCTTTTAACATTTCTATTATGAGATTTGGCTGCTGAAAACTTCTTTCAGCTTTTATATTTTTGAAGAAGTATTTCACCTTGGTTTTTGATATTTTTGCTGATTAAAGAACTCTAGGTTAAATTCTTGTTTTCCTTTCAGAACATTAAGGTGCATTTGAGGAAACTTTCCAAGGCCAAGAAAGAACCATTATTTGAAAAGATTATAGGACACAATTTCTGGTACTCACATATGTTTTCATCAGCCAGTCTGAAAAACTTATATTCAAAGGGTGTTTGATAATATGTACACAGGAGGATTGGTGTAACCAATGGGGAATAACTAGCTTTAGTCTGAGCACTGCTCTGGTCTTATCTAACAAAGTTTTTTTTTGAAAGATTCCAAAGGATCAAACTGTCTCCAAGTTATTTAACCACATCCTAGAAAAAGCTCAAGAATATTTATGTGAATGTGAAAATATCTACCACCCAGCAGTGCGAAATTCACTATATTAAGTATTCAATACAAAATTACCAGACATACAAATAAGCACGACGTACGACCTATATGATAATTAAAAAGAACAATGAATTGAAACTCACCCAGAACAGACACAGTGTTAGAATTAACAGGAAAGGACACTAAAACAGTTATCATAACACTTCAGTCTGTTTAGCAATGAAAAAGAAGTTCAGGTGATATACAGAAGACCTAAATTAAACTTCTGGAGATGAAAAATGCCATGTGTGAGAAGCAAAATTACAAGATGGGATTTATGGCAGATTAGACACTAAAGAAGAAGGAAAAAAGAGAACCTAAAGGTAGAGCAGTAGAAGCAATCTAAAATGAAACTCAGAGGAAAAATACAAACCTCCCTCCCCTCCAAATAAACAACTGATGGCACCAGTGAGTTATGGGACAACTTCAAGCAGCCTAAAAAGACAAGTAATGGAAGTCCCAAAGGTGTGGGTGTGGGGGTAGGGAAATAGAACAAATATTTGGAGAAATTACTATTTTCTCAATTTGAGAAATTTGAGAAAATAGAACCAAGAAAATCAGTGAAACTCAAGCATATGAAATCTAAAATTACACCATGTTGTCAAAATCCAATTGTCCAAAACCAGTGATGAGGAGAAAAAAAAAAATCTCATGGCCAGGGGAAAAATGACATATGACTTACAGAGGAAGTAAGTATCTTCTTTTAAAGTACCTGAGAGGTTCCTCTGAGGAACCTATCAGATGGAGATCTCTACAGCTTTCTAGAGTTCTCTCCTTGTGTAGCTTCATCCTTTCTGAGGCGCTATCCTGAAAATTACCGCCACCTGGATCTCTAGTCTGTCACCTCCATCCGCTCTATTCAGGACTGCCCGCTGGGCCACAGCTTGGGAACTCTCCAAAAGTAGTATACTGTGGACTCTGAGCAATAAACTTAGGGTTTTGGAGGGGAGGGGGTGAGGGGTTGGGTGAACTTGGTGGTGGGTACTGAGGAGGGCACGTATTGCATGGAGCACTGGGTGTGGTGCATGAACAATCAATCTTGTAACACTGAAAAAATAAAATAAACATATTTGGGGAGAAAAAAATAGTAAGCTGGGACTACTAAAGGGTTTACCTTGTTTGTTTCCAATTTGTCGCAAAACATTGTCCTTTTTTGTGTGATGTCTTGAAAATCATTATTTCAGATATTGTGTTCGTCTTTGGTTGTTGCAAGTGGGAGGGATATATCTCGTTATATCATTTGGTTGGAAGTTAAAGTTCTCACCGTAGTTTCAACCGGCAACTGCCTTAAGAATAAGGTTAGGTCTCTTATATAAACTTAAAGACATAGCCATAGAAAATATCTAAAATAAAACACAGAGAAAAGGATGATTAAAAACATTTTAAAGAATTACTTATAGGGGAGGCATCCAAATTGTCAAAGAAGATGTCAAACTCTCACTCTTTGCAGATGATATGATACTTTATGTGGAAAACCCAAAAGACTCCACTCCAAGACTGCTAGAACTCATACAGGAATTCAGTCAAGTCTCAGGATATAAAATTAATGCACAGAAATCAGTTGTAT
>CM052813.1:46319410-46344569 GCA_028533885.1 Nasua narica | reverse complement strand
CACATGATCACTCGGATATGAAGAATTTGAGAGGCAGGTCAGGGGGTTATGGGGGGGGTGGGGAAGAGAAATGAAACAAGATGGGATGGGGAAGGAGACAAACCATAAGAGACTCCTAAACTCACGAAACAAACTAAGGGTTGCTGGGAGGTGGTGGTGGGGGCGTAGGGATGTGGACATTGGGGAGGGTATGTGCTATGGCAAATGCTGTGAAATGCCTGATGATTCACAGACCTGTACCCTGGGGTAAATAATACATTATATGTTAATAAAAAAAATTAAAATAAATAAGAATGTGGAGCAACTGGAACTCTCATCCAATGCTAAAGGGATGCAAAATTGGCACCAGTACTTGGGGGAAACTCTTTAGCAGTGTCTTACTAAAACTAGACACGGGACAGACTGTCACCCGGAAATTTACTTCCCATGTATACATTCCCAAGAGATATGGGTTGCTGCACTATTGATAACAGCTAAAAGATGGAAACTACTAATGCCCGTCAATGGAGAATAGATTTGTAATCGTCTGTTCACACAGAAGAACACTATTCAACAATGAACAATCTATGACTGCATTCAACCATAGGGACGAACCTCACATATACAGTGCTGAGTGAAAGAAGCAGACACAGAAGTGTGCACATGACATGCATTCACTTATGGAAGTAGAAAAATGGCTAAAACCAAGTGATGTTAGTAGGAATGACTACTCCTGCAGGGACAGTGGCTGTCAAGGAACATGAGGGGGCATGTGGAGTGCTGACAATGTGTTTTTTATGTGAGTGCTGGTTATTCATATTTTTCCAGTTTAATCAAAATTCTTACCAAAATTGGTTTGATTGGCTTGGTTTCATTTCATGAACACTATAATAAACATCATTGTTTTTTAAAAACAAAACAAAACCAAAACAAACAAAAAAAGAATTACTTATAGGGGGACCTGGGTGGCTCAGTCAGTTTAAATGGCCAACTCTTGATTCCTGCTCAAGTGAAGATATCAGGGTCCTGGGATTGCGCTCCCTGTTGGGCTCTGTGCTCACTGGGGAGTCTGCTGGATATTTTCTCTCTTCTCTCCCTCTGCCCTCATCCCCACTTGTGTGTGCTCACTCTCTCTCTCTCTCTCTAAAATAAATAGGTCTTAAAAGAATTACGCATTCTTTTGTATATGAATTTTCTTGCTTTTTTTGCTTTGCTTCTAAAGAGATTTAGTGTTTTCCTTCTTGATTTGCAGTGTTCTTGTACAGTAGGGAATTTGAAATTTTGTTGGTATGAGTTTTAGTGCCCTTTGCTTTTCGAATCAGAGATCTTTAATTCACTCAGACAGTAACCCTTATGTTACTTGGGAAGGAATTTCAGGTGTGACTAAGTTGACATTTACTCTTGACATCTGACCCTTTCTACCTCTATGGAGATGCTATATGACCCTCCTTGTCCCCACTGTTACTCACTTTTGGTCACTCAGGTTCATCTTGATTCATTTCAATAAGTTTTATTACCTATAGGTAGAAAAGGTGATATTTATTAGAAGAAGATGTTGAAGTTCAAAAAAAGGCCCAGACAACCTATAAAATCTGTATGTCTCCTCTCACTAACCTTCAAGCCTTGCATGTCAATTATTTCTCTCGAAGAAGAGGAAATGTCACCAGAAATCCTGCTGTACAAAAGAAATGCATAATGGTGCTGTTTTGAAACTTGTTTATCTCACTTTATCACATATCTTGTGCATTCATATTTTATTTTTTATTTTTTTAAAATATTTTTATTTATTTATTTGAGAGAGAGAGAGAGAGATCACAAGCAGGCAGAGAGGCAGGCAGAGAGAGGGGGAGAAGCAGGCTCCCTGCTGAGCAGAGAGCCTGATGCGGGGCTCGATCCCAGGACGCTGGGATCATGGCCATGAGCCGAAGGCAGAGGCTTTTTAACCCACTGAGCCACCCAGGCGCCCCTTGGGCATTCATATTTTAAATGTTGATTTTATCACTATTGAAAAATGATTGCTTAGCATACATGTTAAGAACCACAACTTGAAGATAACTATTTGATGAATGTTTGTTTCCACATTTTTTTCTAATATAGGTCCACAGTCCCTTATCTTGAAATTCTGAAACACAAAAAGCACTTAAAATTGAAAATGTTTTCCCATTAATTTGGAATTCAAACCTAGCCTTACCCAAATCCATTTGCTCTCAAAGCATAACTAGAACTTAGTTGAAATTATTTATGGTTTGGGACACCTAGGTGGCTCAGTGGGTTAAGCCTCTGCCATTCGACTCAGTTCATGCTCTCAGGATCCTGGGATCGAGCCCTGCAATGGGCTCTCTGCTCAACGGGGAGCCTGCTTCCTCTTCTCTCTCTGCCTACTTGTGATCTCTCTCTCTCTGCCAAATAAATAAATAAAATCTTAAAAAAAAGAAATTATTTATGGTTTATATTAATCCCACATAGTATGACCATTTAGAGGTTTTGCTGTGGCAATGTTAATGTTATTTTCTCATGAAGTGCTTCTGATGGTATTACATAATATATGTACCATATGTACTTCCCCAAATCAAAAAATAATTTTGAGTTATAAGTTATGAGTGTTCCCAAGGGTGGATCTGTAAAACTTCGCAGTAAATATCCTTAGATATATATTTGCTAATGCTGACATATTGTTATAGTTTATTCTTTATTCTTTATAGTTTATTCTTTAGTCTAAGTTGACAGTTTTTGAATCAACTTCATCCTTTTATCCAGTTTTCTACTGGATTAAAAATTTTATCAAATATATGTGTCTACAATTAAGTGCAAATTTTTTTTAATATAGATAATGGTAGAATTTTTGTTTTGTGGGTGAACTTGCCCATCAAAATTTAAAATTTACATGGTCAAACTTTTAAATCTTTCATGCTTCCTAATAGTTCTATTATTGAAACACTCACCCTCGTATGGGATTTTTATAATATTTTCCTTTATTATTCATTATGGTTACTTCCATTTTTTCCGATTAATTTGGTAAGAACTTCTTGTAATTTATGTGGCATCCATACTGAAAATGTTTTCTGAATTTATTCTTCATATGTGTCTGCTTTCTTGCCACTATTTTTTTAAATCTACTTCCTTAATTTAATATGATCAAGGTTAACTTTTTTCCTTTATCGATTTGAGGTTTTCCTTGGAAAAGCATGCCCATTCAAGGAGTACAATAGTCTGTTATCTTCCAGTGGTTTATAGAATTCCTGAGAAAGAGTAAGGGTAGCAGAAAAATGTGAAAAGGATAATTACATATAAATAAAAGTGAAAATTAATTTAGGGAAAATCAGGGACATGACCAGAGTTTAGACTGTTGATTTATATGCAAGTATCTCAGTTAGGCCACTCTGATTAATGAGCATTTGACAAGTATAACACTTCCAGAGGTACCTTACACAATTTATAGGTGATTCATATAAAAAAAGTAATTTGCTGAAGGTCTCACAGCTAACAATCCTGATACCTTCCTTGTTACGTATATGGAGCATATTAGAGCTAGTGAAATTATTAATGAAATTAATAAATAATCAATACTTTATTACGACATTTCAATTATTAATGACATTTCCTGAGTATGCAGGAAAACCTAATACTGAGCAAGTTCTCTAATCAGATTCATATATTTCACAGTTACTTCAATTTGGTGAATTTCGATACAAACAGGTTTTGGTTTAGTTTTGTTTTGTTTTTTTCTTAGAGAATATGAGAGTGTGCAGGTGGGAGGGAGGGGCAAAGTAAGAGGGAGAGAGAGAGAATCCCAAGCAGGCTCCATGGCCAGCACAGAGCCCAATGTGGAGCTTGTTCCCACAACCCCGAGATCATGATCTGAGCTGAAATCAAGAGTTGGATCCTTAACCGACTGAGCCACCCAGGTGCCCCGATCCAAACAGGTTTAAATTGAGTTACCAAATATCTCCTTCTTACCATCTTCTAAACATCTACCATAAAGATCAAGATATTAAAATACTACCCTATACCACAAAGACCCTGATCATTGCCTCTTCTAGTCAATTATCTGTCAAAAGTATTCCTTCTTTTGCCTGTAGTCTCCATAGATTTGTTTTCTTGTTTTACGATCTTTATATGAATGAAATCATGCTGTACATACCCTTTTGTGTACCTACTCAGCATTTCGGTTTTTGAGATTCGTCCACATTGAACTCTCAGGCCCCTTGAGGGTTTGGAACCAGAACCAAGAAGATTCATAAGGAGATGTGACTCCCTCTCAACAGGGGCAAGGGAAGGATCTCTAGAGAACACCAAAAACTTGGGGTGGTCTGCACCATTTTCTCTGGTCACTGATGTAGGCTCCTCAGGTAAGCTATTGCCTAAAAGATTGCTTAGCCCCTGGCCTAGAGTCTGGAACCTACCCTGAGCACAAAGAATAGAGCAACTACTAAGAAAAGATTGGTGGCAATGAGTCTTTTATTTTTTTAAATTTTTTGGCTCGTTGATGTCCCATGGGCAGAATTGGAGGTTGTGGAAAATGAAGTATTTTGAGTAATTTTGTCAACCCTTCCATTGGGCAAAGGTGGTTTTTGTTTTTGTTTTTGTTTTTGTCTTTTAACAGTAGGAACATCTAGTTAGCCTGCCCTGAGTGAAAGCTGAGAAGGGATAACAGTGTTGTTCCTGAGCAACTGGAGTTCCCATATAAACAGTGTGTTGATTTGTTAGGGATTTTATAATAATAAAAGCATAGACTGGGTGGCGTAAACAACAGAAATTTATTTTCTCACAGTTCTGCAGGCGAGAAGTTCAAGATTAAGGTGTTGGCAGGTTTGGCTTCTGCTGAGGCCTCTCTCGTTGGCTTGTGGATGGCTGCCTTCTTGCTGTGTCCTCACATGGTTGCCTCTGGGTCTTTGTGTTGTGTGCCTGGTCTCTTCTTCCTCTAAGGACACCAGTCAGATTAGATTAGGCCAACTCGTTTGACTCCATCTTACCTTAACGACTTCTTTATATTTTTTTTATTAAAGTAGAGTTGACATAAAATGTTATATTAGTTTCAAGTGTACAACATAGTGATTGGAGAATTCTCTATATCACACTTTGCCTACCACGATATGCGTGGTTACCATCTGTCACTTTGCACAGTGACAGATGGTATTTTTACAGTATTATTTACTATACTCCCTATGCTTTTCATTCCCATGACTATTTTATTAACTGGAATTTTGTCCCTTCCCCTATTTTACTCACTCCCCAACTCCCTGTTTAAAGGGAGGTCTAACCCAAGGCACTATCTCTAATGTAGTCAACATTCTGAGCTATTGAGGGTTATGACTTCAACATGTGAATTTTAGGAGGACAATTCGGCCCATAACAGAGGAGAACCCCATAAAGTTTTTTTTTTTTTTTTTTAAGATTTTGTTTATTTATTTGACACACAGAGAGAGATCACAAGTACGCAGAGAGGCAGGCAGAGAAAGGGGGAAGCAGGCTCCCTGATGAGTAGAGAGCCCAATGCAGGGCTCGATCCCAGGACCCCGAGATCATGACCTGAGCCAAAGGCAGTTGCTCAACCAACTGAGCCACCCAGGTGCCCTCCCTTCTCATTTCTTAGCCTTAATTCATCAACTAGAGAAAGTCTGTTCACACAGAAAGGGTCAGTATTAAAAATGCTCCTTCACATGGAAGCTCTTACAATGGAAAGAAAATGTCTGGTTCTTTGGGTTTTTCAAGATCCGTTCAATTTGTCCTGGAGACTTCTAGGTATGAGGAAATGGATATATTGGCATTTGTCTGTATCTTAATCATGAACAAATCTTGCACCCTATCAATACCGTGATATGTTAGTGGGTCAGTTAATATTGAACTGGTGTCCTGGGCTTGCTCTGGCAATTCTTATTTGGAGCCAATCTGATCTCTGGGTTTACATCTCAGATTTTCAGGATTGTTCTTGGTTTATACTCTTCGCTTATTCTTCTTCTATGATCCTCTACCTTCGAGTCTTTGTATGGATAAGACTGAGGCTCTTTGCTGCCACAGAACCCCACATCTTCTACACAAACTTTTTCTAGTTCCACTCCTAGTATTTTATTCAGGATAATTAGGCTGATGTGGACCAGCAGGATCAACAAAAACTAAGAGCTGGTTAGAAATAAAGAATGAATTTCTCTAGCCTTAGACTCATTGAATTGAAATCTCTGGGGAGGTAACTCGGACGCTTGTGCTTTAACGTGGTCTTCAGAGAATTTTTATGCCCACCACAATTTCAGAAGCACCCTTCTAGGCTTTCCTATAACATTTCAAGAAAATGTTGAAATCACAATCATTTAACAGAATAAAGGCTTATTCTGGGTGACATCATGGGTTAGGTGTCTCTCCATGGGGGCTGTTGCCCAAGTTCAGGGATCTTTTCTTCTCATGATGCTGTCAATCTATGGTCTCCATGATCACTGTAGATAGAAAAGAGGTGTTTTAGCAGGGGTGTTAACGTAAACCTTAAACCCAGTCTATGTCACTTATACCCAGATGTCATTGACTAGAACTTAGGCACATGGCACCAATGTAAATGTGAGGGAGGCTGGGAAATGGGAGAAACATGTGGGTTTCAGGAATACTGACAGTCTTTGCTCCCTACTAACTGGCCTTTGCTTGGCTCACTCTACTGAACAGTCCCAGTAAATGTCTCACCTCCTCATACACATTCGATGGATGCTGACATCCATGTTTGCTCCTTGCTATAACTGAGGACGCTTAAGATTAATTCTGATGAAGATATTTTGTCATAATTTCGATATATTAATAAATTTCCTTTAACTGTGTTTAAAAGTGTGCACCCTCAGAATTTATATTTTCACACATAAAAGATCACTCACCTCCATAAATTACATTTAAACAAATTTATTAGAGCATTTGTAGATATTCTGATAGCTTCAGTTCTCAGATTTTTAGCTACATTCTTAGTCTGATTTACTGAAGCATTTTTTTTGTCTTTTTTTTTTTTTTTTTTTTTTGGTAAGGGCTTTTGCCATTTCTGAAGATATTTATTTTCCCCTGGAGATTATTTTCTGACTGCTTCCCAGAGACTTCTGAAGTTAGTTATGCCTAGGAATATGTTATCATTTACATTTGCCATGTTTCATCTTTTTGAGGTTATTTGGGTTCCTATCAGGCTTGGAAAGGCCTTTCTTACTTGAATATCATGTAAATGTCTTCTGTATTCCTCTACAACAACCATGGCTGTAGAAAAAGAAAAATAGGATAGCAATTCAGGAACTACTGATGGATATTTGGGGTCTAATAAACCTGAGAAAAGAAGAATGTTCTTTAAAAAGAGCTAAAATGGTTGGTTTTATAAAAGGCCAAAAGACAAGGTGACAGCACCATTGACACAGGAGTCCTTCAATAAGCCAACCTACAATTTGTGAGCGGTTGGCGAAGGGGACACTTAGGAGAAATAAGGCTCATTTATGTCACTCAGGGCTCAGGGTGGTTATTGGATTCAGTCTCATTGCCAGAAAAATTGACTGTTCTTTTTTTCTGGACTCTGCTTCCCCAAATGCTGTCCTATAAAATAGCTCCTTGGTGGTCAGAAAAACTTCTACCGAAGAATTTTCTCCCTCTGCTACACCTTCTGTTTTAGAACTTACATTGAATTTGACAATGAGACTAAAAACTTTGTATCGGGTTACTTAATGCCACTTTCCTCTCACTGTTGTTCTTACTTAGAGACCCTACATTAGATACGTATAGTCATGTTTACTAGCTTCTACATACCTCTACCTGAGATGCCTTCTTAGCTGCCTCTATAATCTCAGGACGATGCCACAGCCATGTCCTTTGTCCTGCTCTATCTCTCTCACATTCATCACCTCTTCTGTCTTAGTCTTCTTTCCCAAAGAAAAAAGACATGGTTAAATGCTTTTCCCTTTTCCTCTGTTTCCAAACTTCTTGCTCAACCTTGATCGCACACCTAAGCTCCTCTCAACACTGAATAAACAGGACTCACTCTAAAGTCTGATTTAAAAAAGAAAATTATGATGTTGTCAGATAATCCTCTAATTTCAAGTATTTTCATTCTTGTTTTTTTTTTTGTTACCTCCCCAAATCAGTAGCTTCATAGGCTATTTGCCACAGAAAAGTGAGATGAATTTTTTTTTAATTACAACTTTGTGCCAGCCATTGAAAAAAAATTAATTAAATATGAAATGATAACATTATGTTATATATCCACATGTTAATTCAATAGATATAGAAAAATTATACTCCTTCTTCTTTTAAATCTGCAGAGGAAATTTGATTTATATAGCCCCTTACAGAAATTTATTGGTTATATTTTTTATTCATAATATTTACTCATTTTTTTTTTACAAATGAAATGCCATTTATATTGCTCTGCTCTTTATTACTTAACCATATGTCTTGAAAATCTTTCTATTTCAAGGCATCTAGGTCTACTTCATCTCTTTAAGGGCTGCCTGGGGTTTCAGTTATGCTTATATCAATTTACTTACTTGGGCCAGAGCAGAGACAGATTTTCAGTTTGCCTGACCTCAAAGCTAATGCTTTTTTCTCCTACAACTTAATGCCTGGAAAATCAGTGTCCACTCACTAAATTTGACAAATGAAGTTTCTAAGCCCAAGTAAGTTGGGTAACTTGCCCAAAGTCATCACAGATTTAGTGTAAATGTCAGGACTGGTGCCAGATGCTTTTTTTCTCCCCTCTGAATTCCAATAAAGAACGCTTTCATAACATTATTTTCTTCCAGAAGTAGTTGTATATGAGGTATCTGTGAAACAGAGGGTCATCTGGTACCTTAAATGAAGCTAGGAAAAAAAAAGTGTACATAAGTGGTGGGTTGAATATAAATCACAAGATTACTGAGAGTCAGCCCACTTACTGCCAGAAAATAAGAAAAACAAGAGAATTGTTCATGTATTTTAGGCAACATTGAAGGAGAAAAGCACTCAATTTGAAATTCACATGTATGTTCCCTATAATAATTCTTTATAGTTTGTCAGGTTGGTTTAAACTACTTTGCTATCTCAAAGTTCTATCAATGAGTGAGAAAGAGGGAAAGGAAGAGGGGCCCGGGAGGTGAACAGGAGTGTCTAATTCTTTACAATCTGGTAACCCAGGTGGCAATTTAATCCCCAAACTAGATTCCTAGGAAATGTGTGCCCTCAGGGTAACAGAGGCTTTAAATTTCATATTTCTCTGGTTTCAGCATCCTTCTGGTTTTTATCTGTCCCATGCATATTTCCTGTACTTTCTTGTGAGCTTAGCTATGGATTTAAATATGGTTATTGTAATTTATCTAGTATCTTGGCATTTGCATTGGAAGCCTTTTCAGAATATTTAGTTAGCCACAATGCTGGAAGTAGAAGTCCCTCTGATTTTTTTGGGCAGTTTTTATTCCAGTATATGCGTAGAAAAGCGCATAAATCCTAAATACAAATTTATGCATTTCAAAGTTAACAAAAAATGTAACTAATATCAGATTGAGACACAAAACACTATGGATATATTAGAAGACTGTGCATTCCTCCTTTTAATCGTTATGCCTGTAACCTACACTGACTTCTAACACTGTATGTCAGTTCTCTCTGAGCTTGATAGAAATGGGATCTTGTAGAATGTACTTTACATGTCAAACTTCTCAAGCCCTATGTTATGTTTGTGAGATTTGTCCATATTATGCGTACGTGTTAACTGTTTATTCTTATTGCTGTGTTGGATTCCATCATATGTATGTATGAGAATTTATCCTTTTGTTAGACACTTGGTTAATAGTCCTGATCATTCTCAGAGATATTTTTGGTAAATGTACACATTTTATTGTATCTATGAGTATAATTTTTGTGTCATTGATGTGCGTATTTTTACTTTTGGGTTGGGTCATCTGCATTTATTGATTTGTGGAGTTCTTTATATTTTCTTTTACGTATGTTCTTTGCCAGATACAAATATTGAAGACATTATCTTTCTCTATGGTTTGTCTTTTTACTCTCAATGCTGTCTTTTGATGAGTAAAAGTTCATTTTTTAAAGATTTATTTATTTATTAGAGAGCGCGCACAAGCAGGGGGGTGGGGCGAAGTGAGAGGGAAGGAGAATCCCCAAGCAGACCCCCACTGAGTGTGGACCCTGATGCAGGGCTCAGTCTCAGGACCTGAGATTATAACTTGACCTGAAATCAAGAATCAGACGCTTAACTGACTGAGCCATGCAGGCGCCCAAGAGTTCTTCCTTTTGTGTCTCTTTAAGAAATGTTTGCCAACCCCAAGATAATGAAGACATTTTATATTTTCTTCTAATAGCTTTATTTACCCTTTGCATTTAGATCTACAGTCTCTCCGGAATTGATTTTGAGTGGTCTAATTTCCTTCAACATAGCCATATGACTTCTTTTAATCATTCTTCTGCCAAAAATGTTGTGCTTTTAGGAAGATCATCAAATAACCCTTGGTCTGTTCATATCACTCTGTTCATTAAAAATATTTTATAGATTTCCATGAAAACCATAAATTTCAAACTCCTCAGCAAAGCTACAAAACATGTCACATTTATACTCCATGTTGATCTTTTAGCATCATGACCTATAACCCTACGTTCTTCCACGTTGAATTAGCTATGTCTGTTTCTAGTCGTGTATCAGTGTGTTAGTCATGCTTTTCTCCCTGACTTGCCCAGACTCATCTGTTACATAGGGCCCTATTCATATTCCTGGCCCAGAAACATATTTTATATAATCTCCACATCCAACTCCCCAAGGCAGATGCATCACTCTCTCAGCTGTTCATATATTTATTCCTATTCTGATAGCTTATACAGTCTATTCTTTTTTTTTATACAGTCTATTCTTAAATCATCCTCAATTATGTAGATGCTGTTATTTTAGAGATGAGGATACTTAAGAACAGAGTTAAATTGCCCAGTAATTAATACACTGAAGTTTAGATAGATGTAGAGATTGGATAGACGTGTTATGACCTTCCCTAATAGTTTGTGATATCAGGTTTTCCATCACTTAACATTATTTCAGGGGGTATTAGTATTTTTCAAAAATGTCATGAGAAAGGAACCAAGGGACAAAGGGACACTGCTGGTGTTGGTTGTTGTTGTTTTTAAGGCTTGCTTCAGTAGACTTGCTAGGCTAGACTTGACTTGACTTTATTAAAGTAAGTAAAGACTTTATTTAAAGTAAAAATCTGTCCAGACCCCCAAATCATACTGAATGAAGTTAAAAAGGAGATGGTACAGGGGCTGGGTGTAAACTTCATTCCTAAAGCCCAGGACCTCCCTGCAGTTCTCTTTCTCCGTGGGTCCTGATATGCCAAGTTTGAGTGATGCCTTGATACTTGGGAGACAATATGTATCATGCCTGAGTCACTTCCATTTCTTCCTTATAATGGTAATAAGCTGGATACGTTTAAGAAATAGGGTTTGTATTATGACATGTAGAATTTCCTGGAAGAACAAAGTCTCAGAACAAATCAAGCTATAAACTTTTCTTCACGTGCTTTGCCATTTAGACCCTCAGAGTCCTAACATGTTGAACTGTGCATATGTTGAGAAACCAAGTGAGGCATGATGAGTAATACCTCTTCTGAGATGTGAGTTTTTAAAAGGATTGTTTTAAATTAATTTGAAAGAGAGGGAGAGAGGGAGGGAGGGAGAGAGAGAGAGAGAGGCAGGCAGGGGAGGGGGCAGAGGCAGAGGGAGAAGGAGATAATTTCAAGCAGACTCTGCACTGGGTAGGGAGACTTACATGAGTTTGGCTCAGTCTTACAACTCTGAGATCATGACCTGAACTGAAATCAAGAGTCTGACACTTCACTGACTGAGCCACCCAGGTACCCCTGGCAATGTGATTTTTATAAATACTAATACTGATATTCTTTGCAGAACCATATGATCTCTTACTTGTGGGAATTAAAGTTGCTTCTGCAGTGTCGTTAAAAAAACATAGTTTAATACTAGATTGCCATCTCTTGTGGTGTTCTGCACTTCTATATAGCCAGTAAACTCCTCTGTGTGGCTTATATTCATATTCTCAGTACAACTTTTTAAGAATGTGAGCCTTAATGGGTATGTATTCTGATACTCTGAGCAGTGGCAAATATGATTTGAAATAACTTCTGGGGCAAGGAAATAGATGACTATAACCTGGGAGAAAAGAGATAAGGGTCCATCCCTTTCACAACTTCAGGGGCTATTCTGATGCCTTACATTTTCTTTCATTTACCCTCATCCTACTTTCCTTTAAGTCAAATTTTGCTTTCCATATAATCATCTTCTCTGTGCTTCAACATCTTTATGTTTGTATTTTGGGCAATTATATTTCTTTATGAATCTCCCATCGAAATCTCTTTGGTAAACTTGGTAATATTGGGTTCTTTTCCTTCTTGAATTGTAATTATTTAAAAGAAATTGTCTGCCTAGTGTTTATGGGGTGACTTAGTTTATGGCATGAATTGCCACATAAATACTGGTCATATTTCTATAGTAAAATGTATAATGTTTTATGCCTCTGGTTATCACCTCTTCCTTAGATCTTTCATACCCCCCAAATTTATGTTTTGTCTTATAATTTCTTCTGGTCCTATCATGGATGTTTTTTGAAATTATGAGTGATAGAATCATGGGAAAATAGCAGGATGGTAATAGATCTAGACAATTCTGAATTGTGAATGTGAAAAATTGAGACTGCTCCTGATTTATACAGAAGCCCCTTAACTTAGACAAGCTGTAATTATATGTATTCAGTGAGACTATTAAAAAAATAAACTTCTATTTTAAATTTGGGTTTCGTATAAAGTTAGAATTTACATTTATGTGGTGCCATAGCAAAAAAGCTGAATATAGGTCTTTCTGGTTTGGAGTGCTATACTAAAGCTGGGAGCCCAAATGACTTCTTAATAAATAAATGCTAAGAAATACCTGAATCTTCTAAAATTCTGTCTCCAGTAAGGTGACAGTTCAACCTGGAATCTGGCAACTATCAATTCCCACCACCCTAAATGTTACTGTCCTGTATCTCTAAACTTTGGAATGAAATTAAAAAGCCTCACCTCCCCGCCCTGCCTTTTTCCAGATTGCATAGGATCATATATAAGAACTTTAATTTAGGCCATTTAACTCATGAGGAGGTCACAAGAAGGACACACATGTAAATAATAAAACAAATATAATTGGAGTGATGGTGACTGGAAACCTCACGACCGAGACCCATGCTGAAAAGGGATCCAGTCTCAAGCAGGCATCGCTTATCCCAAAATAATATAAATGTACGTTTCACTCAGTAGAAATTTTTGAATCCACATGAAGTGTTATGATGTGTTTTTACTGTAACAATTTTATTAGTGGATCAATAGCAAGGCACAGAGATGTTAATTCAATGTTCTAAGCCAGAAGGGGGCAAACTGCAGCTCGTTGGCTAAATCTAGCATTGTTTAATCACGTTTTCTAGGGCTGCTTGCATGCTGTAACAACAGAGCTGAGTAGTTGAAAAAGATACTTTACGTCCCTACAATCTTGCAATCCTAAAGTCCTACCCCACAAATCCTAAAATACTATCTGGCCCTTTACAGAAAACAAACAAACAAAAAAACAAACAAACAAAAAACAAAACAAAACAAAAAAACCCCACCAACCTTCTGACCCTGGATCTGGGCTCCCACATGAGGTTGGGGGAAAAAAAAAAACAAACTGCTGTCATATTTTTCATCTTGTACTATTTAATATAAGGTTAAGTGGTCCAACTGATATAATTCTAGCTAAACACATATCAAAGAAATTAATTAATGGTAAATCTCAGCCACGAGATCAGATTAGCTCAAAACCAATAGCTCAAAACCAATAGTTTAAAACCAATATATGTTGTCGTCATTCCACAATCTTTGAAATCAACTAATGACACAAAGAATAAAATCTATTTTCACACTTTCCCAAGTAAAAGCTTATTGATAGTTTCTGGTTCCAGTAAAAAAGGAATAAATATACTTCATTCCAGCTCTTGCACTGATAACAGCCAAAATCCTCAGACAAAATTCATAAAGTACCTACTGGAGGTCTCTAAAAATTAAATAAGAGCAGGCGGACTGAGAGTTGCCAGAGGAGAGGAGGGGTAGGGGTTGGACAAAGTAAGTGAAAGGGAGTGGGAGATACAGGCTTCCAACTATGGAATGAATGAGTCACAGGAGTAAAAGGCACAGCATAAGGAATACAGTCAGTGATATTGTAATGGTATTGTGTAGTGACAGACTAGTGACAGACGTTAGCTACATGTGTCAGCAGAGCATAAAACATAGTATAAGATACAAACTTGTTGAATCACTATGTTGTATACCCTATGTTACACTATGTTGCAACATTGTGTGTCAACTGTACTCAAACTAAAAATGAAAATAAAAAATAAGAAAGAGCAGATGGACATGGTAGAGATGATAGCAAAGCTTGACAAATGACCATATTTGGAGATCTAGTCTATTTTTAATTTTATTTACTCCTTTGGTTGTTTTGCTTCCATGTCTCTTTGCTGAGACATGTGTATCTCCTGGAACTGTGTGAACAGATAGAGACAGAAAAGGCTCTTTTGTCAGAGGACCAGGAAAGGGTACGCTGTGGGACAAAACTCTTAAGACTTTCCTTGTCTGCATCCTGGGAGAGTCTCAGCAAAGAAACTACAACTTCTGTGGCAAGTGAAAGTGGTGGTATGAGCTACAAAAGATAGGCGGTAGGCTCTAATTTGCCCCCAAGGTAGGTGTTGTCCAAGATGCACCAGGAGTCAAAAACCCTGCTGTTTAGTGGGTCATTAGTGGGCTGAAGAAGCAATTCTGCTTACCTATATGTTCTAGAATGGCAGTAAATTGGCATAACTTGTTTCAAGAAATTTGGCAAAATATGTTAAAAGCTATGCAAACGATCTTATATTTTGATATAATTAACTTGGAGGCATATGCCCTAAGGAAAAAATCCAAATAATTTTAAAAGAAAAAAAAAAGAGAGATTCAGCGAAGCTTTATTATGTAAATGAAATAGTTTCAGTACATCGTCAAAATGATTTATGTTAAAAACAAAAGATGTCAACATGAATCATGTTCAATCATTCATGGGATCATTATGAAAACTAGGGAAGACGTTAAAATCCATCTGAACAGTATTATGTAAAGAAATGCTTTAAAGTTGAATTTGAGATATGAATAAACTACTTGAGCAACCAAAATGGTTAGTTTTTAAGACTTTTTAGAGGTATTTCTCAGAATTTATAATAATAATGATATTGTGATATCTTAAAGAGACTTGTAATGACTTTGTCTTCATTTGGCTATGGTATTGGTTTAAAAAAATCAATTTTTCTGGAGTCTTGCATTGCCTATTGGATAATGTCTTTTAGCATCAGAGGTGTTTATAAACTGAAACAAAATAATTTAAGTAGATGTGCAACTGTGGCAAACATTTTGGCGTTAAGTATCAAAATTCTTAATATTTTTCGGTAAGTGAGAATTTGGAGAGTATCTTCCAAGAAAACTGACAAAGCATATCTTTCAGTTTTATATTCCTCCAAGAATTCACTAACACTTTTTTTCCCTATTCTTTTTAATTTGGCTGAATAGCTTTCTTGTTATAAAGCATGTTGATAAGGTTGTTGGAATAAAATAATGAAATGGCCCACACACCTAAAATCTCTGGACTATGATTTTTTTAATTTCACACAGGTTTGCACTCACATATTCTGGCTCAGGATAGAAGTGGAAGTGACAGGAGCTCAGTATGTCAGTTCCAGTCGTGTTCCCCATTCCCGATGGGTGGAGTGAACTGAGACTTTTAAGATACTGCTAACAGTCTGGAATTCAATTCAGTTAATCAAACACTGATTGTCTGCTATATGCCAGGCATTGACCAAATCCTTTGAATTCAGTGAAGTGATAAGCCTCATTGTCCTTCAGAAGAGGTGGACACAATACAAATAATACAATAATGCCAGAGTCATCTGAAAGGAATATATATTCAGTGATGTAGAAATACAGGTGACAGTGTAGCCAACTCTTCCTAGGCTTGTGGGCAGGTCAGAGATTGTGACACTGTGGCATTGAATGGGTCCTTGAAGCACTGGGTAAAGAAGGTTGAGGCGAAGAACAGAGTCAAGAAAAACCTTGCAATTTACAGAAAAATATCTGACAAGATCCATTTCTGATAAAATCACTCGAAGACTGAGGCATAGAAGGGATCTTCCTCCAGATTAGTGAAGGACATCTTCAAAAACAAAACAAAACAAGACTATAGCTAACATCATACTAAATGGCAAACAGTGGAATGTTTTCACCCTAAAAGCAGGAGAAAATGAAGGCTGTATACTCTTGCTACTTCTATTTCACACTGGATTGGTGGTTCTGGTTCCAGCCAGTGATACAAGGAAAGAAAAAAAAAAAAAGGTCTCCAGATTGGCAAGGGAGAAATGAAATTGTTTTTATTTGCAGAAGACATGATGAAGTAGGAAACCTCGTGGACTCCAAAGCAAAAGCTTACAAGTGGGTAAGCATGGGTGGTCAGTGTGCAAAATTATATTTCTATATGAGGAATGAACAAGTAGAGACAACATGTGTGAAATACGTAGGAATAAATCTGCCAAAAGATATGAGAAACTGGTATACTGAGCATTATAAAAGAGGACTTAAGAAACTCTAAATAAAGATGTACCATGTTCATAGGTGTGATGACTCAAAATTATTAAGATATGGTTTCTTCCCAAATTGATTTATAGATGCAATAAAATTCCAGTCAAAACTCCCACTAGATAGTTTTGGACATTGACAAGCTTAACCTAAAATATATAAGAAATTCATAAGAAAATCAAAACAACTAAAGAGCCAAACAAGCTTTGAAAAAGAACAAATGTAGAGAACTGATGCTATCTGATTTCAAGACATTGTGAAACTACAATAATCAGGGCAATATGGTATTGTTATAAAAATAGACATATCAATGCAACAGAATAGAGAAGGCAGAAATAACCCACACATTTGTAGACTGGATTTTTACAAAACATGCAGAAGTACTTCAGTGGAGAAAGAAAGGTTTTTTCATCCAAAGGTGCTGTAACAACTGGAATCCCATAGGCAAAATAATAATGATAATAATAATAATAATAATAAAAACTTGATCTATATCTTATGCCATGTACAGAATTAACTAAAAATCTATCATAGGAGACAATGCATCCAATGAATCGTAAGTGTTGTTTTAAAGAACTGGTCCCTTTCTCAAGGAGTGAAGACTCCAGAATGCCTGGTGGGGTAGGTTGGGTCCTCTACTGCAACAAAACTGCAGGTAAAAAAGTAAAGAGGTAAAAAGTCAGATGTTTGCGCTAATATGTAGTCACCTTTAATGCAACAGCTACAATTGGTGATTGATACACCTGTTGTATTGGCAACTCAGACATGTTAGAGGAATTGCTGAAGAAATATTTTGACAAAATCATGAATGACCCTTGATGAAGTTCAGAACAAAACTGTGTATCATCTTTCCTTTTTTTTTTCTTTTCTTTTTTTTTTAATATTTTTATTTATTTGACAGCGAGAGACAGAGAGAGAGGGAACACAAGCATGGGGAGTGGGAGAGGGAGAAGCTGGCTTCCCACCGAGCAGAAAGCCCAATGCGGGGCTCGATCCCAGTACCCCGGGACCACGACCCAAGCCGAAGGCAGACGCTCAACAGCTGAGCCACCCAGGCGCCCCTGTATCATCTTTTCTTAATTGACCTAATTTCTATTCCAAGAAAATTAAATGCATACAAAAATAGCCTAAAATTGTTTTGAGGATAAAAGAAGCTACTTCTTGGCTCAGACTATTTTATTTTATTTATTTTATTTTTTTCCCTATGTTTATTTTATTTTTTCAGTGTTACAAGATTGATTGTTTATGCACCACACCCAGTGCTCCATGCAATACGTGCCCGTCTCAATACCCACCACCAGGCTCGCCCAACCCCCCTCCCCCTCCCCTCCAAACCCCTCAGTTTGTTGCTCAGAGTCCACAGTCTTTCATGGTTCATCAACGCCTCTGATTTCCCCCCATTCACCCTTCCCTTCCTTCTCACAATGCCCTCCATGATTTTCCTTATGCTCCAACATAAGTGAGACCATAAGATAATTGACTCTCTCCCCTTGACTTATTTCACTCCGCATAATCTCTTCTAGTCCCATCCACGTTGATACAAAAGTTGGATATTCATCCTTTCTGATGGAGGCATAATATTCCATTGTATAGATGTACCACTTCTTCCTTATCCACTCATCTGTTGAAGGGCATTTTGTATATGGTTTTCTCCTACATCAGTGTCTGCTGAGTCATTTGGAGGTTGTGTAGGGTGTATGACAATTCTTCCTGATACAAATCTGCTCTTTACACTGGTGTCTCTGTCCCTTGCCTACTTAATACTCTTAATACCCTTCAGTCATTGTGGCTGCCCTAAAATGATTCCTAAAGTCTTCAAACGTGCCTTAGGGATCTCACTGAGAAAGACCAGTTATAGAGGGCAATACATGATGTAGCAGGAAGCTTTGGTTTTATTCCACAGGTCTAAAGGAGGCACTGCAGTCCTTCAGGTAGAGCAGTGATGTGTGTGCATGGGAAGAGAAATTCAGTCCCACTGTGACTGAGGAATAAGGAAAAAAAGAAGGTTTAAGGTTAGAAGGATATATATCTGTTATCAGACTATAATAGTAGTTTAATTTACAAATGACTAGAAGCTGAAATAAGGTAGGAACCCTGGAAGTAAATTGATGAAAAGAGATTTAGAAGTTTTCAGGGATCATAGGCTGAGCGACTATGGTGGGTAAAGGATGCAAAGTCTTGAAGGACCAGGAGCCAGGTGCTCAAGACCCATAAAGGCAAGATAAGAGGAGTTGAGATTTTTGTGGATATTTTATTTTACTCTGTTTAGTTGGATGGTTGATAAATATAGCTTTAGCTGTTTTTACACTGAGGTAAAGACAGAAAGAGAAGATACTTGGATGTGGATTTCAGGATTCATACTTGATGTATTGAGATATGTGTGTGCATACATATGCGTGTAAATTGCCATATGTTCATGACCATTTGGATTTATTTCACTATTATTTTTTAAAGATTTTATTTATTTATTTGACAGAGAGAGAGAGATCACAAGTACACAGAGAGGCAGGCAGAGAGAGAGGGGAAACAGGCTCCCTGCTGAGCAGAGAGCCCGATGCGGGGCTCGATCCCAGGACCCTGAGATCATGACCTGAGCTGAAGGCAGAGGCTTTAACCCACTGAGCCACCCAGGCAACCTCACTATTTTTTTTAAATTGTAGTAGAGTTGACAAACAATGTCACATTTCAGGTGTACAACATAGTGATTCCACAAGTCTATACATTATATTCTCTGCTCACCACAAGTGTGGCTACCATCTGCCGCCATACAGTGTTACTGCAATGCCATTAATTATATAGACTCCGCTATATGTTTTATCTCACAATTTATTCAGTCCATGACAGGAAACCTGTGTTTCCCCTCCTCTTCACCCATTTTGCCCGTTCCCCTAACTCTTACCCCTTCGGCAGCCATTAGTTCTCTGTATTTACAGTTCTGTTTCTGCTTTTTGTTTGCATGACCATTTGAATATGATAATTTACCTATTAGTTAAACTTTCAATCTTTTTTTTTTTTTGAGAGAGAGAGAGTTGGTGGAGGGAGGGACCGAGAGAGAGAGAGAGAGAGAGAGAGAGAGAGAGAGAGAGAGAATACTAAGCAGTCTCCATGCCCAGTGCAGAGCCTGACTTGGGGCTTGATATCATGACCCTGAGATCATGACCCAAACTGAAATCAACAGTTGGATGCTTAAACGGCTGAGTCATCCAGGTGCCTAAATTTTCAGTCTTTGTTCACTAACTTGGAAACTCTAATAGAACCAACATTTTGGTCTGATTTTCTGCTGTATCTCCAGTGTCTAAGTCATGCCTCAAACATATTGAGTGACCAATAGAGAATTGCTGAGTGTAGGAATATATACATCCTGTGGTTATAGAAGAGATGTAACTTTTGAGTCATTAGCATATTTTTTAGAAGAATTTAAGTAGCTCTGATGGCCCCTGGAAAGTTTATAAATGCTGAACTGAAAGAAGAAACCTGGCTTCTGGTCCTGAATGTGCTGCTAACTATGTGACCCTGGGCAAGTCTTTGGACTTCTCAGATCTCAGATCTGAGTTCTGTGTAGAGCTGAGAGATTGAGATAGAGCTTAAAGATAAAGACCTTTAGTTTTCTTCTTTCTTTCTTTCTTTCTTTCTTTCTTTCTTTCTTTCTTTCTTTCTTTCTTTCTTTCTTTCTTTCTTTCTTTCTCTCCCTCTCTCTCTCTCTCTCTCTCTCCCTCTCTCTCTTTCTTTCATATTTATTTATTTGTTAGAGAGAAAGAGAGAGCATGAGCATGGAGAGTAGCAGAGGGAGGGAGAAGCAGGCTTACTGCTGAGCAGGGAGCCCAACGCCAGGCTCGATCCATGGCTTGAGCTGAAGATAGATGCTTAACCAACTGAGCCACGCAGGTGCCCCAAAGACCTTTAGTTTTCCCTAAACCACCAAAATTAGTAAGAATGAGATGTTTGTGGTCAAGATAAAACAAAATGTAAAAATTAAGAGAAGAAAGAAAGAGAACACACAGTGTAATATTGGAAACCATAAGAGAGAGAGAAGTGCCATACCAGGAATTCTAATTTAACTGGTACCCCAGTGTTCTAATGTGTGAAAATTGAGACAGAAATGACAACAGATTGGATTAGTGTCATTCAAGATATTGGCCTGTTGAGGGGAAAAATAATCAAGATTTCTGACATTTCTCTGACTTTTGAACTAGATGTCACAGTTGGAGGATGGATATGGTCCATCAAAACAAGAAGGAGGAAGGTACAGACTCCAGAAAAAAGGCATCAAGCCAGGGGGAAAACAAAAGAAATTTCAAGAATCCAAGCAGAGGAATTCCCTAGATAAAGGCTTTCCTGTAGAGTGAGAGAGAAGCCAGTCTGAATACCAAGAGCATGAAAGTTTCAGAAGAGATTTCTTTAAACAAATTGGGCTAATAGTGTAAATGATGTGGTTTGCCATGTGTGACATTTCATTTAAAGGCTTTAAGACTTTAGGAAGGTGTTCAAAGAATTAGCAACATGTGCAAAGAAACATTAATGATGAAAAAAGAAAACATTAAATCAAACAAAACAGTGCTCAGTTGTGTATAGTATATATATATTTTGTGAGTTACATATAGTATATATAAATTATATATATCAATATATAAAATATATAAGTATATAAATATATAAAATGTATTTATAAAATATATAAAATATGTAAATATATAAAGTATATAAAAACATAACTTATTTAACCAACAATTGGCATATGACTTTCAGGAGGATGTTGTGGAAAAGCAGAGAAAATGATAGCAAAGGAGAACTGAATTATAATCTTCATAATTTAGACTCAATAGATAATATACTTAATTGGTGCTACAAAATGTAGCAGGGTATGTATGTTATTTAGGAACATGGAGGTATATGAATGTCATAAAATCTTAAAATATGAAAAGTAGTTGCCTTTGTGGTGGGGCCTGGCAGGGTTTCTCAATTTGGTGCTATTTGAAATTTGTTGTGGGACTCCGTCCTGTGCATTTCAGTATCCTTGGCAGTTTCCCTGGCCTCTCCCCACCAAATACCATTATCAACTCTCTCCTCAAATAGTGACAACCAAAAATGTCTCCGGACGTTGCCTAATGTCTCCTATATGGCGAAATTGCCCTTAGTTGAGAACCACTGGACGGAAGGGAGGGGCAGAATTAACATTTTGATATAAATGTTTATGATTTGACTTTTGAAATCATGTACTTGTATTATTTTGATACAATAAATACTAATTTAAAATGGGAGATAGATGATTTTGCATATCCTTTCAAGTCTAAAATGCTGCAAGGTGGGGCGCCTGGGTGGCTCAGTGGGTTGGAGCTTCTGCCTTCGGCTCAGGTCATGATCTCAGGGTCCTGGGATCGAGCCCCGCATTGGGCTCTCTGCTCAGCAGGGAGCCTGCTTCCCCCTCTCTCTCTGCCTGCCTCTCTGCCTACTTGTGATCTCTCTCTCTCTGTCAAATAAATAAATAAAATCTTTAAAAAAAATGCTGCAAGGTCAAATTACCAAACAGTACTTTTTAGTTACATTTTGTTTAGCTGTAAACTATATTTTCTTGACAGCGAAATCTCTACTGAATTGTTTGGCTAAGCACAGTTGTTGAATGGGTAGTTCTGGGTACACAGATACATGTAACACCTTATCCCTGATTTCAGACCACTTACCAACCTATCTGGACATTTGACATAAGCAACAATATAATTACAGAGAGATTTTGGAGAGGCTTTGGAGTCAGAGGAAAATCTTCTTTATTCTCAGCCTTTTCCCCACATTAGCTTCCTGTCCATGAGCGATATCTGGCTTATTATACCCACTGTAAAAATAACAATAGTATTTTTAGCTTCCCTTCTCCTGAAAATCTTTCTCAGTTTTATTACTGTAAAAACAGATGATAATCTATGTTTATCTGAGTTGTACAAGCAATAAATGCTATTGGTATTTCCAGGAGGAAGCGATAACTTACAAAAGAGCGGGGGGATATTCTTACAGGGAAGTACAAAATAGGGCTCATATATTTTAGCTTCTTAGATCCTTGTCAGCAAAGGTTCTGCTCCTCCTAATGGAAAAGACAAACTAATAACCTTCCCATCCCATACTCAGTGTGATTCCTGAGAGAGTGATCCTAATTTTTATGTTGCCGTCATAACTGAGAGCCTGTCTCTGACCACTTAAGGTATTGGTTTGGTACAAAATTCAACATAAAAATGGTCTGGCTTAACGCTGATAATAAGGCTCTAGGAATGAATTTCTCTCTTTACTGAGTTTACCAAGGTTGTTTGCTTTCAATAAATGTGAAAAATTGCATAGATGGAGATTATTGTTTATTTGGTTTTTGATAAATAAGAATTCAAATGCTTTTAAAACCTAGGTATAATGTGGCTTTAAGTGGTAATCCTCTTAGATCAAACAGTCTGGATATATTTTCTTCTGATCTACCTTTCCAGGATAATTATTTGTTTTGCAGAAGAATAATCTTCTTTATCCCACATCGGTTCTGTTGCAGTTCACGTTGTTATTATTTATTAGTACAGATAGAACCAAGGGCATTTTCACATGGCGTGTACTAGATTTTTATTTTTTAAACCCAAGAATGGATTGAAGTTTGCTAGTGAAACTGCTTTGGTAAATACCATCAATTCTGATGACAGATTATTTTCAATAATCCCAGGCAATTTTGTTACACTGCTGTTATGTTTAGGTGATAGCAAATTAAAATGATAAAATGTCTTTATCTCTTTCCTGCAGCTGTTTTAGCTATCCCATAAAATGAGTTTATACTGTCAGCTGTACCTGTCCAGAAATATATAAATACCAGTGGCATTGTTCCTTAAGTATTCTGCTAGTCACCACACCACATAGACAATCTAATGGGCCATTTCTAAGGAAAATGTTTCAGTGTCTGTTTTTCAATTATTTGAGAAAAAGACACATTCATCGCTTCGCCTGGTGTCGGGGTCATCTCACCATATATATTACGGTAAATTACTGTAATAGGAGCACTTGGCATGTTGGGTTAGAGTGAAAAGTAAAACAGATTGGATGGAAACAAGAAGAATTCATTCTTCTTCCTCTCTAGTGTATATGCCCTGACTACCACCAGGGGAGCTCATTAACCTTTCTCCCACTGTAAATGTTTCTAGAAAGCAGAACTGAATTGAACAAGCTGTGCAGTCAGACAGCCTTTCTGTCATTCCCTGCTGAAGATAAACGCCTCTTTCCTAGACCCATTAAAAGTGGATGATTTAAATATGAATTTGGATTTAGTTTTGTTCTGCTCAATATACTTATGTGGGCAGTTTGTTTTCATTTCCGGATGCAGTGTTAATTTTCTTCCATGCAGGAGCCTAATATTTTCTGTGTAGTGACCCTCGGGAGATCTGTATTGAACTTGTGGTTTCACTGTTCTAGGGTTTTTTGTTGTTGTTGTTGTTGTTTTTTAATTCTTTTCAGAAACCCCATGCTTGGCATGGTGCGGGAGCAAGTAGCTTTTAGTCCATCAGGAATCAAGTTCATAGATTCATAGAGGGTTCACCATCTCTATGCTTACTTGCTACCTGAGCCCAGCTTTTTCCACAAGAGGCACTGTGTGACTTTCATATTCACTTCTCCGTAGGTACGTTGCTTGGAACGTGCTTGTCTGAAGTCTAACTTTGCTATGGGTGCGTTATTGTTGAACAGTCTGGTGCAGTGTTCCGCCCCACCTCATAGCCTTCTTCTCTGAGTATCTGAACTATACTAAGACTATCATTATTCTGGAAATAGAGCAAGCTGTCTGCTTCTGTGATTTGGACCTAGTTCGTTCGGATCTGACTTTGTTTCCATCAGTCATATCCTTATATCCAAAGAAAAGACCATTATAATCTGTTGGACACTCCAGCTGGTTCTGTTTAGAAATAGTATACCTCAGCATGTCAAGATGGCCCTTGTTTCTTGAGGGAATCCGTGCCAGTGGATGCCAGGTAACAAATGTTCACCGTTATAACAAATGAGTAAGCAATTGGGAACTGTCTGGTTCCAGGTCAGCTTTCACTCCCTCCTTTTCATGTGACTGTTCCTTGGTAATTTGGACTTGTGGTGCTAGACTATGTAGTACTTCCATCTGGACCACATGTATCTAGATCTGGGACACAGATCTTAGCACAGCAGTTAAGATCAGGGACCTGCATTTATCGGAACAGAGAGTTCAAATCCTTTCTCTACCACTCTGTCTAGGGAAGTCATTTCATCCCATGCACTTATGGGAGAATTAACATTAAAATGCCTATTTAAGGAAGTTACCAAATTTCTTGGTATATGTTAAGTATTTTTTTTTAATTTTATTTTTTTATTTTTTATTTTTCTCCCCAAATATGTTTATTTTAATTTTTCAGTGTTACAAGATTGATTGTTCATGCACCACACCCAGTGCTCCATGCAATACGTACCCTTCTCGATACCCACCACCAGGCTCACCCAATCCCCCCACCCCCTCCCCTCCAAAACCCTCAGTTTGTTGCTCAGAGTCCACAGTCTCT
>CM052813.1:46232981-46319310 GCA_028533885.1 Nasua narica | reverse complement strand
CATTTGTTAAGTATTTTTTAAATGTGAAAAAAAGAAAAACAGTAAGTAACACAAATATCACCTTGACACAACTTTTGATTTGAAGACTTAATGCTTTCTGAGGACCCCTGTAAACAGTCTAGCTCTCTGAACATGCTCCGTGCCAGTACTGAACAGGTTAGGACCTTCCAGAAATATTTTCCTCTGGGGTAGATCCTGGCTCAGACCCACCTATGGTACTCATGTCCTTCAAAGGAAGTAAGAGAACAACCCATTATTATCCACTTCTCCCAATTTAGCATGATGGTGACTGTCTTTGCAAATACTGAAAATTATTCCTACGTGCTTTGAGACTCACCAGTAAAAGTGCCTAGGCAAATCTTTTAAATCTTGGGAAAATGCATTAGCATTCAGGGTTTCAGAAATCACTATTAACCAGAAGCAAGTGCTTTGTTCTTAAAAATCTCAGACACCACTTAGTTATAACTAAGACAGTGTTTTGCTTGTTGTTGGTTTTCATTTTGTTTTGTTTTCATTGAAAGAAAACAGAAAAGTCTCATTATAATGATTTGATCTCCAGTTTTGTTCCATGGCTTAGAACCTAGGTGTACATTAAAGCTACAACATATGAGGTATATTGACAGTCATTTAAAAGATGATGTATCCGGGGATACTTTTAAAGGACAGAACTATTGCCTTTTGTGTTAACATAAAGCACTTTTATCTAGATGGATATAACTGTTCTCAGCGGATTTGTGGAGACAAGATATTTCCTAGCTTGATATTAGACAGTTATTTGTAAACATACTCAGTGTTCTTATTGTGCGAAATGGTTGTTATCTGTCCAATTTGGAGTGCATATCATAGATCCTGACTGAGCCTACTTTTGCAAAGAAAGTGAGTATGAAATTGCATTTTGTTAACTTGTCTGCTGACTTCCAAAGGAGATGAAGCAAATGAAGTAATTCTGCCAAAAAATGGAGCTGCATGTCCTGGATAAGTAGGATCTGGACCTAGAGCCATTATCCCCAATTATCATGGAAGTACTGGCTTTATATCCAAGCAAAGAGATCTCAGTTTGTGTTCCTATTAGACATATGGAATGTTCTGTTTGGCTGGTGGTATCTTAATCCCTGAAACCTGTATACTTACCTTACAGTAGGGAGAAAGATTACCGTTTATAAGGAAGTTGTGAAAATTAAGATAATATACATAAAGCATTTAGCAAAATGAATGGCCCATAGTATATGCATAAAAATATGAGCTCCTTCTACAAATATTATTAATATCTCTACTCTCATTATCATTATCAAAAATATTCCTTTGATTGTCTCTCATTTTCTCTTTCATTTTTTTTTTCTATTTGTGTTATTGAGCCACACACTCAGATGTGAAATCCCCAAGAAGAGGGAAATCAGGTCACTTTATGTCTAATTTGCTCATCATGAGGCCAAAAGAAACACTAATCCAGTCAAGTGTCACAAGTATATATGCAGACAGTAGTAGATCACTAGAACATTAATTGTTCAGGCCTGGGGGCTGCTTTCCCATGAGATAAATTGACCCCAAATGTCCCCAACCTAGCCATATACTGGTAGGTACTGTCAGGACAATAATCTACAATTGAGTGATCCTAAGTGTTCCATGCAAGGGACTTTTTTAGACTAATAGTAAGAGGCAGCAGTATCATCTCCCCTCCCTGCCTCTCCCTCTGAATCTCTCCATGAAGTGACTCTGGGCAGGAGTAGACTTTTTCTGAGAGGTCTTCAAGAATGTGAAATATAAAGTGTCTTTAATACTCTCGGTGGGCATTTATTCATCTATTTATTCATTTGTAAACTTGTGCAGTAGTTTCTGTTAAGTGCTGGACATTTTGCTGGAGTTTGGGGAAAATGTGGTAAATAGGACGGGTTGGCTTTGGCCCAGGTAGCTTACATTCTGGTGGAGAAGAGAGACATTGAAGTTGAAATAAAAGTATGATGAGGGCAATGAAAGGACAACCGGAGGGTATAATAGAAGCATGGAGAAGGAGGCATCTAAACTGAAAAGAGAGGTAGAAAAGCAATGAAAGATATATTGTAGAATAAAAGATTTATATAAGTTGGGTAAGTGGAATCAAATGAGAGGTGAGTTGGCATCATTGTAATGTTTCAAGAAGATAGCATAACAAGTTCCAATTGATAAGCAAACAAAAACAAATGAACAAGACCCATCATGTGGCTTATAAAACAGTTCAATAAAAGTTTGTATTGGGATGCTGTAATTTATATGGTAGCTGACGGAATGCTACAAAGAGTTTTTAATGGTATTAATGCAAACAGAACATATGTTTTAAGAAATTCTGTTAGGTAGTCTGGCAGTATATAGATATGAAGTGGGGAGAAGTTAGAGAAAGAGGCTACTATTGATAAGTTAGGAAAAGATGCTGTTGGCTGAAGGTGAGGCACAGATGCATAGAGATCAACGATTCAGGCATTTGGTTATTCATCCATTATGTATTACTAAATTAACTGCTCTATGAACAGACCGAGTTGTGTTAACTACAAAGAGGAAGAAAGTGTGGTTCTTGCTGTACAGAAACTAGGAAAGAGAAACTGTACTGCGACATTCTCTGGGTTAAAATTGGTGAAGTTAAGTGTCATATCAATTTGCTACAATGAAATTCACCCAGAGCCCATTCAAGGAAGGATCAATTTCTCTGAATATTGTCTTCGTCGTCATCATCATCATCATCATCATCATCATCATCATCAGTATTGTTAGAGCACTGTGCTAAGTTGCTTTATATACATTATCTTTATATACATTCTTTATATACATTATCTTATCTGGCTCTCTTTACTACTCAGTAAACTGGGCTCTACTCTTTTTTTAATGTTTTTAATTTTTTATTTAATTTCTATTAACATATAATGTATTATTTGCTTCAGGGGTACAGGTCTGTGATTCATCAGTGTTACATGATTCACAGCATTCACCATAGCACATACCCTCCCCCAATGTCCATAACCCAGCCACCCTATCCCTCCTCCCCACCCCTCAGCCCCCCTCAGTTTGTTTCCTGAGATTAAGAGTCTCTTATGGTTTGTCTCCCTCCTGATCCCATCTTGTTTCTTTTTTTCCCTCCCTACCCCCCACAACCCCTCGCCCTTCCTCTCAAATTCCTCATGTCAGAGAGATCATATGATAATTGTTTTTGTCTGATTGACTTATTTAGGTTCACATAATACCCTCTAGTTCCATCCATGTCATTGCAAATGGCAAGATTTCCTTTTTTGATGGTTGCATAGTATTCCAGTGTGTGTGTGTGTGTGTGTGTGTGTGTGTGTGTGTGTGTATACCTCATCTTCTTTATCCATTCATTTGTTGATGGACATCTAGGTTCTTTCCATAGTTTGGCTATTGTGGACAGTGCTGCTCTAAACATTCAGGTGCATGTGTCTGGGCTCTACTCTTAACATTATTTTACAGATGATAAAATTGAGACACTAAGAGGCTAAGGAGCTTGACTAAGTTCACTTACGCAGGTTATAGTGAAACTTAAATTGGGTTTGCCTGATTTCTGAGTCCATATTTTCAGGGAGTTAACAATGTCAAACAAAAAGCCTGATATAGGAAATTTATGAGAAAAAATTGCCATAAAGCAGCAATGGAGTAACAAGGAAAGGAGGCAGTCTGTTTTTGGTTTAAAGTGTTACACTTCCTCTTTTTAAAATAAAGACAGAAAATATTTAGAAATGAAATTTAATATTATTATATCAAGTGATAAGGACTTTCAAAACCAAGTTTTTAACCCATTAAAATGAATACTGAGACAATATCTTAATTGAGTAAAATCAGATCCCCTCCAGTTGGAATGCAATTAAACAGCATGAGACTTAGGGTTGGGAGCTCTGAGTCATCATATTTTTGTTGTTTTGTGGCCCAGGGAATTTGTGCAAGTCATTACAAATTTCCATGTGTTCATTTCTCCATTTTTAGAATCAGAATAATAGTGCCTATCGCACAGATTTGTCGTGAAGATTAATTAACAATGCATGTCAACACCTAACAATTCCATGCCATAGACATAGTAGAAATAGCCCCTATTAGGAAGTCAATACGATGATCATGTGGCCTGCAGGAAAGTGTGTGCGGAGAAAGGGGGAACAGTATCAAGATACCAGGGACAGCAGAGTAAACTGGAAAGGTGTCAAGACTTTAGGCAACTGATATCATGGAAGTGTCTGTTTATCAACTCATGACACACTAGAAGGAGGAACGTGGACCCAAATCCAATCAGTAGTAAGGAGTTGAGAAGAACTTCAGGGTTACATTTACACAGATACAAGACTCAGATGGAGACTGTTAAGTAGTCCACTCCATATAATGCAACGATAAAGGAACCATGGCTTCCTGGACTAAAGCAAAAATGAAAGCATAGCCCACCAGCCAAGGTAACAGACTGGTCTTACCATAACCACTGGAACTCCGAGAAATAGACAGATGCCTTCTGTGAAAATTGCTCTTTATTAGAACACAGGACTTTAGTCTAAGAGGCCACTAGTATCACAGGTATACTTTTATAAAGTCGTATAGTTTTTTGTTGTTGAATGATAGACATTTCTATATTTTCAAAGCATTAAACTAGCCGTCTGTGTGTGTGTGTGTGTGTGTGTGTGTGTGTATTTACTTTTGGAATGAAGAGAGACAAAAAATGCTGAGACATTCTTACATTCAAATCCTCCCTGCACAAGTTTTCTGTGAAGTTAGTGAAATTATGCAGAATAACTTTTCATAGAATACTTCAGGATAAGCACAATAAGGAGAGAGAAAAATGCCCAAGATTATTCAGTATATGCATCAAACCTGTATTTTATAAACAAGTGAAAATAGCGTGTCCATTTGTGGCTCTTTTCCATAGTTATTACTGATTTAGTAATTGAGTTCACATTGCTAATTTATCAGCAACGGTACAACCATAAGTTGGAACACTAATTACATTTTTATGATGGGCTGCTGCTGAGACCTGTGATCAAACATATTTTTTTCATTGAACAGTCCATGATATAGTAGTCATTGAACCAGATTTGCTCATTTTTTTCTGGCATATTTTTTCAATATATTCCATTGGGTGAGTGTTACAGTAAATAACCGTTACATAGTCTACTTACATAATTCATTAGGACACAGGCATGGAGACCTATTTTTCAAATTAGATTTTTGTGTTTTCAGTAAGATGTGATGATACTGAATGCTGATTCTTTGTTCCCTATTTATTACCAGTGTCTGGTTGCCTTAGGACCAAGATTCATTTGGTGACCTTTAAAACTGCAAGGTCAATACAGAAAATGATTCAGGGAGCACCATTCCCCACTTTACTGTGAGGAGCACAGACTCCAGGGAACATCACTCCTCAAACTTGGCTTTGCATTGGAATCTCCTGTGATATCTGAGTTCCACTCAAGAGATTTTTTTTTTTTAAGTAGGCTCCACGACCCCCTGTGTGGAGCCCAATGTGGGGCTTGAACTCATGACCCTGAGATCTAGACTTGAGCTGAAATCAACAGCTTAACTGACTGAGCCACCCAGATACCCCACCCATTATAGAGATTATAATTTCATTAGGTATATAGTCCAGCTTGTGTATGGAGATTTTTTTTAAAAGCCCAGGTTATTTTAATATGCAGCAAAATTTGAGAACCCCTGAATGAGAACATACTCCTGTGTAAGCAGATTATGTAAGAGCCAAGAACGACGTCCTTTCCCTTCCTCCTTTCCTTCCTTCCTGGAAACATCTAGCATGTATTGAATATCTGTGCCAGAAAATGTTCTAGGTGGTAAAAATATAAAGTGAACATGATGGTCCCGATTTACATGTTTATTAAGTTAATTCTGACCCTAGTCTTTGACTGTGGTCTCACCTGACCACATATCCCCCAGTGTCCTGAACCCCAGCTGCAGTAACCTTCTCTTAGTCCTCACTGTGTCATGCTCTGAGATATTATAAGGCTTTCTCATGGATAGTTGCTTCTCCCATGTAGAGTCACCTCCTACTACCTCTTTTGATCACCATTTAATCCTCACCACCTTGACTTCCATGCTTGGGTCAAACTCCTCTCATCATTCCATTCACCTCCTTCTGGCTGCACATATCAGAGAATGCATTGTTATGCTCTTACATGTTTGATGTTTCTTTTCCAGCTAACAGAGATCACCAGCAAGAAGCCTACCCCTGGGCTTCTTCTTCAATGCTTAATAAAATATTCATTTAATGAAGGAAATAATTATGAACGTGAATGAATATAAATCTATCCTGGTTATTTTTTGCTACATAATAAACTACCCTAAATCTTAGTTGCTTAAAGCAACAACTATTTTATGACCTCTTGTGATTCTGAGTGTTAACCAGACTCACTGGGGTATATCTTCTCTTCTACATGATATCAACTGGGACTGCAGCCAGCTGGGGGCTCAAGTTAGGCTAGAATATTCAAGATGGCTCCCTTATTTGCCTTGAGAATGGTAGGACTGGAAGTCTGGTTTCAGCTGGGTTGCTAGGGTGGTTCAGTTTCTCGTGCATGAAATCTCAGGTTCTTTCCCTTTGCACATTGCCTCTGTACTTGGTCTCTACAGCCGATCGCGGGATTTCTTAGAAGTCCAGGACTTCCAAAATGAGCATTCAAAGAGAAGTGGAAACTGCCAGATCTCTCAAAGCCTGGATGGAAAGCTAGTTCAGTGCTAGTCCTGTCATATTCTATTAGCCAAAGAAGTCATATGCCCTTTCTAGAATCATTGAGAAAAACATTAAAAAAAAAAACAAAACTCACTGAAAAACAGCCCCTCACCCCCTTATGGGAGAGTCATAAAGAATTTGAGACCATTCTTAATTCATCACAGAAATTTAACCCCGAATTTAAAACATTTATTTTGTTTTCCTTTTTGGGGGGAGGGGCAGTTCAAGGGAACTTTTAATTTTAGGGTGTTTTTTTTTTAAGATTTTATTTATTTATTTGACAGAGACACAGCAAGAAAGGAAACACAAGCAGGGGGAGTGGGAGAGGGAGAAGCAGGCTTGCCACAGAGCAGGGAACCCAATGCGAGGCTGGATCCCAGGACCTTGGGATCATGACCTGAGCCGAAGGCAGATGCTTAACAACTGAACCACCCAGGCACCCCTTAATTTTAGTTTTTACTTTATGTGATATTATTGAGATATACTCTCAACAGATTTTTAAGTGTACAATACAGTATTGTTAACTCTAGTCACGAGTAGTACAGCAGTCTCTAGAATATATTAATCTTTTGTTAGAAAATTTATACCCATTAACACATTCAAATTTCCTCTTCCCTCTAGTCCTTGGAAACCACCATTATACTCAATTTCTATGAGCTTGACTATTTTAGATAGCTCATATAAGTAAAATCATGCAATATTTGTCTTTCTGTGACTTCTTTACTTCACTTACCCTAATGTCCTTAAGATTCGTCCATGTTGAAACTTGGCAGAAACCCAATAGTCACATACTGTAGGTCACATACAGTCACATACTGTAGGATTCCTTTTTTTAAAGGCTGAATAATACTGTAATGTATGTATATGCCTCATTTTCTTTACCCACTTACTCATCAGTGAACATTTAAGTTGTATCTATATCTTGGTTATCGTAAATAGTGATGTAATGAACAAGGGAGGGCAAATATCTCTCTGAGATCTTGATTTCAATTTCTTTGGGATAAATATCTAGAAATTGGATTGCTGGATGAAGTGATGTTCTATTTCGTTGAGGAACCTCCATTCTGTTTTTATAGTGGCTTTACCTTTTGGCATTTCCACCATCA
Source organism: Nasua narica (assembly GCA_028533885.1). NCBI lineage: Eukaryota > Metazoa > Chordata > Mammalia > Carnivora > Procyonidae > Nasua > Nasua narica. The sequence goes on along the minus strand of CM052813.1, from coordinate 46,311,510 downwards.
GTGCACAAGCGTTTCAATTTCTCTACATCGTCACCAACACTTGGTAAAAGAAACAATCAACACAATGAAAAGGCAACCTGCAGAATGAATGAGAATATTTGATAAGAGGTTCATATCCAAAATACATAAGGAATTCCTACAACCCAGTAGCAAAAAAAAAAAAAAAAAGCCAACTGGTAACCCAATTAAAATGTGTGCTAAAGACCTGAAAAGACATTTCTCCAAAGAAGACATACAGATGGCCAGTAGGCATATGAATAGATGCCCAACATCACTCATCATCAAGAAAGTACAAATCAAAGCCACAATTAGATATCTCCTCACACCTGTTAGGATAGCTATTATTTTTTTTAATTTTTTTATTAACATATAATGTATTATTTGCCCCAGGGTACATGTCTGTGAATCATCAGGCTTACACATTTCACAGCAATTACCATAGCACATACCCTCCCCAATGTCCATCACCCAGCCACCCTATCCCACCCCCCCACATCCCCAAGGATGGCTATTATTAAACACACAAAAGACCACAAGCATTGGTGACAATGTGAAGAAATTGGAATACTCTGAAACATCCCAAGTCACACTCAGAGCCCACCGTCTGCCGGGCTGCAGGAAATGTTAGTATCAGCCACTCTTGGGGATCCCAGTATCATGGTTAAGTGTAATGGTGAGACGCTGAGTGTACTTTCTAGTCGGCATCCAGCCATCCTCACTACTAACAGAGGGTATCCATTATGGCAGCAAGCCTGGTCCTCCCAGAGGAAGCTGTTTTACAGCCCCTATGCTCAGGGCATGGGGCGCCATGTGTGAATAAAAATGCCACACCTGGATTTTGCTTTCCTTTAGTATGACCCACTCCTTCTGCCCTGAGATCTTTCCTTTGCTTGGTTTTGTGAGAATAGAATAAGTTCTGCTTCGTGGTAGGAGAGGTGGGACTTTATTACATATTCTTTGCTTTGCTTTAGGACTAGGACTGGGCTTTGTTGTGTTCTGCCATGGTGCTCCCTTACCTAGCCTAATCTCTACCTCCTTTCTCTCCCCTTTGCTTAACTTTTTGTTTTGACAGGAATCCTAGACAAGCCCCCAGAAATGAAAAAATATATATATAGTTTGACGTGATTTTGAAATATTTTCAAGAATAGTACAAAGTATTCCTACAGTCCATCAAGATTTCTGTTAGGATTCGCACTTTCTCTCACATGCTCTCTGTCTGTCTGTACATAGGTAGATATCTTTCTCTTTATGTCATTTGTGTTATACAATTAACATCATTTTATGTGGAACAGTTCGTGTGTCTTATGTGGTACAGTTTGTGGTGTATTTTCTCAACACAAGGACTTTCCCCTATGTGGCCAAAGTATAATAATTAAAACGGGGACTTAACATTAATACATATTCAGAGTTTTCCTGTTGTTCCAATATTATCCTTCACAGTGAACAAGAATTCCATTCTCTCATTTTTCTGTGTCTTTAGTGGTGTATGAATCTTTGAAGAGAACTGGCCTGATGCTTTAGAGAATGACCATCAACTTAGGTTTGGGTAATGTCTCCCCGTGATCAATTTCACATACTCAATTTTGACAGGAGCACCATGGGAGTGATTTCTCAGTTCACAATATCAGGAAGAATTACTGATGATGTTGGCTCTCACCAGATTGGGTTTCTGCCAAGTTTCTGCATTGTGAACTTACTATTTGCTTTTATAATTAATAAATATATCACGTAATTAATAAATTTTGTAAGACCAGATGAGTATTCTATTCCTCATTGTACTTTTACTTTCTAACATCTGTTGATGTTTTTTGCCTAAATCAATTTTTGCTATGATGGTTGCCAAATGGGAATTCCTCTTGTGTCAGTTTATACTATGGGATGTGAGCCAAACACTGATGCTGTGTCTAAGTAGGGCATGTTAGGATGACTGTGTCAAATAGGCAAGAACAAGGATAAGAAGGCCCGAGGGACATTTTCTGAGCCCCAAATGAGCAACACATTGTCATGATTCTCTTATAAACAGGGCTGACAGATCCTGAGTGAAATTTTAACTAATGTCCTATGCTTCTTTCTGATGGTGGTGGTATGGATATATCTCTAGATATATAGATATAACATATGGGTGTATGTATAGATATATTTATATAAATTTGTGGTGCTTAATGTTTTATCCTTTACTGTATGCAAATTGTACTCAAAATTTTAAAAGAGCAGTAGGACAAAAAAAAAATAAACCTCTAACTTAACCGTGTAGTTACATAACATTACATACAGCTTTAGGTGTTACATAAAACTTGAGATGCTCAACACTGAATCCAAAGAGTTGCTAATGTAGGGAACGTTTGATGTTATAAAATTAGAACCATCGTTCTGTAATAGCACTTAGGGTAACTTAATAACATTAAATTATTTTCTTTTTTCTTTTTTTAAAAGATTATATTCATTTATTTGACGGGGAGAGAGAAAGGGAGAGTGAGAGAGAGCGAGAGCACAAACAGGGGGAACAGCAGAGGGAGAGGGAGAAGCAGGATCTCCACCCAGCCGGGAGCCCAATGCGGGACTCAATCCCAGCACCCTGGGATCATGACCTGAGCTGAAGGGAGACGCTTAACCAACTGCTGAGCCATCTAGGTGCCCCAACATTAAATTATTTTGAAATGAAGAAATTAAAGCCATTCTTTTTTTTTTTTAAAGATTTTATTTATTTATTTGATAGAGAGAGAGATCACAACAGGCAGAGAGGCAGGCAGAGAGAGAGGGGGAAGGAGGCTCCCCCCACCTGATGTGGGGCTCAATACCAGGACCCTGAGATCATGACCTGAGCCGAAGGCAGAGGCTTTTAACCCACTGAGCCACCCAGGTGCCCTAAAGCCATTCTTTTCTAAAAAGAAAATTAGACATATTTTCCTTAAAAGAAATTAATTTTTTCATTATGAGATGTTTACACATTCCAAGACCTTGCATATTGATACAAAATATTTACAATATAAAATAGTTGAAAATTTGCCTAAAATGAGAATTCCTGCCTCAATTTCCTTAAGTAGACAGTTACCCTTTTGATTTTATATGTGATTTGATTTACAGCATGACAACAATTTTAGTGACTTCGTTGGTTTCCTTATTCTCTCTTTACTTGTCTGCTTCCCTTCTCGGCCCCCCACCCCGCCCCTATAAATTTCCTGCCCTGTTCTGTGCCTCTGGGACTGACCCTTCAGATGCATCACCGGAGCTGCTTTGTACTGGGGCTTCCAGTTAAATTTGGCCAATGGGAGATCAGAGTAGAAAAGAGAAAGGATGAGTTATTTCATTTCCTACCCCATCTCAGTTGTCTGGTTCTGGTCTAATTCTCCCTCTCAAATTTATCTTCTTTTAGGAACTTCTTTGGCTCCAACTCTCATCAGGTTCCTCCTGTTTCCTTCCCTATTTTTTTAGACCCAGACTTAGTTAAGTCTATTACAAATGGAGAGAGACCAGTACAATATATAAGTTTAAGAATTTAAGAGCATCTTACGGTCTGCTAAAATGGCAACAAAATGTATAGAAACAAAGAATCGTCTTGCTCCCTCCTGCTGTGGGAAGGTACCTTTGCAGACCTGATGAGCAAATTTTGTGAAATATGGGGTGTGAAGGAACAAAGTTTGATGGGTCTCTGTAGACTCTGGGCTGTCAGTATTTTGGAGTGGTATTTCCTACATGACCTGGCCCTACATGTGTCTCCTAACATCAGGATTCATTGATTGTTGGGCCAGGAGATAACTTGCTTTCTTTTGATTAGATGACTATTTTAAGGTCTCTATATTTTCTCCGATACAGGCCACAAGTTGCACACAGTCTATGCCGCTTATTAAACGGGATCCCCAAAATACCATCTCAGGGACTGTGTTACATTGTCAGTCTCACAGGCTCTGCCTGATTGGATTCTGAGGCTGGAAGGTGGTCCCTGAGGTTCTGTTCAATAGCTAGCTTCTACTTCTGCTTGTCTCAGCATATTTTAATATTCCTTATCAGTTCCTTTTTCCTTCTTTGTAACTAGTCTCTTAATTATCATAAAAATTCCATCTTAGTATACCTTGTTTTCTACTGGGACCCTAATGAACACAGTAACACAACTCCAGAATAGAATTAGAGGGGTAAAGTTTCTATTAAAATAGCCAATGAGTGGTAACCAATAGGAAACAGACCTGGAGAAAGTGAAGCCACACCTGTTTTTTTGTCTTCATTCTGTGATGCCCTTACTATTGCATCTCTAGTGAAATCTGGCAGTAGTTTATGATTATCCTCCTGGAAGCTTGTGGACATATTTTTTTTCTGTTCTGTACAAAAGCAGGTGATGTTAATTCCATTTAGTCATAAAAAACCCCTTTTCCAAATATTGTTGAAAGAGGAATTATATGTAGGAAGCTCAGGACAATACTTAAAATTATCAGCCATGTGATTTTAAACTTTGTCAACTTTCCCATATATAAGCTTATTCTCACTAAATGCAAATCGAATAAAATGCTTCTAGAATATATACATGAGTATTGTTGGAGAGAAATAGAAGAGGGACTAAGGCCCTTTAGAGAGAATCTTCTGTGGATAAGTGATTAAGCACTAGAATGGATATCATAGTCAATGTCTAGCCTCATTTGTTTTACTGATGTTGCTTCATTTAGGCAAAATGCCTCTTTATATGTTAGGCAATTAAGCAGTGAATTAGAAGAATAGCTAAAAGGGAAAAAAAAATAGATTAGAGAGGCATTCCAGTGAAGCTGGGAGTGAATGGATATTTAAGTTGTTCTCAGATTCATTAGTCTTAGAGTCCGTTACTATAAAATTCAGAATCACAATCATGTAAATACATTTATTATACTTAAATAAATCAAGAAAGGCTCATCTTCAAAAATGCCAGATGTTCTGTATTTCTCTAATGGCAATATAAATCTGAAGTTGATCTATGCTAAACATCTGTCAAAATACACACTTGTTTAAGGGAATCACCAACAGTTCAAAATGAAACATTTTGAATAATGCATCAGGAAAGAAAAGGACTATTCATTCTATTTAGAAATGAGTTAAATATCCTAAAAAATATGTTATATTGGTATAAATATGTACATTGTGAAATAAAATTTCATAATAAAAATCTCTCCTGTAGCTGAAACTTAAAAACCAAAAACTGGCTAATAAAAGTAGGAGGTTCTACCTTTCTTTCATTAATCTTATTCCTTCTAATTTAGAAGTTGTTCACAAACATAAAAATGGCAATCAAATAATAATTTTTAACTCATTGCATCTTCACAGGAAAAACAAAACAAAAAAAACAAAACAAAACAGAATCTGTGGTCTTTAAGGGAAAAAATGGGATGAAAATTTTAGTTGACCAGAGGATTTAAGTTTCTGAAGAATTAGTAAAATTTTCCCAAAGTTAAAAGGTAAAACATTGCAAACATTAGGTTGGAAACATAATTTAGCTTTCCCAAAATGCATTTTCATTATATTTTTCTATTTTCGATTTCTGGAGATTTGCTCTTGGCTTCTTTTTAAAGAAATACTTGCACAAACTTGCAAAATATAACCACACGGATTCTTTCATTACTATTTCTTCCTGGCACTGAAAATTTTCCTTCCCGGTTGTTAGTAGCAAAAGATTACGGTTGTTCCCTGCGAGGGTAAATACAGTAGGCTGCAAATAAAGTGCTATCAGTTCAGTGGCTGAGAATACTAATTTTCAACCCCACACTTAACCAAAAAGAAAACGTGTAACACCAGAAGTTATTCACTTCTCACTCTGAGCTCTATTTAAGATTTGCAGTGGCTTAATTTAGAAATTGCAAGATTTTAGAAGTCTACTGAACATATGACAAAATGAAGTAGTAGCCTGTGATTGTTTTTATTTCCATTTTAGGCTTATTTTCTGGCAGTTGCTTTTATATATATATATATATATTTTTTCTTTAGCAGTCAATGAATTTACTTAAGATGATACTTGTTCAATTTCCTGGTTTCCTCTTTTTAATTGTTTCATTATTATTTTTTATTTTGTTTAAGACATATTTTTGAAGTATGAAATGGGAAGAACAGTATTGGTGCTATCACACTAAAATGTACGATAATTTAGCTGTTGTATCTGAATCCCTCAAGGCAGAGTGCTGTAAGAGATCGAGACATGAGTGTCAGGAGTCTGTGTTGAGAAAAGAGAGAAGGGCATATAGAGTATTTTAAAGACCCTTCCAGTCATGTGATTCTTTTTTGTCTGTAGTTAAATTAAATAATTAAATTATTTCCTATAAGAAAGATGTAAGATGAAGTATGACTCAAAAATGTGTGAATGTTAAAATATTGTGCATTTTATTATATTTATGAATGATTTATTGTAAAATATTTGTATTAAATCCATTAAAAGTTGCTCTAAATAGCAGATCTTTCTCTTTTTAAAAGAAAAAGGTTAGTTAGAAGTGACATTGTATTATCTATTTGCAAATGTTTTTACTGTCTGTCTTAAAAGCTGAATACATATCAGTTTCTGTATTCAGTATGTTGCAGAATATGAAGAAAATGCAGTCTCACTATGTAGTTGGAAAAAGATAAGAATATTTTTACTTTTACCTGTAACTGAGAATATTCTTCTTTGATACTACACCAAAGCTTGGCAAGTGGTAATTTTTTTTCTTTTTCTTTTTTTTTTAAGATTTTATTTATTTATTTGACAGAGAGAGATCACAAACAGGCGGAGAGGCAGGCAGAAAGAGAGGGGGAAGCAGGCTCCTCGCTGAGCAGAGAGCCTGATGCAGGGCTTGATCCCAGGACCCTAAGATCATGACCTGAGCTGAAGGCAGAGGCTTTAACCCGCTGAGCCACCCAGGTGCTCCGGCAAGTGGTAATTTCTTAAAGATTACTCACAGTGTGGAATCCGAAACCATATCAATGAACTTTTCATACATAAAAAATTTACATAAATCCCCTAATCGCTCTCGCCCTTTTCATAAATCTTTTACCTGTGCATGTATTTGATTATTTGGAAATTATTGGCTCACTGAATTATATAGTCCATCCAATGTTGACACATTTTATTTTATAATTTTTAAAAAAATCACACTTATTAATATCACTGTTGATCTCATCAAAAAATGTTATAAGTATGGCATGTTGAGTTCATCATGGTAGAAATGGTACAAATTTTCCAATGATAGATACCAATTTCTCTTTGAAATCTAGAATTATACGTTTGTCAGCAAATACTTGTCAGTTCTTTTCTCTGAAGCAATAAGATCCTTTTGTTTATTTTCAAGGACATGTCAAATACCTGAGTTTTCATAACTATTTTTGTCTGTTAGTCATTCTCTTAAAACTGGTGTTCCATGAGCAAAGGTGCTTATTGTTTCAAAGGAAACCACCACCAAGTGGTTTACCTCTCAATTCAAGCTATTACGTTTTTCCTTAAGACAATCATAGTATTTCAGAAAGGGTAAGTTCTTTGTGCATATTGTCACACCATGGATTGTGTGTCATCGGTGCAAATGTCAACAGTGAAAAAGGTGAATGATATCTTAGTACTATTGTGTTTATAATAATTAATAATAATAACTGAAATCATACTTACTAAATCATACTTTCTAAATCATACTTACCAACTCATACTTTCAAAACCTATGAACATAGTTTTACCTCAATGACTCAATATGAGAGTCTCGGGGACCACACGGCTCTATGGACCACTTTGAGAATTGCTGTTTTAGACAACATACAGAGCCCTTCACAGGTATTACTGCATGGCCCCTTCACTGAAAACCTGTAATGTAGAAACTAATTTTCCTCAGTTTACAGATTTTCCTTTATTGTACAGATGAAAGTACTAGACGTAAAGTTTTTCAGTGACTTGCTGATTTTACTAACCTGGTCTCCCAGTATTCGATCTATGGTTCACTACAAAAGCTGTGGTTTTGTTTTTAAATAATTAATAGTTGAATGCTGACCTATGATAGCAAAGTGCTAAAACCTCAGCGTCTTTGAAAACCGACACAATTGATTTTGAAAACTGGTAAAAATCCTAGCAAGAGTGGAGATTTCTGCCTCTGTCCGTGATGGACTAAGATGAACAATATCTTCTCTAAACTTCTCTTAGATGCTTAACAGAGTTCAGAAATGCAATATGGAAAGATAAAAGTGTTTCTAAGTATCTTAACTGAATTCACAAACATTCTCTAAAGAGGGCTAATAAGGATCCTTAGCTCATAGTATTGTTGTGATCCTTAAATGAGTTAAGGAACACGTGTAAAGCACTTAGGGTAATGCCTGACACAGGAAAGACAAAAATTAAAAATATAGTCCACTTCACACCCATGGGGATGGCTACTACCAAAAAAATGTGTTGGTAAAGATGTGGAGAAATTGAAAAACTTGTACAGGTCCGCCTAGGTGGCTCAGTCGGTTAAGTGTGTGCCTTCAGCTCAGGTCATGACCCTAGGGTCCTGGAATCGAGTCCCACATCAGGCTCCTTGCTCCGTGGGGAGCCTGCTTCTCCCTCTGCTTGCCGCTCCCCCTGCTTGTTCTCTCTCTCATGCTTGCGCTTTCTCTGGCAAATAAACAAACAAACAAACAAATAAATAAATAAAATCTTAAAAAAAGAAGATAGAAAAACTTGTACACTGTTGGGAGAATATAAAATGGTGTAGCTGCTATGGAAATCATATGACAGTTCCTCAAAAAATTAAATATAGAATTACTATGTGATCCAGCAATTCCACTGCTAGGTATATACCCCAAATAGTTGATAGCAGGGTCTTGAAAAGATATTTGCTCATCCATGTTCATAGCAACATTCATAATAGCCAGAAGGTGGAAGCCACTGAAGTCTGGTAGAACAAAATGTGGTACATATTTAATAGAATATCATGCAGCATGAAAAAGGGAGGGCATTCTGACACTTGGTACAATAGGGATCAACCTTGAGATATTATGCTAAATGAAATAAGCCAGTTGCAAAAGGACAAATACTATACGATATGGTTTACCTGAATGGTTAGATTCATAAAGACCAACATTAGAATGTGGTTGCCAGGATCTGGAGGCAAGAGCAAATGGGGAGTTGTTTTTGATAGGTATAGAGTTTTAGTTTTGCAAGATGAAAACGTTCCGGGGCTTATTTGCAGAGGTGACTGCATTTAACATGGCTGGACTGCATACTTAAAAATGGTTAAGATGGTTTTTATATTATGTGCATTTTGTTGCATCTATTATCACAGTTTAAAAAAGAATACTAAAAAATGTAGCAAGGCTGCTGTAGAAAATAATAAAACACAATTTACAAATACTGGGAATGAAAGAGAATTTGAATACAACAAACGTCTCAGATGAAATAAACAAATTCCTTATAAAACATTTTACCTAAATGATGCAAAAGAAAAACTGAGTAGCTCTACCTTTATTAAAGAAATTTAATTCATTTTCAACATACTCCTACAATGAGAACTCTATGCCCAGTTTCATTGGTGAATTCTCTCAAACATTTAAGGAAGACATAGTAGCAATCTTAAAAGAAGTATTTAGAAAATAGAGCAGAGCAGAAAGGAACATGTCCCAAAATGTTTTTTTGTGGCTTGCACATTGGCAATTACAAAACTTGACCAAGATAATAAAATTACCAATCAGTATCACTCATGAACATGGGCAAACATTCTTTAGGAAATATTGGCAGTTCTTTTCTAATATGGAAACAGTTGCTTTTGCCCTCCCATAGATTTTGCGATGATTAAATTAAAAGTTAAGATGGCTGATTTTTTGAAAGCAGTGAAATAATTAATTCTGGATTTTTCTGATTAACCCTGCTTCTTGGTGACATTTGTGAAAGTGAATGTCACAGATTTCTTTAGTACAAGTAGTTTCTACATATTGTTTCCAACTAATGGGTGTTAAGATTCCAAACAGGGCTCTGGGGTGAATAGTTGGGTAGATGGGAGGTAAGTGTGAGAGACCTCGAGCTCTAAGGACTTGAAGAAAACCCAGAACAGCAAATAGATCAGTCTGACAACTGTGTGAGCAAACTTCAGGTGGTAGGCAGGTCCAACCACGGAATATCTGTGGATGGGGGAGCCCAGTCACAGAAAACCCGCAAGCGAGGAGTTCTCACATTAGAGAAGACTGCCAGGGAAAATCTGGCAAGAATTCTTGGTTCTCTGTGGTGGTTAAGCTATAGATGCTGGGGCTGTAACAGGGAAGGGGGCTGAAGGATAAAATAAACTGTCATGAAGTGGCAATACTAGTATCCCCCAGGTCTAAAAGGAAACTTGCCTATGGCATGAATCTTAATTCCCAATCTACACATAATGATGTTAATGATAATATTAATTGTAATTCTAATATCATTTATTGATGACTTACTAAATTCCAAAAAGTATGCAGAGCACTTTAAACATTCTGTCTCATTTAGCCCTCAAGCTCTGCAAAGGGTTGTTGATACTGACTTTTTTGTGGTTGATTATATTGGAACTCAGATTAAACAACTTTCCTCAAGACACACAGCTAGTAATTGTTGGTGCTAAGAACTGAAGGTCTCTGATGGTGGATTTATCCTCCTCTTTATAGCTTGGCTGCTGATGCCTGGGAATCTGGTTCTCTTGTTGGAAGTTCTTCTGAAATACATGAGAAATATATGAGAACTCAGCTAGCAGCAGGGGAGTTCAATGAAAACTTCAGTTTTATCTATTAAGTATACATTACCTCATCTTAAGTTTTCAATGGGGTAGGATTAATTAAAATACATAATCTTTTTAAAAATAATACTCTAAACAGATTTTTTAAAGTAATATGGAATAATTTCAGTTTATATACAAGTTTTTAATGCGTTATCTAATACTTAATGAATTATATATTAAGAGAAAAGAGTACCCATTTAAATGATGCTTGTTCAGTCTCAGAAATAAATTGGAATTTTTTGTCTGGAATGAGAATAGAACAATTTCTTTCTTAAATGATCAACTTCTGGAGAAAATACAACCTTACTAGTTTTTTTTTATTTTTTGACAAGTTGAGGTTTTGACAAAGTTTCATGTTCATGCTTCTTATAGGACAGCAAAGACAGGCTTCGCACCAGAGAAAAATATGAAGCTTCAAACAAAAGGAAATGATAAATTGTCTTGCAGTGACAACAGCATCCCATCAATAAAGAAGCATTAAATTCAAGTAGATATCCAATTTTCCAGATCCCAATATAGTGCTCTAGAAAAATCACACTCACACAGTTTTTATCTTTAAGTAAATAATCAAATTTGAGATTGCCCAAGTCTATACTGTCCATGATTTATTAGGCTTTCCAAATCTATAGTACATAAAGAAATATGTGAACTACTTGCAAGGAAAACACCAAACATTAATTTTCACCAGTGTAGCTAGGAATCAAGATTAATTAGAGAGTTTGAAATATATTAAACTGCCTCCTTTAAAAAGTCAGCTAAATAAATGAACCAGCACTTTCCATTTCTTTTACCTTTCAACCAGAGTCAAAGTAGCCTGTTGAAAATATCAATTCTTTGCCAGTTGGGTTATATCAAAATAGCTCTTTGGCACAAATAGCATACCACTAAGGGTTCTTACCTATTAGTCTTGAATGCATGTTAAGTACCCCATGCAACCATCACCAGCTAGACCCCGGGGACCTGGCCTCCACTGCCAACCTGCTTGTACTCACCTTCGTCTTACATTTTTCTCTAAGCTCTTATTTCCAGCTTTTCCTTTAACTCAGACAAATGAAACCCAAAACCACCCCCCAGGTGATGGCAACTGCCTTGACAAAATCTCCCCTCTGGCCCAGACCACCCAGACCATTTGAGCTAACCCTGACTCACATTTGCGCAGATGGATCACGGAGTGACCTCTGGAATGACCTACAATCACCTTTACCTCGTTTTACCACTAAAATCCCCACCCAAGGAGGAGTCTCAGCCTAATATGTGCTTATAGGCATGTTTCCTTAAGGCACACGTGCGACCTTATGCCCACCTCTACATAGGCTGACGGGGCTTCCCTGTGTAAATATTCATCCTAACCCTAAACAAAGGGAATCCATTCACCCTCTCTCGGAGAGTCCTGACTTTGGAAACCAATTTCCGTGAAGTCCTTATTTGCTACAAGTGAAAGTTTCTTCAAAGGACAGCTCAACTTGGTGCGGTTTGTGACTTACCAAGAAGCAAACTTACATTGGTTCCGTTACACAGTTTCAATTGTATGATTTTATTTGAATACACTGTACCTCTGTCTTGTTTCGGTGAGTCTTTGGTGTTAATGGCAGTTTTAGTTTCAATCATATTAGTCTTTCGGAGAACTTTAATGCTGGACACTTCTTTGTTTGGATTGATTGAGGACTTCACGCTACTTGTTAGCAGAATTTTATTGGCAGGAAAACCTCAGTCTGAGCTCTCTTTCACTCGGTTACCAAACATTTGTCATCCACCTTGTATGTGCCAGCACTATGCTAGCGCATGATGATAGATCAGTGAATAATTCAGAGTTGTTGTTTTTTCCCCTCTTCCCATGAATGTCTATTTTAGTAAGAAAATCTAATAGTAAGGTCTCACTAGAGGCACGGGTATCATAAAGCCAAAGTGTAGGGCTTTGTTGGAGCATTTGCTAGAGGGATTCACCTTTGTCTTAATAGGGTAAAGTTCAGAGTCAGGGACCTGATGATAGGTAGTATTAGCAAAGAATACTAGAATAAAAAATCTGCACGAACATTTCAAGACAGACGAAATTTGAGGTGGGTGAGACTTGTCTGCTGACCGTCTTATAAGCAATTTTAGCGAGTTTGGATTTTATCCTGCAGTCTGTGGGAATTTATTGAAGAATGTCAAGCATGAGGATAATATAGTTAACAAAGGGTTTTGGATAGACCACTGTGGTTGGAAAATGGAGAATAATTTGGGCTGTGATAAGACTTCTGGAAGGGAAGAAAGGCAAGAGGCCATTTCAGTCACCCAAGGGACAGAACGTGTTGCCCTCGGCTGGCCTGATGCTACTTTATGTAGTGAGGTTCAGGCTGCAAACAGCTCAACTTCTGACATAAAACCTGTGAAATGGGATTTTCCTGGGAAGTCCCTTGTAGATCTTTCACACTACAAAAGAGCATCTAACCTTAGAGTGCCCTGAAAACTTCGGTTTTTAAAAACTTCAATCCTCTTGACTGTTCTTTTGAGCTCAACTCTCATTAACTGGATATTTTTTGGCCATTTGCTTCTGTTTTCCTAAATTTTTAAAAATTTTATTATTTATATTCTCACCATAGCACATACCCTCCCCGATGCACATCACCCACAGCCACTTATGCCTTCCACCCTCCTCCTCTTCAGCAACCCTCAGTTTGTTTCCTGAGATTCAGAGTCTCTTATGGTTTGTCTCCCTCTCTGGTTTTACCTAGCTGCATTTTCTCCTCCCTTCCCCTATGATTCTCTGTCTTGTTTCTCAAGTTCCTCACATCAGTGAGATCATATGATAATTGCCTTTCTCTGATTGACTTATTTTGCTTAGCATAATCCCATCTAGTTCCATCCATGTTGTTGCAAATGGCGAGATTTTGGGTGGGTTTCCCCCCCCTCCTTTGTGATGGCTGCATAGTATTCCATTGTGTGTGTATATATCTATACCACATCTTCTTTATTCATTCATCTATTGATGGACATCAAGGTTCTTTCCATAGTTTGGCTGTTGTGGACATTGCTGCTATAAACATTCGGGTGCACATGCCCCTTTGGATCGCTACATTAGTATCTTTAGGGTAAATACCCAGTAGTGCGATTTCTGGGTCGTGGGGTAGCTCTATTTTCATCTTTTTGAGGAACCTCCCTACTGTTTTCCAGAGTGGCAGCACCAGCTTTCATTCCCACCAATGGTGTAGGAGGGTCCCCCTTGCTCCGCATCCTGGCCAACACCTGTTGTTTCTTAACTCATTAATTTTAGCCATTCTGAATGGTGTGAGGTGGTTATCTCACTAATTTTGATTTGTATTTCCCTGATGCCAAGTGATGTTGAGCACTTTGTCACATGTCTGTTGGCCATTTGGATGTCTTCTTTGCAGAAATATCTGTTTATGTCTTCTGCCCATTTCTTGACTGGATTATTTGTTCTTTGGGTGTTGAGTATGATAAGTTCTTTATAGACCTTGGATACTAGCCCTTTATCTGATATGTCATTTGCAAATATCTTCTCCCATTCTGTCAGTTGTCTTTTGGTTTTGTTGACTGTTTCCTTTGCTGTGCAAAAGCTTTTGATCTTGATGAAGTCCCAATAGGTCATTTTTGACCTTGTTTCCCTTGCCTTTGGTGATGTTTCCAGGAAGAAGTTGATATGGCTGAAGTCGAAGAGGTTGCTGCCTGTGTTCTCCTCAAGGATTTTGATGGATTCCTATCTTACATTGAGGTGTTTCATCCATTTTGAGTCTATTTGTGTGTGTGGTGTAAGGAAATGGTTCAGTGTCATTCTTCCATGTGTGGCTGTCCAATTTTTCCCAACACCATTTGTTGAAGAGACTGTCTTTCTTCCATTGGATATTCTTTTTTGCTTTGTCGAAGATTAGTCGGCCATAGAGTTGAGGGTCCATTTCTCACTTTCTATTCTGTTCCATTGATCTATGTGTCTGTTTTTGTGCCAGTATTATACTGTCTTGATGATTATAGCTTTGTAATAGATCTTGAAGTCTGGAATTGTGATGCTGCCAACTTTGGTTTTCTTTTTCAACATTTCTCTGGCAATTTGGGGTCTTTTCTGGTTCCATATAAATTTTAGGATTATTTGTTACATTACTTTGAAAAAAGTTGATGGTATTTTGATAAGGATTGCATTAAATGTGTAGATTTCTCTATGTAGCATAGACATTTTCACAATATTTGTTCTTCCAATCCATAAGCATGAACGTTTTTCCATTTCTTTATGTCTTTCTCAATTTCTCTCATGAGTACTACTATATAGTTTTCTGAGTACAGATTCTTTGCCTCTTTGATTAGATTTATTCCTAGGTATCTTATGGTTTTCGGTGCAGTTGTAAATCGGATTGACTCCTTAATTTCTTTTTTTTTTTTTTGTCTTGCTGTTGGTGTATAGAAATGCAACTGATTTCTGTGCATTGATTTTATATCCTGATACTTTACTGAATTCCTGCATGAGTTCTAGCAGTTTTGGAGTGGAGTCTTTTGGGTTTTCCATATAAAGTATCATATCATCTGTAAGGAGTGAGAGTTTGACTTCTTCTTTGCCATTTTGGATGCCTTTTATTTCTTTTTATTGTCTGATTGCTGAGGCTAGGACTTCTAGTACTATGCTGAATAGCAATGGTGGTAGTGAACATCCTTGCTGTGTTCCTGACCTTGGGGAAAAAGTCTCAGTTTTCCCCCATTGAGAATATTTGCTGTGGGTTTTTCATAGATGGCTTTTATGATACTGAGGTATGTACCCTCTATCCCTACACTGTGAAGAGTTTGATCAAGAAAGGATGCTATATTTTGTCAAAAGCTTTTTGAGCATCTATTGAGAGTATCATATGGTTCTTGTTCTTTCTCTTATTAATGTATTATATCACATTGATTGATTTGCAGATGTTGAATCAACCTTGAAGCCCAGGAACAAGTCCTACTTGGTCGTGATGAATAATCCTTTTGATGTACTGTTGAATCCTATTGGCTGGTATTTTGGTGAGAATTTCTGCATCCATGTTCATCAGGGATATTGGTCTGAAATTCTCCTTTTTGATGGGGTCTTTGTCTGGTTTTTATATCAAGGTAATGCTGGCCTCATAAAATGCGTTTGGAAGTTTCTCTTCCATTTCTATTTTTTGGAACAATTTCATGAGAATAGATATTAATTCTTCTTTAAATGTTTGATAGGATTCCCCTAGGAAGCTGTCTTCCCCTGGGCTCTTGTTTTTTGGGAGATTTTTGATTGCTGCTTCAATCTCCTTACTGGTTATGGGTCTGTTCAGGTTTTCTATTTTTTCCTGGTTCAGTTTTGGTAGTTTATATATCTCTAGGAATGCAGCAATTTCTGCCAGATTGTCAAATTTGCTGGTGTATAGGTGCTCATAATATGTTCTTATAATTGTTTCTATTTCTTTGATATTGGTGTATTTCTCCTCTTTCATTCATAATTTTATTAATTTGGGTCCTTTTTCTTTTCTTTTTGATAAGTCTGGCCAGAGGCTTATCAATCTTATTAATTCTTTCAGAGAACCAGCTCCTAGTTTTTCGATCTGTTCTACTATTCTTTGTTTTCTATTTCATTGATCTCTGCTCCTATCTTTATAATTTCTCTTCTCCTGCTGGGATTAGGCTTTCTTTGCTGTTCTTTCTACAGGTCCTTTAGGTGTAGGGTCAGGTTGTACACTTGAGACTTTTCTTGTTTCTTTTTTGTTTCGTTTTTGTTTTTGTTTTAAAGATTTTATTCATTTATTTGACAGAGAGAGAGAGAGAGAGAGAGATCACAAGTAGGCAGAGAGGCAGGCAGAGAGAGAGGGGGAAGCAGGTTCCCTCCTGAGCAGGCAGCCTGATGCGGGGCTTGATCCCAGGACCCTGAGATCATGACCTGAGCTGAAGGTAGAGGCTTTAACCCACTGAGCCACCCAGGTGCCCCCTTTTCTTGTTTCTTGAGAAAGGCTTATATTGCTATGTACTTTCCTCTCAGGATCACCTTTTCTGTATCCCAAAGATTTTGAACAGTTGTGTTTTCATTTTCATTTGTTTCCACGAATTTTTAAAATTCTTCTTTCAGTTCCTGGTTGACCCATTCATTCTTTAGTAGGATGCTCTTTAGCCTCCATGTATTTGAGTTCTTTCCAACTTTTCTCTTGTGGTTGAGTTCTAGTTTCAAAGCTTTGTGGTCTGAAAATATGCAGGGAATGATCTCAGTCTTTTGGTACCAGTTGAGACCTGATTTGTGACCCAGGATCTGGTCTATTCTGGAGAATGTTCCATGCGTACTAGAGAAGAATGTGTAGTCTGTTGCTTTGGGATGGAATGTTCTGAATATATCTGTGATGTCCAACTGGTCCAGCGTGTCATTTAAATCCTTTATTTCCTTGTTGATCTTTTGCTTAGATGATCTGTCCATTTCAGTGGGGGGGTGTTAAAATCCCCTACTATTATTATATTATTGTGGATGTATTTCTTTGCTTTTGTTATTACTTGGTTTATGTAGTTGGCTGCTCCCATGTTAGGGTTCTAGATATTTACAGTTGTTAGATTTTCTTGTTGGACGGATCCTTTAAGTATGATATAGTGTCCTTCTTCATCTCTAATTATAGTCTTTGGTTTAAAATAGAACCTATCTGATATAAGGATTGCCACCCCAGCTTTCTTTTGATATCCATTAGGATGGGAAATTATTTTCCACCCCTTCACTTTAAATCTGGAGGTGTCTTTGGTCTCAAATGAGCTTCTTGCAGACAACATATTAATGGGTCTTGTTTTTTTGTCCATTCTAATATCCTGTGTCTTTTGATTGGGGCATTTAGCCCATTTACATTCAAGGTAACTATTGAAAGATGAATTTAGTGCCCTTGTATTGCCTGTAAGGTGACTGTTACTGTATATTGTCTCTGTTCCTTTCTGGTCTGTTACTTTTAGGCTCTCTCTTTGCTTAGAGGATCCCTTTCAAAATTTCCTGTAGAGCTGGGTTTGGTGTGCTCAGTGAAGCACACTTCTAAAAGTTCCGATTTTGTGTTTCACTACTTCTAAAAGTTCCGATTTTGTGTTTCACTGCTCTCTCGCTTGCCCCGTGCTGGCCCCTCCTTCCACGGTCTCTCTTCCCATATATTGCCTCAGATTCACTTCTCTGCACGGCCTACCTTCCAGAAAGCGGTCGCTTTTCTGTTCCTAGAATTGCTGCTTTTCTGCTCTTTGAGCTCCTGTTGAGTTTGTCAGTGTTCAGAATAGTTTGATAACTATCTAGCTGAATTCCTGGGACCAGATGAAATTTAGGTCTCCTACTCCTCCACCATCTTGCTCCTCCTCTCTTGCCTCTGTTTGTTTATAGAAGCAGTAGTTTTGGGATGTTTGGAGAGGCTTAGTGACCACAAACACATTTTGAGTTTAAGAAATTTTTTTCCTATTTTCTTCATGTTTTATCTGCATACTATGCCTATGCTTAATGAAGACTATTTTAGTACAATCAGCAGACAGACATAGATATGTCTAAATATAGTATTAGTAAAGATGTATTTTTAGTAAGTAAGTCAACTTTCAGCTATAGGAAATTGTATTGCAATTGATATTTTATATTATCAGAGAATACTACAAGGAGCAAGGCATTTTGTAATCATTCACTCATTAGATACCTGGGATAGATACTTCATCTTTTCCTTTTTTTTTTTTTAAATTAGTATTCTTCCTTCAACCTTAATAGTGAAGATTGGCAACTGATCAAATTAATAACACATTCTGTGGGGTTATTTGGATATTAATTATAAGACACCTGGTAATTTTAGATTCTTTATCATGAGAGAAAAACTTAGAATCACTGGCAAAGAGCATAGCAGGAAAATGTATTTTTAGTAATTTGATTCACACCTCAGAGATCTAACAGATACAACAAAACAAACAGATGTTCTATGTCTTTGCAAGGACAAAAGTGTTGAACTTTTGTCATCGTGACATGCTTCTTCATTTTTAATGGACCCTGAAAGCCATAGACACACCACCACTGTGGTTTGTATTTATGATAAGGTAAGATTGCATTTTTTAATTCATCCAGACATAGTCAAAGGTAAATGAGAACTAAAGTAATTGATCAAATTGTATGAGGCAAGCTGTAACAATAAAGAGGTTTGCTGAACTCTAGATAATGTAGACATTGGCTCCTTTGGGAACCGAGCAGTACTTGCCCTTTGTCACAGAAATAGCCTTGGTTGTCTTCCTCACCAGGAAAAGGTCTAGAAGGAACAAGATACTAAGGTTGTGAGTCAACTAATGAAAGAGAGACAGGTCCAAACCGTGACTCTGAATAATATCTAACCTCATGGACTCTCAGGGGGGTTTAATCCAAATAGCTAATTATGAAGCACATGCTTATCCGAATAACCATGACACAATTTTCTTTTTAGACCCAATCATATCCAAAATAAATGTATGGTTATTTTAGTTTGAATAACTTCTAATTTTATTCTAATTCTGAATTACATTTTGAAAATTGATATATAAATATATATGTATATATATTCTTTTAATGAGGGAATTAAATAATATTTATTTGTAATAATGTTTTATAGCAAAAGAAATAGGCATTACAGTAATATAAAAGCCTTTTAGTACAGGCAGCCCATTTTCAAGTCCCCTCTTCATTTTCCCTCTTTCTATCTGCATGAATTGATGTTATCAATATTTTTTAATTATATTAAATACAAGCACTAAATGGTGTCTAAATGAGTGGTTGTCAAAGCAATATTTTACAACTGAGAATGACTATATTTTTTATTTTTATTTTTTATACGATTTTTATAATTTATTTACTTGACATGGAGAGAGAGACAGTGAGAGAGAGAACAGAAGCAAGGGGAGTGGGAGAGGGAGAAGCAGGCTTCCTGCCGAGCAGGGAGCCCAATGCGGGGCTCCATCCCAGGACCCTGGGATCGCGACCTGAGCCGAAGGCAGATGCTTAATGATTGAGTCACCTAGGCACCCTATTTTTTATTTTCTTATGCAAAAATATCTAGTGGAATTGTTCTCTTCCCTCTCAGCCCTGTACTCCGTTAACATTGGGGACACAATCCCTTCTCTGCAGCTCTTAAATGAAGATGATGACTATGTGTGTGCGTTTTGTGGGGAGGGATGTTCAGATGGGGGCAGTTTGCCTTACTGATAAAGTGTCAGCAGGTAGGTTTTTGAGTATTCCTTCTTCTTTTCAGAGTGAATATACCCATCTCATCATGCTGTCCTATCTGTTCTCAACATCTCCTTAGACATCAGCCCAGAGAGGGATGCCTGGGTGGCTCCATCACTTGAGGCATCTGACTCTTGGTTTTAGCTCAGGTTGTGAGCTCGGAATCTTGGGATATGGGATTGAGCCCCGCATCAAGCTCAGTGTGCAGCATGGAGTCAGCTTGTCCCTCTCCTTCTGCTCCTCCCCCAGAACCCCCTCTCTCTCTCTCTCACACATACACACATAAATAAATAAGTAAGTAGATAAATAAATAAATTCTTAAACAAAAGAAATTAGCACAGAAACAGTGGTATATTTATCTTTTGTTCACTCTTTGGCCTCCTGCTCTCTTTTCCATATAATGTGTTCAAAATGGTGTCCTAATTATAGTTTGACCAGTATTCATTAATTTGTTGATCTCCTCCTTCTTTATTTTGCATATAGGTTTATCATTCATATTATGTAATAAGTTAATGCCTAAACTTGGCTACTACTTATTGCTTTATTATATGACGCAGGCACTATAATAAGTAAAAGGATCTCAAAAGTAAAAACAAAAAGAGATCTCTGCCCTTGGAGCGCTTCCAGTGAAGTATAAATAAATATCGGTGCAATAGTTCAAATGTTTGCAACATAAAAATATCAAACAGTAGTAGAAGGGTATTTGCAGAGTGCAAAGGAGCACAAATACAGGGCCCCAGAGAAGGGGGTCAGGTGTTGTTTAGCTGAGGCCAAAGGGCCAGAGGGCCACCACCATTGGGTATTTTAAAAATACATCATCAGGTGTTACAGAGTTGATTAAAAGTGAAAGTTGAACTTTAAACATCATTATTATAGTTCTACTGAGTGTAGAATTTTAACACATACTTAGTATGATATGCTCTGTCTTTTTTAGAATCCCACTCCTACAAAGTGTGCGACCTCCAGGTCCCTAAGGCCCTGATGCCATATATTGATGGCTTTAGCCGGTGTTGACCTCTATTTCTGTTTCATCTAACCTGTAACCCACTGATTTCCTTGGAAACATAATAACATCAAACTGATTCTCCAGAAACCTACCTCACCTTGTAAAGAGCAAATATAGACATTTTATCCCTTGTGGTATTTTTGACTCCAGTGTTAAAGGATAATTCTGTTGAACATCACTAAAAGCAAACTGACAATACCTTTATTTGGGTAAATAAGTGTATTAACAAAAATTTTCAAGAAAAAATTTTTTCTTTCTTCATGTAACATTTTGATGGTTTCATTGGTTTTTATCTGAGTAGAGTAACTTAACCATACTGAAAACTTCAAGACATGTATTGGATTCAAAAGAGAGAGAAAACACTAGATTAAAGTGCTAGAGATTTTGAATTTTGACTTAAAGTTATTCATAGAAAAGCAACTCATTTTAATATATATTTATACAATATTTAAATTTATTTAATAAAATTAAATTATAAAATTAAATAAAATTAAATTTATATTTAATATATAATTTATATATATTTAATATATATTTTGTAAACCATTTGGAATATTCCTTTTTTTTTTAAAAGATTTTATTTATTTATTTATTAGGAAAGAGAGAGAGTGAGAGAGAGCATGAGAAGGGAGAAGGTCAGAGTGAGAAGCGGACTCCCCATGGAGCTAGGAGCCCGATGTGGGACTCGATCCCGGCACTCCGGGATCATGACCTGAGCCGAAGGCAGTCGCTCAACCAACTGCGCCACCCAGGGGCCCCTATTCCTTTTTTTTTTAAGTGGGCTCCACATCCAGTGTGAAGCCTGATGTGGGGTTGATTGATTCTGTAATTTTCCAGTTCATGAGGAGGTCCCTTTTTCTCCAGGATTTGTTTTGTTTTGTTTTGGTCATAACTAATATTACAATAAACATTCTGGTGTTTGTTACATGTGTACATTCGTTTGGACTGTAGTGAACATGTGTGTATTTTTATGGACTGGCTGTGTGCACCCTTTAAAAAATAACAGCTTTATTGAGATATGATTGATATATCATAAAGTAGATTGTAAGGGAAAAACAGAAGGGATGGAGAGAGGCTGCTGATGGTTGACAGCATTCCTTTCTGGGGTGGTGACAAGTTTCTGAATGTAGGTAAGGTTCATGTTTGCACATGTCCTTGAACATACTACAAATCATCAAATTGTACGTGAATTTTGTGATATATCAAAACCAGACAAATACACTACAAGAAATAAAGCGGCCAGTGAGGTTCTCCAATGAGCAGCCATACAAAAATTCTTAGTAGTAAAATTTTAGGATCAGCATGTCAGTTTCTGAAAAAGAATCAACAGGGATTTTTGTAGTGTTTGGGTTGAATATTTCGATCAATTTGGGAACATTGCCATTTTAACTTTACTAAGTCCTCCAATTTGTAACTGTGAAAAGTCTTCCTGTTTATTTAGGTCTCAATTTTTTTCGACAATGCTTTGCCATTTTTTAATGTACTGGTTTTGTACTTCTTCTTTTTTTTTTTTTTTTAAATTTTATTTATTTATTGGAGAGAGAAAGACTGAGAATGAGAGGGAAGAAGGTCAGAGGGAGAAGCAGACTTCCCGCAGAGCTGGGAGTCCGGTATGGGACTCGATCCTGGGACTCCGGGATCATGACCCGAGCCAAAGGCAGTCGCTCAACCAACTGACCTACCCAGGCGCCCTGTACTTCTTTTATTAAATTTGTTCCTAAGTTTTTTATTCTTGGTGCTATTGTAAGTGGAATTATTTGTACCAGTTTCTGCAAATCATTGTTAGGGTGTAGACATAAAATTTATTTTTGCATATTGATCTTGTATCTTGCAAATTTTCTGAACTCCTTCAATAGTTCTCATGATTTTTTGAAGATTTCTTAAGAATTTCTATGCACAAAATCATATCATCTGCAAAACATAGTTTAACTTCTTCCGAATTTACTGCAGTGATAGTGATCGTGTAATTTTTGTCCTAAATTCTATGAATATAGTGCATTATATTGATTGATTTTAGATGTCTAATCAACTCTTCATTAGTGAAACAAATCCCACTTGATCATGTTAAATCATTTGTTTTATGTTTGGTAGATTGGGTTTATTACTCTTCTGAGGATTTTTGTGTTGTTCATTATGGAATTTCATCTGCAGTTTTCTTTCTTATTATGATACCAATGTAATAATGGTTTCATGGAATGAGTTCGCAAGTGTTTTTTCGTCTTTCTTCATATAGTTCTTGAAGCGTTTCTGATGAATCAATGTTAATATTTCTTTTTTTTTGTATTTCTATAACACAAGTTATTTTTGTTTTTTAATTTCTTTTTTATTTTTTGCTTTTTACTACCTTAATATTTCTTAATTTTTTTTCCTTTAAGAATTTAACAGCATAGTCATCTGGTCCTGGACACTTATTCATGGCATTATTCTTTTAAATTACTAACCCAATCTCTTGTTATAAATCTAATCAGATTTTATATTTCTTCCTGGGTTAGTTTTGGTGGTTTTTCTCTTTTTAGGACTTTGACTATATGATGTAGGTTATTTAATTTGTTGGCGTAAAGTT
This sequence comes from Nasua narica, assembly GCA_028533885.1. Taxonomy (NCBI): domain Eukaryota; kingdom Metazoa; phylum Chordata; class Mammalia; order Carnivora; family Procyonidae; genus Nasua; species Nasua narica. Next base: position 46,288,111 of record CM052813.1, on the reverse strand, counting down.
GTTTATAGTAATCTCTTATAATCTTTTTTATTTCTGTAAAGTTGGTGGAGATGTCCCATCTTTCTTTATTGCATTCATTCATTATTCATTGAGCAATTTGATTCTTTTCTTCCATAATCAGTGTAGTTAAATTATGTCAATCCTGTGGATCTTTTCAGAGAACTGACTTTTGGTTTTGTTCATCTTGGCTATTCTTTTTCTATTCTCTCTTTCATTTATTTTCACTATATATAGTCTTTACAATTTCCTTCCTTCTGCTTACTTTGGGTTTCATTGTTTTTTCTGGTTTTAATAAAGAGGAAAATTTGACCATTCGAGATTTCAAATATTTCTCCTGTTTCTTTCTTCTCTAGTATTTCCATTATGCCGTTATGCATCTGTTATACCTTTTGTAGTTGTCCCATAATCCTTAGATATTCTGTTCTGACTTTTTTTCAGTATCGTTCTCTTTGCTTTTTGGTTTTTGAGGATTCTATTGCTAAATCTTCTAGATCAGAGATTCTTCCCTTAGTTGTGCCCTGTCTACAAACAATCCCATCAAAGGTATTCTTCATTTTTGTTACAGTGTATTTTATCTATTGTCTTTCCTTTTATTTTTCTTTAGGATTTTCATCTCTCTATTTACATTGACCATCTATTCTTATATGCTCTCTATCCATTAGTGCCCTTAGCATGTGAATCATAATTGTTTAAAATTTATGTTCTTACAGTTCCAGTGTCCCTGCTTTGTCTGGTTCTGATGTTTTCTCTGTCCCTCAAATTGTGTTTTTTACCTTTTGGTATGCTTTGTGTTTTTTTCTTGGTATCTGGACATAATGTACTGGCTAAGAAGAACTGTAACTAGTCCTTTCATAAAGTTGCAGGGAGCTGTAGGGGGAGGGGATGTATTCTCTAGCCCTATAATTAGGCCGCCTGCTTTTAATGATCCTCTGCCTCTGGGCTATGAACTTCACTATGATTTTCCTCCCTCTTTGGGTGGAACAGGATGGTGAGAGGGTGCTGGAGTAGGGTATTTCCCTTCCCCTAGTTAGTTAGGCTCTGAAAACACCTCATCTGGTTAGGCTGTGGTGAACTCATGTCCCCTCAGGACAGGCCTTGTTAGGAAAAACCAAGTGTTCCATCTTTCAAGATGGTTCCTTTTCCCTCCCCCTTGCTGGAAGCATGAGGGGGATATTTTTCGCATACTTACTGTGGCAACCCACTCAAGATCCTAGAGGTAAAGCCCAGGGTTCACCCCTCAGATTTGCTCCTCCTGGCATCTTTTACAATCGCTTGTCCTCACTGAGCCTCCATCAAGCCATTACCAGTCAGGTTTCCCACTTCAGCCCTGGAGCTAGAAACCAGAAGTCCCCCTTTAGTTCCTAAGTGTGGTTTGCTTCTGTTCTTCACAGATATTGAAAAGAGCTGATGTAATTTTTGTCATGATAATTCCACCAAATAGTTTCTTTTGATGATTCCAGCCGCCCCCCCCCCCGCCCCCCCCCATGTATGGGCTTTGCTTTCCTGTTTCTTTGTGGGGTTTTTTGTTGTTTTTGAAACAGGGCATAATACAACGTTGTGATCCTGGAAATCTGATATCTCTTCTCCTTGGGGTTTCTGTTGTTGTTGTTAACATTCTTTTGGTGACTGCTGAACTAATTCTTAAAATTCAATATTCATTCTCATGTGTATTCACGGACCATCTTAGCTTTCACTTGCTGCTTGCACAAGCCTTTGTGAAAGGGGAGAGCTGAGGGGCTTTGCATGTTATTCCTTAGCCCTACCCGTGCAAGTGGACTTCTGTATCTCCTGGGAAAAGTCAGAGCTTTTCAAAAGTCCCCTGCGGGTTCTCCTTCAAATTTAGATACCTAATTTCATTTTAAATTCCTTGATAAGGCATTTGTTTGACCCGACTGGTTTTTACCACCTCAGGCGGTTGTGATTTTAGCAGATGCCGCTGATTGTTTTTGACAAATGCCATGGGGATTGGACTGTTTACACTGAGCAAGTTCCGAGTCAGGTCAAAAAATGTCCTGTGAATGGGTTTTTTTCAGGGATCTTCCAGGCAGCTTAAATAGTAACTATATTCTCTGGTGGTGGGGCTTTGGGAAGGTGGGGCTTGTGGGGGCTCCAACCTGTTCTGCTCCCTCTAGTGGCTGCTGGATAAGAATTGAAATGCACCACAAATGCTTACTCCTCCAGAGTCACTCCAGGATACCTCAGAGTTCTCCAGATGGATAATACCTCACTGCCTCCTAGAAAGCAGAAATGTGCCAGTAGCCCTACCAAGTGGCCAGGATTTACTCAGTAACTTTATCCTATGTGCTACATACCTTTTGTGCCCCATGCTAACCAGCCCCTACCCACACTACTCCTTTCTCAAAGCTCTTGTCATCAAAAGTATGCCTGACTTTCAAGGAACTATCCACCCCCCTCTAAAATTATTGCATCCTATTAACTTATTACCTGCAGGTCAATGCATTAGTAGTGATGGGCAAATTGTCATTGTCTAAAAAGCTTTCTCTTGCTTTTGGCTCAAATTTTACTTATATTGAAAGATTTTTATTGTTTGATTTGCTGATATATTATTATTTCTACATATGAAGGGAAGCAGGAGGAGAGAGTGAGAGAGAGAGGAAAGAAGAACTGTAGACACTACATTGTACGGCAGATTTCTAGAGCTTATTCCTCTTGCATAACTTAAACTTTATACCTGTTGAATAACAACTTCTCATTTATCCCCTCCCCCAGCCCCTGGAAAACATCATACTATTTTCTGCTTCTTTGAGTCTGACAATTTTATTTTATCTTGTTTTGTTTTAAGATTTTATTTATGTATTTGAGAGCCTGGGGGTGGGGGGAGGTGGGATAAAGGAAAAAGCGGACTCCTTGCTGAATAGGGAGCCTGATGTGGGGCTCAATCCCAGGACCCTAGGATCGTGACCTGAGCCAAAGGCAGATGCTTAACCAACTGAGCCACCTAGGCAACCTGAATTTGACAATTTTAGATACCCCAATATAATAAGTGGAATCACATAGTGTTTGTTCTTCTGTGAGTGGCTTATTTTACTTAGCATAATGTCCTCCAGTTCCATCCATGATATTGTGTATAACACAATTTACTTCTTTTTTGAGGCTGAATAATATTCCATTTTATGTATATACCATTTTGTATTTGACATATTATCCATTCATCCATTGGTAGATATTTATGGTGTTTCCATATCTTGGCTATTGTGAATAATGTTGCAATAAATATAAGACTACAGATAATGGCCTTGGCCATGACAGCAAAGTACAGACAACACAAGCAAAATTAGACAGGTGGGACTACTTCAACCCAAAAAGTTTTTGAGCAACAAAAGAAACAATCAACAAAATTAAGAGGCAAACTGCATAGTGGTAACAAATATCTGCAAACCTTGTATCTGATAAGGGGTTAATATATAATATATAAAGGGAACTCCTACAACTCAGTAGCAAAAACAAAACAAAACAAATAATCTGATTAGAAATGTACAAAGGACTTGAATGAACATTCCTCTAAAGAAGACATACAGATGTATGAAGAAGGAGTTCAGATTGTGGAGGAGTAGGAGAACCATGAGTCTGTCTCATCCCTAGAACACAGCTAGATAGTTATCAAGTTATTCTGAACACCCAAGAGTCAACTGGAGATCTGGGAGAACAAAAATAGAAAGTTTACAAGTAGAAAAGTGACCACCTTTTGGAAGATAGGAGGTGCGAAAGTTCACTTGGGGGAGGCAGCTGTGGATATGGTTGGGGGGAGGGAGCCTGCTTTACAGAGACTGTGGCAAAGTATTAGAAGTGGCAGAGTACAAAATCTGAACTTTTAAGTTCATTACCATGGAGGATGTGCCTGGATTAAAGCTCAGGTGGTGAAGCAGGGTGGTGTCCCAGGAGTGATGGGGGGAGTCTGAGGACCTCCTCGGTTGCAGGAGAAATGGGTGGTGCCAACATGCTACACTGTTCCAGGGATAGGAGCTGGAAGCCAGCAGTGAACAGTGGGTCTTGGTGCAGTTGTCTGCTATAAACGACAAACTGCCAGTCGTGGGACCACTTTCCTGGGAAGGGCCACAAGCCTGGAGAGACCCTCCCCCAGAGGAACAGTGAGGTCAGCCTCATGGATGTTCCTAAAACTTGGAATTTTGAAACTCAGTCACATGCCTGAGATAAAAAGGTTCACGCACAGACAGGCAGGGTGAACCTAGGGTTCAGCTGGAAACAGCATGAAAAAATAGGATGATTGGTTGCTCTTCTGTGAGGGCTCATGGAAGAAGAGGGGGTACAGATTTTCAGCTCCAGGACTAGAGAGCATGTTGTCACCATTTTTATCTCACTCATCAGCACTGAAAGCCTTCGGGGGAACAAAGCATTGCTACCTAGTGGAGGCCAGAACCTTGTACACGGAGCCGCGCCCCCCTGCACTGTGCACCCTGGAGGCACATTTCCACAGAAACAAGTCAACCTGAGAATCAGTGCAGCAGCCCCTCCCCCAAAAGACAGGCACAACTAGCTCTCATCAAGTTTATCTATCACAGAGTGCTGATAAAGCTTCAGGTCTAGGGGAAATAGGATGGAGCTTCACTTTTACTTTCACTTTTTATTTCTTTTATTGTTATTATGTTTTCATTTATTTTCTTATATTTTAAAATTCCCTTTTAAGTTTTTTAATTTTTAAAATTTATACACATATACTTCTCTCATACACATACACACACACAGAGAGAGAGAGTCTGTTTTTATTTTATTTTTTTATTTTGGGGTCTAGATTCCTTTAATAAGCAGACCAAACCCACTCAGGCTCTGGTTTTTTTGTTTCTTATTTTGGTTTTCTTGTTTTGTGTTTTTGTTTTTCTTGTCTTTTTCTCTTTTTTTTCTTTTTGTTTTGTTTTGTTTTTGTTCTCTTTTCTCTTTTCTGGAGAAAATGGCAAGATAGAGGAATTCACCCTGAAAAAAAGAACATGAGGTAGAATTCACAGCCTGTATTATGTCAATACAGACATAAGTAAGATGTCCGAACTAGAATTTAAAACAATGATTTTAAGGATACTAGTTGGGCTTAAAAAAAGCATAGAAAACACCAGAGAATCCCTTACTACGGAGATAAAAGAACTAAAAAAATCTGGTCAGGCTGAAATTAAAAATGCCATAATTGAGATGCAAACAGAAATGGAGGCCACAAAAATGAGAATGGATGAAGTAGAGGAGCAAATCAGTAATACAGAAGATAAATTACGGGAAATAATGAAGCAAAAAGAAGAGGGAAAGAAATGTAACAGATCACATATGTACCCTTAGAGAACTCAGTGACTTAGTGAAATGTAGTGATATTCATTTCATAGGAGTCCCAGAAGATGAGGAGAGAGATAAAGGGGAAGAAGACAAATTATAGCTGAAAAGTTCCCTTATCTGGGGGAAGGACACAGACATCAAAATCCAAGAAGCACAGAGAATTCCCATTAAATTCAATAAAAACTGTCCATCTCCAGGGCATATCATAGTCAAATTCACAAAATAGACAAGGAAAGAATCCTGAAAGCAGCAAGAAAAAAAGACCCTTAAACTACAAGGGAAGACAGATCAGGCTTACAGTAGATCTATCGACAGAGACTTGCCAGGTCAGAAAGAAGTGGAAAGAAATATTCAATGTGCTGAATGTGAAAAATATGCAGCCAAGAATACTTTATCTATCAAGACTATCATTCAGAATAGAAGGAGAGATAAAGAGTTTCCCACACAAACAAAAACTAAGGGAGCTCATGGCCACTAAACCATCCCTGGAATAAATTTTAAGGGTCACTCTTTGAGAGAAGAAAAAAAGATTAAAAGCAAAAAAGTCTAGAAAGGACCAGAGAACATGACCAGAAACATGAACTCTACGAGTAACACATTGGCACTAAATTCATATGTCTCAATAATCACTCTGAATGTAAATGGACTAAATGGACTAAATGCACCAATCAAAAGACATAGGGTATCAGAATGGATAAAAAACAAAACAAAACAAAACCAAGATCCAACTATGTGCTGCCTACAAGAAACTCATTTTAGACCTACAGACACCAGCAGACTGAAAGTGAGGAGATGGAGAACCATCTGTCATGCTAATGGATGTCAAAAGAAAGCCAGAGAACAATACTTGTATCAGACAAATTAGATCTCAGGGTTCTGGGATTGACCCTGCATCAGGCTCCATCCTCAGTGGGAGTCTGCTTGTCCCTCCCCCTGTGCATTTCCCCCCCACACGTGAGCTCTCTCTTTTCACATAAATAAATAAGTAAAATCTTAAAAAAAAATCATTAATCATCAGGGAACTAGAGATCAAACCTATAACGAGATGTCACCTCTTATCTATTAAGACAGATGTTATCAGGAATCAAAATAAAAAAGATAAGCATTGGAGAGAACTGGAGAGATTGGAACTCTTGTGCACTGTTGGTGGGAATGTAAATAGTTGAAGCCACTGCAGGAAACAGTATGGAGTTTCTTCAAAAAATTAAAAGTGGAACTACTATGTATTTGATCCAGCAATTGCACTTCTGAGTAGATATGCAAAATAATTGAAATGAAGATCTCAGCAAGAAATGAATTTAATTTCCTAAAGAGATTGATTATAATTCCTTGAGTTATCGGGTTACCAGGGTGGAAAGATACTCTTTAGAGAAAAGCCACGGGAGCCAAGAGTATACTATATCTTTCAAGAACCGGTATGTAGCTGAGTAGGACATTTGTCATAAGTAATGTGGATGACAAAGGAAGAAAAGATTTCTTTATCAACCTCTGTTGATACTTGGAATGTACATAGTCCTTAAGGTCTCTGTATATTTAGATTTAGTTTTGTAAATGTCACTGTGCTTTGGTTTTATTTTGGTTTTTGGGTGCATTTGTTTGTTTTCAATATGTCAATTGGTAAAGGTAGGACTATTATTTGAAATAAAGAAAAATATAGCTATAAATTTTTCACTAAGATGAATAGTGAACAAAATGTTAATACAGGTTAATATCTGCAGATATTAAAATTATGAGTTATTTTAATCTTTGTGCTTTTCTGTGTCATTCCAGTGTCTACAGTTAGCATGTATGACTTGTGCAATCACAACGAGTATGAAAAATTATTTATTTATGCTAATGAGACATTTACATAGTTACTAAGAAAAAAAACAGCTTAGATGGAGGGCTTAATCCCACTTTTAAAAAATTCTCTTGTTACAAGAACAGTCTATAACTTTGACCACAAACAGAAAGGCAATTGCAAGGATAATATCATCCATTTAGACTGATGGGGTTATTAGGTCCATATAGTAGTATAACTATATTTTAGCATAGTATTTCTCCTGGTATCTATAAAGACTTCATTAAGGTACTGGCAGGATTTCAGTGTGGTTATGTGGTGTCATAGTTTTTAAGGGACCATCAGGAAGTGGGCAGATTAGTGTTTGATGTCAATCTATGGGAGAATCTGTGGCAGAGTTCTGAATCTGCCCATATTTTATTAAACAATTTTATTAATGAAAACAGATGGCATATTTATTGTATTTTAAGTAATAAGTTGCCCAACCTAGCTGATGTCCAACCAAAGCAGCTTGTTCAGAAAGAAGCATAATTGAAAAAGATGTTTAGAAAGAGCAAGTAGTTGAAATTATTGTATTTCTCTGCATTTATTGAGATGGGTGTTAAAAGTTGGTAACTGGTAGAGAGGTTCCTTAAAAAATGAAAAATAGAAATATTATATGACCCAGTAATTCCACTACTGGATTTTTACCCCCAAAACAAAAACACTAATTCAAAAAGATATATGTACCCCATGTCTATTGCAGCATTATTATAATAGCCAAAATATGGAAGCAACCTAAGTGACCATCAATAGACAAATGGATAAAGAAGACGTGGAACGTATATATTAGGACATTACAGAGCTGTAAGAAAGGATGAGATCTTGCCATTTGCAACAACATGGATGGACCTAGAATGTATTATGCTAGGTGAAGTAAGTCAGACTGAGAAAAAGAAATACCATATGATTTCACACATACGTGGAATCTAAAAAATAAATTAATAAACAAGCAAAAAAAAAGTAGTATCAGGCTTATAAATATAGAAAACAAACTGATGGTTGCAGAGGGGTGGGAGATGGGAGAGATGAGCAAAATGGGTGAAGAAGAGTAGGAAATACAGGAATCCAGTTGTGTAATGAAGTCATCAGAATAAAAGATACAGCATAGAGAATCTAGTCAATGAAATTATAACAGGGTGGTATGGTGACAGATGGTAGCTACACTTGCAAGCATAGCATGACCTATAGAGACATTGAATCACTGTGTTGTATACCTATAGCTAATGTAACATTGTGTGTCAAGTATCAACACTCAAATTTAAAAAAAAAAAATGTTAACCAGAAAAGGAACAAGTCCAGATTGCTAATTGATTATAAAGTTATTGGAGAGGTGACATCAGAAAGTTTAATTCATGATGAATAAAGCCAATAAATTATATATACAAATGGAAATAAGTTTTTTGAAAACAGTTAAGGAGCCATTTTAAGTCTGCCAGCTTTGTGTATGTGTTAGTGCTTAGTTTTAAATATGGTTTACAACATTTCTAAATAAATCTCAATGTGACTTAATGATAAAATGTACAGATTATTTCTGTAAGTGTCCTTCCGGCCAAGTACTCATAAATTGTAGGTAGGTTCATCGAGAGGCTTCTATATAAATTTATGGGGCTATCAATTTTCTGGTTAATTGATCTTACACTTGATGATTCCAAACATGTTCAGCTCCATTAAATGCAATGTCATTCTTTTCCCTGGGGCTAGTTGGTTTCAGCATCTGTAAAAAGCTTGTTATAAAAAAGGAAAGATTTTCCATTGTCCTTTGCTCTCTGACCATATACAAATTATTTTTTAAAAAACCATATAATCTTGTGAGTAGGAAATGCTTTCAAAGTGTGACACAAAGCCTATGAATCATAAAGGGAAAAAATAGAAACATGCTGCACCACACACACACACACACACACACACACACACAATAATAAAGAAAAAAGTACTGCAAGACATTTGAAAAGGGCTAATCATTTATATAAACAATCATGTGATCTGTAAAAGAAAAACTGGAAAGGTGTAGATGAAATGATGAGCGAGAATAATTATACAAAGAACTTAGAAATATTTGATTTTTACTTCCAAAACTTCTGTATTTTTAGCAAATCATTTGTTCTATTTTATAATGAAAATATATTTTAAAACTGAGGTCTTGTCACTCTACTTTTTTGGTCTATTTGTGCTTTTTCCCTTTAATAATTTATAAACAAGAAAACAAATGTATTTGGGAAAATACTTCTATCTTTTTGTGTGACTCCCCGATGTGCGACTCCTTGGGGAATATGTTTACTTGTCGGCCCTTTTTTGGGCCTCACACTTTTCCTTCTATTTCCTATTTTCTCAGTGCACATTTATTCAATGTGCACTGATATTCGAATATTCTCTTTACCTTTAAAGAGAATATTTACTGTCTCTAGATTAAGAGCTCCATAATTTGGCCGACCTTGTAGCAGATCCCCAGAGGGCAAATGGATGAAAATGGGGAAGAAAATATTCAGAAGAAAGAAAAAGCATGAGCATGTTTCTGTTTTCTAGGTGCTGACCCGTCACTGGGTAGAGACCACAGATCTCTGTTCTGGGACCAGCTTCCTTCAGTAGAAATACTGGTCCCACGGATCCAGCAGATACCTAAATTATAAGAAGAACAGGTAGGAAAATCTGCTTCCAGCCAAAGTCTAGGTCCTGCGACACCGTGGGGGCAAGACCATGCAGGGGAGACCCATAGGGCAAGTAGAGCGTGTGAGTGGGAAGGGTGAGCGGGAGATAAGGTTAGACTGGGGCTGGCAGGTGGGTCAGAGGAAATAAATCATGGCGTGACTTCCGGGATGGTGCACAGCCGGCCGTTTTAGGCATATGTAGATGGCATTTGTAGTTCGTGGAGAATTCCTCACATCTGAAGAATGTTTGGTTGTGTTCCTCACTTCTGAAGCGATCCTGTTCAGCCTGGGATACTGTCAGAGTGATTAGGAAAAATGACGTCACAGCTAGAAGAACAAGAGGGCAAGCCGGGGGTCCTTTTGTGTTTGGCTTCTTTCACACTTTGTATTTTTAAGGCTCATCCACATGGACCAGTATACACATTTCATTCCTTCATTCTTTCAGTATCCGTGTTGATTAAAGTAAAGACAGAATCTGATCTGAGGATGTTGGCCCTGGGTTTATTTTATGGGGCGAAATGAAGAAATTCAATTCTTCATACTATTCCAACGCGCCATCTGAAGACCGTTAACAACAAAAGTGCAGAACTCTTTTTCTTCCTTTTAAAATAAATCCTATGCAAAACTAGTGTTACTATAATTTTGTTGGTAATGCATAACTAGCTAAAAAATGGAAGGTAGAGGTAGCTTCACAAGAAAAAACAAGTTTGCATTTATTCAGTTCTTGGCCTTTTCTGATGATGCTAATACAAAGAGAAATGGAGTCTATAGAAAATTCAAAATACTTATTTTTTGATAAGTTGAGATTGCTCAGTTAGGAGATGTGAACTGGACATGTTGGACTAAATGAAAAAACTGTATATTCAAATTCAAAAGAGTTTCATATTATAAAAAGCTGTAAAAAACATAGTGACAACTCTCCGTGAAATGTTCAACATTAAACAGCAGAAAGTACAGAATAATACATTGGTTATGGTCCCGATTTTGGAAACAGGAAAAGCTACTTCTACAAACACATCAAACCTGTGTGTGTATGTGTGTGTATAAAGAGTATAAATGTATACACAAATGTGTATGTATACACAAAACTAACATACATTTATTTTCTCTGGAAAGTAATATAGCAGTATTGGGGGCATGAGGGATGATTTCATGGTTTATTTTATGTATAATCATATGGTTTTAATTTATCTTTAAAAAATGCTTTCTATCTGTTATTAGAGAGGAAAAGTATATGCAACAGACTTGTGCTTTCACTTAAGACATTTTACCAAAGCATATTTTGTGATCTTTACTTGAAAATGTAGCCAGTAGCTGAGTTTTCAGGGAGAAATGTCATTATTAAAATGAACTAGTGAATCTTATGAGAATACTCTCATACACTATACATGGCAATGTGAAAATGTATAAATACATATATTTATGCACATAAAATGCATGTTTTCTGGGAAAACAATTTGATGTTAGATATTAAGCACTGAAAAATTTTAAAAATGATTCCCTGCCTCCTTTTGAGGAGAGTAAATTGAAAGCACTCCAAAGCACATAATGAGTTGGCAGGCATATTAAGTATTCATATTCAAGGTGGACTGGATACAGAGTCATAAATATTCACTACAGTGTTATTTATTAGAACCAAACACTGTAAACAATCTAAATTTCCTGCAGTAGGCAGATGGTTAAATAAATTGTAGTTAAGTCCCCACAGAGTCTTTTAAACAAGTATTTATTGACATGGGAACAAGGTCATGAAATAACAATTTTGTTTTTTAAGAGACTTGCAAATTTTCACAAAAATGCACAAATCTCACAAAAATTTCAAAAAATTGCAGATATTCACAAAATTTATATCTCTTTTATACATATATACTCATGTAAGAAAATATGGGAAGAACATATAATAAGTTGTTACTAGTTGTTACCCTTGGGTAGTAATGGGTTATATGTGGTTTTAATTTATTTTGAAAACAAATTGGTAGTCTCTAATTAGAGAAAATGAAATTGTGTTTCCTTTGTCATCAAAAAATCAGAAAAGGATGCTTTTTAAAAGGGGGGAATTATAATACATTTCCCATAGGATTTATTTTCAATTCATAAAGATTAATGACTTTTTAAGGCATATATTGCCTTGAATTACCTGCTTTTCATGAAATTCTTAAGGATAAAGATTATTTTCCTTATTTATCAGGAAGATAAATGTTAGGGCTGATGATATTTATGTAGAAAAATAATTTTTCTTTACTATTTAGCGAAAAGGAGTTATTTCTCATCTTTCACAGAAGAGAAAGACAGTAAATCTCAAGTATTTTACAACTATCAGGTCAATGCAGTACATTTTTCTATCAAAGAATGCACCAAACTGTGAGAATGTATAATCCCTACAAATGCTTCTGTAGAAAAATGCCAATAGCTTCTACCCATAAAATGAGCGAGAATGACGCATTGTCATGAATGATGAGAAGAGGGAAGCACTATGTCACTAGGATGACATTTTTAGAATTTCAACTGCATGAAAAAAGAGATGTCAGAATAGCCTTTTTTTGTTGATGTTCCTAAGAATTTATAGTCTTAGACGTCACATATATTTTTATTTTATCACATTAATTTTTGAAGCCCATTCATATAATCAGAAAACATTTCATGATACTTATTAAGAACTGCCTTGTGCCCAGGCACTGTTCTAAACCTTGGGAATACAAATTTAATTGGCTCTACAGAAACTCACAGTCAAGGAGACCTTATGTTCACCTATGTTCAAAAAAGATTCAAAGCAATTACAGAAGAGAAACACAAGGCAATTATAATGCCTGTGCCCGCCTTTGTTACCGGGAAACAATTAGACTTAAAGCATCATAAATATACCCATATCCTGAAACAGGGTTGTTCTTTCTCCTTGAGTCTAATCTGGCAACTCAACAGAAGCAGATTTGTTGATACAAAACCATAAGCGAGGTAAACTCAATTTGGTGGCCGGTGTGTGAAGCAAGTAATTCCCACTTCACGCATCCAATTATCAGAATGTCCATCACCTCAGTTACAAATGTGAGAAGAGTGGGCTCCACGGGAGCCTTGTGGACTGAACAACATGTCCATGTGAGACTTGACTCCAGGGCGCACAGGGGAATTTCTTACTTAATATCAGTTATTATTATGATTGCAATATCTATTGTTACTTCATTTACCAATTTACAGAGAAATGAATATAATTTATCATTGGATGTATGGAAAGTTTTCCTTGCTCTTGAATATAAAAATAAAGCAAAATAAGATTATTAACCTATTAGTAAACATTTAAAACACGCTTATATTTGGTGTAGATGGCGGTAGAACTGTTTACTCTCATATACTGTTAGTTTGCAAATCAGTAGAACTTTTCTTTGCAGAGCAGTTTGTGACTCTCGTGTTGAAGTGGAACTTCTAGGCATCCCACCACTAGGATAGGCTCTGTTTTCCTCGTGCTCTCATCTGTGGTCTGGTGTATCATTGCTCTCTGCCCTACTTGCTTCTTTCAGAGCCCAGAACGTTGACAAATTCCTTGCTTACCATTATGGAAGAGAGTATATCTCATTCCTTTTGCTGCGAAAGTTACTTTTCTCACAGTAGGATAGCCCAGGTTCGGAGTCATTTAGGGGTACATCCGGGTATTTCTGATCTCCCTCTTGGTCACTTCGATTCTATTTCCTATGTATAAAATGCAGTGCTTGTTCTGGCTTCTCTTGACAATGATCGGATCAGAGCATAATGGGAGAAAACATTTTTATCTTCTCTCTGCTCTTGATCATTTCAGAGCCTCGGAGACAAGAAGGGTCTAGCATAGCATGCACACTCCCGGGTTCAGGCTGAAGTTATTTCCCATGTGACCTGGGCCCCCTGCAGTGGACACATGGGCCTCCTCCCTGATGACAGGAAGAGCGCAGAGAGACAGGGAAACCAAGGAATAGAGTGTGTGGCCTGCTTTGTCTTCACTGTGCTTTCTCAGAATGCTTTTGTCTTGGTCACCAGCTGCAGAGAGAGAGAGAAATTCAGTGCTTCAGGGAGAGGGAATCTTAGCAGACACCCGAGAACTAGAAAGAATTGAAGGTGAAGAAGAAGAATCTAAGCCAGTACATTTACTGAGTTGGTCCCAGAGTGTCCCTGGGGCAGACGTACGACCTGAGCCCACATGCAGGGCAGTGGGGAACGGGGGAACAGTGACAGCAGAAGCCAAATCGGGACATTTCTCTGAATGGGCTTCAGACACCAGCCCTAGGAGACAGGAGGATGCTGGGCCTCAGGGCACCTGAGAAAGATGACTCTGACCAGTGGAGAGGCAGCTACAACTTTGGCAGTGGGTGAGTTGTATCAAAGATAAAAGTATTACTCATTAGTATGGTGATGTTTGCTTTCAAAGTTGGGATCATTATAACAAAGGTGAGTCCAGGATTTGGGCAGTCAAAATCCTCCTGATAGAAAGGACCCATAAATAATAAAACTGTCAAGGGCAATGACTGTTTTTTAGTCTCTCTCAGTTCAGTGATAGAGTTCCTTTCTAGATAGAGTTCCTTTCTAGTTCCTTTCTACTCATTTAGCAAAGAGTATTTGGGGCTCAGTTGTTAAAGCCTCTGCCTTCGGCTCGGGTCATGATCCTCAGGGTCCTGGGATCGAGCCCCAAATCGGGCTCTCTGCTCAACAGGGAGCCTGCTTTTCCCCCTCTCTCTCTGCCTCTCTGCCTACTTGTGATCTCTCTCTCTCTGTCAAATAAATAAATAAAATCTTAAAAAAAAAAAAGTAAGGGGTATTCTATGCTATCAGGGAAGCAACCCATTCTCCTGAGCTCTGGTAGGGCATGCAGAAGGTGGGCCCTGACCTGAGAAACCTATTTCTTTTCTTTTGTTTTCTTTTCTTTTCTGTTTTTTTTTCTTTTCTTTTCTCCTTCCTTCCTTCCTTCCTTCCTTCCTTCCTTCCTTCCTTCCTTCCTTCCTTCCTTCCTTCCTTTTTAAAAGATTTTATTTATTTATTTGACAGAGAAAGACACAGCGAAGGGAGAAGCAGGCTTCCCATGGAGGAGGGAGCCTGATGCAGGACTCGATCCCAGAACCCTGGGATCGTGATCTGGGCCAAAGGCAGATGCTTAACGACTAAGCCACCCAGACATCCCTGAGAAACACATTTCTTAAAAGGCACTAACATAGCAGCTTATGTCTCTAGAAGGGCTAGCATGAGAAATGAGGGTACAGACTATCATGTGGCACATGGTTATTGCTTTGGTAGTTTTAAGTAGATTGCTGAAGAACTGTTATGTGGAAGAGATAATATATGCATATATAATATATACTTATAAATATATATACATGTGTGTGTGTGTGTGTGTGTGTGTGTGTGTGTAGTGTGCATAATAGAACATACAATGTAATGTAACACCAGAACACAGCCAGGATCCGTCATTGCCATTCAGTACTCACTTGCTCTCTGCTATTCCCAACGGCAAGGGAGGCTGGGAAAGGAGCTTTAGGTGAAGGAACGGGGATTACCATGGTGGTTTAGACCACTCACAATTCATCCACCAAGGCTGTCATTTTGCTGCTTTAAAAAAAAAAAAGCTGTGCTCTGAGACATAGAAAGAAGGATAACAGTGGGGGTTGCTGCAGTTCACGCCGCCCTACGTTGCTTTTTGCCTGATATTCCTCCTCTTCTCCCCAGTGCCTCATGAGATTCCCCAATGGAAAGTCTTGGTCTTAGGGTCATTCTGGTTCCCTGAACCTTCAAGTGTCAAGCACATGGATAGTCAGAAATAATTGATTATTACAGGAAGGAATAAGTTAACAAAAATGTGTATTGATGCCAGGATCCTTTTCAAAACCTCTGAATCACTTCTAGGAAAAGTTTGCAAGCTGCCTGAGCAGCTGTCACATAGTCTGCTCCCAGCTGCCAAGCTTTGCCCATGCTCTGCCTCTACCTGGAATGCTTTTCCTTATGAGGATCTCATCCATCATGCAGTCTGTCCCATCAGTTACTATCTACGCCTTCCATACCCTGGTCTTTGCAATCCTGAGCCACCTCTTTGTTAAGCCTTCTTTGGGAGACCCCGACAAAATGTGTGCACTTTCTTCCTGAGCCACTCTGTTCCTTGCCCTTCATGTGCTTTGCTGTATCAAGATATTTTTCCTCTGCTGGACTCTAAGCTGTTTGGAGGGAGGGGTTAGATGGATCCCTAACATTTAGCAATGGGCCTGTTACACAGCAGGTGTTTGATAATGATATTTTAAAATCAAACGTTCAGCCATATGCTCAATGGTTCCAGTTGGAAAACTCTCAAGGATGCCAAGAATAGTGGGAAAGAGAAGTTCAGGAGAGTCATGCTTCCCTCAGAAAGGCACGAGAGTCACAGATTTTTTTGCCTTTTTCAAATCCATAGTTTATGATTGAAATATATTATTTCCCAACTTCAAGACTCGGTCATTATTAACCATATTTTTTTAGAGAAACACTGTTGAAATTCACATTGCTAAAGCTGCTGGGCACCTTTAGCTTGAGCCAAATTTTTATGAAACGCTTAATTGTTTTTACTTTGACTTTTTTATGCTTATTTAAACTTAGGGAGAGAGTTTCTAGTCCCTCATATTACCAAAGTCTAAACAACAATTTTTCTAAAGAGGAATGCCTCCAGGCCAGTTGGTACGGCAATTATCAATTACATTTGGCTTCATTTAATTGTTTGCAAAATTAGCTTTTTAAAGTGGCATTTAATTCTCTTTCCAGTCTCACTTCTCAAGAAGGTAACTAATGAACTAACTATAATTACATGTGAATGATAAAGCACAGGGAACTTTTACATTAAATCATCACTGAACTTTTCTATGCTATCAGTTGGCACTAAGGTACTGCGGGTCACTGCATACGTGAGAGAATCAGGACATTTCCCCTGATTCTCATTCACCCTCCTCATTTGTCACTGCTCGCAGTTACATGTCTGTCTACTATAGTAACATAATCAAGATGTCCCATCTGAGTTAATTTTTCAAGCCTATGGCCTATCAGAAAAGTATTTCAAAATGCTCTAGGAGCCACAAAAAGTAAATGTCAGCATTGATCTGCCTAGTCCCTATCAAGTACGTAACCCATGATCCTGAAACTTAACCCTTGTTAAGAAAAATGTGTCCAGAGGCTGTCCACGCTCATTTCATTCCCTCCTTGGGTGTATGCCTGCAGCCCTAGACCTCAGAGCTCACCTCTGAGATATAGAACTTTAAGAAATAAGAAAAGGAGTTTCTCTCCAGAGAAATGTTGAGCAACCCACTAAAAGTATCCTGAATCTTGCTTCTGGAGGGTTGTAGATATACGAAAAGATATTTTCATTTCTGGCAGCCTTAAAAAATGTAATTTGTAAGTATTGTTTCTTTTTTAGTGCAAATAATAACTACTATTTTGGAAGCGTTGATAAATACAGAATAGCACAAAAAAGTTCCAACAGTGTTCTATAATCCAATCACCAGAACTAATACTTAGTAACATTTTGGAATATATATACACATATATCTGTGTGTGTACATATATAATGCATATGTACATACATTACATACATAGACATTGCATTATTCATATTTACCCATTTCTAATGGTGGTTTTCTTAAACATATTTTTAATGGCTATAGAGTATTTCATCCAGTTATGCCACAATTGATATAATCAATCCCTTATCCTTGAACATGGAGGTTTTAAACTTTTCACTATTTTGAAAACTTTTTATTAAGTAACACTTTTGCCTATATCTCTGAGTATTGTCTAAGTATCAAATTTTAGAACTAGTAAGTCTAACTAAGGAGTTTGTCAATTTTATTTCTGTTTCATTTATTTCATTTATTTGTTTCATTTATTTCTGCTCTAATCTTTAATTTTCATTTAGTCTGCAAACTTTGGGTTTCGTTTGTTCTTTTTCTGCTTCCTTGAGGTAGAAAGCTAGGTTGTTTGTTTGAGATATTTCTTTTTTAATGTGGGTATTAATCACTATAAACTGCTCTCTCAGTTGCTTTTGCTACTTCCTCTAAGTTTCAGTGTGTCTTATTTTCATTATCGTTTTTCTCAAGGTATTCTTTAATTTCTCTTTTGATTCCTTCTTTGAACCAATGTCTTTTCAAGGATGTACTGTTTGGTTTCCACATATTGTGAATTTTCCAGTTGTCCTTCTGCTATTGATTTCTAGTTTCATTCCATTGGGGTTGGAAGAGATACTTGATATGATATCAATCTTTTATAAATTTGTTGAGACTTGTTTTTTGATCTAAAATATGATCTCTCCGGGATAATGTTCCATGTGTAGTTGAAAAGAACATGTATTCTGCTGTTGCTGGATGGAATATTCTGTTTATATTGACTAGAACCATGTGGTTTGTAGTATAGTTCAAGTCCACTCTTCCTTTATTGATTTTTCTCCCTGAATGTTCTATCCTTTGTAAGTGGCGTATTGTAGTCTCTTATTGTATTGATGTCTATTTCTCTCTTCAGATATGTCAATGTTTGCTTTATATATTTAGTTACAGGGATGTTGGGTGCTTCTAGATTTGTAATTATAATATCTTCTTAATAAATTGAGTCTTTTATCATTATATATAATGATATATATAATCATTATTATATATGATTATAACTGATATGTAATCATATACATATATATATCTCATTGTAACTTTATGAACATTTTTTCCTTAAAGTTTATTTTGTCTGATATGAACATAGCTGCCTCTGGTGAAGTATCTTTTTCCATCCCTTTCGTTCCCACCTATGTGTGTCTTTAACTCTAAAGTGAGTCTTTTCTAGATAGTGTATAGTTGGATTTTTAAAAAAATCATCAGCTACTCTCAGACTTTTGATTGGAGCGTTTAATCCATTTAAAGTAACTATTGATAAAGACTTAGTATTGCCATTTTGTTCATTTTTTGTTTGATTTATGATTTCTTTGTCTCTTTTTTTTTAACTTAATATCTTTCTTTGTGATTTGTTGATTTTTTGTAGTTATATGCTTTAATTTCTTTCTCTTTTCTTTTGTGTGTCATCTCTAGGTAATTTCTTTGTGGTTACCATGTAACAGATACAAAACATAACAACAACTGTCTATTTTTATAACAATTTAACTTTAATTGCATATAAAAACTCTATACTTCTCTGCTTCTTACCTCTTCCTTCCACACTTTATGTTATTGATGTAACACTTCACACCTTTTTATACTGTATGTCCCTTAACAAAGTTTCATAGTTGCAGTCATTCTTAGTACTTTTGTCTGTTAATTTTATACTAGAGTACAATATGGGACAAGGTAGGTAAAACTGGAGGACATTATGTCAAAATGAAAGAAGACAGTTAGGGCAGGCCAAATACTGCATGAATCTCCTCAGAAGGCCAGACTGAAAGAAATGAAGACTAGAATGGTAGTTATGAGGGGCCGGAGGTGGCCCCGTATGAGCGAGGGAGAAGTGGGAGTTGTGGTTCAGTAGATATAAGATTTTAGTTATACAAGATGAAGTGCATAAATTAGAGATCTGGTGTAAAAAAAGGACACCAGGAAACTTTTGGAAGTGATGGAAATGTCCATTACTTTGATTGTGACGATAGTTTCACAAGTGTATGCTTTTGCTCAAACACAACAAATTATATGCATTACATATGTGCAGTTTTTTTGTGTATCAATTATACCTCCATAAAGCTGTTTAAAAACAAAATTAATACTGGTGGGTGTATTAGTTTTCTGTCACCTTTAAAAGCATTACTGTATTTTAGCAGCTTAAGACAAAACTTTTTATTAAAAACTTATTAAAACTTATTAACTTCTTTATTAAGTTCTAGAGGGCACAAGTCTGGGCATAGTGTGGCCATTACCTGCTTAAGTTCTCACAAGGCTGAAATCTAAGTGTCTCCTGGCTGTGTCCTCATCTGGATCCCAAGGTTCTCTTCTGAACTCATGTATTGATCAGAATTCAGTTCCTTGCAGCTGTAGGACTGAAGTTTCTGTTTCTTTGATAGCTGTCACTATCACACTAGGAAAAAGGTCACTTTTCCTATTTCTTATCACATAACCCTCTCAATCTTTAAAACATGAAATGGGCAGTCTTTCTGTGTTAGGCTGCTGGGGCTGCCATGACAAAACACTATAGACGGAGTGGCTTAAACAACAGAAATTTATTTTCTCACAGTTCCAGAGGCTAAAAGTTTAAGAGCAAGGTGCTTTCAGGGTTAGTTTCTGGTGAGGCCTCTCTTCCTGGCTTGTAAATGGCTGGTTTTTCATTATGACCTCACATAGCCTTTCCTCTGTGTTGGGGGTATTGGGGGAAAGGGTCTCTGGTGGCTCTTTCTATTCTTAGAAAGACACTATTTATATCGAATTAAGGCCCCATATTTATAACCACATTTAATCTTTATTATTTCCTTTTAGGTCCTGTCTCCAAATACAGTCACAATAGTGGTTAGGGTTTCAACATATGAATTTGGCAGGGGGTGAGGGGGTGGTCACGATTTAGTCTGCACTGTCAAATTCTCTCATGCTTTGTCAAATTTCCTTGTGCTTTGAATTATCTCACTAGGGAAAATACGGATATTTTAAGGTCCTATCTGATTAGGTCAGACCCACTGAGAATAATCTTCCTATCTTTTTTTTTTTTTGAGACGTGAGCAGAGTTAAAATTTTATTTTTATTTTTCTTTATTATTTGTGAATTTTAAATTAGCTTAATTTTATTTTAGGAAGTATACATTCATTTTTCTATGAAAAACCCAAGTATACATCTTTTTATTTTTTTTTAAGATTTTATTTATCCATTTGAAAGTGAGAGAGTGAAAGAGATCATGAGAGGGGAGAAGGTCAGAAGGAGAAGCAGACTGCAGACCCCCATGGAGCTGGGAGCTGGATGCAGAACTCAATCCTGGGACTCTGGGATCATGACCTGAGCAGAAGTCAGTCTCTTAACCAATTGAGCTACCCAGGCGCCCCAAGTATACATCTTTTATATATTTTGTCTATGTGAACAAAAACCTTTCTTCAATAAAATAAGCTATATATATCTTTTTTGTAAAGGAGAGGTGTCCATACCTTCGAAATTCCCCCAAATGGCCAAGATTTACTGCTCTACTAAAATGAGAGTACAGGCATTATTTATGGGTCCGTTCATAGTTACGATTTTGGAGAAGAGCCAGAGTTTTATAATCTTCCTAACTTAAAGTCATCTGATTTGGAACCTTACTTACATCTGGAAAACCCCTTCAGAGTAGTACCTAGACTATTTTTCTTTTTTTAAAGATTATTTATTTATTTATTTGACAGAGAGAAACACAGCGAGAGAGGGAACACAAGCAGGGGGAGTGGAAGAGGGAGAATCAGGCTCCCTGCTGAGTAGGGAGCCCAATGTGTAGCTTGATCCCAGGACCCTGGGATCATGACCTGAGCCAAAGGCAGATGCTCAATGACTGAGTCACCCAGGTGCCTCCCTAGACTACTTTTAAACTGAGTAATTGGAAGTTCATGGTGTAAATGCCAAAGTTATGTAACATTAACGGAGGGAGGAACCTTGGGGGTCATCTGAGAATCTGGCCTCCTGCTGTGAGTCAAAGCGTATTGCCTTGTGGCCCTGGTGTGACAGTGAGACTGGACATTCGGTGTCAGCTCTGCCACCAACTGATCGTGCAAGTCACGTTATCTTTCTGTACTTCAGTTTTCTTTTCTGGAAAATTAATCTAATGGCCCCTGTTGTTCTGATTTTCTGACCCCATCTGTGACTTTTTAGGAAGCAAGAATCCTCTTTTTGTGCTGCTTTCCAGTCTTCCTTTCTTTTGCACTTTGCCCATACTTGTCCTTTACTGCTAGACACTGACATAAGTGACACTTTCCTCCAAGTTTAGAAAAGAATAACTACACAAAGGTGAAAAACAAGTAGAGCTTAATTTTCCCCTCCTAAAAAGCCTCACACTGGAGAGAATTCCCAGGGTACTTGTAACGTGCCCGTGACTTGAAATGTGCCCTGTAGCTTCTTTAGATGGTAGTAGCTCAGGTCCATGAGGCTATATTTCAACACTAGATGACAGGCATTCGGGGAGATTTTAGTATTTTTTAGTATTGTCCTTGTCATTTAATAGGTTCCTTCAAAAGAGCAGAACACAGCATGCTGGTACAGAGCCCTAGCCCGAGACTGTCTGATCTCTTGCTTTCATATTGAATGACTACTACATTCCTCCTGGGGGGTTCCTGATGCCTGTTTTCCCATCCTAATTTATCAGCACCACCTCTGCTCTTCTCTTATGTGCCTGCCACTCCCCTGCAGTGCCCACCAGTGCATTGTCAGTAGCCACTGTTGCATTTATACAGAACTGTCAGGCCTCCTGATGGCCCAAAGCAAAGGAAAAAGGAATTCACCTTCATCTTCATTATCAGCTCATAGTGATTCCTGATAACAAACTTTTCAGCTTTGCAAACAAATAAAGTATGCATTGTCCATTATGCATTACCTTATCCAATTACGCATTTCCTGAAGTTCTTTTAGGACCACAGGGCCTTTATATAACGATTTCAATGCACCTGAGCACTAGTCTATGATGGGAGATTATGTTTGGAACCAATGCAGAGAAAAATGTTTATGATACTTAACTTCCTCTATTTTTTAAGGTGAGTAATTGATAATTGATTATTCTAGTGCATAATCATAATTTCCATCTTAACATTTGCATTATATTCCTGGTTTCATTCACCCAGTATAGCAGGTGACCATACTGATGATACGTGATAACTTCTAGTGGGTATTTACTAGGTGTAAGGTACTAGACTAAGCATTTTACAGGTGTTACCTCATTTAGTCCTCATAAAAGCACAATTAAGTAGGTATTGTGATTATCCTATTTCCATATGAGGAAACTAAACACGGAGAGCCTAAGTAGTCATGTCCAGCTTACAGAAATAATAAGTTGTAAAGATAATAGGTGAATCAATTATTTCTGAGACCAGAGACCATTCTCTGTTGGAATACATTATGAAATATTTTAATAGATTTGGGATTTGGTTTTGCCTAGAAGCATAATGTGGGAGGGTAGACAGAGCAAAGGCTAAGGATCTCCACAGGATTGTATTCAAATTCCATTTCAGTCACTTACCAGTTCATGGCTGTGTCTAAAGTACTTACTCTTTGTCCCTTGGTTTCCTTATCTCTCAGTGAGGAAATAAAACATTTCATGATGGATATACTGTTTTTATTTCATATGACATATGTAATCGATTAAGAGTAGCACTCTGGATCTCTATGCTATTGCCATTCCAATGGAAAACTATTGTGGTAGATTAGTGGTGTCCATGGTAGATACTGAATTGGGTAGAGTCATTGTGGGTCCTACATATTTGCTGTCCCTACCTCGGCTAGTGTGTAATGGAACCGAGCGATAGGAGGTAAAGCTTCCCTTCTCCTATTATCAGGTTTTCTCATTCCATGAGTATATACTTAGGATGCAGTTCAGCATTTAAACTTCTTTTATTTGTCAAACATCGAGTTACCTGCTCTGCGAAATAAGATGAAGTGTCATCACTGAGTTCTAAGAGTTCGTGTTTGAGTGTAACTATGGGATGGAAGAAGAGAGAGAAAAAGTCAGGCAATGGCTAACTCTTGGTTGGGGTCTAGTATCATAAAAATGCAAAAGTTCTCAATCCGTTATTTTATATCAGAGTAATCTCTTGTGCCATAAGTTTAGTACTTTCATGGACATTGATAGGTAAAATGTCAGCAGCAAAGCATAACCGGACAGGTAAGAATTAATTTACTCTCCTCCTAATATTCTCAGCGCATGTAAACTCTTTATTATCCCCATTTTCCCCTAATTTGTTTTCCCAGCTGCTTGTCTTATCCCCAAATACTGGCTCAGGATACATATATGAACTTAGATTTCCTAGAGAAAAACTCAGACAAGAAAAATCACCAAATATACTCGTGTACAGGATTTCATTTGTCTCCTGGTCTAGCCTGGTCTCAAACAGGCCTCACTCTCCACAGCTGTATGGGAGCTGGCGTCTGCTTTGTGCTCTGGTTAGTCCCCATGCAGGCTCTCGAGTCCTGGTGGAACAGCTGGCAGATGGGCTTAGAGTGACATTTCCAGGCACCTTCTGGAGGCATTCTCACCTGTTTGAGCTCTCCACCCAGTGCCCTGCGAGCAAGAGCACCTTATCTGCCAACTCCTCACCCTGGTGTCGTTGAGCACCAGCTCGGCTCGCTGTCCTAAAATGTTTTTTTTTCAAGTGGTTACTAAGTTATTGATAAATAGGAATGGAGCAGGTCAGATCCTAGACTTCAAGGATGTTAGGAGAGGAGGGTGGTGTTTTTTCTTCAGATGAGTATTTTCTTTCCAAGGACTACGTGGGCACTAGATAGTCTTGACTATGTATAGTTGTTTAATCGGACCAGAGGGAGAGAGGTAGATAAGTTATCATTCATTCACCAGCTCTGGGAAAGTCAAGTACCCCTATCAGAACTATAACTGACCCTTGGACAATGTGGGTTTGAACTACACAGGTCTGCTTACGTGGAGATTTTTTTTTCTATACAGTACAGTGCTGTAAATACATTTTCTCTCCCTTAGGACTTTCTTAATAACATTTCCTTTTCTCTAATTTTCTTTATTGTAAGAATACAGTATATAATACATGTAATGTACAAAATGTGTGTTAATCGACTACTAATGTTGTCAGTAAGGCTTTGGCTGAGGAGTAGGCTCACTTGTTACATTTTTAGGGAATCAAAGGTTATATGCACATTTTTGACTGCATAGGGGGTCAGCACTCCTAAGCCCTGCTTTGTACCAGTTTTAGCTTTTTCCCTAAGGGCTTGATGAAATAAGTTGGTTCTGGAAGCAGGAGAAGCATGCATTTGAGTGTATATATACGTGAGTGTGTGTGTTTCATACATTCTTAACCTACCATGTCTCACTTTGTGTTTGGGTATCTTGGCTCTTGGAGGCTTACTAGATTCTATTATACTTGAAATGTTTAATTGGAGAATAATGAATGACTCTGGCTCTAATCTACATTAATTACAAAATCAGGGACCTTGAGTTCTTTCATAGCATTTTTAAATTTATGCATATCTATATTTTTTTCTAAGAGACTTTGCCCTATTAACACACTTGATGTTTTTCAGCGGGATATTGAGTTTTTCAGACATTTTGTTTTTCATTATCATGCCTTAATAATGCCACATTTCTTTCAAAGACTTGAAGAATCATGATAGTTTGGGTCTCTTGGAAATACCCATTCCTGATATGACCTTGTTAACTTTCTTTTCCTTCTAACATAGAGGTACCAATGTCTGCAATTTGGGAATGTCACAAGGATGTTTGGATTACACACAGGCAAATATATAATAGCACAACAGTCTGGCTGTCCTTAGAGTAACTTTGCCTAACTTTAGGCTCTAAGTAATTGCCGCAGTTAAAGAAATTTCTCTCTCAAATAGTTTCGCACTTCAATCCACGTGCGCACCCTTGCTCAAAGTGTTAGAGATATTGCATGAACTACGATAAAGGCTCATGCATGCACATAAAAGCACATATACACAATCGAGCTGCCTGTGTTAGATGTTCATTGTTTATTACCACAGACCTAGTGGTTTAAAACAAAACTTATATATCATCTCATGATTTCACAGGGTTGCTCAGTTGGTTCTCTACTTAGAACCCTACAAAGTGTGAGCAAAAGTACACTCCTTTCTGGAGGCTCCGAGGGAGAGTCTGCTTTAAGCTCATTCAGGTTGTTGACAGAATTCAGTTCCTGTGGCTATAGGAATGAAGTCCTAGTTTCTTTGTTGATTGTTCTCAGCTTCTAGAGACTTCTGATATTCCCTGGTTGCCAACCCCCTTTGAAGCCGATAAGGGCAGCAGGAGTCCTTGGATTGCACATCTCTCCAACTTTCCCTTCTACCTCATCTCTCTTGTCTTGCTCTTCTGATGCACCTGGTTCTTCAGCCCTCTTCTTTTGCATTTAAAGGCTCACATGATGACATCCATACACCAGAAAATCCAGGGTAATCTTTGTTAAAGGTCAACCGATTAGAAACCTTATCTGCAAAGTTCCTTCACAGCAGTGCCTAGCTTAGTGTTTGGTTGAGTAACCAAGCGGTTCAGGGTCTGGGAGGTACGTCAGAATTTTGCCTACCACACTGCCTATATTTCCTATGAAATCTTGAAGTTCTGTTTGGAGGCAGTTGTTTGACCTCTAGCATACCAAAATACATGCAACAATGAGAAATGACTTGCCAGATTTTTTCACTGCCATTTTTGTCATTAACAAGTATCTTAGAGGTGTTGTTATGTTTACTTATAACAAGAATATCAATAGTGGAATTGTCAAGGTAAGCTCATCTTTTATTTTGTCTGGTTCTCAAAAGTAATAGTCACGAATGACAGTGAGTCAGCTTTAAAAAAATTGGAAGATAATGAATGACTAATGGGAATACAGTTCTCATACAGAGATGGGAAATACACCATCTCACAGGTATTTCTGATCTTAAATATTTCATATAACATCTACTTCCTTAGGGGACCAGGTTTAGAGGGGTCATTGTCACAATTCTACTGAATATGATCTCAAACTGTTCAAAATAGATTTTGCCATATGAGTGGTCAAGATTATATATATCCTTGATAAACCACGCTCTAATTCGTCTTCTCTATAAACATAATTTTGAGGGTAGATAGAAGTGGTGGCGGGTGATGGTGATAAATAAGACAATGAGAAGGAGGATATCTACGATGTGTGTGTGTGCGTGTGTGTGTGCATATTAGAATATTGCATAACGGAATATTAGAGTCTTAAAAATGGAAAATGGAAAACATTTTGGATAAAGCACACAATTAAAATGCAAAGTTATTAAAGGTGTATGGTTTTTCATAGTAGTTCAAATAAGTAAGTCATTGATATTTTTTACCTTTTTATAAGTTAGTTTTCACATAAAATAATCTTATGTATTTTGTAGGTTATAAAATAATCATACTGGCTCTCCCGACAAGGAACATACATGGTTGCTAAATGTAGTCTCCCTTAAAGTACTCTTTTAGCCCTATGACTATTTTCCTCCTTTCAAAATGTATCAATAATATTTTGTGATCCAAATGTTTCACATGACCATAAAACTACTTACTCAAGATTTCCATTAATGGCATTGGTATTGTGAAAGAACCCTTCAAATTTACCATTCTGCAGAAAAAACTTAAATAATGGAAACATAAGATATCGTTTGTTTGTCTTTTATTACACAGAAAATAACCTGTGAAATAAGTGTGTGTGTGTGTGTGAGAGAGAGAGAGAGAGAAGGATGTGGGTGTGGATGTTTGTCAGGGTAAATCTAATATTTGAAATAAACTTTTATATATATCAACATTGAAAATAAGTTATTGAGTGTCTCTAATGTGGTCTTATGGGGCATAATTTTGAAAGAGAGACATGATGCTGACCCTTGAGAATTAAAGAGTAATTGGGTGAAAATGGCTTAAAATAAAAAAGCCTGGGTAAGGACATGTATGTGAAAGTTTTTAAAATCAACATCAGACTTACCAGTCTAAATTTTAGGAGCAAATAAAAATAGTATAATATAACATTGCAATATTTCCCCTTTTGTTTTCATTACGTGCTTTTTATTTTTCCTTAATTATTAAGAAAATACTCCAAAATCTGTTGTAGGTGTTTATTTCTAGAGAACACACACACACGCAGAA
The DNA here is from genome assembly GCA_028533885.1 of Nasua narica. Taxonomy (NCBI): domain Eukaryota; kingdom Metazoa; phylum Chordata; class Mammalia; order Carnivora; family Procyonidae; genus Nasua; species Nasua narica. Next base: position 46,260,646 of record CM052813.1, on the reverse strand, counting down.
GATAAATCAGTTTACAGATGACCTTCAATTACTTTAACCAAGGCAATTATTTCAATTGACTTTTGAACAACTGTGAAATAATCATGAGACTGAACAATGGCCACTGCCCATTACTGAAAGTTTCATTTGGCATTTGAAGATAATAAGGGGAATATAGAAGCCACTGACTCATTACAGTCAATTTAAATAAATGTCTTTTCAATTCTGTGTTTTCTGTGCATATCCAGTCTCCATAATGAATAGAACTTCTAATGGAGATAATGTGAATTAGTACAGAGGCTGAGGCTGAATTAGCATCACACAATCTTTCATTGAAGAACTTTCTAAGGAAATAAGAACATGTGACACGAGCAGCATTAAGAGTATTATTGGCAGCTTCCACACTAAAATTCCCGGGGTGAGTTCAATTTATTTTCACAAGCCTTAATGTCATCAAGGAAAAACAGCAATGCTTCAAGATGGGTTCAGGGAGTTGAAAGACCATAGTAAATATATAAGGGTAGCTTCTCGTTCTTCCATAAAGGGTTGCCTATATTGTTTTAGGTAGAATTACAGATTAAAGAATTGTGATATGACTGGCAGAGACCAATTATCTACTGAAATCCTTTACCCTGATTTTTGAAGAGAGAGTCTACATTTCCCAGTCTTCCTTGATGTTGGATATGGCTTGTATCCAAAATCTTACCAGTGACCGAGTGCTCGTGAACATCTTTTCTTCATGGATCATAAAACACCATGACGGACCCTACCTCCTGCTTTTCCTCCTCTGACAACTGGAGATAGATGGGGAGGAGGCCAAGAAAATGGTGGAGAAATGAAAGGAGGCTGGATCCCTGAACTACTTCAGGGAGGAAAGCCATCCTACTGGAGAGAATATACGTAAGATCGTTACAAGAACAAGTAATAATTTTATTTTTTTAAGCTATTCAAATCTTAGGATCCATTTATTATCAATAAAATATTACCAATCTATCCTCACTCAATTCATAAAAATTGGTCTTTTTCAAGGTTAATATTTATTGCTATTTTTATTATATTCTGGGACTAAGAACTCACAAGACCATTAATCAAAAAGCAGGCCTAAAAAAGGCAGCTCTAACTGGAAAGGAAAGTTTTAGTTAGTTAAGCCTAGATTTGTCTATTTGCAATATTCACAACTGGTTCCAAATTTTAAAAAAATCAATACAAATGGCTGTAACTAATTCAACATGATTTTTTTTTTCTTATTCTGTCTGTTTTCAAGTAGAATATTGATCATTTTACCCATGAGCTAATATACTTGGAGCAGATCCTCTATCAAATGCTAGAAGCACAGAGTGACCAAGGCAGGCATGACTATGCCTTCAGGAATTTTGTGGCCCTGGAGAAGATAGATATTAAAATTGAAAATAGATATTAAAAGATAGATATTAAACTATGGATATTATAATTCCTATTTATTCTGTCAGGGATTGTATACAAAGAATAATTAGATGCTTAAACTTACCTGCTTTCATCACCTCGTTAAAATCATAGATTACACAGACTAGAAAGTAAAAAATATTACCTAATTAACTACTACAGTTCATAACTTGATGAAGGTAGTGATTATTCTATATTGTTAATCTTTCATTTAAAAATACAGTTAAACAATGAAATCACAATGCCCAAGTTATATCAAGAGAAAACTTGGATACATTGAACAGAAGCATGATTTTATGCAAGCTCTATTTAATAAACATTGAGAATTTCTCACTTCCTTAGTGATACTTCCATTTTATTAATAACTTGATTATCACATTATGTTTTATGTTTTGAAATGTCAACTTTCTAAGGTTTGACTCACAGATGTTTAGAATTGATTGGAAAGTCTCTTGTGAATCACCCAGTTTTAGAGTCAGGCCATTATACATCTAAGTTCCAGCTCTGGCATTAATTGGTCTTGTAATTTGGGCCCCTGTACATAACTTCTCCTTAACTCATTTTGTTTTGTTATTAAGCCATGGAGATATACATTGCATTGATTAAAAATGATTCAGGGGGCGCCTGGGTGGCTCAGTTGGTTGAGCAACTGCCTTCGACTCAGGTCATGATCCTTGAGTTCCGGGATTGAGTCCCAGGTCGGGCTCCCAGCTCCACGGGGAGTCTGCTTCTTCCTCTAACCTTCTCTCGTCTCGTGCTCTCTCTCACTTTCTCTGTCTCTCAAATAAACAAATAAAATCTTAAAAAAAAAATGATTCAGATGAAAATAAGCTTAAACTCTTTAGAAATCAGCTCAAAGAAGAACAGGCTTATTTAGCTGACATAACAGGAAAGCCAGCCATAAGTGACCACTGGCATTAGATCAGCATCATCAGCAATGAGGTCATGGCCAGTATTTCCACGATCATCTTCTCAACCCCATGCTTTTTAACCTCACTGTCCCCACATGGCTGCTGTATCACTTGACATAATTTCTGCCTTGTGCAGAAATGTGGAAAGTAGAATTCTGCCTTACTTGTTTATATTTTTTTTAAGAAGTGATGCTGTCTTCAGAGAATTCCATATATCATAGTTTGTCCAGAAGCTTTTCACGTGGCTCCTGGTAGCTTTCAGGATAATGTGAACTTTATACACTGTAACCTTGAGGTTAATCTCAACTGTGTTAGTAAAAGAAAAAAAGGGGTGGCTATTGGAAAGGCAAATTGTAGTGTCTGGTAGATGCAGCTACTTGCCTTATAGGCCAATATGAGAATTAGATGAGATAATGGGAGCAAAGCCCTTAGCAGAGTGCTCTGAACGGAGTAAGGCCTCTCACTACCATGAGCTATTACTGTTATTCTCTACCCAGTACCACTGAATACACCAAAATGCTATAACATATACTTTCATGTTATGTGTTAATATAAAATATTGACATAAAATTAATGTTCTGGCCATCCCCTATGGCATATGGTAGGATTTCACTTCCCTTTTGAAATATGATCAGTGAAATATGAGCGGAAGTGATATGTGTTACTTCTGGGGCAAAACTTTAAAAGTCAACATGAAACTTGCTGCCTCTCCATTTCCTTCCTCACAGACTGGCAACATTCTAGACAGTGGATCCTGTATAACCGTGGGTCCTGGAGACAGGAAGGCAGTATGGAGGAGAACGGCCAACTGCCCAGCTGGCTGGAGCATGAGGGGGCAATAAGTTTGTGCTTCAAAGGCGCTAAGATTTTGGAGTTGTTTATTGGCCAAGGCATAGCCTACCCAATCCTGATGAGCACAAATATTTCATTAAATTCTTTTGCTTAAGAAAGACCTTGCTAATTTGGCCCTTCACAAGTGAGTTTACAGAGAGCCAGGGGTTAGTGATCTGTGTACTGTCACGCAAGTAGCAAGCATTTGTACCCTGGTTTTTTGTTTTCACAAGTCATTCTAGCGAGTACAGTGGGCTGGCTTTAGGATGGTAATTGAAATGGAAGAAATAATTTTAGTGCATGAATTCTCACTCTGTATTTCTTTATCAAGACCTTTGTCAGTCCTGGATTCAATATTTCATTTCCTCGCTGATAGTTTCATGATGACAAGGGCCTTTAATATTGAACAGTAGGATAAAAATAATGGGAAATAAAAAAGCTTAGGATTTATGATTGTTTTAACTTTCTTTACCTTTTTCTATATTCTCATACCTAAAGAGTAGAGGCCATTCTTCTTAATATGTAGGCTTTTCACAAAGTACTTTGAGAATATCCTTTAATGATTTATATTGCATAAACTATTTTCTTAAGTTTACCCATGCTCTAATTTTTAAGTTATGTCCAAACATTGGCCATCAAGTTAAAAGCAAATTATTAGAATTATTATTAAAAAAATTACATGTTAAGTGACCAAGTTTTTCTTCTATAATTGTAAATAACAGGAAGCAAAATGGCAAAAACAGCATTTATTTTCTATGCAGATAGAAAATATCTAGCTTTTTTTAGGGTGAGTAGAAACATTTACAAAGATTGGATACCATTAGTGTCTTTTGAGCTTATGATTGCACACTGAACCTTAAAGAGCTGAACATTTATGGTATTCTCAATGCATCAAATTACTTTTCATCATACCTGATTCAGGAAGTATTTTCTAGTTTCAAAGTCTCTAGATTAGAACATACCTAATAACTATTCCCTTAAAGAAAAAGGGAAACTTATAGCTTTGATTGCAAATGATCTCTACTTGAGCAAGTCTGCAGGAAAAGAGGAAAACTGAGCATTAATTTAACAAACATGTGGAAAACCTTCTGCATGCCAGACACTATCCTAGGCACTGAGGGTATAAACAGAAATTTGAGCTGGCTTATAAGCTCAAGTATAGCAGTCAGAGAAAATAGGTAAAAATATAATTGTCATACAGGTGTATGTTTGGGGATGAAAGAAATACACATCTAGGTAGTCATGGAAGGCTTCATGCAAGAGAAGGAATGAGCTACCCTTTTCAGGAGATAATGGTCATCAATGGGCATGAAAGGGCATTTAGAGAAGATGTACACATCCTGGATTAAGATCTGGTGGTATATTAAAATTCCATATTCCGGAGATTCGAAGGCAATTGTTATGCATGGATCTCAGAATTCATGTAGAGGGGTGATTGTTAGTGATAAGATTTAAGAGAAAGAATGGCAAGTTTAGGGTAGTCAGATTATGGAAGGCAGATTATGTTGTATGATAATGGGTGTAATTTTGCCTACAGGTAGTAGAGATACGTGGTTTTGCATATTGTTCCCATGAGCAGATATGCCTTTCAGAAAGTCTACCAGGGCATTAGTATGAAAGTTGGATTTGTAGAGAGTAAGGGCTAGAGTCTGTGGGACCAGTTGAAGTCTGTTTCAGAACTTCAGATGAGCTATAATAAGGGGAGAAACAAGGGATATGGAGAGGAAGCATGGACCAAAGACATAAGTAAGAGACATAACAGAAAGATCTTTATTGTTTTTCATGGGGAATGGAGAGAAGAGAGTGTTAAGGATGAATCACACGTTTCTGATTTAGGTGACAGAATGAGGTGCTAAGCCATCTACCAAGACAGGAAATGTAGAATGAGCCACATGTTTGGATAAAAAAGAATGAATTAAGTTTGACCCATATTGTATACTGGAAATATACAGCAGGAAGTTAGTTATGTAGGTCTGGTAATAATAGTCTGAACCAGAAATACACATAGGAGATTCGTTGTTTTAAAGATGGCAGTAGAATCTTTGATTCTGTGTATGATTCCTGGTGGAGTGTATAGAATGAGAAGCGAAAACATGGGGAAGACATGCCTCAAGTATAAAATGAGGAAATGATGTGGAAGACTAAGGAGGGTTAACAGGTAGGAGGAGACCCTGAAAAGTATATTCATACGAGCTAAGGCAATTCCCACCATTAGGTGAGGTCAGCAGTGTAAATGCCTCCCAGACAGCCTGTGTGATAAAAGCTGAACAGGGACCGGTGTACATGGCAGAAGGAAATCACAAATGCTGATATTAAGAGCAGTTGTAGTGCAATGACTAGGGCAGAAACCGGCAGTATTATGTTGGGAGAGAGGAAAATGAAAAAGTAGGCAATTCTCTTAAGAGAATAGTTTTATAGAGAAAGAACAAGGCAAGTTAATGTTGTTAGAAAGCTATGTAGGCTCAACAAAGTGTTACTTTACTTCGTATTTTTAGTAGAAGAGACTTAAGCTTGCACATTGGTGAAACGAAACTGGGAGAGATACGGTTTGAATATTTAGTATTGTTGTTGCAGCCAGAAGCATGATGACTTAGAAGGGGGTGGGATCTAAAGCTTGGCTAAAAGGAGGTGATTGAAGAAAAAAGAGGTGCAGTGAGTATGGACCCAGGTGAGCATGGTAGTAAAACATATAAGATAGAAAGCATCATTATTTTCAATGATTTCACATGTAAAAGCAAAAAACTCGAAATAGGTTATGGACCTAATTTAAATCCTGAAATTAAAAAGGTCCTAGAAGAACATAAGAGAAAATCCTTTTGATATGAAGTCAGGCAAAGATTTCCCAGATGCAGCACACCAAAAGCATGATCCATAAAAGATTAAGTTGATAAATCGACTTAACCAAAATAAAAATTTTCTGCTCTGTGAAAGATACCAAGAAAAGAATAAAAAGATAAGCCACAGAGTGAGGGAGCATCTTTGCCAATAACCTATTTGATAAAGTAGTTGTTTAGAACATATAAAGAGCTCTCATAACTCAGTAATGAGAAAACAAACAATCCAACACAAGATGCAAAATATTTGAATAGACACTTCAATTTCAATTTTCAATTTTGGCAAATAAACACATGAGAAGATGCTCAACACCACTGTCTTAACATAATGCAAATTTAAAAATATAGTCACATGCTGCTATATACCTATTAGAACGTCTACAATTAAAAAAATTGACCATAGCAATTTTTGGCAAGGATATGGAATTCTTCGTTACTGGTGAGAATGCAAAATGGTACAATGTTGGAAAACAGTTTAGTTGTTTCTTAAAAAGCTACACAGGCACCCTATGCTTTTTAGGGGTGATCCAGCCTTTTTAATCTGAGGTATTTATACAAGATAAAAAAAATCCTTAAAAAACTTGTAAATAGGGGCACCTGGGTGGCTCAGTGGGTTAAGCATCTGTCTTTGGCTTGGGTCATGATCCCAAGGTCCTGGGATCAAGCCCTGCGTTGGGCTCCCTGCTCAGTGGGAAGCCTGCTTCTCCTTCTCCCTCTGCCTTTCCCCCGGCTTGTGCTCGCTCACTCTCTCAACTAAATAAATAAAATCTTAAAAAAAATTTTAAAAAATATAAAACTTGTACATAAATGTCCATGGAAGTTTTATTTGTAGTAGTCCCAATCAGAAAACAACACAAATGTCTAGCAATGGGTGAACCGATAAATAATGGTATATCCATTCAATGGACTGTGAGTCAGCAATGAAAAGAAATGTATTGATACAGCAACAAAATGGGTGGATCTCAAAGAAATTATGCTGAATGAAAAAAAAAAAGCCAGGCCCAAAAGAGTACTTTTATATAGAATTCTAGAAAATTCAATCTACTCTATAGTGACAGAAATGTAGTCAGTTGTTTCCTGATGTATGTTTGCTAGGGCTGCCCTAACAAATACCACAGACTGGGTGGCTTAAACAGCATCAGTTTATTTTCTCTGGAGGCTGGAAGTTCAAGGTTAAGTTGTCTGTGGGTTGATTTCATTCTGGGGTCTCTTCTCTTGGCTGTCAGATGGCTGCCTTCTCCTTGTGTCCTGTGTCCTTCTGTCACATGGTCTTTCTTTTGAGCACATGTGACCTTTGGGTCTCTTTGTGTGTCCAAATTTTCTCTTCTTAATAGGACACTAGTCACATTGGATTAAAGCCCATGCTAATGGCCTCACGGTAACTGAATCACATCTTTGAAGGCCGACCTCCAAATACGTTCTGTGGTACTGCAGGTTAGGGCTTCAACATGTGAATTTTGAGGGTGGCAAAATTCAGCCGGTAGCACCTAGGAAAAGAGGGTAGAGAGAGGGATAACACAGCAACAGGAGGAAATTTTGGGGGGTGATGGAAGTGTTCCTCGTCTTGGTTCTGATGATGGATTCACGGCAGTATAGGTATGTTAAAAATGATCAATTATACACTTTAAATATATACAGTTTGTTATGTGTCAATTATAGATCATTAAAGCTGTGAAAATACATTAGAGGAGATGCAACTTGAGCTTCTGTAGGATGCACTACAGCACAAGAATAAGTTATATAAAGATCACTTTAATATAGCAAGATATATTCCAAGCTAGATACCAGTTAATCAGCTATTTTTTGAGTGGCTATTGTGGGAAAACCTTTGTTAGTTGAAAGTATATGAACCCCCTTCTGAAATCAGAGATCTCACAACCAGATTATGAAGACATTGCATGGTGTATACCAACACGAAATGAGAGATTTTATTATAAATCGGTTCAACATGTTTATTGTATGCCCAGTCAATGAAAGCAATCACTAGACCAAATTTTAGAAGAGACAAATTAAAAAGACAGGGCTCTGGCACTCAGGGACCCTCAGGTATAAGGACATGATTCCCTTATATAAATCCCATTCAGGAGACCTCACTTAATTTTAGACTAAATACATCCAGAAACGCACAACTTCCTAAAGCAGCTCAGTCCAATTTAGGGACATGTCAATTTCTAGACTGCAATGAAGGAAAAGAGGCAAGAATCAATGAAAGTAGACTTAGCATAGATAATACAAATAGGGATGAGTAATGGCTGAATTGTACCCTAGATAAATTTGCTGAGTGACATTATTGTGGGCAGCCTGATCTCAATCCAACAGATCACACTGTTAAGAAATACTGCCTTAGTAATCTGATGGGCTATTATTTGTGGGGTCAGTCTTAACAGCAAAATGGCAGACTATTACGTCCTGAGGAGACTGATATGTTTTCTTGACAAGTCTGGTTCAAAAATACATGAAAGATAGGGGAGGTGCTAGACAACACATTTATATCTTGGATTATGGAAGATAGAGGGCACAGGTTTTGTTTTCCATTGTTTTTTCTACGTTAATGTAGTCTACTATTCTCAGTGTTAGCAGAGACTGTGCGTAGCTGACACTAGGTGGTATTGTGGCTCCTTCAATACAACTGGCTTCCGGAGTGAGAGACACTTTCGGTCTATGTGTAATTGGAGTGCTGCACATGTATCTAATGTGAGATCAGTACTTTCTAGAAAAAAATAGAGTTCTTTGTGTAAGAAGTATGGTTTAAGGAAAATATAAAGCTCGCCTCTTTTCTAGTTTTAAACATAAGAGAATGTGTTTGCGACGCTCATAGTACATACACCCTCAAATACCATTATTTAAATTTTGTCAATAAAATACTATTGAGAATATAGGACAGAAGGAGTCTGAAAGGGCAGATGAGAACAAAATTGTGTTGTCTGTTGATGTCATTTATTTTTTAAAGGGTTATTTATTTTAGAGAGAGAGAAAGAGAGAGGGGGGATGGGCAGAGGGAGAGGAGAGAGAGTCATAAGCAGACTCTGTGCTGAGTGTGGAGCTCTGCCTCAGCACCCTGAGATCACGACCTGGGCTGAAACCAAGAGTCAGAGGCTGGGGCACCTGGGTGGCTCAGTGGGTTAAAGCCTCTGCCTTTGGCCTAGGTCATGATCTCATAATCTCATGATCTCAGGGTCTTGGGATCGAGCCCCACATCAGACTCTCTGCTCAGCAGGGAGCCTGCTTCCCCCTCTCTCTCTCTGCCTGCCTCTCTGCCTACTTGTGATCTCTCTCCTCTCTCTGTCAAATAAATAAATAAAATCTTAAAAAAAAAAAAGAGTCAGAGGCTTAACTGACCGTACCACCCAGGCACCCCTATTGATGTTATATTTGAAATGCTATGGAAGGAGGTTAATCTTTCTCTAAAACAATACTATGGAAAGACCAATTGCTCATTTATTTCTGCTTTTACCTTTAATGAGCTCTTTAAATCAGAATTTTATCTTGCGAATGAATTAACTAGCATTTAAACATAATACCAAAGCTTGAATACAAGACTGCCAAAGAGTTTTCTTACTGACCTGAGTATTAATAACATTTTGCAGCTGCACTATATCCAGAAGTTAGTAACACCAAAACCATTCATCTTTAGATATTTGATTTACTTGTTCCCTTGATCTGGAAAACCCTTTTCATTTCCACTTCAAAAAATGTCTGCCCATATTTTTAAGGTCCAGTTTACTGTCACTTTCTCAGTGAACCCACTTCAGTATTCTAGCCTAAGTGAATCTCTTCTCCTCCCATCATGCAAAATATATTTCTTGCAGCACTTAGGGAAGCCTGTTTTGTCACAGTTGCCTCAGAAAATATGTGTCTCTATAAACATATAAGCATTTTAGATCTAAGGACAGTATCTTGCTCGCTTTGATTCAGTGTTCATTAAGAAAGCGGGATAAAGAGTAAGCCTTTAATAAATGTTCACAAACTACCTTTTACTTTTCAAAAAAGACACAAAAGACAAATCTTGAATCAAGTTCATGTTTACTATTCTATGAATAAAGACCTTGAGACTGTAAAATTTATTCTTTACTCTGTGTTCACAGGTGCATATTTTTTTATGTTGAAGGATCTGTTGTTTATTAGAAAAGACTAGTTTATTTCCACATTCTTCAATATATTCAGGTGGTAAGCTCCCTGAGGTCAGGACTATATTGACCCTATTCAAGAATTTTACATATTTCCATGTGAAATGTTTTTTCCTTTCTGAATAAACTTTTTCAAGGGCAATAAAAAGTGACCATTTTTGAAGTGTTGCTAGGACAACATATAGGAGATTCAGTTAGGGAACTAATTAAAGTTTTGGTGTAAATTAGTTCAGGCAGAAAGGAAAAAGGGGAGCCATTCTATAATTTAAAAAAAAAGTATAATGTAGGAAATTGCCCTTTCTCAATTAGCTGTTTTAGGGGAATAAGGTCCAGGAAAATGAGACCAATTTCATAGCCAGATGTGGTGATAATTAACCAGAATGCTGTGATTTTAGGACAACTAGAAGTTTTGGGTTAACATTACATAAATGCCTACTACTAATATAAGTGGAATAGGAGTCTGTAAGCATTTGCCATTAAAGACCAGAGAACAAATATTTTCAGATTTGCCTGCGCTGTGGTTTCGCTTACACTGTTCAAATGTATCACTCTTGCAAAAGCAGCTTTGATAAATAAATGAATAGGGTAGCTGGATTTGGATTTTGGTCTGTATTTTGCCACCTTCTGGCTAATAAAATATAAATAAACATAATATTTTTAGCAAGTCTGCACAAAAGAATAGATTTAAATGTATTGGTAGATGCTAAGTTTTAGTCAGAAAGTAACTGTATTTTAATTTAAGCAATTGCGTACTATGTTTATTCCAATTCTTACAAAGACTTTATGAAGTCTTTTTAAAACCACCCAGTCTGAATTAATCTCTTCTCATTTCTCCCTATCATACCATGCACCTACTGCCATAGGAAATTTTTTATTAGCGTCCATTTCATACATATATTTTTCTTTTACTAAAATGTAAACTCCTTGAAATCAGGAATTATGTATTATTCATCTTTGCTTACACAGTTTGAAATATAAAGACCATATTTTAATATCAAAATATTCTGTGGAATCCCAGATGCTTGCAATTACATTTTAACATCCATTTGAAAAGTACATAAAAACAGAAGACTACAAATCTAGAGATGTTTAAAACAAATTGTATTTAATTAGTTACAACATCTAAAAGCACTAGAAAAGGCAGAACATTATCTAGGAAACATTATTTATTAAGTTTATAAATAGTACTTGGTGCAATTATGGATTATGGAAAATTCCCCAAACTCCATGGTTCCCTACGGTTAAATCAGGCCTACCATCAAGTGGTAACTCGAAATACGGTGTCTTTTTCAATGATGGTAGGGAAGTGTTTCCGTAATACGGTTTGCCTACCAGTGGTAAAACTGTCTATCTGTATAAGACTTCATGAGTACTTAACTATTATTAAGTATCCGGCTAAAATAAGTAATGAAAGATGAGGGAATATATAGATATAAAAGTATTTTCATAAAAATGAAAAAAATGAAAATGTTAGAAATATCAAAAGCCATTAAAATATCGATAGAGTATTAAAGTGAGAGCAGGGTCATGGGTTAGAAGTACAGATATTGTTAAATTATCTATAGTACCCAAAGCAAGCCAGATTTAATGCCGTCTCTATCAAAATATCAACAGCATTTTTCACAGAACTGGAATAAACAATCCTAAAATTTGTGTGGAACCACAAAAGACCTTGAATAACCAAGGCAATCTTGAAAAAGAAAAAACAAAACTAGAGGCATCACAATCTCAGTGTTTGAGTTATATTACAAAGTGGTAGTAATTATAACAATATGGTACTGGCATAAAAATAGACACTTGGTCAATGGAATAAAATGAAAAACCCAGAAATAAACCCACAATTATAGGGTCAATTAATCTTTGACCAAGGAGGAACGAATATACAATATCCATATACCACGTCATCAAATGGTATTGGGAAAACTGGACACCCACATGCAAAAGAATGAAGTCATGTACAAAATAAACTCAAAAAAGGTCAAAGACCTAAATGTGAGACTTGAAACCATAAAAATTCTTGGAGAGAGCACAGGCCGTAATGTCTCTGACATTGGCCATAGTGACATTTTTCTAGCTAGGTCTCCTGAGACGGGGGAAATAAAAATAAACTGTTGGGACTACATCAAAACAAAAAGCTTCTGCACAGTGAAGGAAATAGTCAACAAAACTGAAATGCAACCTATTGAATGGGAGATGTTTGCAAATGACATAGCCAATAAAAGGTTGGTATCCAAAATATATAAAGAACTGATACAACTCAACATCCAAAAAACAAATAATCCAGTTAAAAATGGGCAGAAGGCATGAACAGACATTTCTCCAAAGACATCCAGATGGCCAACAGACACATGAAAAAGATGCTCAAAATATCACTCATCATCAAGGAAATGCAAATCAAAACCACAATGAGATATTACCTCACACCTGTCAGAATGGATAAAACGAAAACACAAGAAACAAGTGTTGGTGAGGATGTGAATAAAGGGGAATCCTCTTGGCACTGTTGGAGGAAATGCAGGCTAGTGTAGCCACTCTGCAAAACAGTATGCAGTTTCCTCAAAAAGTTATAAATAGAACTCCCCTATGATCCAGCAATCACATCACTGGGTATTTACCCAAAGAATTCAAGAACACTAATTCAAAGGGATTCCCCCCCCTCTCTCTGCCTGCCTCTCTGCCTACTTGTGATCTCTCTGTCAAATAAATAAATAAAATCTTTAAAAAAAATATTTAAGAACATCTGCCCAATTTTATGAAGGGACTTAAGCATTTAAGGAAGTTTTGTCTTCTTGAGACAATCCAACTTTGTTTAAAGAATAAGTAAAATATTCTTTTTATGAAATAGCTTTATTTATTTCTGAAGGTTTATTTATTTGTGAGTGAGAGAGCATGAGCGACAGGGGCAGAGGGAGAGGGAGAGAGAACCTCAAGCTGACTCTGTGCTGAGTGTGCCCAGTGCTGGACTTGATCTCACAACCATGAGATCACGACCTAAGGCAAAACCAAGAGTGAGACACTTAACCCACTGCCACCCAGGCGTCCCCAGAAATAGCTATATGTAAAAAGTAGATAAGATGTGTAGTTTAAAATCTTAAGAAAAATGAAGTAGAAGTTTGTGACAAAAAAAGAATTCTATTAAGCCACAGGAAGTCTAAAGAAACCCCTCTTCTTCAATAGAAACTCTGTGGTTGCCAGGGGCTGGGGGTGTGGGGGAAATAGGGTGATGCCTATCAAAGGATACAAACTTTGAGTTATAAGATAAATAAGTTCTGAGGATCTAATGAATAGAATAATGATAACAGTACTGCATTGCATACTTGAAATTTGTTAATATATTAATTAACTTGATTATGGTAGTCATTTTGCAATGTATATGTATATTAAATCAAGTGCTAGCTTTAAAAAAAGGTCACATCCTACAACCTGAATATATACAATTTTTGTCAATCATACCTCAATAAAGCTGGGAAAAAAACCTATTAGCATTTACTGCATCCCTACCAGGAGCTAAGCATGGATGAAACAGGAAATTTTTAATTTTTTAACAATATTTTGAGGTATATATTACCATTATCTTTTCCTTTTACAAAAGAGAAACAGAGACTTATGATGATTAAGTAGTTTGGCTAAAGTCATACAACTAGAAGGTGGTGAATAAAAGAGGGAATAAAATGAGACCATAGGGAAAGGGCAAATGCCTAAAATTTTTCATTCTTCCAGTGAACGTTTTCTAGAAAATATTCAAGGTGGACTATGGATTGAGCTTTCAAAAGTGGTAGCAAAGGAAACTATTTTTTTTCCCAGAAAGTCTAAAGAGAAGAAGGATTTGTAAGCCTGAATTTCAAAATCACTTTTTATATTTTGGTAATTGTTGTTTGTTATTTCAGAGGAAAGGAAAGTCTGTTAACATACAGAGAGAGGCCTCTTAATTTGGGGATAATACTTTTGTTTTCCTAATAAATCAATTTGAAGTAAACTTTCATATACACACATAGGAAATTCTATATACCTATATATGGTGCCTATGGGTGCACATATACCACACTGGGCAAATAATGCAACGATAACTAACAGTGGTTTTGTAGTTATGGTTAAGGTTTTACATTTAACTATGCTGTAACCATATTCATGTGGGCTTGTTACCAATCATGTTTTCCTAGTACTGGTTTTGTCATTAATGAGTCATGTTAAGTTATATAAATTATCATTAGGCAATTTATCCCAAATATTTTCTAATAAAGGAACTAATAATCCAGAATGAATGAGCAGTTTGTACTGCAGATAAATGAATATCCCATTTTTTTCAGATACTGGATACTGATGAGAATTAGATGCTTTTTTAAAAACTAGATACTTTTTAAAATTAGATACTTTTAAAAAAATTAGATACTTTTTAAAAAATAGATTCATATATGACAAATGATGACATTCCCTTTGCCTCTCTTTCATCTCTTCTCTGCTATTACATATACACACATATTATAGTTGATCAGCCTACATATAAATATGAGAAATTATAGCTGCGTATATGCCCATGTCCTGGTATATTTGCCCTCAAAATTGATTTGTAAAAAGAACACAAAGGAAGACCATCCACTGCTATGAATAAAGATGACATTCAGTGTTTGGCTCCCCTGAGATAAGAGTAAGAACTCTCAAGTCATCAGTCAACAAGTGTTTATTGAGTTCCCAGAGTTCTCTTACAAATGTAAGAAATAGAAAGGTTCAATAATGCCTCTACCCAGTCCTACAACAGTAGCAAGATAAAAAAAAAAAATTCTAAAAAACACATACCTCTATCGCATGAATTTTTTTCCTAGAAATTGACTCCCTTTTTTCCAAAGATCAATTACAAACTCTCCAAAGTAAGAAGGCATGTTTATTCATCATAACAATGTCTGTTAAAAAAAAAATGATCTCAGTTGCAAGAATACTTTTCTTCAGGTAAGAGGAGGAAAGGTAGGATTGAAAGTGTATTGGAAAAGATTCTGGAAAATATAAATGTCTCTATGTAGACATTTCCATACAAAGGAAGGGAAGGCGGAGGCAGAGGAACTGTCGACGGGAGCTTAGCGAGTGCTGGCGGATTAAGGGGCGCGAGGTGTTCAGTGTCATCTCTGATCGTCAGCTGACCAAAAGTGAGCCAGGCAGGGGTTGCCTTGGCCACACATTACCAAGGACCCCGAATTAGTCAGAAAAGTCACTAACGGAGCAAACAGCAGCATCATTGCCAACGACGACCAGCGACAATACCAAAACCTGGGGATTGGAGGGTCTGATTTCTAGAGTGGCCACAGTCTGTCACTAAAAGGCCCAATTTTCAACAAAAACTCATGAGAAATGAAAAGAAACAAGGAAGTGTATTGACTCTTGTTTACAGAAAAATTAGGCTATTCAAGGAAGGAAATGTGAGATCAGAGACTCCTCTTCTCCCGGAAGAAACTTGAACATGACTGAGATCCTTACATTTTTATAAAAAACAGATTCAGAGACTATTGAGACAGATCCGAAGTGAAAACCCTAAGCAGTTGTTTATTTAAAATCATCAGGCTGTTGGTCTGGAAATAGACACTAAAAAGGGATATTTTAGAAATAAGGGATGTAAAAGATAAAACAAATCTGCTGTTAGGATTTACTGCCTGGTATTGTATGTAACTTACCTTTGAACACGGTTTTGGCATTTCTATATATTTTATTTTACCTGCTGTTATCTCTCATAAAAGACAGATTGCATATAAAATTGATGTGAATCAGCATTTAGGGGATACAATAATTTAGCAAGAAAATTCACCAAACTGACACATTGTATCATATAAAAACATAATACTCTCAAACAGATTAAATAAAGTAGGGAAGGAACTTTTTTTTTTAATATCTATTTATTTGAGAGAGAGTGTGCAGTGGTGAAGGGCAGAAGGAGAGGAAGAGAGAGAATTTCAAGCAGGTGCCCCACTGAGTGCGGAGCCCCACTTGGGACTCGATCCCAGGACCCTGAGATCATGATCTGAGCCAAAACCAAGAGTTGGGCACTCAAGTGACTGAACCATCCAGGTGCCCTAGGAAAGGGACTTTTAAAAAATCTTAACTTTAATACTTTTTTTCAAAAAAAATCTGAGAAAAGTCTTTTATAATAAGTGAAAATTTCACATAGCAAAGATTTTATTATAACCGCTCCAGATATCTGTGAAGTATCTACAATGTACTTTTTTTTTTACTTGAAATTCCAGTTGTGAAGAGAAAATTCCTTTGTCTTGTAATGAGTGAAAAGTATGATTAACTGTCGTGATTCTAAATCTATTAACTACTGCGAGTTGTTTAATCTTGAGAAGTCTGTGTCCCT
Source organism: Nasua narica (assembly GCA_028533885.1). Lineage (NCBI taxonomy): Eukaryota > Metazoa > Chordata > Mammalia > Carnivora > Procyonidae > Nasua > Nasua narica. Next base: position 46,244,202 of record CM052813.1, on the reverse strand, counting down.
GTGAAGGTGTGTAAATGTGTGTATGTGTAAGCATGTGTGTATTTTTGTATTCTAGATTTGATATTGTTGCCTCTGGGATTAAATCGCTTTTGATTAGGATCTTTTTCACCCATGACTTACATTTTAACTTATCTTTGAAAAATTTGCAGCAAGCATAATGGAATTTTGGAGCTCAAGATGAATCAATCTTCATTTCCAAATATTTCACATAAAAAATGAAGAGATCCAAATTATTTAAATTGTCTTAACTAAATCACCATCAGATATTCACTTACTTGACATTGAAATCCGTATATTTTAAGTTCAGAGTTAATAAAATCTTGATCATAATATGAATACATCTTGGTTATAGGTCTTGAAGCTTTATCTTGCTTGGAAACTCACATTTCCTCTATTTGGGGCGATCTGATTTTTAACTCTTAGTCATGGTAAGGAAAGCCGTTCATTCCAGTTATGTTAAAGAAAGAATTTAATATAGGAGGTTGTTGAAATACATATCCTATACTTAAGTAGGCAAAAGAGATTAGAGATAACAGCAGAAAAAATCTACCCCTTAGGCTGAGGGAACAAGGTTGGGGTCCACCCAGTACTGTTGCCTCAGAAGCTCAGAACCTAGGTCTCAGACCTCTAAGTATGGATGCTGTTTGGCTAGTGTTGGTATAGCGGAAAGGGGGGGATGAGGTTTGTTTGAGGAGTCTGAAGAAATGCTGGACATTGGAACCATCTGCTAACATGAGAGCTCACCACCACTACCCTGGTGAAGGTCCACAGCTAAAGTGAGGCTGACAGTGGCAATGGGCAGTGGGGCCCAAGTCCTTTCTTCTCCCTCTGACCCACTGGCTCCCTCTTGTGCCTTCTGTTGGCTAAGCCTATAGGGTCACCAGTCAGCTAAGGAGAACTGTGATTCTCAGACTCCCAGCCCGGTGGCATCACAAGGTAGAATATTAAGTGATTGGTTTGGAACTGAAAGATGATTGTTTTTATGATACCAACTATTTTAGCTTAACATTGACATTACCTTCACTGAATAAACCTATTAAAATTATATAGTTCTGTTGTCACTTAGGATTTTTATAGGGTTTATTTATAAAGTAATAAAAATCTAATATTGTCCTTGAACAGGTTTAAAACTTTATTCTTATGAATCTGTTTTATATAGATGAAATCTTTCATCTGTAAGCTTCTATAGTGTGCTTATTATAAAATAATACACGATCATATATATAATGATTCTTTTAAAGAAGAAAAATCCATTATTTAAAACATGTGTGGGGAATTGAAACATGGTTGGATTTCTCAGAGCTGGTGGTAGATCCCAGCCTCATTAGACTCTTCATTTGCTATGAGAATTAGATCTGTAGTCTTTGTTAATTGCTTCGATCTAAAAAAATAGTATAATCTCTCTTATTCCCTAGAAAGGGTCAAATGGTTATAGCCTAGACAGAGTCCCCAAGCGAAACGCTAATAGAAGGTTCTACACCTAATTCGAACATGTGTGGGGATAAAGGAGAGATTCCCCACAACATCAAGCCACTCTTTGACACCAACTGGGTGTTCTACAATTCAAATCAATTCTTTTTTTTTTTTTTTAAGATTTTATTTATTTGGCAGATAGAGAGCACAAGTAGGCTGAGTGGCGGGCAGAGGCAGAGGAAGAGGGAGAAGGAGGCTGTCTGCAGAGCAGGGAGGAGACACGAGGCTAGATATCAGGACCTTGGGATTGTGACCTAAGCTGAAGGCAGATGGTTAATGGACTGAGCCAGGCAGGGGCCCCTCAAATCAATTGTGATGCTATTTCGTGCAGATAGTATCAGATTCCACTGGATAAGAGCTCAGTGCTACTACTCTGGCCTGTACTTCAGATGCCAATCACAAGTCCAGCTTGTTACCTTTGCTTTGGACTGAATGGCTTTAAATTAGAGGTTCCCATGACTCCCTCCTTGGGTTTCTTTAATTTGCTAGAGTGGCTCACAGATCTCAGGAAGCCAGTTTACTTACTAGATTACCATTGGTTTGTTACAGAGGAAAGGATAAGAACCGATAGCCAGATGAAGAGATGCTTAGGGCAAAGTCCTGAACAAAGGGAGTTTCTAACCTCCTGGAGCTTGTGGTCTGGCATGTGGAAACACTCTGGTTCACCAACCTGGAAGCTCTCTGAATTCCATCCTTTTGGGTTTTTATGGAAGCTTCATTGCATATTCATGATCGATTAACTCATTGGCAATTGATTGAACCTCCAGCCCCTCTCCCCTCCCAGAGCTAAGTTAGGGGTGGGACTGAAATTTCCAACAGTCTAAACACATGGCTGGCTCCCCTAGCAACCAGCCCCCCAACCTCAGGTTACCTGCCTGCCTTCCAAAAGTCACCTCATTAACATAATAATATACACCTTTCTAATTCTCACTACTTAGGAAATTCCAGTGGTTTTAGAGCTCTGTGCCAGAAAGGGATCCCAAGACTAACTAATGCTAAGATCACTGACTTGGCAACATTTCTAAGTATTCACATGTCAGAAGAGATGTAGTCTAGAATTTGGAGACATTTCTAGGTTATAAAAACTGGAGACACATAAGCTATCTAGATCCCACCAAGAGATTTTATTTACGCGGCAAAGGGCTGATGTAAGAAAAAGCAGAAGAATAGCCTCCTTTTTAAGCAGAGGAAGATCAGTTTCCCTATTGACTCACTGATGGTTATCTAGATACTTGCCCTGGCTTTCTTCACATACCTTAGGGGCAAAGCCTGGGGCGAAGGGGTTAACACACTTATCATTTACTATGAGGCGTTTAATGAGAAATCTTTCTCTGACTCAAAACACCTTGTGCGCCCATGCACAATAAAATTAATGAAGATAAACATTAAAAACCAAGCAATATAACCCACTATGCAAAATCATCCTTTCACCATCCAACTTAATTACCTAAAAAATTTAGAGCCTAATAGTCATTCAGATTTATCCTCTGTCACAGTTCATAAAATCCATATAGATAAGGAAAAAAAATGCCTAACTAATGGTCTCTCTTGTTTTCTTTTTTGAGTTTGCTCGATGTGATTCTGACATTTCGTAGGAATATTTTTGTTGTTGCTTTTGCTTTTTCTCTGACATGAAATTATTCATTAGCTAACTGTGAAGGTGTCTTAAATGTCTAGGGGAGAAAATATATACTCTTGGATGGCTTGGCAAAGGGAAGCAGATGCATACAGAGAAGTGGAGAGGTGAATTTAGATGAGAGATAAGCTTAAGTTCTTAGTACACTTTTGCAACTTTTTTGTGAGTTCATTTATTTTTTCAATGAATTAAAAATCCTGCCTGTTTGTACCTTTCTCAAATCAGATGCTGATTTTTTTCATCCAATAAATATTTACTAAACTCCTACTATATTTCAGGGTCTCTGCTAGTTACCAGACATACAGCTGTGAACAAAACACACCAAGCCTCCTTTGTTGAGCAGGAGAATAAACACAAAACAAATAAATATACTGTATAGTAGTTCCTTGTGAAGTTTTTGAAGGAGAAACCAGGGTAGGATGGTTAGGGAAGATATTCTTATAAAACTACATTTGCAGAAGCTCCTGAAGGAAGAGAGTTGCAATATGGTTCTCTGGGAAAGAACATTCCAGGTAGAGGGAATAGCATGTAGAAGAATGCTGAAACCTTCAACTTTTAGATGAGACCTATGCATTCCCTACATTTGTTTCACATTTTTTCTTTTTATCTGTAAAGTCACTCCTCTATCTTTACTCTGATTTCTTGAAACTCTCCCCCTCCCCCCAGGCTCCCTTTGTTGGCAAGATAACTGCAATAGATTGAGGGATGTGAGTATCCATGAACTACTCAACTTGGTTGGGAGCATGTGACGCATAGACTGGTTTTGGATGGGATTACTCACTCCATCCCTCAAGACATGGGTAGTGAAGGAGCAGAGCAGGGCTGGCTGGCTCCTTTTGCTTACACCTGCCTTCTTGTGTGTGGCCCCCACAGGCCCTGCCTCTGGGAGGGTCAGAGTGTGGCTCAGCCCTCCTTTGAGCTAATTAGCCCAGACCTCCTGTGGGTTGAGTTTGGGTTAGCCAATAGGAACACGGAACCCCTGACCGGGAAAGAATATAAACCCTGCCTTTTGCCCACCAAACTTGTGCACCAATTCTGCCCAGGGTGATAGGCTAGTTCAAACAGTTATTATCTGTGTGTTACAATCTCATTGGCCACTGGCCCCTATAAAACCGTTGTGCTTTTTGAAACTCCCTCTCTTTCTCTACATCACACCGCTGTGTCGGTGAGTATGGGAGACTGAGCTCAAGCTAGCTTGAATAAAGGGCTCTTTTCCTTTTGCATCGGACTCGGCTCCCTGGTGGTCTTTGGGGATCTCAAAATCTGGGCATAACAGGTAGGAGAGGGTGCCTGAGTGGCTCAATCAGTTAAGCAGCCAATTCTTGATTTTGGCTCAGGTTTTGATCTCAGAGTCATGAGATCGAGCCCCACATCAGGCTCCCTCTGCTCAGTGGGGAATCTTCTTGAAATTCTTTCTCTCTCCCTCCCTCTGCCCCTCCTCCTGCTCATGTGCTTGTGTGCGCATGCTCTCTCTCTCTAAAATAAATAAATAAATATTTTTGGGGAAAAAAGGTATAGGTGGAGGAGACTACATGAAGAGCAGGAGCTGAAAGTCAGAAAGTAGGTGGTATCCCAGTGGGAAATCAGGGTAGAGTTTCCAAAAATGCGTGACGAAGTCTTGGAAGCCAAAACTAATTGTCTACTAAAACTCCTTTAGAATTCCTAGTTTTTCTCAAAATACAGGAATGTGAAGGAAAGATGTGAAGTATGACATAGATTCTTTTCAGAAATAATTTTCCAAAATATGTTTCACACAGAAACTTCTTGATATAAATATAGGTTTTTAAAGATTCTACTTAGGATCTAATAAATGGGGAACCCACAAGGACTTTCTAGGCCATGGCAGCAAAATGGGAATCTGGTGCCATAAATAAGATAGCAAACACAATTTCTGCTCATGACTGATGTACGACCACTTCACTAGAAAAGTCACATAAACAGTTACTTGTCTAGGTAAATAGAGTGTAAATATTATGCACAGTGGGAAATTCAGGAAATGATTTTCTACCATAAATATAGTACATGCATTAGAGTCTAGAAAACTTTCCTGCTGTAAATTTCACCCTACAAACTTTCTATTTCTCCTTATATCTCTTACTTTTCTCATTCATCGATTGGGTGAGCCAGTGAGAGGCAGAGCCAATCTATCACATTAATGTTACCTGAGTGAGTAAGGAAGGGGAGGGTGTCTACAAGGGGAGGAACTTGCCAACTGATTCCTCATAGCTCTGACTTCAAATTATTGTGGATAATTGGCTCAGGATGAATAAGACAGATAGGTGATTAAAAGAATTTTGTTGCTGTTGTTTTTGTAAGTAAAATATTATGTATCATTTCTCCTCTTTTCCTTCCTCTATCCATAAAATAAGAACGTCGGTCCCCTAGGAAATGTGACAGAGAGAGGTTCTGATTATTTTCAATTCACACTTATTTCTCTTTACTGAAGATCATGTAATCAATGCTAAATGACTGGGAACACATGGGAAAAACACTACTGAACAGGGAGACGTCAATGTGTCCACCCCCTTCCCTTCTTACATCCCTTCCCATTCCTTTATGTGGCTTGCCACAGTTCATATGTGCTCTTTTTCTCTGCTCCTGCCACTTCTGTGATACTAAGGGATTAACTGGGCTAGCTCTACCTCTGCAAAATAAGTGAGACATTGCCCAGTGGGTGGCCAGGGACTAACACATAAGACAATTGAGGGAACAGAAATAAGTAGAAAGATAACGGATGCATGAAGCCCAAGATGTATTTTCTAGCTCTGTTTTACCAATGATTAAGCTGATATTTTTGTCTTAGAACTTCTGTATTTATTTTTCAAGTTCAGAATTTATAAGAGAAAATAATGCATTTAATCATCATTTTCATACACCTAAGAATTTTGTGTTTTAAAATTCTATTTTCAGTGATGGACATTTTTTTAGTATGGTAATACATAGTACTAGTAGTGCTAGTAGTAGGAAGAGCAACTATCAGAGTCATTGTTAATAGCTTATTGTATCCCATTTATTGTGTTAAGTACTGTGTATGCATAATTCTGTTTGATACTATAAGAATTTTATGAAATTTGAATATGCAAATAGAAATTTATTTTAACTACATTAAGTAGCATGTATTTCCTTGGCTTACTATTGTACTTACTAATTTACTGACCCATAAAAGTGAGAGTATGGCTTTTAATTTAAGTAAACAGCAATAAAAAGTAAGTTTAAGTATACTATTATGAAGTCATCAGAAGTTATGTTCCAAATGTTGGAGGGTGACTGTCAGAATTTAGAGGGAAATGAACATGTGGTAATTTCTGTGTGTGTGCAGACCTGTGTGTGTGTGTGTGTGTGTCAGGGGTGGGGAGAGATGTCAAAGGATTGAATATAAGGATGTGGAGGCCAAGTTTTGAAATAGGCATTAAATGGTAACAGTGAGTTCATGAAAATAAAAGCTGGCAGGAAAGAAACTTTAACAGGAACTAGAACTACAATGTGTCTTTTTAAATGATGGAAAAGGCATTTTTTGTAGCTTATGCAATTTACATGTAAAGAACAAGCACTTCTCTATTTGAGTCTCTTAAAATCATATAACTATGAATTCAGTGACCTTATTTAGGAATTAATGTGTGTTGTTATGATAAAAGAATCACGGATTTGGGTAATGTCATAAGAGGAACACTGAGAATGGGTTCTGAGTCCTGTGTTGAAATGGAAGGAAAATGTTTGGAGTAATGTTTTGTCTGTTAGTTGGAGAAAGTTATTGCAAATAAAGTTATCTTTAGACCTGATGAGAATGGAATGTGGCAAGGAGAATTTTCACTTTCTTGGTGGGGGGTGGGGGTTGGGGGAAGTTTTCATTTAAAAAAAAATTAAACAGGTAATGATTAAAAAGGAACACAGGAGGACAAAATATTAAAAGAATAATTGGACATTCAGGTTTTATTTAAAAACAAAAAGCAGAGCATCAGCAGTGATTTCACCAGCCATCTGAAGGCATCTGCATGATTATAGAGTTGAAAAACAGTAGTTTAGAAGAAGTAAAAGAAAAATAAGTACTTAATGATAAAGATAAAAGGTCAATGAACTTCGTTTTGTTATTTTGTCCATTTCCATAAGAAATATTTGTAGGGATTGATCTTTTTGTTTCTCTGATGTACTCTGGGAAGTGGCAACTAGGTCAAAGGTAGAGAAAAATATGCTCCACATTTTTTAAAGGAAGGTTTTAATTAATCCACAGAGGTCCCATTCACTGGGACCTGCTTCAGTTCAGAGATCCTTCATAGGAAATCATGTGTTTGTACATGCTAGCTTTGCTGTTTGCTGATTTTTTAAAAAAAATATTAAAACTTATATTTGAAAATAAATATGTAGATGTTTAACATTTGCTTTTTATAATTTTTGCAAGACTTGACCATTCCTATGTGATCTTGTTTTTTTTTAAATGAAAAAAAATAATTCTATCATTTAAATGTTTAGTTTTCCAATGCTATTTCAGTATATACATTTTCACTATCTTTTATTAATGATTTTAATTTTTGCATGTGAATTTTTAAATCTAGACAGTAATATTCTGTACTTCTTATGTTTTTTTGAGAATTGTTTTTATATAATACGTATCCCTTATATTCAACTTTTAAACCATGCATTGCCTCCCTTTTGTCCTTTGTAATCTTGTTTTACCTCCGTGTAATTTGTTTTTTAGCACACTAGACATGTTGTTTGAGTTGGTAGGTTGGCCTTAGGTCATAATTAGAATATTATCGTAGAATACAGTAGAACAGTGCTTATATCTCAGTTTTCATTAATAAGGTTTCTTTTTTTCTTTCAATTACCAAATTAGCTTAATAACTTAATTAGAAGCTGACTCTGAGTAATCTTGTGTGCCATTAACTTGTTCACATTTGGTGAACAAGACAAATACAGCTATCTACATTTTCCAGAAGGAAACATTGTGATTTTTTTGACAGTCAAAACTCAAACAGTAGTAAACAGCCTAGATTTAAGACATTGTCTTTCAAAAAGTTACTCTAGCTCTCTCTGAAGATGGAATCCCCTGTTTTTTCCTAGACCCGCTGCTTGCTCATTGGAAAACCAGCAATATTCCATCTTACATCATTAAATGCATGCATGTCTATCTTGATCCACTAGATTATAAGTTTAGTGAGGTGAGACTTCATATCTCTTTTCATCTTGATATCTCTCAGCTATCATCTGCCTCTTGCATTGTAAGTACTCAGTAAATGAAATGATGCGTTGACCCAGAACACAGAGATTCAGTTCACCCAAGCCTCAGTCTGGTGCCCTGTTCCCTGAAAATTCTTTGGTCCTTGGACTTTTGGTAATGCTTCATAGAGTTCCTGTGGGATTTAGAATAAAAGGATTAGACTTTGAGGGTTTTCCATAACGATTTTGAACTGTATGATCTTGGGGAAAGGGTTTAATTTTTGAGAAACTCAGTATCTATTAAAGAGAGATATTGGCTTTCCTTAAAACGATTTGTAAGCTTCAAATAAAGTAGTGAATGTTATAAATCTGATGTTTTAAAAACGTAAGTTTAACCTTTTAAATGAACAGTATTTAATGATGAATAATTAGATCAAATTTCAAAGTTTTAATAGTTCTATCTGGCTCAGTCATAAGGCCTGGATTTTTTTAGGTATGTCTATTCTGTGGAATAGATACCTGCACATCTGATTTTTTGATATATAATCATTATTCACTGTTTTCTAGACTGCCAAAGATTAAAATATCTTTGTGACCAGGAAGAAGCTATGAATTAGATACCAAAGGCCAAGAATAATCATGATGAACTAATCTCTCCTCTTTTTTTTTTTTAAGATTTTATTTATTTATTTGACAAAGAGGAGAAAAATCACAAGTAGGCAGAGAGGCAGACAGAGGGAGAGGGGGAAGCAAGCTCCCTGCTGAGCAGAGAGCCTGATGCAGGGCTAGATCTCAGGACCCTGAGACCATGACCAGAGCAAAGGGAGAGGCTTTAACCCACTGAGCCACCCAGGCGCACCTAATCTCTCCTCTTCTTAGTCCTTGTTTATATCTGCTGTGGAGACCCTGGGGGTTGGAAGAGGAACATCTCATACACACATCTGGGTTCAGAGGCATAGGAATGAGATAGAAGCTCCTCTGACAACCTCATTTTTAAATCATTCCAGGGCAGTTCCAGAGGGCTACTTCAAATTCAGAATTCCACCCAGAAGAAACTCTTAGCTGGAGTAATATAGTTTTTCAATGAATAAGGTGATAATGGCTGAATGAAACAAAAAGAGACAATAGAATTCCAACAGAGATTAAGATGTCTAAACAAAAACTATGCTCATTAATCTCTGTTGTCCAATTCTGGTGGCCGTGATTTGCTGGGTAGGTATGGATGGTCTGGTTGCTCACTCTTCCTGCTCACCTGTTCATGGATATCCACTTCGTGACTTTATTATTAGCATCTATAATTAGCAGATGAGTTTTCACAGATAGAAATATATCACTTCATCTAGGGTATCGCATTGTTAGGTGCTTATATAATGATATTCAGCCTAATGGTTCAATTGTACAGGCTTACTGCAAAATCATAAATGTATTTTTCTTTTTCACATTCATCCTATAACAGTCCTACACCCATTCTCCAATGCCAGCTCTTACTATACCACACCCAAGCAAATCTGTTTCCTAGATGGAAGATAAGTATGCAGAAGGGAAAAAGAGAAAACCTCATCAGTGTGTTTCCACACATTCCCTCTGTAAAAGATGCAGTGAAGATAGTGGTAAATCTGTGTACTGTGCTCTATACTACAGAAATAATCCTTTTTTCCCCCATATATTTCTTACTGGAATACTAGAACATTCTCTTCTCTCTTTCCCATTTTGAGGAAAAAAAAAAAAAAAAGAACTGAAGATTAGCCCTTGTAGGAAGCCTCCCCTAAGTGCCCCAGACCCTGTTTCTTTAGTTCTTCAACAACCCACCTTCTTAATTCCTGGATTTATCTTCTAAATCCTCTTCTTCTTCAGTTAAACTTTTTGTTCTTTTCTTCATCCCTCCTTGGTGTGGGTAGACATTTTATATTTCTTACCACTCTGGAATATCATGTAGTTTAGGAAAAGTGTCCTTATGGAGTCCCTAAAAAAAGGCTTGATCCAATATCCCCTCTATTCATGGGGCCAGTGACTGCCACTTTTTCCCTTGAGCTTAATTATGAGAGAGCATGTGCCATGAGCCAAATTTTGTCTCTCCCAAATTCATATGTTGAAGCTTTAAACCACCAACGTGATAGTATTTGAAGAGGGCCCTTGGGAGATATTTAGGCTTAGATGAGGTCAGGAGGTTAGGATCCTCATGATGAGATTTAGTGCCCTTATAAGAAGAGACACCAGTGAGCAATGCTGTCTGTCTCTCTCTACCCGTAGGCACTGAGGAAAGGCCGCATTGAGAAAGGGGCTGTGTGCAGGCCAGGAAACTCTCACTAGAACCCAACCATGGTGGCATCCTGACCTTAGTCTCCCAACCTCCAGAGCTGTGAGAAAATAAATTCTTGTTTTTTAAGCCATCCAATCTTTGGTAATTTGTGATGGTAATCCGAGCAGACTTTCCAGTGCCCAATATCTAATACATTAAATAGTTTTGTATAATTTCCAAATTTAATTTTATAAAATATTGAAATGCATAGGTACATTAATATTTTGTCATAAATTATTTAAAAATGTTATGTGTAAGTGCTATTATTAAATATACTCTCAATTATCTACAGTGATTCAAAGTATTAAAAGTCAAGATTTCAGATAGTGAAACAATTTTGATTGTTTCATCTCTTGCATTCACTTTCTCAGAAGTTAAAATTTTTCGTCTTTTAGAAGAAAACACTTAATATTAATATTCCATGTTAATATTTGTTCATATTAAACAAATACAGATTATGAAAATATTTTTATTATTCCTAGTGTACACACTAATTTAGAAAATATTTATCTTATTATAGAGACTGGCAAATTCCCTCACATGCTAATAATCCTAATCAAAGGAAAATTTTATTTGAAAACCAACCATTTATTTAAATTGTTTTAATAATATGTGGTCTTCATGCTGCTCAAACTATTGCTACTTCTGCAGTTTGTTGC